>CM053789.1:159220776-160420776 GCA_028749045.1 Cupressus sempervirens
AGCTGAAATAATGTATGGTGAAATTTATTATGATTTTTAAAATTTATTGTTAGGATATTTAGAGAAGAATTGTTATAAAACTAAAAGAGTTAGTGAAATTGGTTGGGAAGATTTAAGTCAGTATGGGAAAATATTAAAGCTAATCTACGTTAATGGGATTGTAGTGGGTAGATATGGTGTGGTTTAATTTAGTAAATTGAAATGAATAAATAAAAAATTAAACTTAGATCATAACCAAATAAATAATTAAAATATCATTGCAAACATTGATAGTCATTCGAGCAACCTACCATAGAAAACTTTAATCTAGATTTCGAATGGTATAGTCTTCATCTCATTAGCCAACTTTAACATCTCCAAGTTAAAGTATAGATTATGTATCTTACTTATCAAATCAAAAATTTAGAACAGTCGGGCAATGTCTGAATCTTCATCGTAACCCGTAACCTTAGAATGCAACTTATGTACTTTCAATCATAACAAGCACCATTCAAAAATAACCACAACCTGATATAAATGTAAACTCTTTCAAATTAAATATCCAGTCATTTGACTAAATTATAAACACATATCTTTCAAAGAAAAAAATAGTTATATTTTTGCCATGTTGAATTTTGAGCATGACAAATTTTCCACTCTTATTGGATCTCTAGGAGTTGTAAATAATGTTGTTTCCTTGTTTAAAAAATTGTGTGGTACTTCAATTTTCACAAAGGAAATAAAAGATAAACTAACCAAGATTGATGGAGATTTGAAGAACAGTGCTATTTAGTTAGTACTTGACCCGAGTTCCAACTCAAAGCACTTTGTAAAGGTCAGATTTTTGACAGACTTACAGGCATAATTGTTGGAGGAAGCTAGAATAAGGGCGACTATATCAGATATCCAAAGTATGATACTTCCTCACATGGATGTGATGCATAAACATCTTGCATATGCAAAGACATTAGAACATGACACCAACTTCTTAGTTGTAGATCTCATGATGGAGTTATCCGTTGAACTTCAAATTGAAGGTACTTCATGAAAATTGAGATAAAACTATGTCTTTGATTTTGAAAGTGCATAATGATTTCCTCACATATTTTGATATTACCTTGTAAGTATATGTTTTTCCATTTATAACAAAAACAAGGGGGCAAATATTACATGTAAAACAAAAAGGAAAATACAATATGCAATCAAGGGGGAAACGTGTATAAAGGAGAAATGTATGGAGGAAATATATATGATCAGATGTATAGGCAAATAAAAGCAATTTGAAAATTCCAAATTTAAATCAGTTGTAATGGAGCTATAGTTTTCAATTCAAATCAAGTTACAAAACCAAGCATGTGCAAAGGGGGAGTATGACAAATATTCTTTTTGATCGAGAAAATTTTGATTTTTGATAAAACTACTCAAGATAAGTGTTTTTGTCACTAATGCCAAAGGGGGAGATTGTTGATCCTATGGAAAGACATATTGGCAATTAGTGACAAACCACTTGAGCTATCCAAGAAGTTTAGTTATATTGCAACCGAGCTTTCCATCAAAGAGAAGATTTCAGTGTAACCTGAGAAGATGAAGGATATATTGTGTTAACCAAACTCATAGTATAAACCAAGTTGCCCAAGTTGCTAGTGGAAACCAAAGTTCCTAGTGTGAAACAAGTTCATAGTGTTAACCAAGTTCTATGTTTGAACCAAGCTAACTAATTCAAGTCATATTGTTCCTATATCACCCGAGTGTCATAGTGTTATCTAAGCATCCAATGCTAACCAAGTAATAGTGTCACCCAAGCTCACTATATTTCTGAGTATCAACAAAAGATCAAATGATCAGTATTTCCCGAGCATCAATATTTGGGTTGACCCAAAGGTATAATTTGATTATTATGAAGATAACTCTTATGTGAGTCAACTTGGTATGAAGTTATTGATTGAAGGGGATATGAGATATATATGAAGACAAGGAGCGAATATGGAGTAGATTAAGTAAGTAGGCAACAAGGCAGTATAAAGAGAAGAGCAAAGACTCATCCATCATAGTTAGGTGATCATATTATTCAAAGGATTTATTCTAGCAATTTAAGTTGTATAGCATAGATCATATTGTTGATTCATCCTAATAGGTGCATCAATTAAATCCTCTAACAAGGTGGACCTAATAGTTCTTTGCAAAATCTCTTAATAAAGTACATACTTCATTGTATTGTAAAATCTTTTTACAAGGTGGACCTAACCGTCCTCCATACCCCTAATGGAATGGATGACCATAAGTGATCAATTACAAGCCCTAATAGGAAAACATTATTACTCCAGTAGTGAAGCATTGTGTGTGTCATCCCCACCCTAGTTTTACCTTCTCCTTGAAGGGTTTATGGGTTACCAAATCTTGTGTCAAAGTGTAATGGTGTTGATTTATTTTTTGTTTTATGTTCATGCATGAAATTAGAGTATAAAATGTAAAGAAGTAAGGCATAAGTAATCTACGTGAAAAATTTTAATTGGTTCCTGATTCACCCCCCACCCACAGTCACATTTCTTGACATTACATTTCCAACATATTATATGTTCAAGGATGCTTACAAATTGGTGGTGAATTGTGAAAAGTGTAGACTTTTTGCTAGAAGGTCATAGTTGGTAATCCTATCATTAATACTAGTAATCATAGATGAACCATTCAAATAATGGGGCTTATATTTTATAGGACTCTGACTCCCATTTCTAGTGTTGGCCACATTTATATACTAGCTAATTAACTACTTTTTGAAATGGGTAGAGGCAATACCCACCAAGAAGACCACTTCAAAAGTAGTATGTAATTTATTAATGGGGAATATCTTGGTGCACTTTAGAGTTCTATTCTTGACAATGCTACTTACTTATCCTCTTGAGAAATCACCATGTTTTGTTGAGCATGATATTTATTTTCTCATTTGTAGGACTATTAATTGTAAGACAACAGGCAAGCAGAGTTGATGAAATAAAATTTGATAAACCTAATGAAGTTATGGATTAACATGAAAATAATTGGAATAAAAATCTCTATAATGCTTTCTAGGTCGATTGTATCACTCCCAATTGGACAATTAGAATGACACCTTACTAATTAATTTATGGCTTTGATGTTTTGTTCTTGGAGCTAGCGAACTCAAAGCTATAATCTATCATAGAGGACCAATGCTTGCAGAACTCACCAGAGAAATGAATCGTGTGTTTAACTAAGTTGAAAGAGACAAGGGAAGAGATGGTAGATAGAATAGAATTTCATCAAGCTCAGATTAAGGAAATTTATGACAAGAAATCTCATCCTAGAAGTTCAAGTGTAGATGATGAAGTATTTGTTAGAAAAAAAGTTTTAACTTAATTATTTTATTAAGTTACCTTATATGCCTTCTTAAGATTTCACCTTATGTATTGTTCATATTTAACAATTATTTTAATTATTAAATATTTACTTTTTAGGGTTTCCCTTTTAGGTTTTGAGATCCTTTTATAAGGATTGACCCTTTGCATTTAGTTATAAAATTTCATTCTCTAAGAAATAGATCTTCCATATTTTCATAGCCATCTTCTTGTCTTTTGCTTCATTCTTCTATGTGATAGGTTATTTTGCATATAGGCAATTCTTGAGCTCTATGAAGTTGGTTTTGACAACTTCTACATGGTATCAGAGCATGGATCTTCTATAGCATGTTCTTATTTTTTGAAGAATTTTGGAACCTCAAGGGTTTGAAGGTTTCAAAGGTTTTTTGTTTAGATCTAGAGGTGAGCCTTTTCATGGAGCACTTTGGGCCCAAATGAACCTCAATGATGGATTCATAGCACCTAAAAACCCTTGTTTTCTATAAGGTATGTCAAGTTTAGATGCAGTTGATTGGTGAGGCAAAAAAATTTCCCTTAGGTTGTATAGTCAAGGCATGCAAAATGAGGATGATGATTTTTTGTTTTTTTATTAAAAAAAATATTATTATTTTTGTTAAAAAAGGTGAATGTATTCAAAGGCACATGTATTTTATCTAAAGGGAGGCACATCTTTTAAATTGAACATAATAAAAGAGGATTTTTATGTTGTCTTGTAGGTACCTTTCATACTTTGTGGGCCCCCTCTGCTCACATGATACCCTTTGGACCCTCCTTGCACCGCTGTCAAGCACATTCTTCCATTGGCCCACACTCTAATTTGTTGCTAAGGCCTGCCTTCGCCTGTACGTCACCTTTAATGCCCACATGCTCAGTCCTTGGTACACGCATGCCTATGCCTTGGGATGCGCCAACAAGACCCCACCTCGACTCATGTTTTTCCTCTTCTAGTCGCTCTTGTTTGTGCCTTGAGTTGCCCTTTTTTTGGCATGGATTAAGAGGAAGTTTGTCATTTTTTCTCTGTTATTCTTTGACATTCAAGAATATTTTATGGCAAGGAACCCATATTTTTCCTATAAGGTATAGCCTATCCTTTTTGACACATGATTTATTTTAACGACAATAAAATTTATTTTCCAACATTGGCCATGATTCTTTCCAAACAAATGGAGATTTTCTAGGCACACAAGGTATTTAATTGGCTATCTAACATTTTTTTAGCAAGTTTTCCACCATAGTTGTTTTTCCCAATGACCTATTTTGTTTCAATCAGATGTCTTTTTCTGATTATTTTTTCCAAGCATAATCTTCTTCTTCTTTTTTGCTTGGTAACATCCATTTGATTGTCAAATTTGGGCTCATCATTTTCTAACATCAACATTGCATCAACATCCCTGCTAGACCTTTTGGATATGTTTGGACCTACTTGTGGTTTTTGGGCATAAATTTCTTATACATACTCCATTTTTAAAAAATGAGATATTATTAGAAAGCTAGTTCCAAGCTTATTATAGTGGTATATGAATTTTAGAGTTTTGATGCATTTTTAATATTATTTTTTGCCATCAAAGTTAGGGGTTCTTTTTTGCACTCTAGGAGACATAACTTGAGCATTCGAATTCCTTTTTTGAAAAATATATATCATTGGAAAGCTTGTTATGTGCTCTTTCTAGTGATGCTAGTTTTTCTTCTAAATGCTTCTCCGAGAAAATTTTATTCATTTTTGTATGTTTTCACTATGGTGAATATATTGGTTGTTTAAGATCTGAGGATCATTCTTTGTTAGATGGGATGACTCATCATGGGCTATCATTTCTAATGTAGTAGGCTTATGTCTCTTCTAATCTACTTTGACATATTTGTAAGCATTTATACAAACATGCTAAGATAAAGTGTCATCATCTATATTTCTTCTTTAGTTTTTTGTCTTGTTTTTCCTTATGATTCAAGTGGTGTTATCTAAGAGCACTCATATAGACTATTGTCTTATTGGGATCTACCATATATTGTACCTTATTTTACATGCACTACTCTAATTAAGTTTCATGGGGGGTTGATATTTTGTCTTTTTTTCCATCTACCTTTGTACGGTTAGGGTTCCTTCAACAATATTAGCCTTATGATGTGTCTAGAGATTGAACACCTCATTACACTATAATGTTTTTTTTTGTGCATCTTGATCACAATTCCTAGACATGCAGTTCTTGTTGGCCAATTTTTTAGTTTCATGTCATGTCACCCTTGTTTGCATCAAAGGGGTTCCTCTTGTTGGTTCTCATGCTTCCTTGGTTTAATGGAGTAAGCTATGTATACAGTATGTGTTCCTATGTACTAGGTAGATGTAGTGATTGGGTACCTATGCATTTTAGTAAGATAGATCATCTACCATATGGACACATTTTTCATTCTTATTTTGGAGGCATCCTTCTAGTTTCATTGATTAGTTGTTTAGACTTTGGCTTTTTATGCCATCTTTATCTTTGAGTTTAGTTGTTCACATTATTTTGTCTCTTGATTCGAGTAGTGTCATCTGAGGGCACTCATGTAGATTATAATCTTCTCTACATAGTCATGTTCTATGTTCAATTAATTAGCTCTTTAGGCTTTGGTGTTTTTTATGTCATCTTTATCTTTAAGTTTAGTTGTTTGTCTCCCGATTAGAGTAGTGTCACTTGAGGGCACTCATGCAGATTATAGTCTTCACTACCTAGTCAAGTGATGTAGTACAAGGCAAGTATATCCCCAAAGGAGATTACCAAGCCCTCAAAAAATAAAACACAATAGAAGTAAACAAGATATAATTGAAACAAAATTTCTTTATTAAAAATAGATCTTGAACTACAACAAAGAAACCATGTACATGTTGGGTTGTAAGGCCTTCCCGGTTATGGCCAATACATTCCATATTACAAATGAAACTCACAAATCTTGAGGCTATCCTCTTATCCTACTTCCTTTATACTACCATACAAGACTTAATGATATTACATATATAGTCATTAAGACATACATGTTGGCTTTGAGTTCAAAATCTCCAATATAAGAAACATGTTATACAATATACGACTGCCCCTCAATGAATTAATGACCAAATACATAATACATCATAAAACCTTCTATAACCTTAGATATAGGTTGATATGTTAATTGCCTTTCTAAATCCAAGAGCACATAAGATAACTCTTAATATAGAACCTTGTTGAATTAAATACCAAGCATCATATGAAAAATAACATAGGAAACCAACACCCGAGAAGATGAAGCACAACTTTGACTTGTTATAACGTTAAATTATGTGCACTTAGGATAATGATCCATGATAGGTCCATTTTATGAAGCTAAGCTCATAGAATCTAGAAAGAACAAACAAGTTTTTGTCGAAGGATGCAAGATTAACACAAACCTAAGGATGCTCCTACATTAGACACCCAAGGTGATAAAAGATGTTCCATAAGGACTCATAAACATCTAAGAGAGTTTAGAACATAAATCCCATGCTCATTCTTAACGTATAAATCCTTTTCATCAATCAATATAGAAGATTGCCTAAAATTATTGCTACAATCAACTATCCCATCAGATATCTTACATCTATTACTATTGCTACTTGTTGGCATAAAGTTATTTTCCATTCAAAACAACACTCATCTCATAGTTCAAACCAAGTAATACAGTTCAAATCAAGCACTGGCAACACAGTTCAAACCGAGCACTAGCAATATAGTTCAAACCGAGCACTGGCAACACAGTTCAAACCGAGCACTGGCAACACAGTTCAAACCAAGCACTGGCAACATAGTTCAAACCAAGCATCAAAGACACAGTGTCAATCGAGTGAAGTTGCACTTAGTTTTAACCGAGTGAGGTTACACTCAGTGTTGACCGAGTAAGGAAGCACTCAGTGATAACCGAGCTTAGGAGGTTATCAAAGAAGTCAGTTTTCTACCGAGTGACACTATATCTATCGAGTCACCAATGGTTACCGAGTTCCAAGCAACGTTGTATGACTAGTATGAACCGAGCCCCTACCTCTACCGAGTGCATGACGATGCCGAGTAATGTAGTGGATGCCGAGTATCAGAAGGTCATCAAGTCTGTCTGAAGAACCTGAGTTTATTTTACCATTTGGCCGACTCAGTTATATTTTGTTTACTTGTGTTTGGCCGACCTTGCATGAATAATTATTTGAATGGTATATATATACAATTGACACATTCAAAAAGGATATATAGAATACATTGCACAAAAAGGGTGACATAGATATTTCAAGAAGACATACAAGATATCTGGATGATAGTGCGAATTCATCAGCAGAAAGGAATACTCAGCAAGGTCCATCAGGAGCAGAAATGATTTCATCAATCACAAAAGGTGATCTACAATAAAGAATTCAGTCAAGTTGTAAGTTGATCTGTTGGTTCATCCTAACAGGTGAATCATATTTTTTGTAAATCCTTTAACAGGGTAGACTTAACCATCTTTATACAAATCTCCTAACAGAGTGCATAATCTAACAAGATGGATCTAGCAATCCTCTGTGCTCCTAACAGGGCAGATCACCAGAAGTGATCATTGTAAGCCTTAACCGGCCAACTTCATACTGCAATAACGAAGCTTTGTGGGTATCATCCCCACCCCAGTTTTACTTTCTATTTTGGAAGGTTTTTGGGTCACCAAATCTCTGTGCATATATGGTTTTAATGTTTAACAGTTTTTATGCAGCAGGATAGATGAGTAAATGTTGTGTATGGTTAACTTAAAAAAATTATTGTTACTGATTCACCCCTCCCCTCTCAGTAACCTATTATATCTTGAATATTTCCAACAGCTACTTCCATGATCAAATGAATCATACATGTTGCTTGTCTTCATCTAATTAGAAGATTTATATCCTTTTCCTCTATTCTTAATCACATGATCATTTAACTTTATCAATTCAAACTATCCTTCGTCAATTTTAACCTTAACCATAGGTTCTGCTTTCTTCAAAATGAAAGTCTTGAAAACACTCACGTTCTTTTCTGTTCCTCCTTTCTTATCCTAAAAAGGGATCAAAATGAACTTTTTTCCATCCTTCTCAATTGTAACAATATTCTTTCTACAAACATGTATAACTCCTCTATCAAATTGCCAAGGTCTTCCAAGTAAAACATGACAAGCACTCATATCCACTACATTAGATAAAACTTCATCCTTAAAAGGTCCAATACTAAAAATAACTAAGCATTGTTCTCTAACCTACACCCAATGATCATCTTGAAACCAACTAATATCATAAGGAGTAGGATGTTATACCCCTCATTTGGTATCATTGTAGACTTAGTTGTTAAAGTTCTATATGACTCTTCTACATATGGATTAGCCTTTATTTGATATTTGAAATGCAATACTTTGATATGTTGAGTAATCAATTACGTCAAGTTGTAACAATTTCCTACTTGTAATGACATGATGCTTCTATTTCTCTTAGTTAGTTAATGAAATCACTTTTATGATAATGCCACATGGCATGTCTTAGAAAGATGTTTAGTATGTTCTCACGATGATGAGATATTCATGTTAGAATATGATGTTATTTATAGTTAGGATTTACTATTAGACTTACCCCATACTTGCATGTGTATGGTATGTGTGCTTGTTTTACATTTATGTTTGACATGCCTAATATGGTTGAGGGAGAGAGTTGTAGTCACCTACTAGTTGAGATCTACACAATGTACCACTCCCTATCATTGCTTGTTTAGCTTATATATATATATATATATATATATATATATATATATATATATATATATATATATATATATATATATATATATATATATATATATGCACATGTACATGCTCATCTTTTATACAGGTTTACACGTATCGAACATCAACTTCTCTAAATTGTCAAGATGAGCATGCCCTATTGCAATAACTCAATGGTAAGAACGGGGAAAAAATGTTTAGGTCCAATCCTGACCATAGCCTAATTATTTGTCCTAAAAAGGAGTACATGTATCTCACTTTCTGCCCTTTTAAACCCATGAGTTTATCTTTGCCTATGTTGTTTAATTTTGAATTTTGGTTAGTTTTAGTAATGTTGCTTTTATGTGGATTTGACTATTGATTTATTTAGTAAATGATTTAATTCTAATATTTTGGTTAATCATATAATATTGAGAATTATTAAATATTATTTGATTTAAGAATAAAATATTAAAAGATTAAAGATCTAATATTATTTTATTATAATTATTTAATTAATAATAATTAAATTAGATTTACATTTAATAATGAGCTTTAATTATTATTATTAGTTAAAACAATATACTACACTTTAAATAGTGTTTGCAGTAATTAATAAAGTGGAGGAAAAGAAAATAAAAGAGCATTTTAATTAAAGGGTTCTTTAAGTGTGCATGAAAGGATTAAATAATTAATGTAATTACTATTTAATAAAGTCAGTGACTTTTGATATATTGAAGAATATAAACCCTAGTTAGGGTAATGGTTTTTTAATAGAGGGTTTGTAGTTCATTTGAGAGACACATAGGTTTTGGGGAGCAAAATTCAAAATTGGATCAAAAGAATTGTTAAAAGTTTGGATGGTTTGGATTTACATACATTCATAGATTGTCTCAGATTTTAGCTGTGGTTTTTAGGTAAGGTTTGAAAACCCATTGTAGAATTTTATTGAAAGGTTTGTCTACTTTGTATCTTCCTAGGTGCTTGCATAATGCTTATTAATTTACTGTATTAATTTTTGGATACACAATTATGTTGTAGATTTTGAAAAGGAAAACTTATTAATTAAGAAAACAGAAAAACTGTAGAAAATTATTAAGATTGTATTCTTTTAAAACCTTTTCTAATATAAGGAAAATTTGATTATAGAAAATTGGAAGAATACAACAGGTTGAACAAATAGACTTTCAACTTTAAATTTGTCATTAGAACCATGTGATTATCATGAATTTTTTAAATAAAAATAAATATTATTCTTACATCTAAAATTATTTAATTGCAAAATCTATTGGGAAAGCAAAATATTAATTGAGAGGAAAGTATGTTGTAATAAACTTATGCATGCATGTGAAAATAAATATACTAAAAATAGAAAACTAAGTATATTATGGTTGCATTATTTGAGAGATCAAAGAATGCGAAAATACTAATTGCATGTTTATTTTTATTTCATAAAAATATTATTTATTTATTTTAGTTTTTTTTTTAAACTTTTTTTTATGATTAATTATTAATTTCGTAAATTTTAAAAGTATATGTATTAAAAAAAAAATTGAAAATTAAATAAATAAAGCTATTTATTTTCTTATAAGTGAGTTTTTTATATCAATTTCTTTTAAAAGTCTTAGTGGGATATAACTTATTATATATTTAGTAATGCAAGTGGAGTTACAAATTAATAAATATATAATTGTGATTTAGTTATATTTTAAGAGAAGTTTTAGTGAAGTTCACTATATAATCATCTAGTTATGAATATTTAATATTATTAGAGAAATTGTAGATAACTTGATTAAAATTATAATTTCAAATTTATCTCTAGTTCCATTATGAATTAAAGGAAAAATAAATATTAATATTGGACTTAAATAGTAGTCAAATTAATGTTTTAGAAATTGAAATTGATATTAATATTTAATCTAATAATATACATTTATGTTATTTATTAAATCATTTATGATTTAAAGGTTATTCAAATTAATAACATGATAATATTGTATGATATTTTATATGCACAAAGAGATTTGACATTTAAATATTTATCAATTTAAATAAGTATATTAGCATAATAATTTATATTAATGTGTATATTCTTACTCTAATGCTAAACACATCTTTATGGCCAAATTAAACAAGAGAAAATGATGAAATTAAATCATATGGCTGAAACTATGTATTTTCTTATATTCTATTTATAGTATTGTGATGTTTATTTTCGCGATGGTTTTCTTCGTGGGTTGTTTAGTTGGTCAAGTTAGGATGTACACCAGAGGCATTTTTAAGATTTCTTTTATAATTATTTGACTAGATGTTATGATGTACTTTATGATTTGAATTGAGATTTATGTTTTATGAGCTTTATGCTATTGAGCATTTGTGAGAACTTGGGTTTTGAGAACCAATGTTATTTTTGGGTTGCCTATTAAGGAATTGAATTTGAACAGTATTACTTTTGTGGGATGAGACACAATTGTAGTTTGTGAGTCTTGGGAAGCTAGTCTAAGTGCATGTTTATGGGAGTGGCTTGCAATGGGGGTCAGGACACAAAGTGGTTGTTAGGGTAACTCATTGTAAGTTGTGTAATAAGTGGTAACATAGTAATTATAATATTTCAGAAAACATTAAAAAGATAAGTTAGGGATTTTGCCTCGCCCATGCCTTGAGTGCTTATATAGGCTAAGGATGGGAACGAGATGATACCTAGTGAGAGGCATGACTAGTTTGCCTCGTCTTCATGAGAGGTATTCTAGTTTCACGTGTATCACGTTGAGGGTCTGGGGTCCAGAGTGACCAGTCTAGGATAACTCAACGCTTGAGGGTTTGGGGTCTAGTGAGAGTACAACCTAGGGTAACTCAAGTAGTTTGACCATGTGATGACACTCTCTAGTATGTAGCCTAAGTCTCCTTTATGATTTTTTTAATATTTTCCTCTAATGGTGTATTTGTTGGGTATTACTTTTGATGGTGTATTTATTGTGAGTTGTTACTTATTGATTGAATAAAATTTATTGTTGATAGTTAACTTTTATTGATAAGTGTTAGCTATTTATTGGTGGTGTACTTATTGTTGGATGTTCTTATTTCTAATGATTTACTTTTATTGATGACAATTGGTGATCTATTGGTTGTTGTACTTTTGACATGTGACTTTTGACTTAGAGTGGATATCTTTCATTGATGTTATCTCTTGATTTTTGATACTTGATTTATACTTGGTATTTGTATGTTGACTTGGTATGTGGTGTTGGTATTGGAATGAGTGTCCTTTTTATTTTGATAATATCTTCTCCTTGAGTAGTTTGTGTTACCCTTGAGGTACATTTGGCTATCAAGATTTCTTGCCTAGGATTGTTTTGTGATTTGATTATATATGTATGTGGATTGTACATTATCTCTCGTGCATGGTGTTAGTGGCAGCCAAATTAGGTGACTATGTGGTTAGGAGGTAGTGTTTTCTTACCATTTGGGTCCCCCTCAGATTTGCGGATGTTGGATGCTTGTTGGTGCAATTTTACCCTTTATCATTCTTATTCATATCTTGGAGACTTCTATTTAGTTGATGTATATATGTTAACATGTATCTTGTATTTGGATGTATTTGTATCTATTCTTACATACCCTATAACATGTGCAGTGGATGTTATTCATTAGATGTGTTGTGTTAGATGCATTTATGATTTTTCTTATGAGATGATGTATATTTTATTTCCCTATGATTCATGAACATGTACTAAAGACTTAAATTAATTATTATAAACTTCTTAAACATGACTCAACATTAAGGAACCTTGAGGAATAGAAAACTATATTTATATTTGCTTCTGTGTACTTATGTGTATGTATATATTGCTTCTGCATTATTACTATCTTGTATTTTTTAAACTTCAAAAAAAATACTTCACTAAACATTGAATCATGTTAGGTTATTTCTCTCAAGTTCTCAAGTGAGGCGTTAAGCAGGACATTTCAATATTTGCAATCCAAGTTTCCTAACCATTTCTTTAGAAACAATATTACCAATACTACCTCCAAAATTACAAATAGTTTTGAATAAGTTCCTTCTTTGCATTTGTTTCACATCTTTCTTAGCCAATATGATTCCCATCAAAAGAGATTCTCCAACTTTAGATGAAATCAAATCAAAATCAAAAATGTCCACTTTATGATCTTCTTATACTACTAAATTATATTTGTCAATCTTCACACTGCGACATCCAAAATCTCGGTGTCCATATTTATCACATTTTAAACAAGTACCATTAAATGCATATTTATTGTCAGAAATAACTTGCTTACCCTTATCTACTTTTCTTAGTTATTTACCTTGCTTCCTTCCTAATTTTTCTTCTATCTCCAATGCATATTGATAAGAATATTCAACTAAACTAAGTTCTAACATACTCAATTTATTGTGAACATTGAATTTCAAACCATTAACATACCTTGCAACATTTTCCTTGGAAGATTCACGATGTCCATATCTAATTTGTATCTTGCAAAATTCTTTAGTATATTTGTTCACAGACATATCTTTCTACTTCAAATTCTAAAGCTTCTTAAACAATTCAAATTCATAATCTTTAAGAATGAATTTAGCCTTTAATATAGAAATCTTGGGTTTCCATCTACTAATCTTAGGTTCACCATTATCTTCTCTACTCTTCTGTGGTTCTTTCCACCACAAGGCAACATGACCTTTCAACTTAGTTTGTGCTAAGCTATCTCTCTATGGATCTACAATATTTTCAAGCTCAAAGTAATCCTCAAGTTCATTAATCTAATCTATCAATTCCTTAATATCTATAGAACCGTAATAATTTGATACCTCAATTTTATGACTCTTACCAACTTGTGCCATAGCTCTTAACAATCTTTCTTCTTCTGCATAGATCTCTACTTTAGGTACTTCAAGATCTTTAGCAGCTTTCGCATATTCATTCTCTATTTTTAGATTCCTTCTTGAGACATTCAAGACATTTCAGATCTAATTCCTCATCTCTACCTTGAATTCTTCAAACATATGCTCTAACCTCCTAGGTTCATCCTTCTAAGCATCATATTGAATTACAACAAGGTGAAATTGCCTCAAACTTTGGCGATCTATCCACCAAAAAGAATTAATAGGTCTATAATAAGATACAAACACAACTTGAACAAGTCCTATGTCTTTGTGAGACAAAACCATGATTTGCCACCTCACAACCAAGAAGTCTAGATTTGACAAGTCCACTAAGCTCAATGATGGGGTTAAAGCCCAAGACCAGAATGGACACAACAAGAAAGGGAAACTTTATTAACTATGAAAATATGCTAATACACTTAGTACAGAGAAAATAGACTCGAAAATATGCCTTATGGGCTTATAATAGTATAAATCTAGAGATAATTTCTTCTTCCAATACCTTCTCTCAAACTCCACTCCAAACTGCCTTCAAAAATGTTCTTAAATAGACCCCAAAGGGATAAAGATTAGGAATACATTCTAGAAAGTGCTAGTTGGCATCCACCGCCAAAACAGAAGGCTCTAGAAGTTGCATTAGAAGTCAGCACAAAATTAGAAAAATCCAAAAACGGTAGCCAAACTTCTGGGAGGCATAACTTTTGAACCGTAGCTCCGATTGACAAATCGTTTATATTTTTGGAAAGCTCTCAGAGTGCTCTATAGCCCTATGGACTAGCTTTTTTTGTCCCAATTTTTTGGGCCTGTACGAGGACATTTAGTGCCTCAAACCTAACTTTGAAGCATTCTTAGGAGGTCTCCAAAAACTAAAAAACTGCAATAACATTCTAACCGTGGAGCCTTTTGACCTTACTCTTTTTTTGGAATGTTCTAAATTACAATTATAATCATCCCTCCAATTTACACCTTCTAACTCACCATAATTATGGCTCAATTACCTAATCCCCATTTTAAGGCATTTTCACGAATTCCAAGGTGCTTAAAAACTCTAACCCAGAACACTAATAGTGGAACAGTGAGAGTTGGAATCTTTATTTGACCGAAATGGGTATCCAGAAATGAAAACACATGAAACAGAAACTATGTCTAGCTATATTTTTGGGTGACACAAGATTGCCCTTACACCATTGGATGCTCCTACATCACTCAATCACAATTAGATCATGATAACTCCAACCAAATCAAACTATACTCTAATACCATCTGATGTATTACAAGGCGTGTGTATCTCCAAAAGAGATGACCAAGCCCCCAACAAATAACAACATAATAGAAGTAAATAAGGTTCTCATAAAATAAACTCTCTTTATTAACAATAGAGCTTGAATTGCAACAAAGAAACTATATTCATGTCAAGTTGTAAGGCCTTCCCAGTTATGTCCAATGCATTCAAGATTATAGATGAGACTCACAAATCTCAAGCTATCCTCCTATTCTACTTCTTTGACACTACCTTACAAGACTTAATGGCATTACACATATAGTCAACAGGA
Source organism: Cupressus sempervirens (assembly GCA_028749045.1). Classification (NCBI taxonomy): domain Eukaryota; kingdom Viridiplantae; phylum Streptophyta; class Pinopsida; order Cupressales; family Cupressaceae; genus Cupressus; species Cupressus sempervirens. The sequence goes on from CM053789.1 coordinate 159,236,310, forward strand.
TACACAGGTCAACTTTGAGTTCACAATCTCCAATATAGGAAATGTGTTATGCAATAAAGGACTGACCCCCAATGAATCAATGACCAAATTCATAATACATCATAAAAAATTTTGCAACATTATATATAGGTTGATACATTAATCACCTATCTAGATCCAAGAGCACATAAGCTAACTCTTAAATATAGAACCTTGTTGAATTCAATACCAAGCATTGTACGAAGAAATACATAGGAAATCAACACCCAAGAAGATGAAGCATAATTTCCACCTATTGTAAGATTAAATTTTATACATTAAGATAATGATTCATGATAGGTACACAATATGAAGCTAAGCTCATGGAATCTGAAAAGGAAAAACAAGTGCTCACATAATCAAATCATTAGATAGATAACTAGAAAACAAAAAAATAAGCAAATATCTTTATGGGGATGCAAGATTGCCAATAGCTTGAGGACGGTCCTACATCATCAAGTTCTATTTTAGTGGAGGTTCTTCAAATTAGTAGTTAACTTTTGACATAGTTTTCACCTTCTCCATGCTTTAGTGGTGTTCTTCACAATCATTCATGTGTTCCTATTTTTTGGAACATTCTCTAGTTTGGAGACTTATGCAGTTCTTCACTAGTTTTCAACATTCTTTTCATATATTCTTTGGAGTTGAGTTTTTCCCATGTAGTCTTCTTTATTTTTGCACTTTATAGAGATTTAGTTGTAATTGGGTACCTCATCAAGTCATGTTGTCAGGACCCAAGTTTTATTTTTGCATTGTAGTTTCCTTTTTATTTAGTAGTAAAATTTCATTCTCTAAGAAATAGATCTTTCATATTTTCAAAGTCATCTTGTATTTTTATCTATTCTTCTGTGTATTAGGTTGTTTTGCATGCAGATGATTATTGGGCTCTACGAAGTTGGTTTTGACAACTTCTATAATATTGCCATGGGATAGAATACGAGAGCCAAAAGTGGCTCATGAAAATTTTGATTCACTTTGGAATGGTTTGTACATGATACACCAAGTATCGAAATCCAACTCATACATATTAGCATACCCGGATGGGTCTCCATTGCACTTGTCCTACAATAGATAAGATTTAGAGTTAATCAAGATGTTCTAGAAAGATGGGTATATCATGTTTGTATATAATTAGATTAGGATTTTGGTGTGATTTCATTCTTTCTCTCCCAAAGATTTTGTTTTGAGTCGATCATTATTCTCCATATTTGGAATCGTAGATTATAAGTTCTCTAGGTTTTTGTTATGACCTGTCCCCCCCAATTAGAGCCAATGTTAGTCATTATCTTAAAATTACCAAATTTGCGAGTTTTCTATGTCAAAGTGATTGATTTTTTTATAAGTCCTAGGAGTTGTATATTGACTAAGTTTTAAACATGTTGAGCACTCTGAACATATTGAACACACTGAACTAGCTCAATATGTTCAACTAGTTTAGTAAATATGTCATCAAATTTAGTTTGTTTCAACTATGTAAAGTCATGAACTATTAGAACCCATTGAACTAATTCAAGTAGTTCATGGATTCAAACCAGTCTTTATGTTCACATTAAAGTCTCATTTTAAAGGAGTTTTCATTAGCTCTTTATGTGTTTAGTCATTTATTTTGGTCTTAGTCATTTATTTTGTTGAACAAAATGTAGGCTAAAGCGTTGAACACATTGAACCTATTGTATTCATTTAAACGATTGAAGTAGTCCAATATGTTGAATGGCTTCTCGAGAAAAGGTATGAAATAATATTAATAAGGTACTAAGTGATGTGGAAGGTGGTGACAGATATTTTGTTCATCATATTTGAACATTGAACCTCACTTGATACCTCACGTGAAATGACAAGTAATTATGATTAAATGGGCTTGCACAAATGCTGCCCCTTGTGATTAATGCTTCATTATAATTGTATGCCATGTTATTTAGTTGTGTAAATATACTTACCCAACTTTAGTTATTAAATATTCTATGAGAAGAGCTTGGGCATATAGGTAACTTGAGCTTGGTCAAAGAGGTAGCAAGTTTTAGGTGCTTGTAGAGGTAAGTTGTTGATTACTTTCTTGTAAACAAAAATTTCAAAGGAGACTTCCAACCTATTTTTTGAACATTTTTGGGCTCATTTTGGTTTTCCAAAAAGCATTATTTATAATCAGGATAATAGGTTCATTGGTAATTTAGGGTCTTCACTATGGGCTAGAATGAACATAAATTTGACAAAGTCCACAATATTTCATCTTCAAATAGATGGATAGATAGAGGAGGTAAATAAAATGATTATTTATATCTTTATAATGCATCACTCCAAGCATACTTAGAGATGGGATGAGAGCTTGCCTTACGTACAATACAACTACAACCGTAAACTCCATAGTATTATGGGGTATCATCCTTTGAGGTTTCTCTTGGATATCAACCATTGTAACTAGTACATATAGCACTACCTATTCTACAATTTGATTGTCCACTCGACACTAAAAAAAATTACATATAAAGCATATAAATTCATTGAAAAGATTAGACATATACAACACAAACTTCATGATAATTTGGAGTAGAGCAATAAGAATTATAAGGATAGAAATGACTAGCATAAAACTCCTCATCACTTATTGATTGATGACAACATGTGTTTACATCTTCAGAAGGAGTGTCTTCATGGACCTTTAATAGAAAGCTTTGTCCTCTTTGTTATGACCCGTATACCATTATGAAATAAGTTCGTGAAAATGCTTCTGAACTTGATTTGCCAAATTTTTTGGGGGTGCATCTAGTTTTTAATGTGGAATTGTTACAACCTAATTTTCCTCCATTGTTGGACATTTCTTAAGGTACTAGACACATTCATGAGATAGATTTGAAGCCATCCACTACTACTCCATTATGGAGAGACCATGCTACTAAAGTCATGCTAAAACTTAAAGAAATTAGAAAATCCCTCTTTATTGGGTGGTTTAAGCTAGTTAATTCTCTCATTAGGGAAAGTGGTTAACCAACAAATAGATTGGAGAATAATTCCCTCATCTATTACAAAAGCTTTGTTCAATGGTACCCATTGCCTCTCAAGGGAAGATGAATAATTAAGAGTACCTATAGACATTGAACTGAAAAAAGCAAAAATAAACAATTTTCATATTTGTTTCCATTTTTCCCTAGGTTATAGTAAATTGCATTTTTAGAGACCTTCTAGTCAAATTTGAAGTTGATACTTTCATTAGTCATTATAATTGGGCAGCTAAAGGCAGGCTATTTTAAGGACTAAAAGCTATAATTTTAGTTATCCTTCAATAAAGAGAAAGCCTTTTTAACAACATTTATCAAGTACTCTTTTTTTGTATTTGGTTTCTCACATTTATCATGGACTCTTAATTGGTCTCTAAGGGGTAGAGCAAATGCAAAATTTCAATGGATAGAGGGAAAAAATTAAGCATATGAGGAATCAAAACTAAGATTATGTTGAACATCAATATTGGTCCTTCCAGACTTTCAACAATCATTCAAAATAGAAATAGATGCATTAGATTATTCTCTTGGTGTTGTACTAATGCAATATGGGCATCTAGTTGCATATCATAGTAAAACTTTTTCTTATACAATATATAGGTACCCCAACTATGACAAAAAAGTTATATTCCATTGTTTAGGCCTACAAAAAAATAGAAGTATTATATCTTGGGAAAGGAAACTATTATACAGACAAACTATAAATGTCTTCAATTGTTTCAAACACAAGGCAAGTTTTTGAATGATAGACATCAAAGGTGCTCAACTTATCTACAACAATTTCACCTCAACATTCATCATAAAAAGCATGATAAAGTGGTCAATTGTTTAAGAAAGCCTTTAATAGTAGGTTTGACAATAGTATTGGATTCATGTGACCATCAAACAATAAATTGGGCTCAACTATGTGGTAATAATCTTCTTCTTTTTTTTTTTGACATTTATAGTAAAGTGCTAGAAGGGAAGTTTGTTCCTGATTTTCACTTGCACGATGGGTTGTTTTGTCATGTTGGTCATATATGTGTCCCACTGAAGAGAGAAATAAAATGATTAGGAACTACACTATAGCCAAGTGGAAAGCCATTTTGGTATTGATTAGACTATTTCTATTCTCCAAAAATATTTCTATTAGCAAAAAATGAAACAAGATATCATTTTGTATATACAAGCTTATGCAACCTATATTGCAAAGCCTGTAAATCATAATTTGGGCCTCTATTTACCTTTATGATGTAGTGCAAGGTAGGAGAATCCCTAAAGGAGATGTCCAAACCTCCAACAAACAACTACATAGTGGAAATACAATAATAATGCAAGATGTGATACCAAATCACAACTCTTTATTCATAGATATAATAGATTACATGCAACATGCCCAGCTATAAGGGCTTTCGGGTTAGGGCCAAATACAAATGACAATTACAAATATGTTCTACAAGATCTAACAAGATCTACTTACAAGCTCAATTCCAGCTGGTCTATATCCACAATTGGATAAAAACACTAAGAAAATCCACACTTGTACTTGTACCCTCAGGTCCACCAAGCAAATCTTTGATTCTCAAGCCACAACCCTAACTCTTCAAAATTTGCATCCACAAAAACCCCTTCACTCCTCCGAATGAATGAATTCTCCAGCTATGCTAAAGACTCCATAAGACCCTTTACTTATACCAAACTAAGCCACAAGTCAACCCAGTGAATTACAAACTAAATTAAATCCCTCACATTAAATATATATTGAGCTACAAGTCAACCACAACAAAAATTAAATACCCATACATAAATTAAATGCCAAAATTTGGCTCATAGACAACTCAGAACGAACATAACCAAAACTAATACTGGTACTTGACACATATAGGAACACTTGACATTCACTAGCTACAGTAACTTAGCATCCACTGAGAGCTACAATAACTCAACATCCACTAAGACCTATAGTAACTCGACATCTACTAGGAGCTACAATAACTCAACATCCACTAGGAGCTACAGTAACTCAGAACCCACTAGGAGCTACAACAACTTAGCCTCCACTACAAACTCGACAACAACAGAGAATTGAAAACCACTGGTACTCAGCTCCAACATGCAGGATTGCAAGAAAGCCTAGGATGCTCCTACATCAGACACCCCAAGTTCAAAAATATGTTCTAGTAACTAGAAGAACATCTTTTGAGATTCAACACATAAATCCCAAATTGGTTCTTCACATGTACATATCCTCCAAATCTTGAAATTGTACACTCTTTCCCTTGTTCTTCTTCTACTTCTTCACATCCATCTTAGGTGTGCTACAGGTCTACTTTCCATATTGATCTCCAACCTTCTTAGAATCTACCAACTCAACTTGGCTGCCAATACTTAGGTTGCTCCCACCGAGTTATTCATTCTACAAAGGAATCAAAGAAAAATTCTTGCCACCTTTCTCAATAGTAAACACATTCTTAACACAATCATGCACAACTCTGCAGTCATACTACCAAGCAACACATGACAATTGTTCATGTCCACAATGTCACCCAACACTTGATCCTTATACTACCCAATCTGGAAATCAACAAGACATTGTTCCCTCACTTCCAAAGCATGTTGACCTTGTAACCAACCAATCCTATGAGGATAAGGATGTCTCACTCTCTTCAAACCAAGTTTTTGAACCATCTCCTCAACAACAAGGTTATCAGTACTACCACCATCCATAATCACCTTGCAGACTTTACCACCAAACTTACAATAAGTCCTAAACAAGCTAGTCCTTTGACAAGAATCCAATGTCCTTTGACCAACTAGTACTCACTGTCCTAGACTACAACCTCATTCACAACAATAATTCTCCTACCAATCGGACATTCAAAAGATCTATGCCCTTCTTTACCACATTTGAAATAATTACTTCTGAATCCACCTCCACCTGTTCTCCTTTTTTTATCAGCAAGTTTTGGTTCACCTTTTGCACTCAGTTTAGCTTGTGCCAAGCTATCCTTCTTCTTCTTCCCTCTAGCATTACCTTGACTTTTCCTTTTCAACTTATCTTTTACCTTCAGAGCATACTGATAAGCATCCTCAACTAAAGAAATATCCAACATACCAACCTCATCTTGAATATTGAATCTCAAACCATTAATGTACCAAGCTACCTTTTCCTTTGACAATTCTCTATGATCAGATCGAATAGTCAACTTGTAGAACTCTTTGATATAATCTTTCATAGACATATCCTTCTATTTTAGAATTTGCAACCCCTTAAACAACTCAAGCTCATAATCAATAGGAATGAACTTAGCCTTCAACTTAGTCACCATCAATCTCCATCTAGAGATCTTCATTTCACCTTCCTCTTCTCTATCTCTTTGCAATTCTTTCCACCAAAGAGCAACATGTCCTTTCAACTTAGTTTGTGTCAGCCCCACTCTTAGTGGATCCTCAATTCCACAAGCTCAAAGTAGTCTTCCAACTCACCAATCCAATCAATTAGGTCTCCAGGAGTCAAAGTACTCGAGAAATTAGAAACCTCCATCTTATGCTTTAGCTTCAATTGAGATCCAGGTCTAGCAAACTGACTAGCCCTAGTTCCAATAGGTCTCTTCACATGATTAGTTTTGTCCTCACCACTAGATCCAATAACTTCAAAGTCTTGAACAACTTCCTCATAGCTACCTTTAGTACCCACATGCCTAGGTACACCACCTAAAGCACTCACAATTTCAACAATCATGTCACTCTTCATCAATGCAATCTCATATCTAAACTTTGCTCTTATGTTTTCGAAGATCATTTCTTTCACATCATCACTAAGATCATCAATTTCCCTAGGGTCCAATCTTCTTGGAGGCATCTTCCAATATTTTAGCAAACCTTAAGCAATAGATCCACCAATCTAGAAGATCAATCAGCCACAATATCAACATTCTCTGTACGTCTTGGTGTAAACTGCTACAACCTCAATGATCTGTCCACACACTCAAGAACAACCTTCACTTTGATACCACATGATGCAATGCAATGTAGGAGAATCCCAAAGGAGATGTCCAAACCTCCAGCAAACAACCACATAGCAAAAATTCAACAAGAAAATAATAATAATGCAAGATCTGATACCAAATCACAACACTTTATTCATAGATATAACTTATTACATGCAATAGGCCTAGTTGTAAGGCCTTCTGGGTTAGGGCCAAATACAAACAACAATTACAAAATCACTTTTGCAAGATCCAACAAGATCTACTTACAAAGTCAATTCGAGCTAGTCCAGATCCGCAATTGGATAAAAACATCGAGAAAATCCATACTTGTACCCTCAGGTCCACCAAGAAAATTCTTTGGTTCTTAAGCCATGACCCTAGCTCTTCAAACTTTTCATCCACACAATCCCCTTCACTCCTTCAAATGAATAAATTCTCCAACTATGCTAAAGATTCCACAAATCCCTTTACTTATAACTAAGCCACAAGTTGGCCTAGTGCATTACAAGATAAATTAAATCCCTCACATTAAATATATGTTGAGCCATAAATCAGCCACAACACAAATTAATAACCCGTACATAAATTAAATACCAAAAGTTAGCTCATAGACAACTCGACACAAATAGAACCAAAACTAATACTAGCACTTGACACATATAGGAACACTTGGCATCCACTAGCTATAATAACTCGACATCTAGTAAGAGTTACAATAACTCAACATCCACTAAGAGCTACAGTAACTCAACATCAACTAGTAGCTACAGTAACTCGACATCCACTATGAGCCACAGTAACTCGACACCCACTACGAGCTACAGTAACTCGACCTCCACTACAAGCTTGACAACAACATAAAATTGGAAACCACTGGCACTCGGCTCCAACATGCAGGATTTCAAGAAAGCCTAGGATGCTCCTGCATCACTTCAACTATTCGTGACAAACCATAACATTTTGTTTCAATGGATTTTATGTATGAACTTCAAACTACCAGACATGGACGTGATTGTGTATATGTGGTGGTAGATAGGTTTTCTAAAGTGACTATCACAATGACCTATAAAAAATGAATTTTATGGAGGCGTCTGTCAAGTTATTTTTTTGATATGTTTTGGCTCATTTTGGTTTGCCAAAAAAAATTATTTTGATAGGGATAGCAAGTTCATCTATAATTATTGGTCTTCACTATGGGCTATAATGGACACAAATTTGACAAAGTTGGTAGATCAAATGATTATTCATATCCTACCAATGTATCTCTCCAAGGATATTCACACATGGGATCAGAGCTTGCATTGCATGAAACACAACTACAACCATGAACTCCATAGTACTACAGGGAAACGTTCATTTGAGGGTTTTCTTGGGTATCAACCATTGGAACCTATGGATGTAGCACTACATAGTCCACTTAACACTAAAAAAAAGGTAGATAGACATAGAAATTCATTTAAAAGATAAGACAACTATAATAAAAAGATCATTATATTTTAGAGTAGAGCAATAAGTAGTATAAGAATATACATGACCAACATAGAACTCCTAATTACTTCTAGATTATTGATATGGTATGGTTACATCTTCGAGAGGAGCATCCACAGGTGTAAGGAAACTTGCAACAAAAAATATAACCATTTCCACATTACCGATAATAGATCTGAAATAAATAAGAAATTAAAATTCACATGCAAGAGAATAGACAACATACCCACAAAAATGTGACACAAGATATATCCTGGGAAACTCTTATTGAGGGGAAAACCCAGCCTCCAAAAGCATCCATCTCCATGTATTATTCAACAAAAAATACCATTGCAATACAACCATGGAAGCCTTCAAACTTATAGCCACCACCAAGCAATCTATGTGAACATGCATGAATCCACACATCCCATGCCATGCTTCCAACCTTCACAAATGATCCCTTGGCTAACTTGCCAAGCCTTTTCTCGCTTGACTCTTTCCCTTTTTGCCTTCTTCTTGTCTCTCACACCAACAACTACCCTTGTGGCTGCTTATATAGTAGCAAGTCTCACAAAACCACCAAGTGGTATTACATAAACCATGTGCTACCCAACCCCTTGACCCCACATTTAATATTAGAAATTTAATTTCTTTTCTCCAATATTAAATAATTACATGAAATTTTATCACAATGTTACAATACAACTCATCAAGTATAACCCATGGGATTCTTTACATGTTGCACATCCATCTAGGTGCAACATTACATAATAAAATAAAAGAATAAAATATGACAATATTATCCAATGTGTACAACACCCATTATCTCAACAACAAGGACCTAATTGAAAGCTTTGTCCTCTTTGTTATGACCTATATACCATTATGAAACAAGTTGGTGAAATTTCTTTTGAACTTGATTTGTCACATTTTGGGGGCTACATCCAATTTTTAATGTGGAATCATTGCAACCTTAATTTCCTCTATTGTTGGACATTTAGGCAAAAGTTATGACCCACCAAGTTAGGTTAAATAAATTCCTAGTTCTTGAAATTTTATATAAATTTTGTTATTTTATCATAACAAAATATTCAATTCGAATTCTTATGGCCGTGTGACTTTTGAAGTTTAATAATCATATATATTCTTTGTTGTTATGTGGAGCCTAATCAAACTCCGAGGTTAATTCTTCCCCACTTCATTCAGTGCAGTTTCTCTTGATATTTTTCTACGAGGGTTTGAGGGCAATGCCCCATGCTCTAGGGGTCAAGGGGAAACACTCCTTACGGGGTCCTAGGCCAACGCCCTCGAAGCCAAAAATAAATTTACTATTGTAAAAGGCACTGAGAGTTACATTTTTTTATTGGTCAACTCATTCTAGCCCTAATTTTTATAAGCGACAAAAAACTTGTATGGAATGGCTTAGGGTTAAGGATTTCATATGTATGATGATTTAGTATATTCTTGCGGTGGTATTGAGCTGTAAAGGATTGCAGATTGTAATCAGGTTGAAATCACCAGATAGTAATAATATTGGACTCGTTGTTGGTGGATGTAGCCCAGGGATTGGGTGAACCATGTTAAATCTTTGTGTCTTGTGTTCTCTTATGTGTGCTTTATTATTTTATAATATTGGTTATATTTGTATGTAATTATTATTTTTGTCTCTCTAATCCTAACATTCTTACAATTTCAAAAAAGAAGATGGCTTTTGGATTGCATACAACTCTTTTGAGTTTACAAGTTTTCCCAACTTAAACATAGATATTGCAAGTTTTTGATTCATACTAGATATTGTTATTTCAACCCCATTTCTTAATTCAAAATCACTTGTTTCATATCTTTATGAATAATTTTAGGCTCCACCAAGGAGTGAAGGTAGGACAAGTCATCCATCATTTATAAAGAAATATTTACCATGGTCTTCCATACTAATTCCTTTTTTAGTTCCATGGGTTTATAATGTTTTTCATTTTATATAAGCCATTGCTCATTGTTTGTGATAGATATACCATAATTCATTACATCAGGTTTTATTAGGCCATACATTTGAAACTTGATAACAAAGAAATATCATGGATTTGGTAAAAGCAAATAAAGTCTAGGTCAATATTTATCTAACATTCACCATGGTAAATGTATGTTGCATTGCTAAAATTATTGTTACTAGGATTATCTATTAGATAACTAATGTACTAGACTCAAGATTACATGTTATCTCAACCATATATATTTTAGTAACATGTTTCATTATGCAATGTTTTTTGAATCTAAATGCTTGTTCAATACTAATCCAAATTTAACATCTACCACAACTCAGAAAATATATAATGCACAACATTGAAAAGGCTCATCTAGATCCTTACTAATAAATATATAGAGATCAATTGATTACTATAACTCAAAACAATTAAGAGAACTCTCTCTTATGTGAAGTTTTAGAAAATATCCATTCCATCATAGCAACTTAATACTAGAACATTAGAATAATACTCTATGCCTTATTAATACAAATCATTATATGTAAATTAGAACTGTACCATTTGATTTTTACTTTTTGGTCACTCATATAAATATATATCCAACTAAAGATCAACATAAATTTAAGACAATTTTAATAAGATTGGTAAAATATTTATAAAAATAATTCATAAATCCTCATCAGTATGTCTATTTATGATTGCTAGTAGTATGAAGTTATATTTACACTTCTAACATAATAATATGTTCACACTACTAACTCTACCTCTATAACTATATAATATGATGTACACTTTATAATTTTTTATATATTATTAAAATCACATATTAAACTTAACTTATAAATACACATATTTTCTTATTAAAAAATATAATTAAAGTAACAAAAAAACATACAAGAGAAAACAAAAGAAACAAAATCTTTTAACGCTAAGAATATTTATTATGCCAATAAACCATTGGATGCTTTTTTTTTAAGCCATTGGATAACACCTTATCAAAGCTATTTGTAGTTCAAAGGTAAACTTCCCCTTCCGAACTCATACTATTACAGTTAAATCATGATTGGTGTCTTAAAAGCGAAAAAAAAATTGAGTACGCTTTATTTTAAAAAAAATTAATTTTATCTTTTGTTTGAAAAATACCCATAAAAACACAGAAGTGAGAAAAAAACTTAAAGGCGGAGAGCGGTAGAAGAAAAAAAGAGTGGTACCTACCTAAGCAGTGGTGTGAAATCAATTGGCCTGATATTGTGATTCGGATTTTTAAGGTAGTGAAGCACAAGAAGCTCCATCTCATCGATCGAAATCAGGGTTTTTAGGCAGATTGCGAAAGGAATTGTGGCCACGAAAAATAATCACAATTATAACAAAACATCGATCAATAAGAAGTAGGTGAGCAGAGCCTGATGGTTATCAGATAAAATTTCTTCTGATTTTATTTTTCGGTCTTTTTGTTTTGCCGGAAGGGGAAACAGATAATTTTGAGGATGGCATCTGAAACGACCCATTTGAGTGACCGCCGGATTGAAATGGGGGCTAATGATGCCGACTATGAGAGCGATGCAGAGGGAGGGTCTCTCGCCCTCGCCCTGCGTCGTAGACAGGCGAGTGATGATGAGGATGAGGGCGAACACCCTCAGCTGATAGTTTCGCCCGCTTATGTGGACGATGATTCAGAGGGTGAGGGCGCTCCTCCTCCGCTGGAGGATGAGGAAGATGAAGAAGACGAAGAGGAGTATGGAGAGGATGTGGTAATTGTGGAGGAGGAGGAGGAAGGGATGAGGCTGCTCAGGCGCGGCGGTGGAGAAGAGGGAGGAAAGCTTGGGGTTTTGGAAAGTGTTGGGGATCAAGGAATTGGTAAGGATCAGGTTGTTGAGGAGGAGAAGAAGGAGGCCGAGCCTTTTGCCGTGCCCACTGCGGGAGCATTTTATATGCACGACGACCGGTTTCGCGATAACGGCGGGGCGCGACCCAGGTATCGTTTTCTTGGTTGATTCCCTGGTTGAAATCGTGAATGGTTTTGGATTGATTGAGTGCTGTTATTTTGACTTTGATTTGGGCGTTTCCCTTGCTTGATTGGTAATCTTGATTCATCGCACTTGTAAGTATTGGGTGGATCTAGATAAAGCAACAGGGTCTCGTGGAAATTTAGACAGCGAAATATTGGCTCGAATTCTACGGGATTCAGATAGGATGATTTTAGTGCCGTTGGCTATTCTTTTAACAATTATTTTCTTCAAAAATGTTTTGAAGACTCGCCAAAATTTGTTTAACTTTCGTGAAACATAGAAAGTATTTATGTAATTACAAAAGGTGTGTACTTCCACCAAGCATGAGAAAGCAAGAGCTCCATGTTGAAAACTTTATGTTACGGATTCTATACATATAAAAATGTTTTTGGCTTGATAAAATCATCCATAAGCTGTCGATTTTGGCTTGTGTGGACGTATGCCAATTGCATATGTAGCACTGGTAACAAAGGTTGTCATAGATTTCGGTACAGAGCCTTATTTAGGTGAATTTTAATTTGTGAGGCATCAACATCCGTGGTTAAAGTTGCTGTGGCAATCGGCAGCAGTGGATGCCGACTCACAGTTCCACTGTGAAAATTCATTGGGTGGGCAATTAGATGTTGAGCACTGGTGTTTTTCCTTTTCAGGGCAATGGTTTTTTGTGGAGTTCGACGGCTATCAGTTGGGAAATCATGGGTTCAGTTTGTAAGAGATATGGATAGAGCAAAGTGCAGTTCTGACGGAGTTATGTCAATTGCATATCTTTTAGGCCTGTGGTGGCTTCTGATGTGTTTTAGCATAGAGGCCTAATGGAGGGAATTACAGTGGTGGTCCATCAACACCCATTACAATAGTTTCTATTACATTGGTCAATTATTGGCGTTAACTATCATTTCCATAATTAAATGGTTTTCTTGGGCCTATAGATGTTTAACTATAGGCGTTTCCCTTTTTGCAAGGTGACGGCTTTCTGTGAAATTTAGCCAATTGTCTTTTAGGAAGTTATGGTTTCAGCTTCTGTGGATTTAAATTAACGAGTCAAGTTCATTTCTGACAGAGTCAAGTTAATTGCATATCTGGCATCCTCTTGACAATGGTAGTGATGAGTTTTTGGCTGGGAAATTTTCAGTCTTCAATCGTTGGTGTTGTCAAGTATGTAGGGAAGCCCTTTTGATGGGAATTCAGAGCTCTGGGTAGTAGGCTTCTATCTCTGCATGGCGCAGTAGGGAGTTATCTTCCTCGCTTATCCTGGGTGCGTGCATCTTGCTAGTCATTACTCCTGCTGGGGAATTTTTTTGACGTTTAGGCTTTTTCTTGTATCATAACAAGCCAAGGTTACAAATTGCTCACCAGATATGGCCAACTCAAAGTAAAAAATCTAGCTTTTACCTCAAATTCTTTTCAACTTTTAATCGGGCCATTTTTTGGTAATTTATTAAGTTTGCAAATTATATATATTGTTAAGAGTAATAGCTGCTTATTGGCAGGGGGGACATCACCCTATGTATATTATATCAGTAAAAAATTCACATGCATGATTTTGACTAAATATAAACATTATGTTATATTTATTTTGGTAATTTTGTTAATTTATTGATTTATATTAGTCAAATTTGCTTGCAACTATTTTTGATTTTGCTCCCTCTTGCTGAATGTCACCTGAATTTTCCTGTCACCGAACACAGACTTGAACTTAAGCCTTGTGATATAGGTTGCCAGGTTCAAAAACATTGATTTGTTTGGGTGGTAAAAAAGGACTGGCAATGCAGAAAAAAGTAAATCAGTAATAGTTTATTTTTTTGAATAGAAAATGACAATCTGGCTCGTCAAATAGCCCTAGATCTGAACCAAATTAATGCTTTAGCTCTAGTTGGTAACTATGTTGGGTAGCATTAGAGAACAGGTATGGGTGCAAGACTGTTGCCAGTGCATGGACCTTGTTTTCGCCTTCAGGACTAAAAAAATTGCTCTGTTTGACATGGTTTCCAAATTCGGGAATCTTGACCTCTTAGAGCATGTTGTTAGCTTCTCACGGAGTCACATTAATTGTAAACTGCAGTTACATTTGGTGCCTCTGCAATATTGCAATTTCACACATAACATGCCTCAATGGTGACCATGGACTTAGTCACAAAAATATAAATTCACCTGTATGAATTGCAGACTAAATGTTCGACAGTTGTATGTCTGCAGAAGCTCATTGTGGGTATGCACCATCAAGTTTTAATTCGTAAAAAATGATTATAAGGTCCTTCACTTCAGATAGTGTAGGTTTCTTAATCTCAATTGTATAAACTTACAATATACTTCCACTTTCATCGGAGCCTTTTCTCTAAAATCCAGTGGTGAAACAAGAGAGCCTTGGATTTTGTCTGTGAAACTCAATTGTATAGACTTACAATATACTACCACTTTCATTAGTGCCTTTTTTCTAAAATCCATTATTAAACAAGAGAACTTTAAATTCTGGTAAGTCAGTTTTTTGTTTGCATTAAGATGGCTCCCAACAAGAGGGAGGTGAGTGTGTTTTATTTAAGAAGCACAGGGCAAAACCACTCTAGGAAAGCTCAAACATCCCTTGTTTCTTTTTTCTTTTCAACTTTTTTTGGTATTTCTCATTCATGTAATACAGTAATCATCAATGCTCTGCATAATAGAAATAAACTCAGTTGAAAGTCCTAAGGTGACATGTGGATTTCTTTTCCATCAATAATCTTGCATTTCAGTTAGGATAAACGAGTTTGAGCAAAAATTAAAAGGGATTGTTGCATAAGGAATCTTTTCATTATAAGAAATAAACGTAAAATATGAAGAATTCATGTTGATGTAGACTCGATTGATACAGGTCAGGCCTTGTGGTTTTTGTGTTTTCTGGTCCATTAAAATAAAACATGTATTGTTATCTTCAGAAGTAGGTGGCTATAATCAGCTGATTTCATAGACAATTACATAGTTCTTGTAATGTCCCAATTTTGATTGAGTGGTAGTCTGTCAGCATTGAATTAGCATAGACGGGGTGTCTTTTAATCTTTGTCAGATAGGACTGAAAATAAGATGGCTTTGTGGTCAGCTAGTTGGGTTTGGAATGAACTGTAATAAGGTGGTCAATGAACTGTTTGGTTTTTTGATAATGGAATGGCTTTGACAGTTGAATGTTTATAATCTACAGTTGATTGAAGAGAATTGCTCAGTTAAGTATTGAAACTGCCTGTGATAGGGAATTTAACGGAGCACATTGGTTATAAGTGTTAAAAATTGGTGTCTCAGTATTGCATGTGATAAAGAGCCAAGGATAGATTTTTTTTAATGACAGGTGCTAAGTGACTATTTTGAGGACCATTTTGTATGGAGACAGGGTCAAGTTGGTGCTCAAGATAATTAAGATATTTATGAGTTTGTTTTGAAAGTCTGTATGTCATTAGAATGTTGTCAAAATTCCCCCATGATTTAGTTAAGGTGAAGACTCTTGTAAGAATTTCTAGTGCAAATGTGATGTGGTCTGTTGTAGGATTTGATAATACATTGTGTAGGTTTTTTAGAGTGGTGTTTCTCTTCCAAGAGGGTTTTGAAGTTTTCCCCATCCATGTTTCTTCAAATCTATGTAATAGATAAAATGAAATCTGCATAATATTCCTGTCAGCATTAGTGTAGAAAGCATTCCTATACACCTTTACTTTCTTACAATAAGTGTTGACGAAAAAGCAGAAGATACTTTTTAAAACATCAAAGCAAATTCAACTTCATTTTCAGAACTGTGAAACTCTTTCCATTACCTTTTGGGTCTTTGGAGATGGAAGCTTTCAGACATGGCAGCTAGATTTTCTTGGGGACCACTATCAAGCTGTGGATTGATTATCAGAATATTACAGATTCATAAGAGGTTTTTGGATTTGAATGTTGAATGTGTCAGTAAGCTGTTGCAATCTGTAATATTCATTGTAAGTGTTTCTGTTTGATGATAATAAAAAATACAAAAATAACCATTGCTGTAGTATTTTCTTGGTTATTATCACCTATTCTCTTGCTGGGTGTTTACTTTTTTGTTTTGAATGGGACTATTCATCATCTTTGAATTCTATTATTTGGATATGCAGTGGTAGTAATCTCTCTGCTAGGACTAGTAGTACTTAAAATACAGAGATCTATAATAGTACAACTTGATGATAATATTATCCAGCTCTTTATTTAAGCAACCTTCCATCTGATTGGAATGCACAGTCTAATTGAATGAGTCTTTGTATCCATTGCAATGAGTCCGAAGTGGACCTATTATGCCCTCAATGGAATCTAATCATTATGTACATTGTAAAATCAACTTCTTGGTTATTTTGTTAATAAGTACATACAAATAGTAATCTGCATATAAATATTATCTCAAGTCTAAGCATGAAATATTGTTAGTCGTCAGAATACTGAGTTGTGGTCAGTGCAGTTTTTACTGAGTTGTACCGAGTTTAGAAGACAATTTGCCAGTTTATACCTTCTAAATTCTTAGTTTTTGTAATTTTGCATTTTCTATGCACAGGCGCAGTGCTGGTGGGAGGAAGCTCTGGGAAGCCAAAGATGACAGGGAGTGGTTGCATGATAGATTTGAAGACATAAATTTGAAAGATGATGATGAAGTAAGTTGTTCTTCCTTTTTCCAGCTTATGATACACATATCTTCTTCCTATATTGTACTAAAAACAACCAACAAAAATCATGTGGAAGGTCCAAAAGCTGTTTCATTATTGAAGTAGAGCTTAACAAGTACTCGAAACTAAAGCTACAGATTTCTCTGTTAACTTATAAACATTCTGAAGATGCAGTGTCAATGAGGATGAACATTTCTTGTTGTGTGCTTATCCTGTACATTTCCTGCTACGAGGAATGCTTGGATTACTATATGAAAGCTTATAGGCATTTTTATGCCTCAGCAACCTTAAGGAAGCAAGTAATGAGTATGTGTTTAGGAAATTTGGAGATTTAGCTCAGATTTTGAGGCGTTGTTTTGTTGCTTTTCATTTTAATTTTTCTTGCTATAATATTTTTGCCTTTGCTTCTATATATGCACAATAATCTTATCTTAGCCCGACTGGGTAAGATAAGATGTGAATTTTCCCATGATGTTTTAAAAATGTTGTAAAGGATGAAACCTTGAACATAACTGTTTGAAAGATGAAGGAAATTCCTTTATTGATATCCTGTTATCCACTTCATAATCTTTAAATCCTGTAGCTCTGTCCAAGATTTTGAGTAATATGTAGAAGAGGCAAAGGCTGACATGAAAATAATATCTGGACAAAAAGCTTCTCGATTTTTTTATTGATATTTACATCTCACCGTGTGATCCAAATTCAACCCAATTCTGATGTTATTCTGGCACAGAAGACCCGTTTCTGGAGATCGACAAGGGGATTTGTTTCCATTTACCTTACAGGCTTATACCGTCCAAATTTTGTGTGGTGGCCTTATAATGAAGCTTTAAGTAAAATCTGGCCTTATAATGAAGCTTTGAAGTAAAATCTAAATGTTTTAACCTATTCAGATGAGGTTTTTAATTTCTTTTATGCTTCTTTATGCAACTTGTATGGCATAATTTTATCTTTCTCTTGCTTTTGAGTTTATGGTCTTTTGCCAAAGCGTTGATTCAAATTAATGAAGTAAAAGCTAAATGGTAGGGACAACTGTTTTCTATAATATGGTCACTGATTTTATTGCATTTTTAATAATTTTTAATTTTTTATCATTTGGCATCTGAACAGAATTCTTCTATTTTTTTATATCTTAGGTTTTTATTCCTTGATTTGTAGATTGTGATCATCAGTCTTAACTTTGGTTAGTTGATCACATTAGTGGAAAGATTTGAAATTTACCTATTTCAGAAGTATTCCTCTTGTTATTTTCTCAATAAAATTTGTTGTATAGTTACCTATCTCCCAATTTTTGAAAAAAAATGCTGGTTTTGTTTTCTGACCAATTTGTTTGTAGATTAAAATTTAAGGTTTTTTCTGAACATTTCAGAAGATTTTTGCTTTTTATTAGGGTTTTCAGTTTTTGGTCATTTTTTTAAAACAAAAACTGTGATTTCTACAGTTTTTTTTTTAACGTTTTTGGCTGTTAAAGTAATATTGTAATAACTATTATAATGGTCATGTAAGTAACTTTCTTTAAGTTGGTTTTTAGTAGCTTTTTGTTCTTTAAGTTCTTTAGTTAGTTTAATAACTCTCTGTTCTGTCTTTAGTTTTGGATTCTTTCTGTTATGGAATGATCCTTTTTCAATTGCTTATTTAAGGAGTATTCTTCTTCTTTGTCTAATATTGAATATATAAGTCAACTATCTTTTCATGTTGGAATTTGTTTTTCATATGCAGAGAGATTTACAATCTCTATCCCTTCCTGATTTATATTTGATCTTTTGTGCTCTCATTTTATTATTTAGTTCTGTCATCTGATTTGCATTATTGGCACAGAAAACCCATAATATATCATCATACCTTTAAATGCTGTATTGGTAGTGCATGCAATAATTAGTAGTGTGTTTACATCTTATTCCATCAATGAATCTCGTCTAGAGCTCAATCTTTGCATAAACAAGACAAACATTTCCTTTTTTTATAATTGGACAGGACTATTCTTGCACCTGTGGCAAAGATATCCTACTCGTGTGCTATGTTATTTTCTCTGAAGATTAGCCTGCAGTCATTTTTATATTTAGGGTAAGGAAATGAGACGTAGTGGTCAAAGTCTCTCTTAGTTACATTGGTAATGTGTGATGGTGTTTGGATTTTTTGGAGATATTTAGATTTAGGGACTCTAGATCTGTAAAATAAGGAGGCAAAAATGCTAGCTACTGAATATTAGTAAAGTCTTAATGTTAGAGCCTCAATATTGAATATGAAGATTCTTGTAAGGAGACCTATACATCCAATTCTTCTTTTACGAATGACCATAGATACACAAGCAGCCTCAGCACCTTATTGACACACATTTTTATATATTTTGTAGTCCATGCCGAATCTGTACATGTAGGCCATACAATACATAAGCAGCTGCATTACCTTATGCATACACATCTCTATATATTTTGTAGGCCATGCTGAACTGCATTCAAGTTTCTTGAATTGTATTTTGTATCTCTACTACTACCACACCTGTACATATTTACATGAACATTAGGCAAAGAACGTCATGTATTATCATCACGATTTATTGTATTTTGCAAAAGGTTCAATTAAGATTGTGACTGTGTGGCTCTTTATATTTGATAGAACTCGGAATGGTGTGTGGGATGAAACTCTGTTGAGTCCCTATGGTGTTGTTTGGTCTACCTTCGTGGTGGTCATTCTTGGCATTGGCAGAGTTTTACAGGTGGTCATTAGTCAAGTGTAAGGTGGTATTACTTTATGCTATCTCGAGCAGTAATCACGTTGTTTGCTACAGACATCACTATATTCATAATCTGATTGCAGGTTTGTGGTGGGTTTTCCAAGATCTCAACTAGGTTTTCATCAGAATTTTCTGGGTACCTCGATTTCTGTGCCTCAGATTCTGTGTCATTGGAATTTTATTTTGATTTCAGATTCTTTCTGGGTTCTTTGAGATCTCATCCGTGCATCTTAGTTGGATTTTTTTGAGTTAGGTGGAAAATTTTCTCAAATTCTGCGTCAGCCTTACTTCATCATTTTTTGAAGTCTGTACCTTCATTTGCATTGAGATTCATGGTTTGGAATCTGTGCTATTTCCTCTCCTATAGTTTACACTTTTCTGTGCATTGGGAAATGTGCAAGATGGTGTTGTTCACCAACTTAATGTCAGATGGCAATCAGAGATGCAGCGACAAGAATTATAACACCTGGAAGCAGGGAGGGTCTTAGCCAAAAGCCAATATTGCTGAGCACACAAAGCAGAAAGAATTATACTATGTTGGTTAGCACATAGTATAATAATGCATCAAAAGAATTCAAACCCTAAACTTAAGTGTTGCAAATAGTTCAGAGTATATGGTTAGTATTAGGGCATACAAAGTATAAAGTATAACCACAAATCTAAAATTTAAAAAGTAGGGTTAGGGTGTAATAGCATACAGTAGTAACGAAAAAGTTTCATCCTTAATCCAAACCTGAAAACGGGTTTCAAGGTTTTGGGTGTAAATAGACAATGCGTAAATGACTAAATTAATTATAAACAAACTCTGCTTAGATACTTAAATAATTGTTTACCAAATTCAAAGGTAGTGATTGCTGAGAAACTTAGTCAATCTGTTCAGTTATCTTCTTTTTTGCTTCAATGCTCAAATCCAAAGAAAATCTTGAAACTTTAACCCAGGCCACTCCAATAAATTATAAAGCCCAGAGAAAATTGGAAAATATAAGATTTAAATTAATGAAAACAAAATGCAGCAGAAACATATAGAGTGTTTATTTTATACACATTAAAGTTGGTTGACCTGTGACCAATTTATTCACTGTTGATTGTTCAGAGTCCATGCCCTATCCACAGCATTTTTTTGTGTTACTGGCGGCCACCCTATATTCTATGGTAGGAAAATCTATCCAAGTAATATATAGTAGGATAAGGAGTGATAATCTGTAACTAGGATGAGGAGCAATGGAGGAGCTGGTATCAGTACCTTCCTCCAATTTAAAAAAAAAAGAAAATGGTGTAGCGATATCTTTCTGTTCCTTATACCAATACCAGTATCGATCTCCTGATGCTGTATAATTTATTATGGAAACTTGATTTTCAGATGTAAATATATCTATAAAATTTACAGCTGTGGATGCTGATGGTTCCATGGGTTATTGGTAAATGCTGTCCAAAAGTTGGTTTGGGCCTTCTGGTTAAATGTGTTGCCATAAAGTTGGGGTTATGTACCATTCACTGCTGAGATTATCCTCTCAATTTCTTCTGTGCCTGCTTTATTTCTTTAAGACATTGCCTACTGATTGTTCTTTTGCTTTCTTGGATTTTCCTTCCCCGCTCACTTCTGGGTTTTGCCCATAGAATATTTTACATGTCACAATTTTCTTTACAGGGACAACGCAAGGGAGGTCGAGGCCGTTTCAGAGGTCGTGGTAGAGGTAGAGGTGGTCGACGTGGTCAAGGGAGAGGTAATAGATCTAGAACCTATGAAGATAATAGTGCTCCTCCATTTGTACGCAGAGGTGGTGGAAGGGGGAGAGGGTCCAGGAGGAAGGAAGCTGAAGTAAGAAATGCTGGAGATAGTTCTGTGGGGATAAGCAAACAGTGAGTATTCTTATTCTGTTTTCTCTCTACCACTTACAATGAATAGCTATCACTGTAGTAATGTTTTACCTTCTTCCCACAGAGATTTGAAGGCGTCAGATACTCTACAAAATAGCAGCTCAAGTAAAACTATTTCTCAGCTTGGTAGCGTACACATTAATGGCACAAATCCAAAGAAGCAAGTGGGTTCAAGCTTGAGTTCTGCGTCACCTCCTTTCTATCCATCTGGCACACAACATCAAAATGTGCTATTACCATTGAAAAAAGAATTGCAATATGGAGGTACCAACAGAAGTACTCCTAGTTCAGCAGCAACTGGAGATGATGAAATGAGGATTTCAAACACTGCTACCACATCAAGGAATGGCAAGAATTCTCTCTCTGTTCGTGGACAATCTCAGGCTCTAGTTGATCCCAACTTGCGTTCAAGTGCTGGGAAACAGACAACCAATTCCCAGCACTCGTCAAAATTTTCTTCAGCTAATTTGCCTCAACATCAGCAGTCCAAAATTCAGGGAAGGAGTTCAATGAACGGGGGACATACAAGTAATCATCCTACCAATTCAGGTCATCAAATTAATAAAGGTCCCACTCTTACAAAGATGGAGCCTACAGTTCATCCAAGATCAGCCCAAAGCCAGGTGCAATCAGGCTCCCGAGCTCATTCCCAGCAACCGATTCAACAAGCAGATGGTAATAGTCAATCTTCCTTGGGACCCAGTACCTCTGAAGTTGGAGAAGCTTCATATCCATCTGTTTCAAATAAGGGAAAAAATGTGGTATTGGCAAGGGGTGGGCCAAATGCTCAAGGTGTAGGAAGAAGCTCTTATGTGTATAATGGCACCCAGGCTATCACGGCTACAAGCGGTATGTCTGTGGCACACTCAGAGCAAAGTTTTCCACATACACCAGCATTATTACCAGGTAGGCATAAGGGTACGTGGATTTTATTGAATGTGTATTAATATGAGGATCTTTTGCTTCATTTTATAATGCGTAGGGATTATCACATTCAATTTTGGTATGGATATTATCAGTTATGCAGTTTGGAGGACAGCATCATGCTGGGCTTGGGGTTCCTGCTGTTGGTATGGCACTTCCTGGATATGTGGCTCAACCTCAACTTGGCTTTGGAGCTACTGAAATGACATGGTCCGTAAAATCATCCTTGCACTATTATACTTACTTATATCATAGAAGAAAGAAGAGGTAACATCAACTTGATATGTTTTAATTTAAGTCTTGGCATAGTGTTTTGTGTCGAATATCAAATAGATTTGGTATATTGAGGAGGATATAAGCTATAAAGTCTTGCAGTAAAATCCAGTATACCAAACAAGAACTTTGTTTTTTAATTATAGGCATCAATTGTATCTGGTTGTCGTGAGTTGTTGGCTTGAAACTTGAATAATATATAAGGGAACCGGTGAACTCACCCTGATGATCTGTCATGACTTGGATGCTTAGTTTGAAATTAAATCATTTGTTTCACATTGGAGAATTCTTTTCTCTTTGAACATGATATTGACCATATATGGGGTTTCAATTTTCCGATTTAGGGTGCCTTTCCTAGCAGGAGCTGCTGGTGCCCTTGGAGCCACATACTGTTCTCCATATATAGCACTTGATGGTAGTTATTATTCTCAACGTTCTGCTCAACCTGCTTCATTTGGGGCTACTGGGTATGTGCTTACAGTTGCATTATCTTTTATATATTTATCTCATCTGGTTTCTATGTATATTAGTTGACACTGTGATTACCTACCGCAGAAGGGATTCTGATGGCAACAAGGTTCAGAATACATGGAAGCCAACTCCAAGATCAGGTATGCTTGAAATGCAATACTTGTTCATAGGGATCGTACATGTTTCAAGCAAGTGTTCTTGTGCGTTAAGAAATGTTTTGTCTTTCTTTTAGATGTAGGCAGGAACTAATTCAATTGTTCATGGTTTTATGCAGAACTTGTAAATGACGAATTTGGCCAGCGACAGAATAAGCCACGCAGGCATGACGTCTTATCTTGCTGTTCTAATTTAATTTGTAATTTTTACTAGAATGAATACAACTAATTTGTAACATGCTTAATATGCACATTTCCAAATTATTGGTTTTTTAAAAATGTTGGATCGATTTTCCTTGTAAATGCAGATATTCTGAGATGAACTTTGGTCAGTGAGGATGTTAAGCATTCCACGAAGCAATTTGCTATAACAGGTACAAGTAGGTAGCATGTGCCCCTATATGATGTTCATATTTCAAATATACTGGATCTTTCTCATAAAATAATGCATATGATGTTCATTTTTCAAATATACTGGATCTTTCTCATAAAATAATGCTTGATGTGTATTTCGCAGGGGTCACTTGTATCAGACTTCTGTGATTTTCATGTTTGCCCTGATACATTTGAGGTGGTAACGTTGTTCAGCATATTTTCTGTAAGTAAACTAATAGTTTGCCGCAATGATTACCAAATAATTGTGTCTACTTTAATTAATGCCTTGATTAATATTAAGAATTATAGTAGTATTTAGTCCAATTTGTTCTGCAAAACCAACACGAGTAGAACAAATTACAGGAACGGTCTGCTACAATGCTAAAAGTTAATCAAAGGACGACTTCATCACTTTAAAAGGACATGCCACTAATTTTTTTTGAAAATAAGATAGTCTCACCAGTTTGTTAAAACCAGAATGGTCCCCATCATATGTTTATGTGAGATCATAAGAGAACATGAAGAGGATAAGATAAAAACAAAGGATAATCACAGTAAGTGATATATTAGAATTATTGGTCAGCAAAGTCATGCCAAAATTTTTTAACTTCTATGGACCTCTACAGATGGTACAGACAGAATTTTATATGTTCGGTCCCCCATTTCAGTGGCTGCATCTCTCTAAGAATACTCTGAATAGAATTAGTTTTCTTGACTAGAGCAGAAGAAATAATAATGTACATAAAATAAACCAAAAATGGTCAATAGCACTCGGAAAGTACTCCTAGTTAATAACGAGACTGATGGGGGCAGAAAGACCCCAAGTTTGGTAACAAAGGACAAGGTGTGTAAGATTTGGCTATGGAGATAGCCATCTATGATCTAGAGGCCTAATGGAGTGCACTAGAACATGAGAAAATCAAGATGTGAAAAAAATACATTCATATTAAGGATGCAAATAGAAGCCATGTACAATTTATCAGAGACCCTTGGTTATATAGGCTAAGGTGAGATGTATGATAGTATAAGATTATGACTAATGTCTTAATCTTATTATCCGAGGCATAACATGGTAACTTATCCACTTATAGATGAAAAATGATAACTATCCTCGTAAAGTAGAAGGAATCCTATGTGGTCCCTGACGGAGCCCTAAAATTTACAAAATTTTGGACGCCAGTGGCTAACTAGCCGACCAAATCCCTTTGTGGTAATTTATTTATTAAATTATTAAATAGAAACCCACTTTTCAATAATTTTAAAACTAATTTTTAAATTGTGGAAAATAATTTACTTAGAAAATCTAGTCGGCTAGATAGACGCTTCCATTTTGGACATCCTTTTTTGACATAGACAGAGAGGCAATGTCACTGTGCATATCTCCACCCTTAGTTGGATTTACACTATTGGAAAGATATGAAAAGCATAAATGGGGCAAAACAATTTCAAGCAACTCATTACAAGTTGTTTCAACTGGCAGAATGATGACTGAATTCATAACTTTCACTTTGTACAGGAAATTGTACACGTTAAATGCTTACACTCAATTCAAGCTTGGAATTTCCTGAGATTGGCACAGTTTTACTTAATTGAATGTTCAGAAAGGGGTATGGCCTGTGAACTAAGGGTCCCGACAGGATGTCACCGTAACAAGAAAGTGCCCAAGAAGATGAGAAAGTAATATCCTCAAAATGGCTCATCAGATTAAAGGAACCAGTTTCCTTGAGAAGGAAAATAAAAGCCTTGGATCTGGATGTCCGGACAGTGACCACAATACAGGAAGAGTCACAAAATGATTATCACTGCTACTTACTACAATCTCAATTTGAAAGTCATATTTATCACAGGAATCATTTTGATCAAAATCAGCATATATATCCATCACATTTGATCAAACTGTTCTTTTAATCTTTGGTAAAGCCATGTAGGCAGATGTGAATTCTGACTTTCCAGATTTAGGAAAAATTGATGCATTTTCAATATGACTTGATGAATCAGTCAGGCCTGCTTTAACTGGGCCTTCAGAAATGCCAGCATGGAAGGAAACAAAAGATAAATCTTCAAACAAACGATCGTAAGTATCTGAAAAATTCCTGATACTAGACATGTCTGAATCTGGGGGTGCAAGCAAGTTTGGAGGTAATTATTCAAATTTTTTCTGTTGATCAACAGTCACAAAGGAATCGCTGTGGAAGAATTTTCTCAAACAGGTCTGTAGCAGTATGAAAGAGGAGAAATAAACGTTCCATGCAGTTGACGGCACTGTGCATAAATTGGATGCGATTGTGCTATTATGCAGAAATCATAATGATGGAATTATCATGTGCAATTAACTATGGCATATAGATCATCAGGATGATTAATAGACAACAAGTTTTGAAGCATCAGCAGCCTATCTTAACTGCACCAGCATATTGAGGGGAAAACGAGTCATTTGCCATCTAAACTGAAAGCACTAGAATCATCAAGAACAGAACTGAAGGATGAACACGTATGAGCATTGACAAAAGATATTCGGATGAGTTGTCCTGTATTCATAGCAAGTAACAGAAAGGTTAAATTTTCACAGATATAAACAACCCGATATAATAAAGCTATACAGCGATAATAATCAAACAGTCACAGCAACATGCTTAAAAGGAAGTCTCCACTATTGTCAAAACAGATACGATTGCCGCCAGGGAGTCATAGAATGATATGATAGTCTTTAGAGATTATTATCATTAAATGATAAAGTAACAAAGCCTTCTATGCATCGATTATGATTACAGAAAGTTATTTTGAAGGGTGCGTCTATTGTAAAAACATCAAAAATATGATAAAATCTCATATATTATAAGTCAAATAAAATGAAGAGAAATGATTTTTGAAATTGAAATGTTACACTCCTTTATTATTATTATATAAATAAGGAGAGGTCTCTTTGACAAGACATTCGAAAAAGCAAAAGATATATATATTTGTAAGGAGGAATAAGGAGCTTGAAGTATGACTTTGTAATATATTCTAATATTATATGTCAATGATTTATAAAAGCCTGTTGCTTAATGATTATTTAAATGGCACAAGGAATTAAATTGTAGTTGATTGGTCCTTTATAATCAGTTTTAAAATTGTGTAATCAATTTATGTCAAATAAGTGGACGAGGTCATCTATGGCATTTTAAACTCGATCATCGCAAATATTGTGAAATATTTAATTGTTTCCTAATCTATGTCCAGTGTGTCTCCTCGATCTTAGGAGTTAAAGCACAATCTGGACTAATTTAGAATTGCATATATATATTTGATCCATTGCATCTTGATTATTAAATTGTTAATAGTTTATGTGCATAGAACATTATAAAGTTGTACGTTTAATTGAAGTTGACTCTGTTGGCTGAATAAGCTAAAGCATTGGTCTTTTATCATTGAAGTATTGGATTTATATTTGAAGTCAAAAAATCTATAACTTCCTTCTTACAACCTCAAATCCTTCGTTAAAAACCTTATACAAAACATTCATTTCAAACTATCACATAACTCCATATTAATCGAGTTCAAAGACTTAACCAGTTGGAGAACTCCAAAGCTTAAATTCACTATAGAAAAGCTTTGGATTAGGTGGTCAGGTTCAAAGTGAAGGTCTACACACCTAGGTGTAGTGAAGCCTGGAGTGTAGGGGAATCAATAAGTATTCTTGTTCATTGGCCAGAACTGATTGAGAAATTTTGTTGGAGAATTGGCAAGCTCTTGGATTTCCAATCTGTGGTTTTGGTAACCATCAATCCCTATGTAAACCTAATGAACATGTCCTAGTGGAAGAAATCCTATGTGGTCCTTAAGTAAACCTAAGGAACATGTGAATCTTATATAATTAATTAGGCAATGTACTAATGTCCTAATTACTTGAACACACTAACTTAAGATTAACATGAGTATAAGCTAAAGAGCAAATGATGAATGCATGAAATGCGAGAATGAATGCATGATTTGGTTGCAACAACAAGCCTTGATGAGGTGCCCTTGTATAAACCAACACAATCTTCACAATTGGAGAAAAGGAGAAGAATCATTGGGAAAAATCTCATCTCCAAAAGAGTGAAAATGAAATACTTGCTCAAGTTGATTGTTCACATATTCGTATAATTTTTTTCATGTGTAAAATCCTTACTTATTAGATTGCTTCTCAACAGGAGCCTTGATGTTTTGAAAAAGATCTCATTCTTTATCCCATGAAAGTAAACTGAAGTGAATCTCTAGTAGTCATCTATGAAGGTGAGTACATAACTAGCCTCTAGATCATCGAGAATCAATTGAAGAGCTCCCATAGCCCCCAGGATTTCCCTATATTAAACCTTATCTTCTAGATGTGTACTCATAAGACAACCTAGATTGTCAACATCTGAAAATTCGGTGCCATATCTTGCAAGCTGAATTATTGGAGATATTGGTAGTTAGGATAACCAAATTGCCCATGCCATATCATAGTCAAACTGCAAGGTGCTTGTTGATGTGAGTTTTGTTCCACTACAACATGCAAGATTGAATGCTTCGTAGTTCAAGACAACACCAAATTTCCAACTCTCTTGAATAAAGATACTCATATGGCGATATTCAATATTATCAAGCTTTCAATTTTGATGCCATATTCAAGCTTATAAACATTATCATTATCAAGCTATTGACATAATGTTGAATATAATATTGTAAAGCCAATGTCTCAATGTACCTCTTCATACTCTAACATTATCAAGCTTTCAATTGTGATGGTATATGCCCAAATTTCGTCTTCTCAAATTTTCTCCGTCTTATGAAAATCTTCTTATCCCATGACTTTGAACTTGCTTGTACTTGGAAACTTAGTGTCTCTTTTGATGCCTTGAGCTCAATCCTAATGAAGTGTTGAAGCTTTTACACACTTGGATTTTCAAAGAAGTTCATGTTGGCGATAATTTTCTCTACTCGTAGATTTTGATTTTTCTCGTGTCAAAAATTGTTCTTCAAATTCCATCTTAATCTCGCCTTTTGAGGTTGCACTACAATTTGATCTTTGACGTTGAACAAGCCTCTCTTTTAACAATTACCATGCAAAATAAAGTTATTTTCTTATTAAGCTCACAAAATGGTAAGTATAACTATAAACAATATTAAGGAAATTGCATCAAGATCGACTATTATTCTACTAATGCAATTTGATTCAGAATTATCAATTTTCCAAGGTTTGATTTTTCTAATTTCTACCCAGATTACTTTTTTTAAGCACACTTCAATTCTGATTTTGATTGCGTTTTTAGCCCAAATTTACTTTTTTGCAAGCTTCAAATTCCGATTACATAAAATTAGAGATTTATCTTCCAAAACCTTTTCAAACTTAATTTTTTCTTGATACAAATCGATTTTTCTTGCTTTCAGCGTTTATTATGCCAAGGGTGCTGGGAAAAAAGGTTTTGGATTCTTGGGATTTTGCAAGGGCAGAAATTCCAAGATCTTGAGAATTCTGACACTCACCTTGCATGCTTATTTTGCCAACCTAAGTTCAAATTCATGTTTGAAATGGCTTTCAAGGTTTACTTGTCATGAAGCTCAATCTGATTTGCAATTCTAGTTGGTTGGAAGTTCATCACTATAATTGTCCAATCCATTTTCATTTTTGCTCCTCATCATTTATCACCAAGGATTTGGTTGATTTCAATCTTCCCTCTTTCGATTTCGTCCTTCACTTATTTAGAATTCAACTTTCACCCGAGACCACCTTTCTAGGGTGAAGATTTTGAGTTTTTGAGATTAGAAATCCCATGTTTGGAGAAATAATGCCCAAGGTGCTCATGGAAAAGATTTTGAGAAGTTGGGATTGAAAATTCCTTTAGAATTCTGCCTTGAAATCTCTCCTCAATTTCGATGCTACTTGGCCTTCATTTCATAACTTCTCATATCCAAACTTGTAACCCCTCTAGACTATGGCAGAAATTTGGAGAAGTTGGAATTTTTCATGGGTAAAAATCTAAAGATCTTGGGATTTCTGACCTGATTTTGCATGTTGAAACTCCCAATTTGTTCACTTCAATTTCTTATAACTTATTCTTTATATTTTATATAAATATCGTCAAGATGTTTGAGAGTGGTTTCATTTAACTTTCATGTTCATAGGAGTAGTAGCAAAGATTTTATATTTTGGGAGTTTGTAAACATTTCCAGCCTTCTTCAATGTTATCTCCCACAAACTATTATTGACTTTCTAAGATAAAATTGAAACTAGAACAAGGACTGCCAAAAGATTTTAACTCTTTCATCACAAATTATTAACTACATATCTTTGGCTACCTTGGCCCAACTCTCATTCACGTCCTTGATCAACTTGACTTTTTAACAAGAGAAAGTTGATCAAACTTATCTCTAAGGCTTTGGAGACTTGAAAATTGCTATCAACTAAAACTACCTAAAACCACTGCTACAATTAAGTGAAAAGAGGAGGTCCCTATTTGTGAAAACCTCACAACTATGCCTTGACATGAGCATGATGACATCAACACAAAATTTGAAGAGTATTCTTTTGATGGTGCCAAAGAAGAATATACTTACAAGGAATGAAATAGTGTTGTTTATCGTGTATAGAGAAACTAGGATTGTTAGGTCCATCCCCTCTTATATTGGAAGGAAGATGATTCACTAGGCTTGAGCAGGCTTAAGTGTCAAGTGAATGCAATGCTTATTTGCCTACATGGAAGATCATCATGGAAATGTAAATGAAGAATGTGAGATCTAAGACTACTAGGAAGAGAGAGAAAGGAGCTTTTTGTAAAATAGAGACAATTAGCAGACTAATATGCAAATAGTCAAATAGTGAGACTAGATTTAAGAAGCCAATACAAAGACTAACCTATACTTGAAACTTAATCCCAAAATGTTTGTTAGTGGTGAGCATATAGTATTATAGTAAAATAATGAATGTGTTATTAAACAAAGATCATGAATGATCTATATATACAAGATACAAGTGAATGTTTCTATAATGAACAGGATAGAGGAAAAAGAAACATTCTTGTAGAAAGTTTCCATAACAAACCGAACGAGTTTATGGAAACATTACTAAAAGAGTGACCATTAGAAAAAGACAGAAAATAGAGTAAATAGAAACTATCTAATATCGTAATACCCTCCCCTAATGGTGTCACTCTATCTTCAAAAACAAAAATTTGCATGTTGTCAAAAAGCGTAAAAGGCAGTCTCAGGTTGATTAGAGAGGTCGGCATGTTCTACAATGTTGGCCTGTGGTTGGGATCCACTCTGCTTTCGCTGATCAAAAGCAATGCGAGTCCTGCATTCTTGGATCACATGACCGAATTTGTGGCAATAGTTGCATCGGATTTGCTTCTTCTTGGAGCTATTATGAGATTGAGCAGATGATCCTTGTGTTGAAAATGCTTGTTCAAAGGAGAACGAAGGAGCACTACTACCAAACAGTTGTTTCCAATGATCCTACTGCTGAAGCTTGGTGCACACAACTGAGAACTTTAGGTCAACATTAGTTGTAGTAATGTTGAGTGTCTCAATAAAGTGCTCTTAGGATGGTGGTAGACTTTTTAGAGTAATGACTACCATGTCCTCTTCCTCCATTTTACGGCCAATGGCCTCAAGTTGATCCTTCATGTCCTTAATCTTCAGAAGATGGTCTTTTAAGGACATGCTCATCCATAATAATGGAGAATAGCCGATTCTTCAAAAAGTAGGTTCTCCTTTTATTTGATGTCTTGTGGAGATCCTTCAATATTTTCGAGATCTCTGCAGTTGTCTTGCCAGATGGCACTTGAGGCAGCTGATCACCAGTAACTGAAAGCTTAATAAGCATAATTGCTTCATGATTATGCTTATCTAACTTCTCTTGAGTAGCATTGACTGTGGTAGGATGAGTTTCAGTACCCAAAACAAACACCTCAAGGCGACAGTACTTGAAGATTGTCATCATTCTCTGCTTCCAAGTGTTGTAGTTCTTTCCGTTGAATTCTTGGCTGCCTTCCAGCATAAGACTGGTGAGAGATACCATTGCAAGTTTTCAATGAAAAAGTGTGAAAAAACTGAGATGGCACGAACTTCAAGGTAGATTGACAGAAGACCCAAAAAATTTAAAGAGGCACTTGGAAAGAGCTCAAAAAACCTAGATAGAATCTGCTGTCAGATTTTGCTTTTGTTGGCCCAAAAGTCAAGGCACAGAAAATGATGCTGGCCTTGCATTTATACTCTCCAAGCTATTTAGGGGATTAAGAGTCGATGTAAGCCAACTTTGAATTTACTATCTCGCATAAAACCATATTAACAAACGCCAATTCAATATTTGGGCAAAAATTAGCATGGCCAGGGTGAATTTCAATTATAGACTCGCAAAATTTACGATTTGCTCCTCCTAGGTCACCCCAATCAAGGCTTAAATGGATCAAGTTATAACCGAGGTTAAAACTTGGTTCATAAGGATTGCACAAAACTAGGCCAAATAACATGTAAAATAGGCCACACATGCTAATAGGGGCTATGTATCCAAATGATAATTGAATGGATGTAATAATTAAAGGGGCACACCAATAATTAAGTGGATTTCGAAGAGATTGATGATATGAACCAATAAAGGGATAAATATTTAAATATCTATTAATTAAATTCATAATAAAATCTGATGACACATAGAAGAATGAACATCCACTAAAATGAGTGCTTACAATAAGGTGCTTAATATTCTGATGCCTGTGTTGGGGGATCCTTTTACAGATTTTGCTTGAGTATTCTTTTGTTGGCAATTAAACTAGGATGTTTCAGTGATATATTCTTTATAGTATGTTGGGGCTTGCATAGTTTGTTGCCACTCAGTTGAATCACCTTGCACCATGTGGCTGCAGGAGAGCTTTGGGCACTGTGTAAGGCCTTTATTTTATTTTTTGATTTAAAAAGCTTTTACAATGAATAAATGACATTATGCAGATAACGTAAATTTTTTTACATGCACAATATTGTTTTTGTGAAGGTAGCATCATCGTGTATGTCAAGCTGTATGGCTTGACATGCAAATATTTGCCATGAAATAAGATTTGTGGCAAATGGAGTGTGTTGGGGAATTACTTTTTGGCCAAAAAGCACTTTGAAGTGGCAGCTACCTCCTAGATTGTTATAAAACTGAATGGAGATTCAGTCTTCTCAAATCGAGAAATTAAAAAGTGAACAAACCAACAGAATAGAAACTACCTAAACAACTTAAAGTAAGACGACCATAATAGAAAGGAGAAACATTACATTATTATTCTAGTAAGATCTAGCAATCACTTTATGGAGATAACGATCCAAGATCTATAGGGCTAATGGAAAGCACTGGGACAAGAGAAGATCAATACAACAAGAATAAATTGTATTCCTATCAAGAATGCAAATAGAACCCACGTACTTTATATGAGAGACCCTTGGTTATATAGGCTAAGGTGAAACATGATTGCATGATACTATGCCAAGAGTATTAATCTTCTGATATGGACATAAGATATAACTTATCTACTTATGGTAGAAAAGTGATAACTATACACTTAATGTGGAAAGTTGTAAATTTTTAACCAGAAGTAGATAATTGCAACAAAAATGAAATGCAATAATTCGAAGCAATCAGATAACAAAAGTCATATTATGGGAGAAACCCTCATCAAGGAAAACAACTCAGCTCACCAAAAAACAGATCCTTTATTAGAATTACAAAAACGGATTACAATAACTCTGTCTCCTTTTGAAGTCTGTAACACTCAATGATCACGCAATAATTAGAGTTAAAGATAAACAATTCGAGTATTACTTCATACAGTCACAATACTCAAATATACATACAAAATAGTATAAGCTCAAACAAATTAACTAATACCATGGTGGATATACATAGAACACTGCACAGAACTGACAAATACTTCTTTCAATATATCTAACTCAGAATCACCTACTCACAGAAAATGGACTCCATAACATGAAAAAATTCAACGGAGAGAGAAAATACAAACAATAACTAAGAGATATATCTGCTGCATACATGAGTCTCCTTTAAATATTTTGGTTACAAAGATGAAGATTCTTTTTAATAAATGAGATGACATGACCGTCAGTAAAAGTCCTGATGACATATGAATCGATGAAGGCTTAGAGAAATTGTCGACATTAAATGCCAACATATATACAAAGCCATATTGGTAAACAAATGATGAAGACATGATGCCAGCAGTAATTGGTGCCATTTCAGCACTCACGTGGCAACTGCTAAGGGTAAACAGGTAGAAAAGGATGCAGGAAAACCACAATGCCAAATAAGCAAGATGGCTCAACATAAGAACCACGAATGCAATGCTGTGTCAAAATTAAGGAATACAAATAAAGTTTCCAAAGTGCTTTAGCTTACCAAAGACATAAGCCTGATAATGATACATAGGCCGAGACATAGGCCTGATAAAGATGAAGACAACACCAACATAAAAGTATTGTTGAAAGGGAACTATCACACGATCAACAAAGGTAGGAGATCTATCTCACAACTACCAAAACTTCAACATTGCCTCTTTGCAAGAGAGAGATCTTCAGTTTTCCATCTCATAACAAGTGCGCATAGCTGCAACCAAAAGAATGTCATAAAAAATCTTATCATATATCTTCTCAATAAAATTGTTATCTCATCTTAACAATATTCATCATAGCTGCTCCTAGAGGGTGAAATAGAAAATATACTCATGGAGTCGCACACATGACTTCCACAGAGGGTGGATCCATCATAGGTACTCTCAGTGGGTGGAACAAGGTATTTCACCTTGAACCTTTGTCACAGAGAGGAACTCATGAACAATGAATCACACCTTGAACTTCTCTCACAAAAAAGAATTCATTAATCATATGCAAAGAATCACCGAGCTTGAGACTCTCTCTCAACATGAGCATCCTTCTCCAAAATACGGAGCTTATCCCGGAAGTGGCTTGGTGAGAATGTTTGCAGTCTGTTCCTCTGTAGAAATGTACCCGAGCTTAACTTCTTTACGCTGAACCATACCTCTTAATTAATGATATTTAATTTCCACATGTTTGGTTCTATCATGAAAAAAACTGATTGGCCGGAAGCTTCACACAACTTTGGTTATTGCACAAATTCAATGTAGGTTCCAAAGACTGCCCATCAACCCTGCCTGTACATAATGGGATTAACTAAATCTTAAGAGGCCACATCCTCATGTAACTTTTCAGAGACCATAAACTTATACTTTTAGCATGCCAAATCTCTTCATAAAAAGCACAAGGGACTTGCTTTAGACCATACAAAGCCTTTTTCAACCTGTACACATGTGAGTCTTTGTCATGAATCATAAACTCTGATTGTTCAATGTATACTTCTCTTCATTTATGTCATTCAAGAATGCTGTTTTCACATCCATTTGTTGAAGCTTCCAACCCTTAACTGCTGCAACAAGTATGATTGTTCCGATAGAAGTGTAATGTGCTATAGGGGCAAAAGGTCTCTTCATAGTGTACACCCTCTTTTGCTGAAAAACCTCTAGCTACGAATCTAGCTTTGTATTTTTCTATAGTTACATTAGTTGCATTTTTAATCTTAAACAATCATTTAGAAGAAACGACTAATTTAACTTTGGGCCTGGGAACAATCTCCCACTTTATTTTTGATGATAGATTGATATTCTTACTTCATGGCATCCTTCCACACTTGCTGATTTCAATCGTCTTCAAAATTAGAAGGCTCAGATTCTATAATATGACTCATCAAAGCTACATAACATGCAAACTTATGAAGCCTTGAATATTATGATAATAGATAGTTTCTATTTATATTTAATGGTTGTCTATTGTAATTTGTTGTAAATATTAGAATCTTTCTAATATTTACTTAGTTTTTAGTTATTTATTAGCTAGAATAGAATGTTTCTATTCTTAACAATTGTTTCCTAAGGAAACATCGTTTACTCTTTTGTATATATTGATCCATTGATCTTTGTTAATATCAAGCCAATATTTTACCAATTACTTCACATAATATGGTATTAGAGCAAATGCTTCAATTTTTTTCCAAATAAAAATTAATAATTTCGTTTCAAAATTATCAGTGCCATTTTTTCAAAAATAATTTTTTGGTCACGTTTTTCCTGATCTTTAGTGTGTTTCGCTGGTGTTTGATAGTGACTGGCTTAGAGCTTCTTGCGTCTCTAATCGCATTACTGTGGATGCGTTTTTTCCCGCGCTTGTGATTTTCAAATGCTATTTATTCTGGTTTTGGTGTTTGGTCACGTTTGCAATTTTTTTATTTTGGTGTTTGGATGCGATTTATCCTTGTATATTCCTAGCTATTTATGCTTGACGTTGCGCCTAATTTTTTGCCCGTGGTTTTGGATGGGATTTGCAGATTTTTGTTGCAATTTTTTGCTCCTTGGGCATTGTCTAGGGTATCTAAAATCCTCTGTATGTGATCCATGCCCAAATTTGCCATTTTTTCTATTCAATTTGCCATTTTTTTGTGAAGGATTTTCAGCCGGCTAGGGTTTTGTTCGAACCTTTAGGTGTTTTACCGGATTTGAAATTTGACTATAGATTTTTGGTGGGTTATTAGAGCTCAATTAGGTTGTCTATTTATTTCTAGGTACCTCAATTTTTTTGCATTGATTTTTGAGCCAACGGATCTAGAATCCGACATCATATTCCTCATAAGTTTTTCGAGCTCTCTTGTAGGTCGAGCTCTCTTCTAGCTACCTCTTCATTTTCTTGGGTCTTTCAATCTTTTGCCTCAAAGTATGTGCCTTCACGAGTTTTTCACTTTTTCGCCAAAAAACATGCCATGGCATCTTCACGTAATGTTTTGCTCGAGGGAAATTAGAAGTTCAATGGTTGCAATTATGGCACGTGGAAGTGGCAGAGACTAACAATCTTTGAATATTGAAATACAGATTAGACTGTTTTGGGTGTTACATAGTGTTTGATTGCAGCTAGTAATGGTTAGGGTACATATGATCAAAATAATTAGGAGCGGTGATGCTTCTCAAATTATCGATAGCTGATGATCAACTTCCCCATACTCCATCTGGCAAGACATTTGTAGAGATACAGGAGCATCTCAAGACACTTCAGACAAAGGAGGGCTTTCTTTCTCAAGAATACTTTGTTTTCTATTGTCATGGATGAGCAGATTCAAGAAATTTGCGATCAATTGCTTTCCATTAGATGCAAGATGGAGGAGAGGACATTGTTTTTGAGGTGAAAAATCAATCAAAACCCGACATACAAAGCTTCGTTTTTTTAAGGAAAAATGGTAAAACTCAACAGATAATAATTTTTGAAGAAACAATTACAAACCCCCAGAGGAATCCCACACAACTTTGCGAATTACAGAATAAGAAAATTTCAAGGGAAAATTTATAGAAACCTAGAAGAATTTTTTTAGCGAAAAATATATGAAAACCCATTGTCATAATGCTCTAGAAGAAACTGCAAAAAGCCATGATTTTGAGGAGAAAATCGAAAAAATTGAACACGATATTTGTGGTGAAAAATCAATCAAAACCAAACATGATTTTTGAGGTGAAAAATAATCAAAACCCAACTTATTTTTGAGGTGAAAAATCAATTAAAACCCAACTTGATTTTTGAGGTGAAAAATCAATCAAAACCCAACATACAAAGCTTCGTTTTTTAAGAAAAAACGATAAAACTCAACAGATAATAATTTTTGAAGAAACAATTACAAATCCATAGAGGAATTCCACACAACTTTGCAAATTACAAAATCAGAAAATTTTAAGGGAAAATTTATAGAAACCCATAAGAATTTTTTTTAGGGAAAAATATATGAAAACCCATTAGAAATTTTATTGGGGAATTTTTTTATGAAAACCCACCAGAATTTTTAAGGAAGGCAAAATACGAGACTTTGCATGGTCAAGCAGTGCATGCAAACAACATGCAACCCTAAAAAAGTAGAGACCTAGAAAATTTGAAGGGTGACCTAGAAGAGAGCTCAAAAAACCTAGAAAGAATATGTTGTCGGTTTCTAGATTGGCTGGCTCGAAAATTGAGGCACGAAAATCGAGGTACTCAGAAAAATTTGACAACCTAGTTGACCTCTTGAAAAACCCACCAAGAATTTGGAATCAAATTTTTTTTGCAAACAGGAAAATTAGGGTTTTGAACAAAAATGGCCGTACTACAAAAAAACCACAAAAAATGGTAGAAATGTGCAGAAAAAACAATCGGATTTGGATGGAAATGGGTTGCAGAACCAAACCAAAAGTCGACAGATTTAGATCTCTTAGAAAGAAAACCTTAGTTGGATATAGAGAGAGTTGGAAGTAAATATGCATGTAAATAAATTTGAAAATAAAAGGCAAATAATAATTTCAACCAAGAAATTATGATTATTTTGAAAAAAATTTAGTGTTGGCTCTGATACCATATTACAAAGTAGTTGGTAAAATACTTTCTTGTTATTAACAATGATCAAGAGATCAATTTATACAAGAGATTGAACGATGTTTCCTTAAGAAACAATCGTAAAAAAATAGATACATTCTATTTTAGCTAAAACATTCTATTCTAGGAACATAAAATTAAATATTAGAAACATTCTAATATTTACAGAAGATTTCAATAGATAACCATTAGATACTAAACAAAGATAATAGAAACTATCTATTATCGTAATAAGCCTTTGTTGCTAAATCCTTTCAGAAGGATAAGAGCAAGTCTCATTCACAATAGTCTTCTCAGTGGAAGTCCTCTGCCCCAACATAAAAAAATCCAAGAAAAAGAACATTCAATGCCAACTACTGCTACAAGTATGGTCACATGAAGGTTGAATGTTAAAAACG
The DNA here is from genome assembly GCA_028749045.1 of Cupressus sempervirens. Taxonomy (NCBI): domain Eukaryota; kingdom Viridiplantae; phylum Streptophyta; class Pinopsida; order Cupressales; family Cupressaceae; genus Cupressus; species Cupressus sempervirens. The sequence continues at coordinate 159,275,046 of CM053789.1, forward strand.
CTTAGCTGCCCTATTTAAGCAATTTGGTTTGCAGCCAAAAGTCAATGGCTATAGACCTGCAGATCATGGCAACTCGTCTGTTTGTTACATTGATTCAGGTGCCTCTCATCAATTCACCCACCACAAAGATTGGTTCATTGACTACCAACCATTTACAGATTCAATTATCTTTGGTGGAAGGGAAGAGTACATTGTTGTCAACAAAGGCAACATTTAGATTCAGTTTGCTGGGAAGAATCTCATTTTCCTCGATGTGTACTATGTTCTAGGGATTGAGCTAAATCTACTCTCAACCAGTCAGTTGCTGCGACACTGTCAACAATTGGATGTCAGCTTCAGTTCACGTTAGTGCACCATCACTGACAGGTAGACTCAGTTTGTTGTTGCAGTTGGCCTTGAGGATCATGGTCTTGTCAGACTTAATGATTTTGGTGATTCTTGGGACTTAGCTATGATTGCTCGATAGTCTTCTATTAGTTGGACGGGCACTTAAATGTGCATTATCTCTCTCAGCTTACTTGTGTAGAGCTTGTCCTAGGATTGCGAGAGATTCAGACTCAATAGCTTGGAGTTTGTGATGCATGTAGGCTGAGAAGCAACAACGCACACTTGATTCATGGCGAGCTTCTTAGGTACTTAAGCTTGTTCATGCGGATACCTGTAGCCCTATGGCCACTCCTTTTTGTTCTTTGGCCTAGGTATTTTCTTTTGTTTGTTGATGATTTCATTAGAAAAATGTGGGTCTATTATCTTAGACAAAAATTAGAAGTGTTTACTATATTTCAGAAGTTGTTTAAACCTCTAGTTGAAAAAGAGTTTGGGAAATCTATTATTACTTTTAGATAATGGGGGGGGGGGGGGTGTGGGTGGAATTTTGTTCTAATGAGTTCGCTAGCTTCTATTATGGCATCAAGTGCCAGTTAACCACATCCCACACACCATAACAAAATAGTGTAGTTGAACGTCATAATAGAACAATCACTGAGATGGCTCGAACCATGCTCGACTATTGACATGTTTTGAAGAAGTTTTGGGATGAAGCAATTAACACTACAGTTTACCTGTTGAACTGGTTACCCATTGTGGCGGTTATTGGTCAAGTCACAAGCCAAAAATCATTCACCTGAAAGTTTTTGGCTCTCTTGCCTTTGTTTGGATCCTTGATGCGTCACACATCAAGTTGGATACGATAGTCTTCACAAAGCCTACCGCATGATTGACATTGAGACATCTTGTCTCCTGTACAGTCGTGATGTCTTTGATGAGCAACGAAGACCGTATTTGTGTTCAACTTTCATAAGGTCCAGCTGATGGGAGAGCTCCAATAGCTCCAACAACTCCAATTATATTAGATTCCTTTACAAACACCTTCGACTTCTCCTGTAGGAACACCCTGATTTGCAGATGCTTCACTTGATTTTTATCTAGATTCTTCTAATGAGGAACCTAATCATAGAGCATCTCTTGATACTTATGATGGTTGAAGAATCACACTTGGGTCCTTTTTGACCTTCTACCAGGGAAGAAACCCATTGGCTGCAAATTGGTCTACAAAAAGAATACAAGTTTGATGGTACTTTGGATAAGTACAAAGCTCATTTACTTGTGGACGCTTTTATCAACATCAACGCATTGATTATGAGACCTTTGCCCCTACCACAAATATGAGCTCTAACGGAGTTTTCCTAGCCATGGCAACATAGTTTGGGTGGAATGTCCATCAAATGGATGTCAAGAGTGCTTTTCTGAATGGTGACTTACAAGAAGAGGTCTACATGATGCAGCCTCCTGGTAGGTTGATGGTAAAGAACATCAAGTTCACATATTAGTGATCAAAGTTTCTAGAAGCTTTAGACTAAAATTTGTACATCAAGACTATTGACAGTGACATCATCCTTCTAGACATTTATGTGGATGATTTGATCATCATTGGTAGTTCAAAATCTTTGATTCAAGGAATCAAACGGAGTTTATGGCAGTTTTTTGATATGATTGATCTTGGGCTCATGCATTATTGCCTAGGTGTTGAGGTTTGGAAACAATCTTTTGGTATCTTCATTTCTTAGTGCAAATATGCCAAGGCTTTGTTAGACAAGTTTGGTGTGCAGGATTGCAAGCCTGCATCTACACTGATGGAGAAAGGTTTGAAGTTATCAGTAAAGTTTGATTCTCCTCTAGTGGATTACACTACATACATGCAACTAGTAGACAACCTCATCTTGTTAATGTTTGGTAGCTTCAATTGGCTAAACTTTGAGACTAAATTGAAGTTACATATATGTGACACATTTATGTACTAGCAGTCTCATGCTTTTGTGCATGCAACACTAAGCTGATAGGAGATTGCGTGCAAAATAGATCAAAAATATTATACACAAAAAAATCTAAAACTAAAATAACTATAAGTTATATCTAATAAAAACAAAAATTTAAATCAACTAAAACGACTAAATTTAATTATAAATACTAAAAATAATTTTACTAAAATATTAAAATACATGAAATAAGGACAAGAAAAGGAAATGAAATAGGAATGTAGATAAGAGATCTAAAATTAAAAAAACAATTAACTTAATAAAAACTATAGGTAATAAAGAATCCTAAAATTAATAAATTTTTTATCTCATAAAAATAATTTTTTCAAATTAATTATAATATTTATATTTTAATAAATGATCTTGAAATTTTAATAAAATTTAAATAGAATAAAAGGAAAATATAGAAATATACATAAAATCAAAAATACCAAGAGAGTACTTGTCATTGTAGATTGTTTAATGGAAATTTGCGTATATAGGAAAAAATAATCTTGAAATTAAAAAAGTAATACTCAAAAAGACTTTGATTTAATTGCAAAACAATTTTGACACTTTATATAATTACTAAAAGGTCTAGAACAAAATATAATTTAAAATAAAAATAACTAGCAGTCGCACGCTTTTGTGCTTGCAACAATGATAATAAATTAATAAATATTATTTTATTTAAATTCAATTTACCAAATATGAAAGAAAAAAATCATTTAAAAAAGTCTTATAAAAAAATCTATTATGAAAAATTAATAAGAGAAATACAAAAAATAAAATAAAAAAATAACGTCTACTAAATAAATTATAGAAACTAAAAAGCAATTTAAAGAAAAAATAAACTAATATAAAAAATAAATTAAAAATAATTTAAAAACTAAAACTTGTATCAATTTTTAAAATCAAAAGTTAAATAAATAGATATCACAACATGAGTTAATGTGGAGATCACAAGTAATTATATAAAAAAAATATGAAAAATAGCGATGTCTCTAACAAATATATTGACTAAAAAAATTATAGAGACTAAAAAACAATATTTAAAGAAAAAACTAAACTAATATAAAAAATAATTTAAACACTAAAATCTAAATTAATTTAAAAAATCTAAAGTTAAATAAATAGATATGACAACATGGTTAAATAAATAGAAAAAGAAAATCAATAGTTAAAAGTAGAGATAACAACTAATAAATATCAAAACAAGAGTTAAAAGTGGAGTGATATAAAATGATCGATAAATAATTAACGAGAATGATTTACAATTTTCCGGTCAAACTGACAACTTTGCAAAGTAGAAAACACAAATTGAAAACTAACATGGTATCAGAGCTAGGCTGCAAACATAAAGAAACAAAAGAGAGATGCAATATGATGGAGGGAGAATACATGAAGAATTTTGAGAATTCATGTTGAGTGCATTCAGAAATGGAGTTTATTTCTCAATATCGAACCTTTCATATGTTGTACAGTTCGCTAATACACAATCATATTGCTTTGGTGAGGCATTAATAGGGATAACCTACGAAAGAGTGAGCTACAAACATATTCGGGCATTCCATGGGAATTGAGAGAGTTACATATATATTGGTGGACAAATATCCTTGAGATTGTCACATCTAATTTACGGTTTGGTTAAAGTTATCACAAATGTTATGTCATACAATGTTCTTGCGAATGCAGAACCTACATCAGATTTTTTGTCACACATATCGATAGAATATATAGAGAAATGGATGATAGAAACGCAAAAACAAAAAGAGGAAGTCAACGTAGAAGTGAAAGTCAATAAATACTACACCACCATTGCATATTGTTAGGGATGCACACTAATTGCTATTATCACCATCCTTCACGGTGATACATAGAAGGAAAAATGCCAAATAACTCCACGTCAACAAGAGGGAAGGAAATAAGATCTACATGAATAGGAATCAACAAATGGGAAGCAAACCACACAACTTGTTTGTGATAAACAGAGAAACAAACCTAGGAGAAGAGCTGCTAATCACCATCGTTTGGAAGGAGGAGAATAAGTATCACAGTAGAGAAAGGATCACAATGGCATTAACATCAGATGCTCGATTAATCTCTCAAAGCCAACTGACATACCGCACATGTTGTGTCAATGCATACAACAGAGTTAACGATCAAAGGAAACATATTTTTACAAATAAAAAGGGCATCGAAGCTTGAATATGGGGCATATTTAAGTTGGCTCGGGCACACATTATGTGGGGTTGGACATTCCTAGTATGGTGCCACTAAGCACCCAAAATTGGGGAAGATATTAGAGTTTGAAACCAGGAGGTGGAGGTGTTGCTTTTGCGCAATAATGTGGTCTCTTTTTATTGCAGTCCTCGTGTGGAAGTAGGGCGCTCCTAAGCTGGCAAGAAACAGAGAAAATACGATCAGACAATAAAGGGCACCGTTACGAGGCCAATCAATCATCTAGGGCCCACCTCAAATTATAGGGAGGATGGTTGTAAAGAAGAAAATGTGATTCGGTAAGACTATTATAACTACCGAAAATGATATCTTAAATATAATAAGGGGTCCCTCAGGTGCACATGCCACACGAGAAAAGCTAGGCCCACCACTGAGGTACGTAGAATTAAGTGAATGTTTATTATTATTATTTAATAATATAAAATTTTAGTGATATTGTGAATTCTAAATATTCTCATTAAGAATATATATGGAATGAAATTTAATCAAAAATATTGAATACAATTAGTAAATAAGAAGAACATTTTGAATAAATATTTTATTCTAAAGGATTAATATTACACTTTTATGATTATTACTAATATCTGATTATTCCTAATGATATTATTGAGTATAATAGTAATTTGTCTTATTTTTAATATGTACTATAAAAAACGTTATAATTTGCCTTGATTTTTTTCGAGAATGCTCTTGCAGGAAAAAAAAGATTAATATTAGATTCATAGGGAGTCTAAACACTTCATTAGAGGCAACATTGGATGAGAAGCTCTAAAGATTGATAATTCAGAGGGAGTTTAAAATCCATATGTGTGAATGTGTGATTTTTATGGGCCTATTCCCTGTGTACATCATGGGGAAGTGATGACTTCCAAATGCTGTCACTTCTGTTTGTAGAAGTTACTTGTAAGTTGACGATCTTACAATAACTTGTATTATGAGATCTAACAAATTGAGTATATGGTAAATATCTTGCATCTCAACATTTTGGAAGGCTAGTACTTGGTGAATATTATTGATATTCTAGGAGGCCAATACCCTTGATATTAGATGTGATATCAAATCTTATTTTGAGTACTTGGTGAATATCCTTGATATTTTGGGAGGCCAATACTCTAGATATCAGATTGGATATCAAACCTTATCTGGAGTACTTGGTGAATATCATTGATATTCTAGGAGGCCAATACTCTTGATATCATATGTGATATCAAATATTTGAGTAATTGGTGAATATCATGCATTTTGGGAGACCAATACTCATGATATCAAAATAGTGGATATCTTCTGATCAAAGATATCCTTAAAATATTTCAGTCCTAATATTACCAATGGTGTAATATTTGTCTTGTGTTTATACTCCCTAGGTAAGAGGGAGTGTTAATGTTTGGTATCTTCAGTTGGATAAACTTTGAGACTAAATTGAAGTTACATATATGTGTGTGTGTGTAGTTAATTAAATAATAAATTTTATATATAATTATGTTGTTACCATTTTAATGAATAGACATGTCCCATAAAAGGACATGTCTCCTCTTGATTTATTATCAATATAAATAAGAGATTGTTGCAAAGTGGAAAACCCATACCAAACAGGCAATGCTTAGTACATTTGCAGTGATACCTGAAAACTAACACATCTACCTCTTTGCTACTAGACCCAATATCAACTTTGCAGTCAGCTACATCTCACACTTTATGATAGCTCCCAAGGTTGATCATTGGATGACAACAAAGCGTGAGCTTCGTTATGTGAAGGCCACTATTGATTATGGACTTCTTTACTCTTGAAGACTTAATCCCAGACTAAGTGGGTTCACAGATTCAGATTGAGTAGGTTTTGTTGATGATAAAAAGTTAACTTTTGGATATGTGTTCAGTTTGGGATCCGATGCCGTCACATGGACGAATAAGAAGCAACATGCAATTTCTCTCTCCTCAACATAGGCTGAATATAGAGGGATATGCGTATGTTACCAACAGGATCAACCACTTTGTTGATAACAAAGGCGTTATAAAGTTAGCATGGACTCCAGTCTTTCATGAACGAACCAAGCATGTGGATGTTCATTGTCACTACATTCGGTAGTTGGTTGAAGACGAGACAATAGACTTGCAATATGTTCCTACAACGGATTATACTGTAGACATTCTCACCAAACTTCTTGGTGCAGATAAGTTTGTCAAATTCAGGGGATAGCTCGGTGTAGTGGATAGATTAACCATTAAGGGAGGCTGTTGTGATAATACATAGTTTCTATTTATATTTATATTTAATGGTTAAAGATTATTTAGACTTAATAAATTCAACACTTAAAAGAAAAGTAATCAATGAAGGTAACATAATATCAAAGACCACTAAGGGAAGCAATTGACATAGGACCACATCAATTAGAATGAATGAACTCTAGGATTTCCTTTGCTCTACTTTCACTACCATGAAAAGTACTTTTACTATTCTTGTCTAGAGTGCATCTCTTGCTGACACCTTCATGGTTTTGGTTTAGCTCTGGAAGGCCAACTACAACCTTCTCCATAGAAGACAACCTTTTTAATGTGCCATAACTCACTAGAAGAATCATGAGCTAATGCAAGAGTAGGGAAGGATGAAAGCTTGTAAAGACCATCTTGATGAACTCCAATCTTACGATTTGATTGAATGTTGGAGTTCTTTCATCCAATAACTTTTTCATCCATGAACGTTTTCATCAGCAAAACAACTTGATAGCCCTTGTCTTCTAATGCTGAAATAGAAATCAAATTCCTCTTAATGCCGAGAACATCACTCAAATGAAGAGGAATTCTGCAATCCAACTAGAAGTAAGCAAAACCAACACCCTTCACAGAATATCTTGCATCATGACCAATAATAACTTGAAGATGAAAATCATTTTCTTTCAAGTGGAAGGGATGCTCACAGTAACCAGTAATATGGTGAGATGCTCCATCATCAATCAACCATGTATCATTGTTGGTAGGGACATTGCTGGAGAGTGCTGAAATAAAAAAACAAACTTTCAAAGTTTTTGCTTGACTGTCTTTGAGAAGAGTTCTCAACATTTGCAGCAGCTGCTTGAGGCTTTGGTGTTGAGGTACAATCACCAGCAAAGTGTCCATATTTTTTGCATCAGGAGCACTGGATCTTAGAAAAGTCATTTTTCTTAGAATCAGGGGCTGACTTAAAATTCTTCTCTCTGAATCTTTTGAAATTACCTTGCCTTTCCTTTTCCTTTTGAGGTGTGGGCTGCAAGTACTTGATCATCTTCATGATGATTTTAATGTCCATTCCCTCTAGCTTCAAGTCTGCATTCTTCCTGAACTTAATCAATTCTCGGTCTATCAAATTTTGGAAGACCATCTTTCCCACGGACACCTTGAATGATTGATTCCCAAGAGTGGGGAAGTTCATTCATGGCAAGCATGAGCAAATCTTTATTTGAAAAAGATTCTCCAATTTCACTAGGCTGATCTTTTAATTCAGTAATCTTCATGAAATATGAAACCACTGATTCTCCTCTAGCCATTTTAACATGCAGAAGTTGATGTCTCGGGGCTAGAGCTCTGCTGGTATTGTTGAATTCATATAGGTCCCTTAGAGTCTGAAACATCTCTTTGGCTGAACTCAACTTAGAAATAACAGGATCCGGATGATCCTTAACTGAATCAATTAGGGTCTTTGTTACCATGACCTTGTTCTTTTTCTATAGAGCTTTTTCAATTTCTTTAGGTCCATTAGAGTCTGAAACATCTCTTTGGCTGAACTCAACTTAGAAATAACAAGATCCGGATGATACTTAACTGAATCAATCAGGATCTTTGTTGCCATGACCTTGTTCTTTTTCTATAGAGCTTTTTCAATTTCTTTAGAAGGTCTTGTTCATCAGAATTTATATAGTCAAGAAGATCGTTCTCTTCAAGAGTAATCCAAATTGTAAACTTCTGTGAACAGAAGTTAGAAGAACCATCCAATCTGTCTTCAACCTGTAGACTGTTCACCATTGTCAATAGCTGAAAACAAACAGCTGAAAGCAGAGCAAATAGTACAACTTAGATGCTTCTGGTTTGGTGTCAGAGCGTTGCAAATAGACCCGCTCTGATCTCTGATACCATGTTAAATTTATAATGAGAGATAAATAATTGCAAAATAAATGAAATGCAGTAATTCAAAGCAATCAGATAGCACAAGTAGTTATCCTGGAAAATACCCTCCTCAATGAGAGAAACATCCCAACCACCAAAACATAGATCCTTTATTAGAATTACAAAAACTGATTGCAATATGTCTTGTTTTGAAGTCTTTAAAACTCAATGATCAGAGTTAAAGTTAAACAATCCGAGTATTACTACACACACTGCTCAAATATACATATGGCAGTCTAATATACACAAAACACTGCATAAAACTGACAAATACTTATTTCAATATATCTAACTCAGAATCACTGACTCTCACGAAATGGACTCTGTGACACGAAAAAACCTGACAAAGAGAGAAAAAACAAAACAATAACAAAGAGATATATACAGTAGTCTCCTTTTAATATTTCAGTTACAAAGATGAGTGGTTGAAAATGGCACAGGGAAAAACAGGATGACAAAAAAGCAAGATGCCTTGGTATACAATGCAGGGAAAAACACGATGCCAAATAAGCAAGGTGCCTCAGCATAGAAAGCCACATATGCAATGCATGAGCCGCAGTATGGAATACAAACAAGCCTCCAAAGTTCTTTAGCTCACTAAAGAGAGGAACTGAGAACATGGAGAGAATAAAATACAGGACATAGGCCCGATATTGATGAAGACAACACCAGTGCAAAATGATTGTTGAAAGCGAACTATCACACGATCAACAGAGGTAGGAGATCTATCTCACAGCTACCCAAAATCAACAGAAGTATTCCGATGCAGTCCCTAAGTAAACTTAAGGAATGTGTGTGATTTGGACCTAGGTGATGACCATACTAGGTACAACACCCTATTCACGCCAACAAGGTGAGAGAGAACAAGGGGTAAATGCAATATGGTTGCAACATAAGCCACAAGAAAACTTGAATTGCAGTTCATATAATCATATAATGTCTTGGAGATGCCAAACTGTTCTCTAATACCTGATGAAAACGTTTGATGCTAATGTGTTGGGATTCCTTTGAGTTTGACCCCTTAAGATTTAAGTTAACAATATATTACCTGATTAAATACATCATTAATTTGCAAATGCCATCAGACAATAAAGATTTTTAGAGATGCTGAATTGGGGGACAACATGTAGTGGAAAAACTTGGACTTGGGAATAAGTCAGCTAACCCAAAAATTATGTCATTAGGACCTGGCAAAAATTCAGGGAGAACTCTGTAGAGTTTCTGAACATTGATAAGTACACAGTTTTTTAATTTCAATTTTTATTATATTGGAAAAATGCATGCTACGGAATTTGCTATTGAGGGAGCACATTATTAATTACTTTTATACATAGAACAGAATTAGAGTTAAATACACATTGTTTAGATACATATCAGCTTGTTTCAATATACAAAAACTAAAATTATAGGTTCAATATTGATAATCTTCAAATTACTTTTATGATTAATGTCGAAAAAAAGCTGCAGCTGTGATGGTGTTCATGAAGTGGATGGTCCTGCTGCATCTTCTTGCTGGGGAACTATTAAATGGAACCCAAACAAAATGGGGAAAAGTAAGAAAGAAAAACAAAAAACCTAAAAGCCTAACAGTAATTAAACTACTAAAAAAAATTGGTACACTAGTTACAAAAACAGTTGTCAGTTGCTGTGCAACAAGCCAGTTACCATCATGGCCGATGTTCTTGGTATTTAGAAGCACCCCTTTGGAATTTCAATAGCGATGGGTTCTTGATTAGTTTTGAAATATCCCCAAAAAGGCATAATAGAATAATGACACTACCTTCCTTTAAACCTGAAATTGAATGCGTTCACATAATAGTTAACTGTAACAAACTATCTTCAGGTTCATATTTGGCATACAGATTTGCATATGCATCATAACAGAGATTGATTGCAATGTTGAGATCTATTAGTCAGACAATTTGCTTATGTTAGCAGAGTGGGAACAGAATTCACAAGTAGTGAACACTAATCTTCATTGTGAGGAAAATACCAGGAGGGCTTAGATTAAAGTTAAGAGCTCCAAACTTGTGTTAAAACTCTCTGGACTCCCTTTTGACGATATATTAATAATTAGCATTGGGATTTGTTGATATTAATTATCCTGTCTTATGCAATCGCTTATTCCACAACTGCTGTTGAAGCCCTTCTATTCCTGATTGTATTCTTTCGAATTTCCCACCACTCAAATCGGTCTGTTCTTTGAATGTGTGGCTAATGGACCGCACTGGTATCTGCTTGTCTCCATAAAAGGATTACTACTTAATTTTCTGAATAACTTGGTGGTGAGTTAAGTCTGTGAGTACCTTGCCAGTGGTTTCAATTTGCAGCTCCTGCAAGTTTTGCAACAGGGTTTTTTGTGCTCACCATGATGGAATAAGTATGAGCTGCAGAAGATGCAACCCTCTGTATGACCGGAGAAATTAAGTTATTAAAGCGAAACATTCTTTCATAGGGCTAAAACACTACTGAGAAAATTGATCAATATTTTATTTTATTTTATGTTGTTGAGAAGTTGAATTACCGTTCTCTCTCAAGACTCTAACGAACATGTGCATTGCATGTATACAAATTTCAAATATTGATTACATAGCTGACTTTCAAAGCAAAGTTTAAAGGTGCACATTTTTCTTAAGATGCTACAATACATTCAAAGGGTTGAGTTCAATGGGTTAAAACATTGGACCGATATCGAATTCCCAAGTGAAATCTAATTTGAAATTCTAGGTTGTGACATTTGCTTTTCTGTTGTCAGCTTCTAATGTGGAAGCAATATCTAATGTCATTTTGAAAGTTGTGACTGTGTTTGCATTGTTTGCTTCTAGTGGACATCTAAGTCATATATTGTTACTGTTCAGAAAGAGCTAATTATTTTTGTTGTTAGTGCTCATAATAGCTTTAGTTTTGGTCTCATTAGTTTTTGTAAGGAGTTAAGTATTGGTCTCATTAAATGCTCATAAGGACCCAAGTATTAGTCTTATTTGTAATCAGCCGCTCTCATGAGCCATATTTGTAAACTTATTCAATATAAAAAATTCTGAAATGTTGATTATTTTTGAAGACTTTAAGAAACTGTGGCCTCTGGTGCCCTTCTTTTGTATGGATAAGTGCCATAGGCCAAAGCGGAGATGCAAAATGTTGATTATTTTTAAAGACTTGAAGGAACTGTTGGTCTTTGGTGCTCTTATTTTATATGCATCAGTCCATAGGTCAAAGTGGAGTGGCAGAAATCAGTTTGCTACATTTTAATTTGTCTTTTATCGAGGCAGCTTTTTGCATAATTGTTTCTGATGTATCAATCCCGTGCATTGTTGGATATCTGATTATCCTATGTATGCTTCTCAACCTCAGATTGGCCAAAATTACAATTAGCAAAAATGAGATAGTGTGCTTAATATTTTATGATGTACATAGGAACAATTCAAGGTTCCCAAATGCTTTGTAAGGGAACATGGGATAAATTTGGTAAGAAATAGACAAAATTATGAACGTTTCTTAAGTTTTTAAATAAAGGAGAACCATTTCAGAAAGAGAATAGTCATTTGTCTAATGGATCGTTGCTATATAATGGCAGGTCGCCAATATTCATTGACAGGTTCAATAAAAGTTTCAAAAGATGAAAATACAGCTACCAACTGTCAAAGCAAAATTACTGTAACTCCAAAATTAAATCAATGCCCTCTACTACTTGCAAGAGCCTAGACGTGGTTACCTTGTTATGCCTTGCAATCTCTTTTCTTGATGTGCTGCTCTCTTGATGTGCAATCTTTCCATTTGCTAGGGGATTTGTTTGGGAACTATTTTCTTAACTTGTCTGACTGCTCCTGAATTTGTGGAGGCTTGTGACTTGGTTGATCTGTAAGCTATTCTCGCGTATCTTTAAAAACTTGAAGTTAAAATGAGGATACCTTATTTATGTGCAGCTAAAGTAATTCATAACCAAATAATTAGAATAATAATGTTGGTTTATTTGTAATTGACATTTGATTTAATGGACGATCAAAGATCAATTGTTTATTCTTGTGGTAATACCTACTTTAGGTATGCAGAGTTGCTTGAAAGGAGGCTAAAGAGTAAAGAGCCTAGAGGGATTAATTTTATAACAAGTCTCGGATAATAACAGATACTTTGGATAGACATGATTTACAATAAATATACTTGTTTTGAAATCCCATGAAAACAGAAATCTAGTGGTAGATATGAATATAGTGTGAAAATTCATGCATGTTGATTCCTTATTCATATTGTTGGCTTTGAATTAAAATTTTGTTGCGATAGTTGTGGTCATTAATGTGCGGAATGTGAACAAGTTTCAACTTAGTCCTAGCTTTTGTATCCATTTTCATTTGTCAGCATAAGGCATTGGACAAGTTTCTATTGTGTTATAGTGTTCTGCCAGTATTGTAACTGGGAATGCTTAAGGTCATATTCATTTTCTCTTTGCACATTAGACAAGTCCTTCAGCTAATGATATGAAGCATTTTTCTTTTCAGCTATAAGGATTTCACTGTATTCTTCGTGTGCTATGGACCTTCTGCAGTGATGGATAAGAATTGGAGTTGTAATGAATTTTACAATGGTTCGTTCAATAGTTGTTTTGGATTTGGGTGACACTATTCTAAAGTTGGACAAAATTTCAAAGGGGTCAAAGGATCATATCATGGTTTGTTTTAAACACCGACTCCATTAGTATATATTCTCATATCGTACTCTGCAGATACAGATAAAGGAATTGGTACACAGTACAGTCTGCGCTTTGAAGCTTCTTGTTTTGCAAGGTAGTGTTATGCCAAGTGAGATTGGGAGAAACAAATGTCCATCGTAGGTGGTAGAAAGCACTTGCCCTTCTTTCGGGATCAAGCTGCTTATCATCTATTTACCGTGTATATCCTGCCAGCAAGTAGATGGTTGATTAATTTGTAATCCTTCATTTATTGTATAATTTGGGTTTGAGATATTGTGTTCTAGAAGGTTCAAACCTTCAAGTGCGCTACTGGTTATTTTACAATCGATTACTTTCCAGGCCTCCATATATGCTATAATTGAGATTGAGACATTCTGTATAGTTGAAAACTTGTGTCTTTAAATGAGTACGCTATACATAAAGTTGAAATAACTTGTACCAATTTTGTCATGGGATCATCGGCAGTTTAATTACTGGTCTCAAATTCTTATTAAAATAAAACAACACACTAATCTATAGGATTATTTTATTTTTTAATATTTTTCTAGAGTATCAAAACCTTCAGTTGCCTATCCATTTTGTTTCCTTCTATGTTGGATAGAACGCTATGTGATCTTTTGTTGTGCGTTACTTTTTCTGTAAATGAGTTTGAATAGTGTTAGATAAGTGTATTATTCTTATGTGACATGGTTTATTAAAAACTGCAGTCTAATTTGTATTGCATTTTGTAAAATAAAATATATTTTATGACGATTTAAATTTAGTGGGGCAGTGAAATGCTTAACCTTGAAAATTGGCATGGGTTAAATACCGAGGTGAGAAGACTTGTAGACTGGATTGTTTTGATAATATGCAGAGTTTAAAGTGGTACATTCTGAAAATCGGAAATCTATTAAAGATATTTAATTATTACAGAATGCAAATATGCTACTATAGTAGATGCAGAACCTTATGTATGCGAACAAAACTTAGCCTGCATAATGGACATGTTTTGTTTCTTGGATATTAAGATCAAATATTGAAAGAAAAGCGAAGGCAATGGGACCTTGGTCATGTTTTGTTTCTCGGAGATTAGATCAAATATTGAAAGAGAAGCAAAGGCAATTGGACCTTGGTCTGTTACTGAAGTTAAATGTTATTGAATGGACTTTGGTAGAATGGAAAACCCCATAGTTGTGGGCTTTTCCTTAAGGAGGTTGCAGCCTTAGGTTTGGGCTTCTACGTTAATTAGGACAAATGATCTTGTGATTGGTATAAAGAAAAGAATGGAAGGAAACAAGTATTTGATGCTTAGGAGTTTTAAGTTTGGCAAAGGAAAGGAGTTCTTAGGATGATCTACATGTGGGGCAGTGTGAAAATTTAATTGCAGGCACTTATTATTCACATGCTATCTTATAAAGTTTATTTAAGTCCCAACAAATATTGAAAAATAACACAATTGCAACAACACCAATAAAAAATATGGAAAGAAATATATAACACTGCTAATTTACCAATAAAAAATATGGAAAGAAATATATAACACTGCTAATTTTTTAAACAATTGTCTTTGGAAAAGTCCTAAAGAGAAAATCGGTTTTGTAGTTGAGAAATATATTAAGCTTTATTAAATTACGAGATCCAAAATTCTATAAGTGTTCACCAAATGCCTCCTAACCCCCATTTATACTACTCTCAATGGAAAACCAATGATCAAAATCGATTCTCAAGCAACAACTGAGATAGAAGACTTCACAAATCCCAACTGAGCAGTTTCTAAATGAGGCCAATTAATTAATAAATAATTGTCCCTACTCTAGCAAACTTGTTTAGAAAACAATTTTTCGCTAATTATTAGCAAATGGATGAATATTTGTCCTAGCTACCAAACTAACACTCTATTAGTGAGGAAGTTGTTTTGTATGATAACCAACTTATCTCTGAAGAAGATAACATAAGCTAAATTTATTAATGTCTAATAGGAGACCAACGAGGGTCTAAGGGAGTGGGAATAGTACAAAGGGCAAACACGAGTAGGGGGAAGCACCAAACGGTGTCTGCAGAAAGAACATAAAAGCAAAACAACAGAAGAACCAAGAAAATGAATAACCACTAAGAACTCCTCACATGCGAGAAATAGTTCAAAATGGAAAGGTGGACATTAGAGCAATTAGGTACTTTGGAAGGTTTGGAAGGTACTTTATAAGATGAATTTTTTCTTCTCCAACACCTTAGCCAGAATATTTGCTACCTGCTCCTTTGTAGCTATTTTTTGTAGTTGAGCAATCGCTATTGTATGCAATCCTTGTTGAAGTGATATCTGATGCCTATTTGTTTAGACCTATCATTAAACACTGAATTCTCAGACAATTTAATGCAACTCTGATTACCACAATGTATCAGAATAGTCTCAAACCTTTGACTAGAGAAGGCCACTAACATCTTTCGAAGCCATCCTAGCTGCTACATATTTTGCTTTTGTAGAACTAAGATTCACAAACTTCTTGCAACCAAACCAAGAGACGACTCCTAATCCCAAATTGAAACAACACTCTAAAGTGCTTGCCTTGTCAGTTATACTTCCTGCCCAATCTGCGTTAGTTTAGCCTATCAACTTGATTCCTTACCCATACTTAACTGTACCTCGCAAATAACACAACACATGCTTAGTTGTTGTCCAATGAACTCTCTTTAACTCAGCCATGAACATACTTAGAGAGTTTACTGAAAATGCCATATTTGGCGTGGTGTTTACCAAATACATGAGCAAATCAATCAATTGCGTACATATGGTGAGATATACACCCTTCTCCTTGGATGTATCTACCTTCCTCCAATTCTTGATCATAGATGTAGATATGACTATGCAATCCTCCATCTTGAGCCTCTTCAAGTTTTCAATACAATATTTCCCTTGACCAAGGAAAATCTTTCTATTTGTCTACCACACCTCCACGCCTAGAAAGTGATGCATAAGTCCCAAATCCTTCATCTCGAACTCTTGCAAGGTCCCTCTTGCAATCCTCTATGAGCCCTAGTTAACTTGTAAGAAACAAGTCTTGCACATGTAAAACAAGAATGAGAATCTCACTACCAACCATCAAGTAGTAGAGATTATCATTTGCTTCACCATACCATAGGAGTTTGATTCGCTTTTTTTATGTATATTCTTGTACTACATGCTTCTGACATAAGTAGCGAGGCATGTTTTCTTCATGTAGCATAACACGTGTTGCCTCTAATATATAATGATTCTTCCTCAACAACTCCATTTTGTTGTGGATTGTAAGGAACAATCTACTCTCTATTGATTCCTCCCCTAGTACAAAACTCTTGGAAGTCATTTCCTTTGTACTCACCTCCATTATCTGATCAAAGAACCTTTATCTTCATTCCTATTGAGTTCTCCACAAGATCCTTGAACTCTTGGAAGTGACTAAAAAGCTCATCTTTGGTCTTTAAGTACATCTAGGTCTTCCTAGAAAAATCATCAATAAAGCTAATGTAGTACTCATCCTTTGAGAGACTGTCGACATTGATCCACATGCATCTAAATGTACTAGATCAAGAACACCCTTAGATCAGATGTCACTCCTTGGAAAAGATGCTTTTGCAAACTTTCCCAAAACACATCCCTTGCATACATCATCATGCTCTATGTTCACCTCTAGAATACCCATCACTATCTCACGAAGCAATTTAAGTGCTCCGTGATGAATATGATCCATCCTCTTATGTCATAGCTCTCAAAGATCTCTAGGGTTACTATTTGCTCATGAGCACATTAGGAGTATCAAACTGCAACCTATAAATGCGATTGCTCCTAACTCCATTAGTTATGGGTTATTTCTAATCCTTATGCTTGATCAACACATGTGACCTTCTAAAGAGTACATTATACACTTTTTCATAAAGGACACACATAACTTAGATTCATACCCAAGCTTGACACATGCAACACATCATGAAGTGGAATTATCTTTCCATTCTCCCTCTGAAACTAAACAATCCCTTTCCCAATTGGGTTGAGTTTGGTCAAACCCTATAGAAATCTAGATACTGGTGTCCTTATAACTGGAGTACTCTCTAACTCCTATCATATGAAATGATGCCCCACTATCTATATACCAAACACACTGTGAGGTTGAGCTAACTGTACAAGGTAGGAGTGAAAACTCATCTTCCATTTTGCTAGAGAGATCTTCTGCACTTGTTGAAGCTATCTTCTGTTTGTTTCCCTTCTTTAAATTCTTCTTCCTTTGCAAGCAATCACTAGCATAGTGGGCAAACTCATGACAAACAAAACACTTCATCTTAGACATGTCCTCCTCCTCCTCCTTCTCACTTTGTGAATTTGATCCTTTGCTAGACCCCTTCTTTGCTTTCCCCTTTCCCACTAGGGTGATGTTTTCTTGTTTCACCTCACTTTTTTGACTTTTGTTGGCCCCATTGATAAGGCTTAGACTAAACTCTTGCTAAGAAAAATCACTCCATAGTTGATCCCAACTCGATAAGGTGTCTCGTCCACTAACAACTTGAACAAAGACATCCCACTGCTTAGTAAACCCATTTAGGGCTATTCATACTAACTCATCATCATTGGAGTTATTTCCAACAACAATTAACTCATCCTTACAAGTCTAAGCTCATCTGGGTATTCTTCACCTTCTTTCTGAGAATCAACTTCTTGTTGGTGGTAGAATTCTACTATAGATTCATAATGACATCCCACATTTTCTTCATTGTATCTAAGTTCGAGATATGTGGAACAATATGGTACTTAGCCCCATCAAGGGTTATCCTCCTTGCTTTGGCATCATCCTTCTTGTATGCTACACACTGTGTTGGATTTGCAGGTACAACTACAACACTAGCAACATAATCCTTGATACCATTCTCTTCTAGCAATAAAGAAATTCATGCCTTCCAGACACCAAAATTTGAAGTACCATCCAATTTGTCCCGTCTCTCAAATGAGTTGAACCCATCTTAAGGGATAAAAACAATAATAATTCTAAAGAGGTCAAACTAGGTTTTACAAATCCTCAAATTTTGTTCCTAGGGAAAACCTTCTCTACCCTCAACACAACTCTGATACCATGTGAAAATTCTATTGTAGTCGTTGATTATTAATCTCCTATCTTATAAAAATTATTTAACTCCCCAAATTAATTCACAAAAAATATTAAAAAATAACACAACTCCACCAATAAAAAATATAGAAATAAATATATAACACAATAACACATTGTTTTTGGACAAATTATCCTTGGGTAAACACCAAAGGGAAAACCAATTCTCCAGATGAGAAATATATTAAACTTCAACAAATTAAGAGACAAAATTTCTTGCCTCTTATTGGAAGAACTCCGACAATCACCTAATTTATCCTGCTGATGTTCCCGCACTATTATCCCCAATGCTATCATTGCTCCCTTTCTAACACTGCAAGACTATTCACTATCATTGAAAATTCATTTGCTAACATTGCAAATGCTTCTACAAGTTTTTTCATCAAAGCCCCCCTAACCCCCTATTTTATACTACTCTCACATGGAACAAATGGTCGAGATTGATTCTCAATCAACGACTAACATAAAAATTAACTTAACAAAACCTAACTGATTTGTTTCTAGTTATTTCTAAAAGAGATTAAATAATTGTTAAATAATTGTCTCTACTCTAACAAATTTGTTTAGAAAACAATTATTTACTAATTATTAGCAAATGGAAAAATAAGTGTCCAAGCTACCAAGGTCCAAAACTAAAATGTGGAACCTTCTAAATTGCATTGGGAAAAGCTTGGTAGACTTGTAGTGTACAAAGACACACATTTTGAAAAGTGGACATTTCTAAGGGGATGCTTAATTATTAAAAAATGGATAGATGTCATATTTATAGAAGGCAAAACCTATTATTTATGAACTACAATTTGGATTACACCATGAACATTGCATTGTGCATGAAAGTTCATATGAAGTAATGGAAGCAAATACATATTTCATGTACCATAGTTACTGTGGCCTAGGAAATGATTTCTTAGTCTTAAATTGATTCATGAAATGTGGCTTTCGACCAAGGTTATAAATTGGTTGGCTGTAATTTTGCATCATGTGTTGAAGTTGGGATGTACATGATTGATAGTTTTCAATGTGCAATGAAAATGATAATGAAAGATTGTGTAAAATAAAGATTAACATCTTGCCTTCTTAGGCATACCTAGGTTGTGCTTCTTGGAGTAAATGAGCTCTTGGAGAGGTAGAGCATCTATGTAGTGCAAAGGATTAACAACACAGATTAACATGGTGCAAATGATGAATAAACTATTAGCCATGTTTTTAGGGTTAAAATTTATTTAAAATTTCATCATGGTTCTGGTATGAAAATTTGATATTTTCGTAACCCTTTTTTGGTCTTTCAATGCACCGTCTTTCCATGCACTGACTTGTTGCCACGTGGCATGTTTATATTGGATGAAGGCATACCCCGTGGAGTAAAAGGACCCAAAATGGTTACCTGATTTTTAACTGTCATATTTGGTAAAATGTATAACAGTTGCTTACTTGCAATTGGAGATGCAAGGTTCTTACCTCTTACGAAAATGTGAAAACACGACGCGTGCCCAATGGAGCCAACCAAAGCAATAAAATTCTACTTACCCATATTCTTTTGGAGTCGTCAAATAAAAAAGGATCAACAAATGTCACTTTCTCACATATTGGAGATGTAAGGTTTTTAATGAAAGCAACAATGCAACTATATGCCACGTTTCTTAAGGTTTTAGTCTCATGCTTGATTTTTAGTAACCGTTAGATCTAAGAAGATCTACGGTGGTTGCATTCTCTCCATGGAAAGGTGCAAGGTTTTTACCAAATACGAAAAAACAATGAATTGCCACATGTTTTTGGTGGGATTGCTTACAGGGTAATGGTACTTGATTTTTAACTGTTTGATCTAAAGGAGATCAACGACCATTTCTTTCTCGCCATAGATTCTTGAAGGATCTTAAAAAAATGCAAGAATGCGATGTGAGGACATGTGTACTTGATGGGGCTAGATCTAAAATAAAGCATGTAGAACTATGTTCAAACCCCAACCATTAGATTAAGGGAGATAAATGGTTGTCGCTTAGTTGCCATAAAAAGGTGCATGGTTTTTAAAGAAAGTGATAAAGTGGCGAATTGACATGTGTCCCAAAGTTCCTAGTCTTTGCTGATTTTAGGAGATCGTTAGATTTGGGTAGATCTATGATGGTTGCATTTTTTCCATAAAGGCTAGTAGAATTTTTAAGTATTACAAGAATGTGACGTTGTGCCACGTGTCTCAAAGTTTTCAAAAAAGTTAGACAGGGGACCATAGAGTGTAGTTTGTTCACAGTTGGCACTATTTGATTTGTTTGATTGCCCCATCATTACATAAAGGATGAATCAACATATGGATTAAAATAGAAACATTGGATCATTCTCAATCAATGGATCATATTTGAAGTATTGTGCCCGTTGTCTACAACAACTTGAAAGCAAATTTATGTCGAATTTGTGCGACTGTAATAAATGGTAAAATCCACACTTGCACCACAATTTGTGTGAAAAGGCTTTCTTGTTAAATTGTGAAAGGGAAAGGATATTCATCACTACTAAAGATTGTAAGCAGGTTAGGGTTCTCTTGTGTAAAAAATTATAGAGATTGGGTACCGAAGGGTAAGTAACTTTTCCTGTTTGAAACATTTTCATTCTGTAAGGGAAATTGAAGAAAAAACATTTGTAAGACACCCTATATTCCAAAATGCCTCCTCGAAAGGAATTTAGTGGAAAACCAAACTATCAGGATAGGAGTGTACATGTTGATTTTCTAGAATAATTAGACATGTTGACTAATGACTCTGCTAAGGGTAAAACATTAATCCCTAAATCCCCTAGGTTAAAAATTGATGAGGGTTTATATGATAAGGGGAATTTACTTAGAGATGCACACACATCTACAAGTGGCTTTGAGCTCTTCAACAAGTGGTTTTCTCAGAGAAACCAGGATACTTCAGTAATGTATGAAACTTTGATTTGGGAAAATTGGCTATCCCAAGGGTTTTTATGGATGCTAACCTTTGAACCCTAATTGCAAAAAGATGTGACCTAGTTCTATTTCTGGTAAGAAATCATTTTAGAGTTGGCTTGTTTAAGATTACAATGGAAGAAATTCGTGAAGTATTTATGTTGCACCCTCATTCTCCCCTCCATGAAGCAATTGATCTTGAGAAATCATAGTTGATATATGAAGCTCATAGGGTTTATCTTAGGAGTGGGCATTCACAATAGATTTTTTAAAAGATTAGAAACCTAACTCTAGTTTCATCATCTACACTTGAACCATTATTGGAAAAATATTTCAACCCTCGAGCCCAAGTTGTATACATGTCTTTGTGTAAAGTTTTTGGCATGGAAGAACATGATTATATACCCATTCCACTAATATACATGATAGTTCAAATATGGATATGGTTTTTTATTTTTCTTCTTATCTTGCTAAAGATATTCACAACAGATTGGTTGGAATAAGTAAAGGAAAAGTTGATAAGCCTTTTGGGTGGTATTCTTTACTTATGTACACGTGCCTCTTTAAAGGAGTTTTTGTGTTTGAGAAGGAAATAAAAATAGAAAAGGAGCATGAAGGAGAAAGGCTACTGGTACAATATGGAGTGCCGATATGTCCTAGAAAATAACAAATGCCAGTTTTGTGAGATTTGATAGGTATTTTACCTTAAAGACGAGATAATTGTTATCCCCTAACAACCCCCAAATCCCCAAGGCCTTGTTCGAATTGATCACACCAAAAGAATATGCTAGAGGTTTGAAGGTGAGCCACAATTGGGGAGAAATTATCCTATAGAGTCTATGGTTTTCAAGGAACCCTCATGTACTGCCCTTCCAAGTCCCTCTTATGGTAGGTGTTGTAGATTTTTTTTGGTAGGTTGGAGGATTGGAAGAGGAAGAGTTGACAAATAGGTCAAGAGGAACAATTTTTCCTAGTTTCACTGTTGTACACCAGTTTGTCATTACTAAAGGGGGTTGGAGAAATTTGAGATTTTTTTGGGAAAAGTATAATATGGAAACATCCCATGTTAGGTTCATAGATCCCAAGGGTTTCTATGAAATGTTCAAAATAAGAGCCAAAGGAAAAATTCATACCCATAAATTCTATTATTGTGAGGATATCATTAGAAATGAATTTTCTCCTTACAAGAGCAAGAAATAAAGAAGGAGAAGTGGAGGGTATATATGAAGGTTATGGATTTTATCAATGCTCTTGATCAAAATTATGACCCATTGAAGGATGCAAAACTATGGGATGACAAATTAAATAAGTTAATGACACATTTTGCTAAAATTATATAAGTTTTCAATGAGAAGAGAAAAACCTTAATTAATAAGGATGACGAGTTTGTAAAAATATTTTCAAACATCTCTAAAATAAATCCAAGAAGATACACTCTCTAGAGGGAGGAACACAAATATTCATCCTGGCCCAGTTTATAAAAGATAATATTCTTCAAACCATTCTCTGGGAGCTTGCTTCAAACCATATAAAGATTTTTGCAGTCTACACACCATGTTCTTACTGGTTGGATTAAAAAATCCTTCAAGTTGTTCTATGTATACCTCCTCTTCTAGTATACCATTCAGAAATGTTGACTTAACATCCATTTGATAAAATTTAAAACCTTTGTAAGCAAAGTAAGCAAGCATAGTTCTTATTCCTTGCTATCTTGCAACTAGGGCAAATGTCTCTCCATAGTCAATTCCTTCTTCTTGTGCATATCCTTTGCAAACTAATCTTTCCTTATTCCTTGTGACTTCATCATTCTCATCCAGTTTGTTTCTATACACCCACTTGGTTCCAGTCACAATATTGTTCTCTTGTCTAGGTACAAGTGTCCATGTTTTGTTCTTCACAATCTAATCAATTTCTTCTTTCATGGCTTGATTCCAGTCTTCATTCTCTAATGCATCCTTCACTGACTTAGGTTAATGTATACTTAACAAACATGTGTCATTTCTCAACCCATTCCTTGTCATTGGTCTATCTTCTTTATCTCCAATTATTTGTCTAGCAGGATGATGTCTTCTGACATACTTTGACAACCTTGGCTCAAATCTCCTTTCTATAAGTAGTCTTTCATGAAGTTCAATTTCAGATTCACTGTGCACTTCTCTACCAGGTAACTTGACATTCTTTTCATGTAAACTAATCTTAGTATTAGAGGGTACCTCAACTTTTGACTGCAACTTGGCTCCTGAATACAACTCGACATTCATTGTATGTGACTCAACAATCACAGATTCTTGTTGATTAGCAACATGGTTTGTAGAATTATCAACATCAACAGACATGTCTTCATAGTAGTACATAAAGGTTCTATAATTTTGAGGTTCCTTCTTTGGTTCATCTTCATGCACTTTTGTATATTCATCAAACTTTACATTTGTACTTTCTGTAACTTTTCTAGTGTTAGTATTTAAACACTTATAAGCTTTACTTCTTGTGGAATAGCCTAGGAATATACCTTCTTCACTTTTAGCATCAAGTTTTCGATTTTTGTTTTCCTTAAGAATGTAACACTTGCTTCCAAATACCTTAAAATATTTTACATTGGGTGAATATCCATACCATAATGCAAAAGGTGTGAAATTTGTACCTTTCTTGACTTGTACTCTATGCAAGGTATAGACAACTATACTGACAACTTCTCTCCAGTATTTCAAAGAAACATTCTTCTCCATCATTAGTTATCTAGCACAATCCATTACAATTATGTTCCTCCTTTCATCAATCCCATTTTGTAGAGGGGTCTTAGGTGTAGAAGTTTTTCTCTTGATTCCTGTGTCTTTGCATAAGTCTTCAAATTCATTTGATGTAAACTCTCCACCTCTATCAAATCTCAGAAATTTCAAGCTTTTACCATTTTCCTTTTCAACTCTTGCCAAATACCATTTAACCATTTGAAAAGCATCATATTTTTCTTTTGGAAACATTACTGTCATCATTCTTGAGTAATCATCAACAAATAGGATAATGTACTTGCCAGCTTTGTAGCTTTGTACATCAACTGGTCCACATAAATCAGTATGAACTAATTCCAGAATTTCTTTTGAAGTATGAGTCTTACTTATAAAACTAGGCTTTGTGAGCTTTCCTAATTGATATTGTTTGCAAATCACATTATCAGGTTTCTTCAATTTTGGCAAATCTCTAACTCTTTTCATCTTACTGATACTGACCAAATTGTTAAAATTTACATGACTTAACCTCTTTTTCCATAGCCACACATCATCAAATTGTACAAGAAAAGTAGCATCATTCATGTCAAGATAAAGACTACCTCTAGATTGATCTGCATTTCCAATTAGTTTTCCATTAGTGTCACATATCTTAGTCTTTCTATTATCAAATTCAACTTTGCAACCTGAACTATTCAATTGTGACACACTCAAAAAGTTATAGTTAAGTCCTTCCACATAGTAAGCATTGTCACACATGATCTTGTCTTTCAATTTTATTGATCCTTTTCCTTTTATCAGACAATGTGCATTATTACCAAATCTAACACTATTTCCATTAAATTACTCAAGGGTAATGAACTTACTTTTGTCTACAACCATGTGATGTCAATGATCCATTTATCACTTTTGTTCACATAATATATCAATGTAGTTGCCTCATCTTCATCAAAATCATCCTCCATAGAAACATAGACAACTTCATCATCGTGAGGTTCAGATTCATCATTGGATTCATCTTTAGCAATGTAACAAACCTTCTTTCCCTTGTCCTTATAGCCTTTGTTACTGTTATATTTTTTACCTCTTGAATTTGTCTTCATTCTTGATGTTTGAATTATCAGGACATCTTGCTGCATTATGACCAACCTCATCATAGTTAAAACATATGATAGGTAACTTACCTTTGTATTTTCCTTTGCCTCAGTGAAATTTTCTAGCCATTAGTGCTTCCAATTCTTCTAGCTCTTGATCATCTATATCACTATCACTAGCAACATGTTTGACCTTTTCTTTTTCTTCCCTTTTGGCTCTTTTAGTGTCATTTTAGCTTTGAAAGAAGATTCAACATTCTCAGATTTGAAATTATCAAAATTTGGAAGTTCAAAAGCAGTGAATCTTCCAACCAGTCATTCAATGGTTAGATTACTACGAGGGGTACACCTCAGTTCTTGTATAGCAAAGACTCTCATGCAATAGAGTTCTCAATAGTTTTTTGATCACGGTCTCATCTTCAATTCGTCCATCAGATCGTTGAATTTCATTAAAAATATCTTTGATTCTTGCACATTACTAGACTATAGTCTCGTTAGAAATAGATAATACTGAGAGGTGGGGGGAGGGGGGGGTGGTGAATCAATATTCTACTAACTTTTGCCCATAATTGAATATTGTTATTACTTTATAACTTGCATATGAAAGTAAGTCAACAATGCTGAATAGTAAATATAACCATGCTGAATAGTAAATATAACCATACCCATGGAGAACTCATAACACCATTATTTGTTGACTAGGGAAAACCTGGCCAAGGGGAAACCCTATTGGGGATGATACCCACTAGATGATTCATTAAACAATAGGATCTAGTTAAGGATATTGACCCTATTAAGAGTCTATAAAGTACATATAGTGTCTTGAATCCTTGTTAGAAGCCTCAACCCTATTAGGAGTTAGTAGATCAATTACAATGTATGCAAGAAGAGCCCACTTCCCTAACATGCAATTATACAATTCAGTTCCTTCATAGAATAGATATACATGCAATACTTGCGTGCTGTTGTAATTCACAAATGCTCTAACCTTTACATCCGATTTCACATCATATGAGCCTTGCAAATGGTTCTCACAATAGTTTGCATGTCACATCTTAATCATGCAACTTTCATAGTATATATGCATCACATCTATTCTCTACACAACACACTTACACACTATTTGCGCAATATAAGATCTTTACTTATACCTTGTGCATTCAAAAATTGTTGCTCATTCGGCTTCCATGTCTTCATACACTTGATATAATATAAAATAATATCCACATAGTTAGCTTAACATGAATTAGTAATTATTTTGTAATCAAAATGGTTCCTAAAGTTGTACAACTCTATTTTCTATTATGCTTTATTTTGCACTGTTAATTACCAACATAGTTAAACTTACAATAACTTTTACCATACTGATTGTACACACATGTACACTAGTACACGTTATCATGAAAATGTTACAAACCTTCCTCTACTATGTATAAGCTTAACTCTCTACGCATCATCCAGACTGTTAAGATCTATACACTGTACTCTTGCAAATTGTCTAATACTTAGACAATTTTCTATCTCTGAATGCATAAATGAATGTTGAGTATATATTTCCATAAATGACAACCATCAATACATTTAACTGACTATATTTTCAAAAATCTCCCCCTTTGACATTGGTGACAACATTTGGGAGAATTGGCTAAGTCCCAAAATGATGTCATACACAACAAAAACAAAATAACTATATTCAATTGCCTTCAAAACATAACAATTTTTTTCATGTTTTGATGGATCATTACATTCCTTATTAATCCTTTACATTGATACATAAATAAGGTCCCCCTTACATATATATACATTTATACAATTTTCTCTACATAATACTCCCTCTTTGACATCAATGACAAAGGTGTCAAAACAAAAACTATATCTCAAAATCTTGTTGTTTGCTATTGATCAGGTCATCATTTTGGATATGGAATCCGCAAAATCAATCTTCAACCCATCAAAGTCCTTCTTCCAATTGCCTTTGACTATATTTGATATACTGATGAGTGCGCAAAGTGCATAAGATACTTCCTTAAACTGTGCTCAAGTTAGTATAGGCGAATTTGTTATAGTAACTCTTTGCTGAAAGACATTCCTCCAATTGCCTCTGCAAAATTACAATCTTGGGTGCCAGATAGTCTCTGAGAACAAATAATCTTTTTTATTACTTGCTCCTTGTCAAATTCAATGATTTTGATAGCATTGCAGATCTTCTCAATTTCATTCTTAGAATCTTTAATTTTGGTCTTAGTTTGTTGCAATCTTGTAGTGAGTGACTGAATCTCACTTATATGACCTTTGATCTCTACATCAAAATTAGATAAGTAAGTATAGGATATTTCACACTATCTGTATAACTTCTTACCTCAACAGTACACTGTTTGAATTTTTTGATGTTTCCATCAAGTGCCTTCAATTCATTGTGCACATTGGTACACACTATGTTGAATAGTGTTGCATCATGATTGCTCTGTGCTTGTGCTATTGTTACTTCAACTAAGGTTGTGAATTCCCCATCAAAGGTCTTCAAAAACTCTTTTTTCTTAGGTTGTAAGTCTGGATTATCTAGTTGTAGAAACTATCTTCTACATGCACTCCAAGACTTCAACAAGAGTCTTCTCCAAAGACTTTACAGATTTTTTTTTCTCAAACAATTTTCTCAAAGTACCCAATAGCTCTTTCTGGTCTTCATCATCAGATGGAATAGGTGCTACTACTAATGTTCCAACTGCTAACACTGCTAAAGATACAATAGTCTTTCTCTTCTATTCTTCTACACTATTCTTTTCCTTAGCCTCTTTCTTCTTCTTCTTCTTCTCTTCTTCCTCTAATCTTTTCATTTCTTCTTCTTCCTCCTTCTTCTCTTGTTCTTATTTCCTATTCTTTTCTAATTTCATCTTCTTTTCTTCATCTTCCTTCCTTTTCTTTTCTTCAAGTTCCTTTCTCTCCTTTTATTCTTCTGCCTTCTTGTTTTTCTCTTCTTCTTCATCATTAGAACTGGTATAGGCAGCGATCTTGCCAACAATATTTGCCCCATACGCTACAAATGGATTCTCTTTTGTGTGCATAGTTATATGCATACTATCCACTTGCATGGATTTAGTACCAATAACAATGTGGAGTGGAGATAGTGCTTGTTGTGTCCCTTCTGCCTCTTCCTCTTTACTGGAAGGTGTGTAAGCCTATACATACACTGGACTGTTAGCCTTTGCTTATGCACTCTCCTTAGGTGCTAAGGACATATATTTCAACATAGCCTCCTCTATTTCTTTTCTAACTTCCTCATAATTGTCTCCCATCAAAATAATTTCTCTTCTTTTGTTCCTCATCAAGGGCTCAATACTCCTCACAATTATCTCAGATTCCTCTTTTGATCCAACATCACATAACTTGTTTATGGATGAAATCCTCATATTTTGATCTTCTTCTACTACTATTCTCTTCCTGTTGATCAACCTATTGTATAGGTCTTCTGGAATCTTATTCTGAATACTGTCAAATCTTTTATTTCTCAATATCATATTTCTAATTAAGGCATTCTCTAATTGCCTCCTATCCATACTATTGTACATACTATAAAATTTATTCAACTGAACAAAATTGTCATCATTTATAATCTGCATGTTCAGATTCTCTACCTTAGGTTTCCATGCTTTCTTGCCTATGGCTGTCTTGGCTTCCTGAACATCTTGCTCAACAGGTTTATCTTCATCATCATCATCATCTTCTGAGCTTTCAAAACTACTTACTTCCATTTTTCTCCTTTTTCTAGGTCCACTATTGATTTGCTTTACTTGTTTCTTAGCTTGGGGCGTAGGTTCTTTCTTAACCTTCACCAGTGTTCTTGACTTCCTTTACACAATAGGTGCTTCCACCTTTGACTTCCTCCTAGGTTTCTTATAGCTTGCTCTTACAGGTCACACTTGCACAACTACTGCATATGGTGCAATGGGAGCTTGTGCACATGGTTGTGCCATTGTTACACCTTCTAAAGGTTCTGCCATTGCAATAGGTATTATTGCCAACACTTTTGTCTGCCTATTGGCCTTCATCTCCAGCACAATTCTCTTATCTCATTGAATTCCTATCTGGTCATGCCATATTCCTTGATTATGGAATCTATCTCCTTCTCTACTTTCTTTTTACTTTCCTTTCCATGGAGCTTAGTCTCTATAATTCTTGACCTTTTATCATATGTACCTCATCTAGGACATTCTGTATCCTACTCAAACTTGAGTATGATCTGTGCATACCCTTCAATAAGTTCTACACTCATCTCATAGCCCATAGGCTCAATGAACTTCACTCTAGGTATTATTTCTTCCATGCATGTGTTATCAGTTTCCACCATGAAGCACAAATCATCCTTGTGCTTTTCTACCATAGAGGGAGGTATCCTACACCTCAATTTCATCTGAAACTGAAAATGCTTCATCATTCTATCAATATCAATGTCTCTAACATTCTCAGGTTTAGATCTATAGCTTTGAGTTACAATCTTCATTACACACTCATTGCTATCCCCACTGATTACTCTAGGAAACTTCTTAGTAACATAAAAGAATAAATGAGTCAATAGGGACTCAAACCTAAATACTGCACTCTTAGTTTTCTTTATCTTTGCAATATTATCCAAAAGTTGCACTCTGACAATGTCGCACAAATTAACTTTTCTCCTTTCAACGACCATCACATATGTTGTATGAATGAATCTAGCTGGTACATAATTTACCCTTGATCCATGGTTCAACTTGTACCCTAAGATTTTAGTCAACAACTTGACTACTTGATCCTGAATAGGATCAAGCTTCATATTTCTCTCATCAAACTTGGTTTTTAGGTTTGTCTCCACTAATTTCCTAATGCTTTTCTCATTAACAAGATTACAACCATCATTTATAAATCCTATGACCATGTGTATTAGGTAATTGTCAATGACAATCTGGGCATTACCTAACCAATACATATTATCATGAATTCAACTCAGTATAATTCAGGTCCATTGATGATTGTCAAATTCTATGTAGAACATATAATTCACCAAATTCAAACCTTCAAGGTGTGTATACTCAAACTTTAGGGATAAGTCATTATTACACATGACTCCTAAGTCCTTGTGAATCTCCTCATCACCTACACTCTCAATTTTGCAATGTATATAATTCCTTATATCCTCTACATGTAACACATTTTTCAGAACTTGCAAAAATGCATCTATTGGATCATTAATTAAAGAAACAAATGGACATTTCTTGAACTCATACCTTGGTCTATCACTAACATCATGCACTCTTTGACTATCCATTCTTCAATAACTGTAAATACTTCAAAAAATTGGATTCAATATTCCTTAAAATACCTCAAATTTGTGATTTTAGGGCTTTTGCAACTTTCGACTTCACAAACTTGCTTCGCACTTCAATTGTTGTCAAATTTCTCTTCAATTCGCTCAAGACTCTTCGTATGAACAAATGGTGTATATGAGCAATGTTAGTATGCTAATAGAAACCAAATTTAAATAAAGCTTCTACAAACTAAACAAAATTCATAAACTTCAAGATAGACTAAGATGAGCTCTCAATTAAGAATATGAGCCATTAATGGGCTCTCTCAATAAGAAGCTCTCTTGTTGAGTAGCTTTGTCTAAATAGATAGGATGTATGCTCAAGCTTTATGCTTCAAAAAGGGCTTCAAATGGAGTTGGAATTTGGGTGTGAGTGTATGGTTTTGATGTAAAATGGCTTCTTAAAATGGCATTATGACTTTATTTCATGGATTGTGTTATTTTGCAAAGGGAAAGGATCCAATTTATAGGCAAGAGGCTTGAGGGTTTGAGGGTTAAGATGCAAGGATGGGGAAAAGCTCATGGAGGGCTCAGATTGCATGAGAGGAGAGCACATGGATTGTGCTTCCTTACTGCCAATCAGGGAGTGACACATGTCACAGGGTGAGAGGATGGAGGAAAGGGGAAGGATGAGTCAACAAAGGAGGCTCAAGGGATAAAATCTTCATAAAGACCCTCATAATGGCTTGTAAGAGCAATGAAAGGGCTTTGGAAGAGTCATTATGGCCTAGTGGACTTCATAAAGTTTTATGGTTGGGATATTTTGAGGGATATGAGAGGAATTTCGACTTGGCCTTGAGTAGGAAGGTTTTAAACTTGCTTAGGCTTGTGCAAATAATTAGAGGATGGATTAGTATGGTTTAGGATTAGCTTAGGGATAGGCAAGTGGATGGCATTTAATGAGGGTGGGTGAAGGAGGAGATATTTGTTAACTTTGGCTTGGGTTAGTAAGTTTTAACCCATGTTTAGGGAATGTGACAAGGTTAAGAGGGGATTAGGATTAGGTTTAAAGACATCTTCTAGAAGAGTCTAGACTTTGAATGAGGATAAAGACTTTCTAGAATAGTCTAAAATTTCCTAGGATGAGGATGAAGACTTTCTAGAAGAGTCTAGAACTTCTTAGGATGAGGATAAATTAGATTTTTAGGAAATAAATAAAGTTTTATTTATTTCAAGGGGTTGGGTTGAGGAGATATTTATTAAAACTTTTTTAGTAAACATGAGGATTAATATTTAATCTTAATTAAATATTTTGAGTTGGGATTAGGGGTAGGAAATGATGAGATTAGCCTTTAATCAAAATTAAAGAAGGATTAGAAGATTTTGGAAGAGGTTAGTGGTCTTAAGGAAATTAGCCAAGTTTTGGGCAAAAAATAATTTATTTATTTATTTTGGGTTTTTGGTCAATTTATTAATTAAATAATTAATAAATAAGGAAATAATGTTTAAATAAGATTTAAACATTTTTGGGAGGGATTCCTTAATTAAATATTTTTAATTAAGATAAAGAGATTTAATGGCATAAAAATAAATAAATTAATTAAATAAATAATTAATTAATAAATGATGATGTCATCAAGAATTTTTCAGAAAATAAAAATACTTTATTTTCTAAAGGTTTTTAGGTGTCTACATTTTTCCCCTCTTTGATGTGATGCCGCAAGTGGCATGGCATCAAAGATAAGAAAATAAGATGCCCAAGGCTAGAGCAGAAGAGGAGAGAATGGACTGCAAGATGCCCCCTCAAGAAGGCGATGGGGAGAGAAAGCGAGGCTCAACCACTTCTTGAAAAGTACAAGAATTCGAGATGAGCAAGAAGACTCAGATTGGCTTAAGAGAAGAGGTTTAGTTAGCTCAAACTCTCACTACGGGAGAATGATAAAGGGAGAATCAGAGGCACAAGAGGAAGCAAGCTTAAGATCTCAGGGATTGTAGAGGATGTAGGAGCGGAGCGCTATAAAAAGAATCCAGGATGGGGAGATGGATGAGGGGATTAAAAAGCTGATGCAACACGATTTCAAAGAGTCAGATTGGCAGAAGATGGGTTTCGGAGATCCCTAGGACTAGGATTGTGGATCTCGAAAGATGAGGCTTGGTGGATTGATTTGGATTGGTGGATCCCTAAGACTAGGATTGTGGATCCCTAAAGCTAAAGGTGAGGAGTGATTCAAAGAGATACTGATGCATAAGCTGGGGTAGGAGAGACGGATGCTGGATATGGATGGGGGATAATGGAGATGAAGGAAAACCATTGAAGCTTTTTGAGCGGGGGGGATACTTCAAAGAGAAGTACCACCAGGTAGTTGAGCACTAGATTTGCTATAGGACTATTGGTTAATTGCCAAGGTTACCAAGAACATCAAGGTCGTGTCACCAACCGTACAAAGGACCGACGAACTGACTCAAAACAAACACACAAGGATTGCCCCAGCATCACACATGAAACCCGAAGGAAACAATGTGGAACTGATACTGGGTAACCCACAAGCAAAAAAAAGAAACAAATGAAAGACTTGATCAAAACTGTACGCTTAGAGTGCCCCATTCGCAGCATACCATGATATGGAAGATCGTGGCAACCTTGAGGAGGGAACAAAAAGATTGCTTAGAAAAGATACCTCAAGACCCAAAAGGGAAGATTCCAAATCAAAAGGAAGTGAAAATCCAAAAGAGAACTGTTTTCCAATGAGATGGGTAGGACAAGGTACTAACAGACCAAGATCAGACATGAGGAAAGCTATATCCTACAAGGATCTATCGAAGAGCACCTCAGCCAATGGATCTGGGTGAGTGATGCGTCTGGCAAGCTGAACTAAGAAGGATAACACTTTGGTGACAGGAGATCTAGCTAAAGGATGCATTGGAATAGCTAACCAAGATGTGCGATGTGTGCAAGATGCTGATCAAGGAGGAACTAACACAAAAGCTGGATAGATACAATGGTACTCAGCTAAAGAGGATGTACAAGCTGACGGACCAAGATATTTACAAGCTGAAGCTAACCAAGATAGTTACAAGCAAGAAAAAAGCTTAGGATGATAGGATAGCGGGATGGTTCAATGTTGTGCAAGATGTGAAAGCTAAGGGTGGGGTGATAGCAAAAGATATGGATTTGGCAGGATGCATCCAATGATGATGAGAGATTTTGTGACCAAGGACAGCTAGAGGAGAAGGATGAGATGGCTGGATAGGATGGTAGATAGCTAGGATTATGATGGATATAAAGAGATGACATTGGGTTTGCATGAGGATAGCCTAGAGCTAGATACCAATGACAAGGGAGGATGGACAAGACAAGATCTCCAAGGAATATAGTGCCCCCAATCCGAAGGTAACATGTGGAAGGAGGTCTTATGATGGATGTGATAGGATTGAAGCTAGGATGGAAAAAGACGAAGGGGCTAGGGAGATGGATGATAGCTGGGATGGTTGGCTGAAGCTGCAGGAGATAAGTGGATGGTGTGAGATGGAAGATGGAGGGTGGAGGATAGGTGGATAGATTGGAAGATGGAGTTGGATGTCAAGAGATGACCAAAAGCATGAGGGTGATAGGCTAAGCTGGGGATGGCGGGATTACGCATGATGCTTGTTTGCCAAGTTTTCATCATGGTACTTGTCCAAGGCGCTTGAATTGCCAAGTTTTCACTAGTGGACACTTTATTTTTCTTTATTTTTTTTGACTTTTTGACTTTTTGACTTTGGACTTAGTTGGAATGATTTTGGCTTTCTTTAGCTATTTTTGGCTTTTTTGGGATTTTTCACTGGTTGTTGGAATGTTTAATTTTGTTGCTAGCTGTTGGTACACCGGATGTGTGATTTATGCAATAGATTGGATTAGATGGGATTGATGGTAGGAGATGGAGGGATGAAAAGTTTGGAAAGGAGCATGAGATGGAGATGCTTGTAGGATCAACATTGGCACATGTTGGGACGTGTGTGAAAAGAGAAAATGGGGAATAGATGGTAGATGGGGGCTTGATGGAGGATTTGTGGAAGCGCGCTTGGGGATATAGGCACACAAGATGGAGTTAGGAGATGGGGGACATGAGTCACTGGATGGAGGATTAGCAATGGTGGATGCCATTATGCATTGGGTTTCAACTTTTTTCTTTGGGATCCACATGGTTTTGGATTTTCTTTTCATAGGCTTTTGCATTATTTTGCATTCTTTGATTGGATTTTTCCTTTTTGGAGTATGTCTTTTAGAATAGACATATGATTGCCTAGGATGTGGATTTTTAGCTTTATGTATTTTGAAGTTGGCATTTGCATTGTTGTGGTAAGCCTTGGGAAGATGGTTAGGAGAAGCTTTGTGAGATGGAGAGGATATGGGAGAGCATGTAGGGGGATGATGATGGATGATGTGCCTCGATATGTGCCTTTGCTGATCTTGCATAGGAATGGAGGGAATAGGATTTGAATGATGGCTGATAGGAGGATGGAGGATGGTAGATTTTGGGACATAGGGATCCAAAATGGATTTAGCAGATGAAGGGGGGATATGGTAGGTTGTTTTAGGTTGCAAAGATGGTGGAGGGGGGATGACATAAGATTTATTGAAGGAGTGATGGGAGGCTGGCATGGGGGGTTTGGAGATAGGCTTGGTTTGGGGGTGTGGTGTACCAACAGCTTTAGATGGTGAGCCTTTGGATACATATCCAAGACCATGAAATCCTAGATTTTTGTGTGCAATAATAGGCTTTCTGATTCCTTGCTCTTGTGGTCCTAAAACTTGACCTTCATAATGCTATCGATTGAGAATTTGAACTAGCTGAGGATACTTTTTGCTTGCAAAAAATGGTGGAAGTGCTTTATCAGATGTACTGCAATAGGGAGATACTATTCTTAATTCTTCTACTGAGAGGAAGCCACTATGGATGAATGTAAGTGAACCAAGAGGGTATATTATAGATGGTGAAATAGCTTGGATAGGTGGTTAGATGGAAGCATGGAGTGGAGGAGATGGTAGGATAGGATCTTGATTTAGCTGATGGGATGAAAAGATATCCTGCAGTAGAGGAGGTATGGCTTGAGGTTTTGGAGATGGAGGGGATAGTGACTGCACTATGGATGGAAGACATGGTACAATGATATCTTCGTTTATGCTTTGGGGGATGTCAACATGCTTTTGGGAAGGATCTTGATAGGATTGGTTTGGAGTGGATGGTGCGATAGGAGGTGAAGGGATGGACTCTTCAAAGACAACGGATGGATAGATGGGATATTCAGTAGTGGAGATGGGTGAGTAGAAGATGGATGCATAAGGGTCATTATGGGAGATTTGGGAAATGCTTGGAGGTGATGTGGATAGGATTTGGAGGGTTTTGACAGATGGTGGGATTTTGATGCTTGCAGGAAGTGGAAGGATTTTAAGCAATTTGATGGATGGTATGGGGATGATAGCTATGGAAGATGGAGGTGATATTATAGATGGGGAAGCTTCATTACTGACTACTTCACATGGTTGGATTAGATGACATGGCTTATCGACTGCTGGAGGCGACTTTTCTTGTATTTCCTCTAGGAGATTCCTTGGAGACTCGTGTGTCGGAGGTGGAGGTGGATTGACAGGAATAGCTAGTATGATGGGGGTGGAAGATTGGAATCTTGGTTGATTAGGTGATGGAGGAGAAGCTGAGATATTAGATGGCATGACTAGATAGTTTGGAAGAATGCATGGATTTTGTGGGATGCTTGGGGGAATGTTTCTAAGGCTTTCAATATACCCGTCATAGTCAACAAGATTTTCATCATCATTGGAATAGGAGGTGGTGGGAGCAAGGACAATATGATCGAACACATCATGATAGGTTTGGGATTTCATGTTTTGGTGATGAGTCGGATGGGGATGGGGTCTTGCATATGGATGAACACAGAAGCTCATGGTTGGATTTGGATTAAGCGCAGATTTTGGATTAGCTGATGAAGGATTTCCTAGAGAGAGTCAAAGCTGTATGACAGACCTAAGGAGGATTGGCTAGAGATTTTTGGCTTTCCTGTGGATGGAAGACTTCAAGGGCATGCTGTCAAAAAGTGAGAGTTTTGCTTTCCTATGTGTTGGATTGGTGGAGATTGTGTCAACTTAAGGATAGACTAATGATCCTATGGGCATGACACGAGATTGACCACTTGTGGATCCCAACCTTTAGCTCAAGGTGATGAGGGATAACAAGTGACAAAGCTAGATTACCCTAGACAAAGCTCTGTCAAAGGGATAACCTTGGTGAGGCTGGTGGATTGGTCGGATTGATTGGATAGAAAATTCTAGCAGAATGACAACAACTATCTAAAGGCTTGGGAGTGATTTTGGATTGGGTTGCTAGCTGGCTGGGGGGGGATGATTTGGAGAGACTTTGGATTTGGGATTGTTCTAAAGCAAGGAACTAGATAGATTCGGTTGCAGCGGGGGAACTTGGATGATTTTTTGATGAGGCAGTGACTATGCTAAGTATGCCTTGAGCTGGGAGATTTTTTCTTTTTTGGGATTTTGACAAAAGTTGGAAAACATTCATTCAAAAGCTATGAACAAACAAGCAGACAAAATTTTGGAGCAAGCACATCAAACACACCAACATCCTAGAAAGCTTTCTACAAGGATAATATTTGTTATAGGTAGGGAGTCCTTGATATACGCAAGGTACATGAGGCCCAAATTCGTAGATGAAACCAAAAAGATGTCACACAGCCGAGAGGAGCGGTAACCCACTTCTCCTCTTTCACTTCTCAAGGGTATAAAGTTCCTTGAGGCTTAGCCCGAGTGACAAAATCTTGATTCCAAGAGAGGTGTCTTTGGATTCACCTCTCAATTTTTATACTCTGCCAGAACACTGGAGTTGAGGTCATCCTAGAGGGTGATGAAATCCCCAAGCAGGCCTCCTAAAAAGTGTAAAACAAGACCACATACATGATCTTGGGCTTTAAAAGACACGCGTTTATTCCAATTGATGATTTAGATTTTGTAAGCTACGATTGAAGACACTTGTGATTATGGCATACAATGTTCATTCCAATTTGACAACATCGTCAGCATAATGAAAGTTGAGAGATCGTCAACATAAGAAATGCGAGCATCATTGAAATTGCGTCCAAACCATGCAATGTTCATTGATTGTTAGGAATTCAAGATTGAGTGTGAGTTTTTTTTAATCCCAAAACAAAGATGTGTGAAACTTGATTGCCAAGCGTGTGCCCAAAGGCCCTCCACATCAAGATTTGTCCAATTTTTATGCCCAAATGAAGTGTGAGCGAGATTAATGTGCATTCAAGGAATTTTCTAACTTAGAAAAACCACTAAAGACCCAAGTGAGTGGAGTTTGATCTTTGTGGAGCACTTAACACCCTCTTAGGTAGACCCATCCCCATAGATGGCGCTGAGATTGCAACCAATGGTTAAATTGATGGGTGATTAAAGAGGGTGAGTCCAACTACAAACTTACTCAAAGCGTCTTTATTAGTTTTTATAACTTAGAAGATTTCAAAAATGTGGATTCTTTTTATACCCCAAAAGATGATTATTTGATCTATGGCATTCAAGATTGGATTTTTTGTTTTAATCATGCATTCATAAAAAAAACAAACTTGATTTTAATCCATGGCACTCAAGAGTGATTTTAGCAACATGCATTCAAAGACAAGTGATTTAAACATTCAAGTTTTTTCCTTTGAGCATTCAAGATTGAGATTTTGTGTGTTGTTTTAAGAACTTTGAAGTGCTTTGTTTTAACCTTAGATCATTCAAGATTGTTTTGGACTTAAAAGTGAAAATGACTCTTTGGACTTTGGTTTTCATTCAAGATTTTGTGTTCTAGTTTGCATATTTTAAGCCCAAAAATGATATTCCTAGATTGTTTTGATGCATGAAAAACCTAAGAAACATTCAAGATTTTGCAACAAGCCATTTATTTGGAACAAATAACAAAGCTTTTAGGACAATTTTTGGCAACCATTTATGACTCTTAGTTTTCATGAGATTTTTAAAAGAACTTAAAAATATTTACAAATGAGGTTCATTTTATCCTTGATTGATGCTTTGAGTTTGATTTAGATTTTACTGTGCACTTAGTGTTGATTTTGAACCTTTTGAAATAGAAACTTGAAGTTTTTTTTAAATTCTCAAAAATGAAGTGTTCCTAACTTTGCATGAATGCATCTAAAACCTTGATGTTGGAAGGATGCAAATGATTGGATTGGTTTAGTTTCACTTGTTAAAAGATTTTTTTTTTTTTTGCAAATTTTTAATTTTTTAATGGATTTAAGTATGATTTGGGGGTTCATTTTAAGCACTAAAAAGAAGTGTGTATGATTTTTCTTCCTTAAAAAAAAAGGCCAAGATCTCCCACAAGAAGAAGAAGAAGAAGTAGATGGAATAAGAAGAATATAGACAAGAAGAGGAAGAAGAATTCCAAGTGCTTTGTCCACCTATAAGCTTGAAAAAATTGCAAATACTATGAGATAGACTATGAGTTCCTTTGTCTTCTTCATGCTCATGTGGACCTACAAAACCAATTTATACAATCCTACCAATCACAAAAACAAGCAAAATTAGCCAAAATTAGCAAATGACATACAAAACTTGACTAAAAAAGCTAATGAAGATGACCCATGCGGGGTCCCACCGGGCGTGCCAAAATGTATATGAGCAATGTTAGTATGCTACTAGAAACCAAATTTAAATAAAGCTTCTACAAACTAAACAAAATTCATAAACTTCAAGATAGACTAAGATGAGCTCTCAATTAAGAATATGAGCCATTAATGGGCTCTCTCAATAAGAAGCTCTCTTGTTGAGTAGCTTTGTCTAAATAGATAGGATGTATGCTCAAGCTTTATGCTTCAAAAAGGGCTTCAAATGGAGTTGGAATTTGGGTGTGAGTGTATGGTTTTGATGTAAAATGGCTTCTTAAAATGGCATTATGACTTTACTTCATGGATTGTATTGTTTTGCAAAGGGGAAGGATCCAATTTATAGGCAAGAGGCTTGAGGGTTTGAGGGTTAAGATGCAAGGATGGGGAAAAGCTCATGGAGGGCTCAGATTGCATGAGAGGAGAGCACATGGATTGTGCTTCCTTACTGCCAATCAGGGAGTGACACATGTCACAGGGTGAGAGGATGGAGGAAAGGGGAAGGATGAGTCAACAAAGGAGGCTCAAGGGATAAAATCTTCATAAAGACCCTCATAATGGCTTGTAAGAGCAATGAAAGGGCTTTGGAAGAGTCATTTATGGCCTAGTGAGCTTTATAAAGTTTTATGGTTGGGATATTTTGAGGGAGATGAGAGGAATTTCGACTTGGGCTTGATTAAGAAGGTTTTAAGCTTTCTTAGGCTTGTGCAAATGATTAGAGGATGGATTAGGGTGGTTTAGGATTAGCTTAGGGATAGACAAGTGGATGGCATTTAATGAGGGTGGGTGAAGGAGGAGATATTTGTTAACTTTGGCTTGGGTTAGTAAGTTTTAACCCATGTTTAGGGAATGTGACAAGGTTAGGAGGGGATTAGGATTAGGTTTAAAGACATATTCTAGAAGAGTCTAGACTTTGGATGAGGATAAAGACTTTCTAGAATAGTCTAGAATTTCTTAGGATGAGGAGGAAGACTTTCTAGAAGAGTCTAGAACTTCTTAGGATGAGGATAAATTAGATTTTTACGAAATAAATAAAGTTTTATTTATTTCAAGGGGTTGGGTTGAGGAGATATTTATTAAAACTTTTTTAGTAAACATGAGGATTAATATTTAATCTTAATTAAATATTTTGAGTTGGGATTAGGGGTAGGAAATGATGAGATTAGCCTTTAATCAAAATTAAAGAAGGATTAGAAGATTTTGGAAGAGGTTAGTGGTCTTAAGGAAATTGGCCAAGTTTTGGGCAAAAAATAAATTTTTTAATTTATTTTGGGTTTTTTGGTCAATTTATTAATTAAATAATTAATAAATAAGGAAGTAATGTTTAAATAAGATTTAAACATTTTTGGGAGGGATTCCTTAATTAAATATTTTTAATTATGATAAAGGGATTTAATGGCATAAAAATAAATAAATAAATTAAATAATTAATTAATTAATAAATGATGATGTCATCAGGAAATTTTCAGAAAATAAAAATACTTTATTTTTTAAAGGTTTTTAGGTGTCTACAAATGGTACATTGAATCTTGTTTGTGATGCTTAAATCATTTCAAAATTGTACTAGGCAATAAATGTGTAGCTACCACAAACTCAGAATACTGTCTCTATTTACCAATGAGCTTGATCTTACAATTCCTGCTTATTGCGATCACATCAAGACTTGTGCAATGGATCTTAGCTTTCTCTCTATGTCTTCTACCTTCTATTAACTGTGCAAAATCTAACTCACTCTCTAACATCAGTTCTAACCATTGATGCTTTGTTAGTTACTGCAATAGCATAATTTAGGCAGGTTGAGTCATAAACAATCTGCAGCTTCAACTTTCCATTAGGTGAATTAAAGAATTGCTCTTCCAATACTATATGTGAAATTTTTGGATTGCAAGCTTTCACAAATGCTTCTTTGAATTCCTCAACATGTTCCTTGACTGCTTCTTTCTAACTGTTGTTGCCTCTGTTTTCATTCCTTCTATCATTCCTATTGTTCCTTCTGTGATTAGGGTTCCTGTTAAAGTTCCCTCTATCCATTCTATAGAATCTTTCTATGTGTCCAAATTTATTGCATAACTAACATACATGGGCATTCCTCCTTTGACTATTTCCATCCTGACTCTTAGGTACACTGCAATTCCTTGCAATATGTCCATGATTGTTACATTTTTAACAAACAAAATGCTTCTGTCATGCCCTAAATTTAATAGGGAAAAACACAACCAACCAATATTTATTTATTTATTTATTTAATATCATTATAAATTTGACAACATTTAAATTATGCATCGAGGGTTCTCATCGACAATGAAAATCAGATAAGGTGTTCATACTAGTTTTAGGATAATCATTTGTTCTCCAAATCTTGTCAATAAAGTTTGTATCAAATATAATTGTACATTATAGTTCCAGTCGCGGAATAGTGTAGATGACTTATAACCTATGACTTAAGTACATGATATCTCTAGCCTAACATTTAAATCTTTTCCAAGTATTTAATTACTAGCTAAAAATTACAAAGGTGCAATCGAGTTTTCATTGTCATATATGTACTCTTGCAAGAATTCCTAGTCTATATAAATTTGTATTTAGTTTAAATTATGCTTATGAGCCCATTCGGTTAAAATGATGAAACTAAATTACTTTCAAGATAAAATAAATAAATAAATAGAAATACTAAGTACCCAACTCAAGAATTTACATGAACATAAGAATACTAAGTGTTCCATTTATTCTCATGAGAGATGGATTCATGTTGAATCACTACTCATGAAACATGGGTCAATAAGTTTGATTCAAAAATCTCACAACTAAATCTCAATGGAAATATCACAATAAGAATACTACTAAAGTTACTTTTTATATTGGTTACATACTTTCATAACAATCTTTTCACGTTTACAAGATAAACCCTAGGACATAAAACGTTTATATCATAGCCCCACCATATCATGGCATATAGATTTCACCCTCACATATATTCGATTTGTGTATAAAATTTTAGCATTATATAGATGATTATACCATACCCTTAAATTTATTTTATCTTATTATCTTACTATTATTATCATCATTATCATAGTAATAATAATAATAATTACTGTTGTTATTATCTCTTCTACTATCCACGTAAAATTAGTTATCATTAAAATTCTCATTAGCCTATCTAAGATTATATCCCCCTTAACACAAATCAAAACTCCCTCTCTAACATAAACTTTATATGATTTTATCTATTTCATTAAGAGAAAACATTACTAACATAATGTAATTTCCCGATTCATAAAATTACCTACTACCAAAGCTACTTACTATCTTCCCACTTTTAAATTTTTAACACACCTCTTATACTATAAAACTACCTAAAATATTACTAATTAACTCTTTTAAATAATATAACCTACACTACCAAAATTGGCGCCCAAAGCAAAATGACCTAGCACTTACCTCTATCCTTCCTAGGAGATTATGCTATCCCCAAGGTGGTGGACGTGACAAGGGCTGGTCTATCATTAAGATAGTTCCAATGCTTTACTCCCTTAAAAAAAACTTCCCATGATTCTTGGTCACCTATGATGCTTCCCCAAGGATAGGGCCCACTTGCCATGTCATGTCGACTTAATACTCCAAGTGTACTGCCTTTGAAACTAACTTGGGAAGGTTTCCTTGCTTGAAATGTCTTTCCAAGCCCATGTCATCCTTTCTTAGGTGTAGAAGGTGGAAGGGATCCTGAGGTAGTATATCCCTATTCAAATTTTTCCCATGATTGTTTGGGGAAAGAGCTGACTTATGTCAGGCTAGCAAGGATTTATTCCTTGGCTTAATAAAGAGCCCAACATATCCTTAGGAAGGCGTCCTCTTATGGAGCCCACGACCTAATCTTTCAAATCATTTGCATGCAGATTTAGGGTAGGGTAAGATCAAGTTATATTATTTCAATCTTAGCTTTTATTATTTTATTATTATTATTTTTGCTTGATTTGAATCTTATTGTTATTATAACTGCTATTGTGTTTTAATATATATTTATTTTGGAGATGTGGAAGTGACTTGAATGTCACATGACTCTTATGAGTCCCTCTTAATAAGATGGGTTCTGATTATCTCAGGGTGTACACATAGAAAGAATGTTATTTTATTTATATTTAAGGTACTTGATTCTGAGTATATTCTACTCAATATTTTATTGTTCTATATTATGAGGAAAGAATTTATTTTTCTTCTCCATGCATTTTCCAGAGAGAAAATGTGGACCTATAGCAAGGTTGAAATATGCAATTTCTCTACTTATATAAAACTACCTTTCAACAAGACTATCAACATTTGGTCTAAATGAATCCTTTTCTCAACTATTCTTTTCTTGTATTTGTGTATCCTATCATTGAATAAGGGTGAATATAAATGTTGTGATGATGGTACTGTCTTCATAAAAAAATTTGATTGGAGTTGAAAGCCAATGAATAGAAGACTATGTATATGTAATTAACTAACAAACATGGTGATTTACCTCCAAGTTATGAAAAGCATAACATATAAAATTTGCAATGTATATTCTGATGTAATCAATTCTACCCAAAATATTCTATCACATATCATTTATGAAACATATATGCATCAACTAGTTTACAAATTTTATGAGAAGATAATTTAATACATGGATTCCTTTTTATAATACATTAAATTTCTTATGTATAATCCTTGCAATTAACTTACATATGCTGCTTCACAATCTGCTTCTTTCACAACCCCAAATAGTAAATAATGATACAATTCTTTTGCAACTCGTATTAAACTTTTCCATAACACATCAATATTCTAATAACCTTTTTCATACAAGTAAAGCATTAATTTATATTCAACTTCCAAATCTTTCCTTCAACAATTCTCAGGTGATGGACAATGATTCAAT
Source organism: Cupressus sempervirens (assembly GCA_028749045.1). Classification (NCBI taxonomy): domain Eukaryota; kingdom Viridiplantae; phylum Streptophyta; class Pinopsida; order Cupressales; family Cupressaceae; genus Cupressus; species Cupressus sempervirens. The sequence goes on from CM053789.1 coordinate 159,319,110, forward strand.
CTCATTACATCACAATGAACAACACTAGAGATTTACAAAATCATGACACAATGAAGCTGGCACAAACATAATTCCTTCTTCACACAATTGGATCATTTCCACTTTATCAAGGGTGAGACTCTAACACTTTCCAAAGGCTCCATCTTCTTAGGTCTTGCACATAACACACACACAAGGAACTGTGGAGGCTCACCTTCCAACCTAGGCTTCTATGAAGCCACCCACCGAGTAGGGGAAAAAAGAACCAAACAAGGTACTTACATACTTTACCAAACCTTGCATGAAAACACCACACAAAACACAATCAACACCCTCCCATAGCTTGCACAATGATTCACTATTGGAATCATGAAACGTTGGGTGAAGGTGGGCTGTTCAAAGAGGAGATATTATAACAACATAAATAACATATTGCCAATGCATTTTGCCTCTCAAGGCCTTCAAAATAAATCACCTCCTCCTCATCACCCAAAACTCCTTATACCTCCCAAAACAACAAGATTCATGGCCATAATGGAGCCCATACTCCATGATAATAACAAACCCTCATCATGAGGTAATCTTTCTCAATTGCATTGTCAAGCCCAACTTATGCCCTTCACCCAAGGCTTCTCTTCCCTCCCAAGGGTGAGTGAAGCCTTCAAACCCTTAATCACAATCAACACTTACATTCAAATAAGGAACAAAAACAACAAAACAAATGGAGAACAAACAAGCAAAACCAAGGAAAAATCTCCAAGAGCACAAGACACATTCACTTCTCCACAACACAATGGCAAAGATCATAACACTAGACTCACAATGCAATACATACTCCATACGTAACTCTTCACACTTGCATATTTTCTTATCCATACTAAAGGAAAGAATAAAATAACATGTTAGAGCCACCAACCTTGGTCCAAGCTAGGGTAAGGATAGTTGTAGTAGAGCTCCCTTAATCTCCCTCCAAAACTTAGTTGTCTCTAAAATTAAAGAGTGGGTGAAAACTCTACTAGTTTGTCCAGGACCCTCTAATAAGGTCTTCACACTAACTATTTTTAGCAAAAACACTAAGCCACTTTCTCTTACAAATTTGTCTCCTCTAACTTTTCTATTTTTGACTTAGTGGGAACATAGGGAAAACACATATGACAACTCCAAATTTGAATTGATGGAAGAATGTATGGGTAAAGGGGCTCCCTAGGCTGTCGAGGCACTCACATGATCAAGATTAGGTCCTTGACGTGATGTATTATCATATGGGTAACTTATTTTCACCTAAAAAACACTTTGGGACCACCTAATGACCCCTTAAAACCCTAGGCAAATCCAAATTCTAATTTCCGATGATGGTGACCCATCCTACCCCTTGTCAAGTGGGTTTGCTAATTCATTAACAAGGTAATTAATTTTAGGGTAAAATTCCATCATAATCAAAACCCTAGATGACATGTTTTGCACACAAAATTCACAAGTGTCAAGTGACACATAAAAGTACATTCTACATCACTGTGACATGCCCTTTAATGCATCTTTACGATTAAACATTCCCCATGCAAGCAACTCCACATTTACGAAGGAAAATACTTTCACAATGAGGCTTTTGAATCTTCTAAAGATTCTCCTTGGTTAAATTATGTTCTCAAAGGTTTGGAACTAGTTTCCCCCAAGAATTTCCATGGTTCCACTTCTTGCACATTCAACTCGAGCATCAGTAGTCCAAGGAGGTTACATAAATAAATATCATAATTGCATATAATTTCAAATGTTACATAATCTTAAATTAAAATAAATTATTCAAAATGTAAGAATAGCAAGATCTGCATATTACAAATCATCAAAATCAAATCAAGATCTATCTGTATATCAAATTAAATCATCATGATCAGATTAACCTTTATCTTCATAACAAGTTATCATTTATCTACATTTAAATCATAAATAAACATGTAAAAATATTACATCCTACAATATCCATTCCTATCATAGTAGTCAAATTCATTAGTCATCAATATGATTTATCAACAAATTGAGTCTGATATAAAAGTGTGTCAAGTGCTATTATGGGATCAAGGTGGGGCCTTGCGCCACATTTTATCCTTTTAGATCAATTATCCCTCACAAAATTACTTAAAATATTCAATCATCATAGAGAGGTAAGCACAATAGAGTTAGGAGTATAACTCATAGAAACACTTAACTAGCTAGGATGTGACATAATGATGTCAACATATGTTCGAATTCAATCATCAAGTGAAAGAAATACATCCTATGTTTCCAATATACTTTGAATAATAAACACTAGTATTTTATTACCATCCAATATTCTTACCTTGCAAACACTTCTTCATCTAATGGAATTTCCATATACAATTTGTAATGATCTTTCTTGCCCAAGTAACCATATGCATATTCATACAAGTAAACATCATTTAGGAAAATTTTAGCATTTGGTTACCATCTTTATATTATTAATTCGTAGCTTCCATAATGGTATAAATCAACACCTTTCCAAGGAAACTCCCTCATGAACTCGTATGTATCCAAAAATGACTATAGAGTACCTAAAATCTGATGGCATCTCATCATCATTGTATGGGTTCAATTGCCATTCCTTGAAACATTTATTCAGAGATAAATCGATTAGGATAAATGTTCATAAGACACATATAAACCTAAGTGGAGAATATAGTTTTTAAAATATGTTTGATCATTACATACACATAAAATTAGGTCCTTAGTGCATTTTATAATTACAAACGCTACTAAAATAAGACATTTTCCTTCTAAGTCTTGAATATCCAAATCTCGAATATCTACAAAGCAAGTAGCCTTACCATTTCTTCAAAATTCAAAATTTCTAATTGAAATGATTTAGAATAGGAAATGGAAATCATTAATCTAATCAATTAGGTCCTAATGTGCGGGTCATCGAAATGCATATATTAGAATGATAACCCTTATAGTCTCAAAAGTGTACCAAGATGTTGAACTAGAAGTATCACAATACAAATGTGTCATCTATGCCATGACGGTCTGGGTGAGGCCTCACAACTTCATTTCACCATTATGTTTCTCTCCATCATTAGATCTTCTCTATGATCTACTTCTTCCCTTACCTACAGGCTTAGTATTCCTAAACATTCTACTATTCTTATTATCATCAATAAACTTAGGTTTCTTACATTCTACTACCTTATGTCCATAACCATGATAATTATAACAATAGAAATTAGTAATGCATTTAAAAGACTTACCTGTACAGTCTCTCTTCATATGTCCAACTTCATTGCATGTGAAACATCTACCTTTGAATTTGTGTCTTACCTCTTTGGATGAGTCATCTTGATTAGGCTCTTCAATTTGCTCTGTTCTATGTTCATCAAATTTCTTTATCAATTCAATTTTCTCAACTTCATGAGACCACTTGAAGTTTTCTTTAGGGATTTCTGCAATAGAATCTGGTTCTATCCTAATCTCATCCTTCTTTGTTGACTTATCTCCAAGAAGATATCCAAGGTCTGTCTTATCATAAGAGGTTCTTTGATGAAATATTTGTTCATCAATTTTCTTAGAATTTGTGTAAAGTTTCTCTAACTATTGTTTAGTTTGTGTCAACTCTCTTTTCACAATGATGTTGTATTTTTCCAACTCTACATGGTCTATCTTAATAGAATCTAATTAAGATGTCACTTGACTTAACTAGGATCTAAGGTTTGCATTCTCATATTTAAGATCAGGTTCATTCTTATTGCCACTAGTCTTAAGACTCAACTTAAGTTCAACAATTTTTAACTCATGTTTGAAGATCTCATTCTCTTTCTTGATATTTTCTGTATCATCACTAACACTAGTCTACACAAATGATTCCTTGCCAGATTTTAGATTATCAATATCATCTTTCAGTTTTCCAATGTAAACTTTTGCATCTTTGTATCTATCTTTCAAGTTGTCTCTTTCTTCAGTAAGAAGGTCAATATGTTCAAGAGCTTCTTCAAGATTCTTCTTCAACTATTCTATATTCATTGGGATCTTACTTAAGCTATTAAGCCTTTTCAAAGTAACTAGGTTCTGATACCAATTGTTAGAAATAGATCATACTGAGGGGGGAGGGGGGTGGGAGGGGGGGGTGTGGTGGGTGAATCAATAGTCTACTAACTTTTGCCCACAACTAAATATTGTTAATTACTTTATAACTTGCATATGAAAGTAAACGAACAATGTTGAATAGTAAATATAACCATACACATGGAGAAATCATAACACCATTATTTCTTAACTATGGAAACCATGGCCAAGGGAAAACCCCAGTGGTGATGATACCCACTGGATGATTCACTAAACAATAGGATCCAATTAAGGATATTGATCCTGCTAGGAGTCTATGAAGTACATATAGTGTCCCGAGTCCTTTTTAGAGGACTAGGCTTGTTTAGAATCCTCAACCCTATTAGGAGTCGGTAGATCAATTACAATGTATGCAAGAAGATCCCACTACCCTAATATGCAATTATACAATTCAGTTCCTTCATAGAGTAGATATACATACATAATTGCTTGCTGTTGTAATTCGCACTTGCTCTAACTTTTACATCAGATTTCACATCATATGAGCCTTGGAAATCATTCTCGCAATAGTTCTCATGTCACATATTAATCATGTAACTTCCACAATATCTATGCATCACATCTATTTGATGTGCAACACACTTACACACTATTTGCGCAATATAAGATCTTTACTTATACCTTGCGCATTCACAAATTGTTGCTTAGTCAGCTTCCATTGCTTCACATGCTCGATATAATATAAAATAACATCCACATAGTTGGCTTAACATGACTTAGTAATTATTTTGTAATCAAAATAATTCCTAAAGTCGTACAACTCTATTATCTGTTATGCTTTGTTCTGTATTATTAACTACCACTATAGTTAAACCTACTCCAACTTGCGCCATACTGACTGTACACACATGCACATTGGTACACATCATCATGACAACATTATGAACCTTCCTCTACTACTCATAAGTTTAACTCTCTACACATCATCCATACTATTAAGATCTACTCAATGTACTCCTACAAACTGTCTAATACTTAGACAATTTTCATAAATGGCAACCATCAATACATCTAATTGACTATATTGTCAACAAGTCTCACCTTCTTGCATCCTCATTTCATCAAATTTTTCTTTGAGACTTTTAGCTTTGGTTCTCAGCACATTCTTGTCTCCTCCATAGATCTTTTGTAGGGCATCCCACATCTCCTTAGTAGAATCACTTCCTTTGATGTCATCAAACTCTGAATAGCTTAGGACAGATGCAATCTCCAACTTTTCCTAAATGTGTTTCTTCTTCTGTTTCAATTGTTTAGCAGTTGGGGCTCCAGTTGGATCAACATGCTTAGTGGTGACAATTGACTGTGCATAATCTCCAAGACCTCCTAAATTTAGCTTCATCAAACATTTCCATGTAGGAAAGTTTTCCTTGTTTAACTTGGGCACCTCCTTTCTATACATCTTGATCTTTAGCTTTAAGTACCTTCAAACTTTTCTCCACAAGCACTTGGTGCTCTGAAACCAATTGTTGGAATACTTTAAAATAAATTAGGGGGTGGGGGAGGGGGGTGAATAATTTATCCAAGGTCCAAATGTATAAATAAAACTTTTCAGTACCTCAACTTATACGTATGCATGGATTGATCATTCAATATCTTAAACATATGCATATTGCTGTCCTAGGTCAAAATAACTTTGCAGAAATGTAAAAATGCAATACCAAAAAATCAATCACACATTTTAACACAAGTATTTAATGTGGAAACCCTATTTGGGAAAAACCATTAGTAACATGCTACAAATTTTCACTCTTTTGAAGTGAGCCCTGTGAGGAGCCAATCCTGTTAATGTTACAATGCACACTATTAAAAGTGACCTAGTTAAAGGATCTCAATCACCTTGTTAGGAGTGAGCCTTGTTATAGGAATTTATAAAATTCCATTAGAATGTCACCATATTAAAGGATTTGCTAATAACTATTAGGTTAACCTTAGTCCAAAGGATTTATCCAGACTGATACAATTGTTAGAGAGTAACATCAGGACTTAATCTGATAACAATAACAACTCACTTGCAGATTTCAGATATCACATTCAGTTCTCCATTCTACTTGACATTCATCCTCTTCATCTCTAATAACTTTTTCACCCTTCAATTATTCATCACCTTAATCCTTCGTTCTTTGTATTCCAATTGAAAACTCTTTCATTTGGCCACCGTATGAAGGAACATCCTAGACTTCTTATCTTTTTTAGGTTCTCGAACATTACACTATTGCTTCTATCCTGTTATCTCCTTATATAGAGAACATAGGTATTTTTCCACTTAACCACAATTGTCCATTCTAGTGTTAGGTCAAAAAATTGTGCATAGAGTTATAGGGTATCCAACCCTAGATTGACCAAAGACAATGAGAAGTGAAGCAAAAGATGTAATTGAAAGGAATACATGAGCTCTATGGAATAAACAAGGGATGACAATAGATACAATAAGAAATATCTTAATTTCTTTTTAAGTGAGCATTATAACACATAAGTTCTATCAATCCAACAAGCTTATCAGTGTTCCATGTATTGCAGTGGATCTAGGATACAAGATAGTGAAGAAAGATCATACTTATGATCTTGTTGAGTTACAGTTGCAACAATTGACTGAGAATTTGGGAGCCATAAGGAAGACCAAAAGTGCACAATGGAAATTTTGATCTATTCTTTTATGTATATTCTTTTATGTTTAGGATACATTTCCTACTTTTGGTAAAGTTGCATGGAAGGTGAACATACCTGTTGCAGTGCAAATAGGTTAATTCATTGAGCAACTAGGTGATAATTTTGAGTCAGTCATGACAAGCTACTTTGAAGATTTCAAGTAGACAATGAAGAAAAGAATGAGGACACCAGTTTCACTAGTGGAGAAACATTTTGATGATGTTTGCTTCCTAGTTGACACTGACTATACACATGTCTAGGCAACAATTCCTAGAGTTAGATTGTTAAGAGCATTGGGATATGAAATCAACATCATTACTTGCAGAAGAAGTGGACAAGGAGGCTTCAACTTTTGGAAACTATGATGTGGCTAAGTCAAAAATCACCATGAAATTGAAGAATTCTTCAATCATTATGAAGACAAATAAGATGGTAAAGAAATTGAATGAGAAATTTGGTCAAGGGGTAGAAGAAGAAAAAGAAGATGATGATGATGAAGAAGAGAATGCACCTGTCCAAGCACAACTTTCCATCACCCAAGGTCAAGGAGAGGACCAACAAGAAGAGGAAGTAGAAATTGTAGAAGGTGGTGAGGGAGAAGAAGCTAGTGAAGCATCTACAACTACTAAAAAGAAGAAAAGAAAAGCTAGAGCACTAGCAGTAAGAAAAATAAAGAAGGTTGCAAAACCTACTCAACCTATTGTACCTACAACAAGGGCTAGAACAAGGGCCACTACACAAAGGCTAAGGAACTAACTATTGACTTGTCATTTTACACAATGCCAAATGACATGAATCCTTTTGAACTCCTCTCTTGAAAAGCTAATCCAAGGATCAACTCCAAGGTTTTGGGTGATCTTATGACCTATTGGAATCTGCTTAGTTGAAGATAAATGTGAATGTTCATGAGGAGGCCTTTTCTGGTTCAAACCAATTCTAGATCAAATGACCATCTTGCTTGCTGTTTCAAAATTAACCACAAAAGAGATATGTTTTTTGGTATTTTTTTGTTTTTCATGAATACAGTTTTAACAATGCAACTATATGAATTTCTAATTTAACTAGGGGTTAGCAAAGCAAATAAAAAAGATAAGGCAACAAGAATTTAAGAAAATAACATGAAAGGAAAATTCCTAACAGACATAAGCTACGGAAACAACACATTTGTAAGTTAAGCCTTTGAAAAGATCGATAAGTAACCAATGAAAATAGGAGCAATACTTCCTTAATTCCACTGATGCAATCATCAATGGGAATTCAGAAACTGTAAGATGTTTCAGTTTTCATCAAATCGTAAGGCTACAAAAAGTGTGCTCATGTGAGACAAAAAGTTATGCAGGAACAAAATGGGTGATCTCTTCTCAAACTAGATTCATTAGTGAAATTCGTAAAACCATAGCAAACACCAAAATTAAAAGATCACACAACCATACATAATGCAATAAAATTTTGGCTCAATCAAAATCCTATTAACATACATTCAAAAAAATATGACACTTAGGCAAGAATCACTACACTCCAAATGCGACCACCAAAATATTATTGCAAAATAATGGCGGTGACCTAGAATACAAATTAAATTCCTAAATTTATAAGAAATATTCTCCTCAATTTGTGTTGAGAGTGAGAGATATCTTTATAAAATCATATGCTTCTAAACTAATAAAAAAAATCTATTTATGTACAAACTGATTCTCTAACAAGTGCTAAGTAGGACTCCATCCTTATTTATATCATTTAATGGAGTCATGACCCTTTACATGTCTTAAAACAAAGAAAGCATGAGAAAATAAGGAGAAGAAAGCCATTAGATGATGTAGGAGTCTCTGTAGGTGCAAAAAATAGAAGTTCAACCTTCAATAGGCATCTGTCAAAGTTAAATTGCTATCAAAATGTGTTCCTGATGCATGGAAAGCTCTAATTTTAGAACTAGTAGTTAACTGTCAGCACACCTTTGGAAAAGCGCACCTAGCGCACTTGCATAGCAGCGCACTTGCATGAATTCTTCAAAATCTCCCAAAAAATTATCAAAAAAGTGCACCTGTGCACCTGGCGCCCCAGCGCACAAGTGCACCAGCGCACTAGCACACCTAGATGAAATTTGTACAAGGTGCTTAATTCGCCAAAAAAATCAAAGTTCTCAGTTTTGAAAATGGTTTTTGGGTTTTTCTCAAATGGGGTTATAGATCACTTTTGTGTACTTTTTTTGCCCCTTTTTGATGATTTATACTCTCTTTATATCCAAATACTTTCATACAATTGAACTCCTTCTGCTTCTTCTATCTGAAATTCCAAGGCACCCGTGTTGAATCTTGTCATTAATAATTGCATAAGATGAAGAACCTGTGCTGGTTCGTGTATCCAACCTCTGTATCTTTGATCTTTTCCTTCTCTTCAACTACCCTATCCTTCTCAGTGAGAGACCAAGTGATCCAAATCATCCAACATGATCAAATGTTTGAAACTTTTTCACAAGATTTTCTAGGCATTTCTAATTGGCTTTTTCAGAGGTCTTTTGCTCAAAATTTCATGGTGAAACTTTCATTAGTCCCTAAAACTAGGTAGCCAAAAGCTCGGTATTTTAGGGACTAAAATTAGATTTCCAAGTCTTCTTTCCAACGGTGTAAATGGTTCTAAATTCTGAGCTTCGAGTCAAAAGTTATGACCCCGACAAGTTAGGGATGCCCTTTTTATCTGTACAAAGAAGCAAAAATTAGTTCGAAAGCCATAAACAATCAATCTAAGCCCTAATGATGACACAGACAACAACTAGAAACCCTAAGTGTCAAAAAAAATCTAAAACTTGATTTTAATCCCTAAATGCACAAGATTGCACACCAGCCGCACCTGATAGTTGCGCTTGGTGCACCTTATTCTTGTGCACAAGCTCTTAAGATTGGGTACATAGCAACGCACCTCATGGGGTGCGCTGATGCACACCTTATATTTACTTGGGTATGAAGATGGTAAGCATTTTAGGTGCACTAGTACACACATTAATGTTGCATTTTAAAAAAAAAAAGTTTTTTAGTCAAGGTTTTGAATGTTTTGCAAGCAGGACAAGGTGTGTAGCTGCACACCTAAATAGGTGCACTGCTACATGTAGACACCTAAAAACCTTTAGAAAATAAAGTATTTTTATTTTCTGAAAAATTCCTGATGACATCATTATTTATTAATTAATTAATTTATTTTTATGCCATTAAATCCCTTTATCTTAATTAAAAATATTTAATTAAAGAATCCCTCCCAAAAATGTTTAAATCTTATTTAAACATTATTTCCTTATTTATTAATTATTTAATTAATAAATTGACCAAAAAATCCAAAATAAATAAAAAATTTATTTTTTGCCCAAAAGTTGGCCAATTTCCTTAAGACCACTAACCTCTTCCAAAATCTTCTAATCCTTCTTTAATTTTGATTAAAGGCTAATCCCATCATTTCCTACCCCTAATCCCAACTCAAAATATTTAATTAAGATTAAGTATTAATCCTCATGTTTATTAATTTTTTTTTAATAAATATCTCCTCAACCCAAACCCTTGAAATAAATAAAACTTTATTTATTTCCTAAAAATCTAATTTATCCTCATCCTAAGAAGTTCTAGACTCTTCTAGAAAGTCTTCATCCTCATCCTAGGAAGTTCTAGACTATTCTAGAAAGTCTTTATCCTCATCCAAAGTCTAGACTCTTCTAGAAGATGTCTTTAAACCTAATCCTAATCCCCTCCTAACCTTGTCACATTCTCTAAACATGGGTTAAAGCTTACTAACCCAAGCCAAAGTTAACAAATATCTCCTCCTTCACCCACTCTCATTAAATGCCATCCACTTGCCTATCCCTAAGCTAATCCTAAACTATCCTAATCCATCCTCTAATCATTTGCACAATCCTAAGCAAGCTTAAAACCCTCCTAATCAAGCCCAAGTCGAAATTGCTCTCATCTCCCTCAAAATATCCCAACCATAAATTTTATGTAGCCCACTAGGCCATAAATGACTCTTCCAAGCCCTTTTATTGCTCTTACAAGCCATTATGAGGGTCTTTATGAAGATTTTATCCCTTGAGCCTCCTTTGTTGACTCATCCTTCCCCTTTCCTCCATCCTCTCACCCTATGACATGTGTCACTCCCTGATTGGCTGTAAGGAAGCACAATCTATATGCTCTCCTCTCATGCAATCTGAGCCCTCCATGAGCTTTTTCCCATCCTTGCATCTTAGCCCTCAATCCCTCAAGCCTCTTGCCTATAAATTGGATCCTTCCCCTTTGCAAAAAAACACAATCCATGAAGTAAAGTCATAATGCCATTTTAAGAAGCCATTTTACATCAAAACCATACACCCACACCCAAATTCCAACTCCATTTGAAGCCCTTTTTGAAGCATAAGCTTGAGCATACATCCTATCTATTTAGACAAAGCTACTCAACAAGAGAGCTTCTCATTGAGAGAGCCCATTAATGGCTCATATTCTCAATTGACAGCTCATCTTAGTCTATCTTTAAGTTTATGAATTTTGTTTAGTTTGTAGAAGCTTTATTTAAATTTGGTTTCTAGTAGCATACTAACATTGCTCATATACACTACGTACCTTAACTTAGCATTTTGAATGCCTTTTGTTTTTTGTTGTTAAGTGTAGGAGGGGTGAAGGAGGTGCACCTAAATAGGTGTGGTGTGCTGAAAATATTCAAAGTATGACAAGTTACTGAGAGGGGAGGGGTGAATCAGTAACTTAAAAAGTTTCCTTTAAATTTACCACACATCCATCTATGCTACTGCATACATTAGTTCTGAAAGATAAAACATTCACGACACAAAAGAACACAATATTTTGGTGACCTAGAAACCTTCCAAATAGAAAGTAAAACTGGGGTGGGGATGATACCCATAGAAGTTCAATACTGCAGTATAAAGTTGGCCTATTAAGGCTTACATTGACCACTTCTGGTGATCTGCCCTATTAGGAGCACAAAGGACCACTAGGTCCACCTTATTAAAGGATTTACAAACATACAATGTGTTAGAGTAAATAATTAATTTATTAATTATTTATTCTATGTACTTAAGCTTACTTAGGTAAATGCATTTTATTTATTAGTTGTAGTCTAGGAGTTTGTTAAAAGTTGTTGACAATATGAGAGTTTGTTCTCTCCTAAGTCATACTTATCCTCTTACATTGTTTGAGGACTTTCCACCTCAAGTGGATGTATGCTTAGTTGTCACACTTATCTCCTAGCATCTTCTAGCTTGTTCTGGAAGATTCCTAGAGCTCTTTATATTTGGTCTCCCTCATTGTATTTTCACAACGCCACTTCTTGCATAATGTAAATACATTTTCTCTTGTGTTTCAATATCTTGTGGTCTCTCATGTCCATTTAGGATTTTTCTCTTGCTCCATGCTCTTCCTTCCTTGGCTTCTCTTTGACAGGTTTTCGCATGCAGGTGATCTTGGGCATCTTTGAAGTTGGATTTCATCAACTCCAACATGGTATCAGAGCCTTCCTATTGTTTCTTGGTTGAAGGATTTTTGAAGCCATGATTTGGAGTCACAAACCTTAGTTTGTTTATGCATTTTTCTTCAAATTAGGGGATCAAATTTTTTTTGGAGTACTTTCAGCCCAAACGGATACTACCATTGGATTTGGAAGGCCGTTTGCAGTCAGGATTCATATAAAAATTTTCATTTTCAGAGACAGGGCTTCGAGAGGCAAAATTTTTTTAGCCCTACAGGCTGCCGTACGGACTGTACAAAATTTCGGCAAATTTTTTTTTAAAATAATATTCAGTAGTGCCATCGGGTGGCCATCGATGTGCCATTGCGGGGCTGCCAAAGCACAGCCTATGCGTAGCCCAGTAGCCGCCTCGGCCAACCACGCCACCACAGAGTCGTTGTAACCATGCCTTAGCCTTCTTGCCACCTGGTCTCAACCTCCGCTGACAGCAAACACTAGTTTCCTACCACCTCTGTTGTAGCTCAGCTCCTATTCCACTCTCTGCTCAGTCAGATACAGTCAGTGCCCACGTGGATTTGGAGTACAGTCAGTGCGCTCCATGTGAGACACATGGCAGGGTTGCCACGTGGTCCTTGCCACATCAGCAACTTCCCACAAGGCAGGCATGTGGCTCTTTTTTGCTGTGACTGGCTGCAAGCCGTCAATTTTTTTTAGTGAAATGCTAACATTAGCATGACATTAGTGCTACATCATCATCCTTGCTTGCACTCTCCTTCTAGGTCATTTTGGACCTACTTGCGATTTTTTGGCCATAACTTGAGCATAGGGAGGTATTTTTCTGATCCAAAAGAAGTGCCAAAAAGCTAGTTCTGAGATGGAGACATTGGCATAGGTATTTTTAGGTTTTGATGCCTTTTCATTGCCCTTTTTTTAGTTGAAGTCTGAAGTTGTATTTTTGACTCCGACATGCATATCTTTTGCATCCCATGTCAGTTTTTTGAAAACTTTATATTTTTTAAAAGCTAGTTCTATCACCTTTTTAGAAATGTGGTCAATTTTTCTTAGTTTTTGACCCATGCTCTTTCTATTATAGTTTTGGCATTTTTGCTATATGGTGGATATCTTGAGTGTTTTAGGCTCGAGGATCATTTTAGGACTATTATAGCTATCATTTTGAAGAACTTTTTTGTATCCCACTGAGATAAAGTGTCACTTTTGCATTCTGGGGGTCATGAACGTTGTTTTGAGTCAGTTGTACCTACACTATTTTCATAAAGCACCATGGGGGGATAGTTGTTTGTTATTTTAGGCTTCTCCCTTTTTCAATTGAGTATCCCTTCCACAACATTAGCCCATGCAGAGTTAGTGTGACTATGTCTTTATAGGTGTCTGTGCCTCTTTCTCTCTCATCGTTCTTGGTTCGTCTGCAGGAGACTTTGGCCCACTTTCTCAATTGCTTGTCATCACACCCTGTCTGCATTAAGTGGGGTTATGCTGTTGTTCTAATGCATCTGTGGTTTGATGGTTTGATAGTGTGAACTATGTATTCAATGGTTGATCCTATGTACAAGACGATTGTAGTGGCTAGCTACCTATGCATTTCGATGAGATGGATCATCTACCATATAGACACGCTTGGTTCATGCCTTCTTCTTCCATGGAGGTTCTTTAGATCAGTAGTTTGGCATATTTTGCAGCTTCTTCATGCTTCAGTGATGCTCTTCATAATCACTCCTTGTTCCTATTTTAGGGGACATTTCCCTAGTTGGAGGCTTCTTTAGTTCTTCACTAGATTTTTATCTCTTTTTGGTGAGGGGTTTTTCCCATTGGGTTTTCTCCTTTGCTTTGGTTACAAAGATTACATTTTGTTGCATTGTACATGGGTACCTAAAATGGTCTCGTTGTCGAGACCCATTCTGCATTCATCTTAGTTTTGTGAGCATAAGGCATTTCCCTAAGTTGCACTTAAGGGGGGCTGTTAGAGTAAATAATTAATTTATTAATTATTTATTCTATTTACTTAAGCTTACTTAGGTAAATGCATTTTATTTATTAGTTGTAGTCTAGGAGTTTGTTATGAGTTGTTGACAATATGAGAGTTTGTTCTCTCCTAAGTCATACTTATCCTCTCACATTGTTCAAGGACTTTCCACCTCAAGTGGATTAATGCTTAGTTGTCACACTTATCTCCTAGCATCTTCTAGCTTGTTTTGGAAGATTCTTGGAGCTCTTTATATTCGGGCTCCCTCATTGTATTTTCACAACATCACTTCTTGCATATTGTAAATACATTTTCTCTTGTGTTTCAATATCTTGTGGTCTCTCATGTTCATTTAGGGTTTTTCCCTTGCTCCGCGCTCTTCCTTCCTTGGCTTCTCTTTGATAGGTTTTCACATGTAGGTGATCTTGAGTGTCTTCGAAATTGGATTTCATCAACTCCAAGACAATGAAGTATGCACTCGGTTAAGATATTTATACAAAGACTGTTAAGTCTACCCTATCAAAGGATTTAGAAGCTAATTCACCTATTAAGATGAAGTAATGGATCTACTTACAACTGATTGCTGATAAGATCCTTTATGCACTGATCCCCTCATGTGATGAATATAACTTTTCTGCCTCTGTATTGACCTTGCTGTATTCCTTGAACTACTGCTGAAAATCCTTTGTAGATATTTTTCAAAATTACTTCACATTACTTTGATATTACTTGATATGTTTGATATCTTACAATACATCTTACATATATACTTTTCAAATTTACAAAATTGAAAGGTCAGCCAAAACACAAGTGAACAAATACATTACAAAGTTGGCCCAACAATAAATGACTCAGGTTCACTGAACTCACTTGGTGACCTTCTGATACACGATGTCCACTGCATTACTCAACATCGTCATGCACTCGGTAGAAGTGAAGGCTCAATCCATACTAATCACTTGATGTAGTTCTAAACTCAGTAACCACTGGTGACTTGGTAGATGTAGTGTCACTCGATAGATACTGCACACTGAGTTTACCTTGCTTCACTCGGTAAACATTGCTTCTTCCAATGCTCAGTTTACATTAAATCTCCATGACACAAAATTACTGCTTTGTAGAAACTATGAAGCATGGTAGACATTGAGAAACTCAGTAGATACTATTGGTGTTCACATTATCTGCATTTATTCGGTGGCTTCATGAATGCTCGTAATAAACTACTTAATTGCTAAGCTTACAAGGTAACCACTGAATGCTCAGTATAAATTGAAGACTGGGTGATTAGCTTGGTAAGCATTTAGAATTGAATAAGTGTTGTTACTAATGACAAATACAACATAATGCCAACAATCTCCCCCTTTGGCATTAGTGACAAAAACACTTATGAACCAAAACTTGTGTTAAATGACATTCTAATTTTGATTTTCCAAAATTGATCTTTGTAAAGCTACCGTATATTCATATCTTACATATCTCCCCCATACATATGGCATACATAGCTTTTATATCTCATACATATGTCAATTTATTTTCTTTCTTATTTCTCCACAAGTCTCTTTTACTTCCCTTGCTCTCTTCTCTTGTTCATCTCATACTCCCCCTTTTTGCTAATAATGCCAAAGAGTATATACAATAAATTCAAATAGAGACACTAAAATGGGAGACAAATTCAGAGTGTACCTTGAGAATAAGAGACAATGTCTTATCCCAATTATCTTGCAAAATTTTGTAGGTGGAGAGTGCCACTTGAACTTCTGCAGAAAGTTCAATCATATGATCTGCTATAGAAAAATTATTGTCTTGGATCAATATTTTTGAATAAGCAATATGTTTCTGCATTTGGTCCATGACTGGAAGGATCATGTTCTAGATGTCAATCAGTGTAGAACTGATCTTGGCTTCTTCTCTAAGTAGCTCTGCCTACATTTCTAACAAAAATTTTACCTTCATGTGATGTGATGAGCTTGAACTATGGTCAAGCTATAACTTTTGAGCACTAGCCTTCATGTTGACATCAATCTTATTAATTTTTTCTTTAACATCCTTGGTGTACTCGGTAACATCACAAAGCTTGGCAAAATGTAATGTTACATTTGTAAAAGATTGCTCAAGGTTGCTCAAAATTATGGATAATTCTACCTGCTTTATTGCAATGTGCTCAAGAACCTTATTGTCAAATTTCTTCTCTACCTTTTCAATGAGCTTCTCTTGGCCAGAAGTGTCCTCATTAAACTTATTTACAACCTCTTCTAATTGTAATAGAATGTGTTGAGATGGATCAACATCAACACCTATAGCTTCATTAATTATGTTTTTCACATTCTCGATTATTGTGAGTTTTCTCTAAAAGCTAACTAACCAATCTTATTTCACTGGCTGAGAAAGTGTCCAAATCTATCTTGGGGATAATAATTTCTTTATCTAAGTCTATATCTTCATCAATTTCCTTACTAGTAAGTAGGAGTTTTAGAGGAGTCTTTGGTTTTACTTCAGTGCTTACTTCCTTGGATTTAAAAATAGAAACAATAGTTGATATAGATGGACTAGCAGAAAAAACTTGAATTGGTCCAATTGGAGGAAAACTGAGAGAAGTACCAACTATATCCAAAATTGATGTGCTTCCCAAAAATGATGTACCAATAGGTAATGTACAAGCTAGAATATTTACGATTGAAGAACTAATAGAAATTGGTGCAGTTAGAGCTATGGTAGACAAAATTGTTGAATGCACTGGCAAACTTACTGTACATGAAGTAGAAGATGTTGACATAGTGGTGGAGCTGACAACTATGCACATTACTATGATGGATTGCTCGGGTGCCAATGAAGAGGGTTGTAGCTTGGTAGATGAAGTAACTGATACTTCCATAGAAGATGCTTGGAGCTGTGGGGTGGCAGGAGCAAATGATATTTCTGATGTAGATGCAAGCAATCCTGCTAAAGCTGATTCCAACCCTGATGATGTTGCTGGCTTAGGTGGAGAGTGAGGAAGGGAAGCAATGACTTCTACTGCAATCTTCATTGGGTCATCTTCTTCATCCACTTCCTGCTTGTCTTCCTCTTTAGCTTCTTCCCCTTTATCTTCATCATCAACCCTTAGTGCCTGATAATCTTCAATATCAACAGTAGCACATGGAGTGTTGTCATCTTCTTCATCATCACTATCATCATCATCATCATCATCATCATCCTTGATCTCAACTAGATCATTACTAGGCTTATGTAGATGATAGATATTCTTCCACATGTTTGTTGAATCTCTTATAACATGCTCAATGTCCTTAATTAGAATCAAACATGTGTAAAATTTGATCATCTTTTTTCCTTCATTATTCTTCATGGCTACCTTTACTTCTGCCTCAGTGAGATTTGGTAATAGATTCTTCAAGGATTGTTCATAGATGTCTTTGGTTGTCTATGTGGCTAACTCACACCTCAATTGTAATCTTACTAATAATTCTTTTGAGATCTGAGGAGTAATTTGGTCTGGGGAATTCTTCCACTTTCCCATTTTGGTGAGTACCAACTCCTCAATTTGCATCTTCTCTGCATCAGTTCAGTTTCAAACTTTTAATCCTTGAAGTTTGTGATGCCAACTCCTTCTTCCATCTGTTTCAGCCTTTCTTGGAAGGTAAGTTGGGGCTTGTTGAAAACTACTTCACCTTTATTTTTGCCTTTGCCTCTCTTGGTGAAAATAGCTTTGGAGGCCTTTGGAGTTTAGTAATGATAGCCCTCCCTTTTTTCTTTGCTAGTTTTACCTCCTTTTCTAATTCTTTCTCTTCATCTTCTCCTTTTTCTTCAGTAAGCATTAAGGGACCAGTGGCAGTTTTCATCTTAGCAATCTTCCTCTTACCTTTGCTGATTACTTGAGGTAGGTTAATTTCCAATTCAATTTTGGCTTTTGCCTCATCATAAGTGCCAAAGACTGGTTGCTTGGGATCTACAGTCTCATTTACCAGTGCTTTAATGATGTCCCTGGTTTCATCAATATTGACCTCATAAGGGAGAGGTTTCACCCATGCAACTCGGGGCCTGACTACCTGAATGTATACTCTATCACAATCTACCATGAAACATACATCATCTTTATAGTCCTCAACAAGTTGAGGAGGAATCCTGAACCTATTGTTCATTCTTTCTTTGAAGTCTTCAAAATAATTATCCATTATACTCTCGAAGTTTACACCCATTTCTGCTATAAACTCATTTATCTAATACAAAATGGGAACATCCTTTCTCCATATGACAGAACCTTTGGATGGAAAAAATTTTTGCACATAAAAGAAGAGACATGTTAACAAAGAACCAAATTTTTAAGGATTGTTCTTTGATGACCTGATGCTATCTATATTCTTGTTTAGTTACTTCAATAGTAGCTCTAACAGGTCAAACTCTATGTTTTTCTTCATGACTTTGAATGCTAAGTCCACTGCCTCACATGACACATTGTTTAAATGACTGGAACTGTAAATCTTGTGGATAGTTGCATGAATTCCAAACCTCAACTCCACATCAGTAACAGTGCTAATTTTCAAACATCTACCATCCCACTCGGCTAGGGTTTTCTTCTGCAGTTCCTCTCAACCTAGGGTTTTGGTTGTCTTAGCTTTGCTCAGAATGGGAAGGCCAATAATCTTGTGAATCATCTTTTTATTGATTAATACAAGCTACTCCAACCATAACTGACCATTGTGTACACGGCTAAGAATATACCTAATCCATTTTTTTGAAAGCTTCTTAGCAGGTGTAATATGTGTGTCAACCCTTTTGTTTCCAAATGCTTGTGCTTGGGTTTCAATGAGACATCAACACACATTTCTTCTAAAGCACTATCCATTTCTAGGGTTCCTATCTCTTGAATTAAACACTTAAAATGAGTGCGGATATTGTTAATCATAAGTACCTTTGGTGAAATTTGTGATTGTGTGCCATTAGGGTCAAGTGCCTCTACCACTGTTAGAACTAACTTGAAATTTGGTGCTTTCCACTCTACACCCTTGACCAACATCTATGATCCTCTTTTTTCCTTGCTACTGCTGGTGCTTTCGGATGCCATTGCTGCTTGGTAAGTGATGGAAATCTTTGAAAAAATTCCCTAATTGCAAATTTGCTCGAAATTGCTTGGAATCACTTGAAATCACTTGAAATCGCTTGAATGCACATGGAAATCTCTTTGCTCTGAAGACATGGTGAAAAAATGAAGTTGAATTTTGCCCCTTTTTGATGAAAACTTTCCATTAATGCTAGGTACCATACTGATGTAGTTCGTGATAGACTGTCATCCACTGACCTAACTTGGCAAGAGTATCAACTCAATAGACAAACCAAATTCCTTTTACTCCCGACCTTGCTCGGTAAGGTCTTTAACCAACTTTCCTCAGTGGAGTCTGATGCAAGTCAATGGAAGATAACCTTTCTGTGATCTTGGTGTATCTAGAATACTGATTGGATCATTTGTATTCCTCATATTTCTTGGAACTGCTTATGATTTTCTTGCTAAGTATAGCTCCAACACATTCTTAGGAATTTAGTTTGAGGGGATGGAGTCACCCACTTCTTGAGTGACTTCACTTCCATGATTTAAGCTTGTATCTTCGATAGATTTAAGAATCCATTGCTGCCTCATTTGTTTCCTTATGTTGTCAGCCCTTGCTTTCTTTTCATCTTCAACTTTGCCTATATTCATGCAGTTTTTAGCTATATGATTGAGCTCAATGCATGTGTAACACCTTATGGTAGTATCCTTCTTTCTTAGGTGATGCCTTGCACAATTTATACTAGTGTGTCCATATTCTCCACAATAATGACATATGCACTAGGTATTGTAGTCCCATCCAAATATTGCCTTTACAAGTTGTTCAACTGGATTGAATGATTTGGATCTGAATTGAGATGCCTTGTGACCATGCTTTTTGCATTTGTGACATTTACCTTCAAATTTGATTTCTCAATGCATTCATTAGCTTTGTGACCATGCTGATTGCAGTTGTAGCACTTCCCATTGAATTTTTTTTTTCCATTGCTCCAACATTTGTTTAATGTGTGACCAATTCTTCCACAATGATTGCTTGAGGGTTTTTGATTCATTTTTGCACCTTTCTTGGAAGATTCACCTTGTTCTTCATTGTATCCAAGTCCTTCTTTACCTTTTTGCCTATGAAGATTATGCTCATTTTGTTGAATTAGTTGATTCATGTCTTCTTGTGATTTCAACATTCTCTCATTGATTTATTTTTCAGCATTTAGGTCATTCTTCAATTCTTCAATGATTTTCTTTTCACATCTTAGTTCTCTCAATATTATTTCATTAATTTCCCTTTCATAATTTAGATCACTTCTTATTCTTTCATTCCATGCTTTAAGAATCCTGATTTCTTCATTTGCACCAGTGATTTAATCAATGAGGTCTTCATGTTGATTGGATTGATTCTCTTCTTCATTGTTTCTTGCCTCCAAGTCTTTATTTGCCTTATTCTTTTGTTCCAAAATTTCACATAGCCTGATTGATTGGATTTCTTGTTCTCTTTTGAGTTTCCTTACTTATTCTTGTAGAGAGCCATTCTTTTCTAGGAGTTCCTTGATTGCCTCATTAGCTTCATCTGAGCTGCTTGTTGGGAAAAAGTCTTCAATCTTTTCTTCAACATACTAATGGTCATCTATTTGTCTTGCAAGTTCCTTTCTTCTTTTTAGGGATTTGGAAAGATTCTCCTTTGCTTCTTTGAGTTGAGCTATGGCCATCTCCAGATCTAGCTTTTCATTTTCAATTGCCTTGTCAAGTCTGAGTATCTCCATTTGTCTTTAGATCTTTGCTCAAGTTGCCAAACTTTTATCCTGAGAATCACAATGCTCTGATACCAATTGTTGGAAATATTCAAGATATGACAAGTTACTGAGAGGGGATGGGTGAATCACTAACTTTAAAACTTTCTTTTAAATGTACCACACATCCATCTATGCTACTGCATACATTAGTTCTGAAAGATAAAACATTCATCACACAAAAGAACACAATATTTTGGTGACCCAGAAACCTTCCAAATAGAAAGTAAAACTAGGGTGGGAATGATACCCACAAAACTTCAATACTATAGTATAAAGTTGGCCTGTTAACGCTTACATTGACCACTTTTGGTGATTTTTCCTCTTAGCAGCACAAAGGACTTCTAGGTCCACCTTGTTAAAGGATTTACAAACATACAATGATGTATACACTCGATTAAGAGATTTATACAAAGACTGTTAAGTCTACCCTGTTAAAAGATTTGGAAGTTGATTCACCTATTAAGATGAAGCAATGAATCTACTTACAACTGATTGCTAATAAGATCCTTTATACACTAATCACCTCATGTGATGAATATAACTTTTATACCTTTGTATTGACCTTGCTGTATTCCTTCAACTGCTACTGAAAATCCTTCACAGATACTTTTCAAAATTACTTCACATTACTTCACTATTAGTTGATATGTTTGATATCTTACAATACATCTTACATATATACCTTTCAAATTTACAAAATTGCAAGGTCAACCAAAACACAAGTGAATAAATACATTACAAAGTCAACCCAACAGTAAATGACTCGAGTTCACTGAACTGACTCGGTGACCTTCTGATACATGGTGTCCACTGCATTACTCGGCATCGTCATTCACTTAGTAGAAGTGAAGGCTTTGTCCATACTAATGACTCAATGTAGTTCTGAACTCGATAACCACTGGTGACTCGGTAGATGTAGTGTCACTTAGTAGATACTACACACTGAGTTTAGCTTGCTTCACTCGATAAACACTGCTTCTTCCAATGCTCTGTTTACACTAAATCTCCATGACACAAACTTACTACTCGGTAGAAACTGTGAAGCATGGTAGACATTGAGAAACTCAATAGACACTGCTAGTCTTCACATTGTCTACATTTACTTGGTGGCTTCAAGAATGCTTGATGTAAACTGCTTAACTGCTAAGCTTACAAGGTAACCACTGAATGCTCAGTATAAACTAAAGACTGAGTGATGAGCTCGATAAGCATTCAGAATCGAATAAGTGTTGTTACTAATGAAAAATACAACATAATGCCAACAATGGTGTTGCGGTGGTTGAAACTCATGAAATGAAAATGGAGGGAAAGAAGGGGGGTATAGTGCACCACTTGGTGCTACACGACCACACAGCACCAAGGGTGATTCCCTTGGTTAAGATCATTGGCACACTAGCACACCTAATGAGGTGCGCTGGTGTGCCTCTATTTTTTTGCAAAATAAGACTTGTACTCTTAGAATTTTTATTTTTAAAAGCTGGGCTTTCAAATCGGGACCCATATCTAACCAAAGATAGTTAAGAAAAACTTAGACCTTGGACTAGGGCTCCAAAAAATAAAGTAGGGGTTCCCCATTTCTAGGTGAAATGGGGTGTGCATTGTGAAACCACAACTAATAGCCCTGACAAAAAGGAAGAAATAACAAAGACATTTCTTCATCAACAAACATTCTTTTGATATGTATGAAACACCAACTAAATCCTGAACATTTCCAAGCATATTTTGAATCAATTTTCAGTCAAAATCTGAGAATCTTGAATCTCCAAGCTCATTTTGTATTCAATGTATTCATTTCCTTTGACATCTCAGGATGTATTCTATCAAGAATTTTTAACAACTTGGAAACAATCTTCCACCCGATCTGGCCCATTCGTATGGGAATATTCATAAAAGTTGTTTATCAATCATTTGTTTAACTAGATGAGAGAATCAGTTCTAAGGGCTCTTAGCGGGTTATCACTTTTCACTTTGATTTGAAGTCCTAGGAAATTTTTTTAATATTTTCTCCACATAGCTCATAATGTTGCCATTTGATTTTTTCAATGAAGCAATGGTTTTGAAATTGGATAGCTCATTTAAAGTGCATATCTCTATAATCGGATCACCTTTCTTAGAATTTTTAGAATCCTTTATTCTTAACACCTTTCTTTCCTTTTTAAAATTTTTAAATTAAAAAAAAAAATTCTTTCTGCATCCTGAACATGCTTAATTGTGTGGTCAAGACATTGGTGTCATTTCCTGGATTTGATCTTTAGTGAACATCCATGGCGTTTATCTTTTAAAGAATTTTTGAGAAACTCTCACGCCAAACAATGATCTTAGCAATTCCTTTGAGAAGATCCTTCCATTTGAGCTAGTGGGGTTTGGACTATCCCTTGCTACTTTCATCCTTGGTTCAAAAACACCTAAGATAATCGATCTTTAAATTTGCAAAGCGTTGAGAACTTGTTGATCTACAATTTTAAATTCAATATTGAAAGTCCCCTATTACTACAAGTAAGATCCATTCTTTAGTTGGTATAAGACACATAATCATTAAAATATTTTGACAAAGAATTAACTCTTCCCAAAAGTCAAAACCAAAAAGTGGTTTAATGAGATACATCAAGATGAAATTTTGAGTGCACCTAACCCCTAGACTGACATGACTAAAAAAGAAAAAGAAACAAAAATAAATGAAACCCAAACAAAAAGACTCAACTCAGAGCAAACTAACACCTAACTGGAAAAGCTAAAAGACTAAGAAAAACAAAAACTTATCTACAAAAAAACCTTAAATAATAAGAATGTGGGGTGGTTGTCAGTAGATTTATCATGATGTGCAATACTAATGAACCATCCCATATAGTCCTAAGAAAAGTTGATTTGTCTTTGTACTCAGAAAAATAAAATTTGGACGATCTTGGTTCAAATTCTGAGCATAAGTCACACAAAATCAGAAGTTGTGGTAACTCTCAATGACCACAATTAATCTAGAAACAAGTTCTCTTACCTTTAGCATCATATTCAAATTGATAATCATCAAACTAAGAGGAATAATGGAAATATATCACCTACTCTAGCGAGTCTCCCAGCATAGGGGTACACTCACACATTATAGTTTCTCCTTCTGATGGTCTTATCTCATGATACACAACTCCACACACACCTAGAAACACTTTAGGTTCCTTCGAACTAGAAAAATCAATCATCAGCCCTCCTTTCAAATTATAGGATTCATTAATCTCATCGATCAAGACATTTTCTACCTCATATCCCAAAGAAGCCTCTTCAAAATCATACTTTCCCTCCATTGCAATCTCCCAAGCTAACAAGAAATGAGGACAACTTCCTTTTGAATGGAACCCAAATGGATGGATTCTACATGACTTAGTTATTGCATGGTTTGATATATGTGTAGAATACCCACAAATAGACATTTCCTCGGTCAAGCTTGAGACCAAATTGAGCACTCTATCCATCTCTTCTAATGAAAGATCTTGTTTTGAAGGAAGTATCCTATCATTAGCCAATGGGAAATCAATATCACAATAGGAAGAATTAGTATCTTCATATTGATGACTTTCTAATTCAAAAATCTCACCAACCTTGGGATCTTCTGCATTTCCATCACTTTTTGCAACTTCATGGAGTTTTGGAACTTCAAAATTTTGCATGTCCTCAAAATTTTTTGGCATGTCAACACTTATTCTAACATCAACACTCAGAAGAATTTCTTCATTGAATGGGAACACAAACTCCTCTTGATCATCTTCACCATTTTGTCCTCTTGTAGATTTATCATATGATTCAAACACCATTGCACTAAACTACAAAGGTTGTTCCTCCATGTTTTGTGGAGGTTGATCCAAAACATCATTGTGCACATATCCATTTTCACTTGGACTCATAACTTTAATACCATTATTCTCATTGTTGATGTTATCATAGGGGCCATATTGTTTTCTGCTTTGATTTTGAGAATAAATGTCCTAGGTAGCAAGTTGTCTTGGATGATTTCCTTGGTTTCTTGAGGAATTCAACTTTATTCTCACAAGTTCATTGGATAAAAGAGACATCATATCCTTCATGGCCTTAAACTCTCTAGTGATATTGTTTTCTTCTTCAGTGGATGCAACTGCCTTCTGCTTAAAGAAAGCAGTCTTTTGGGACTCATACCCTAAGTATGTAATTGTTGGCATTGGAGCAGCCATAACCTTCTTTGTGAATGTAACAACCTCTTTGAAGATGTTTTCAATGGTGCCAATGTCTCTAGGTGGGAGCCTTCTTAGAAAAATAGAAGTTAATGAATCCATTGTTCCAAAATACATCTGGATGACAACCTCTTGTGGTATAATGTATGGAAACTCCATCCTTTGATACATCCTATAGAAGTGATGATTAAACTATGGAATAATCTCATGGGGATCCCTCTTAATTGAGATGAACTGATGATATAGGATAGATGTATCAATATAGATCTTGAATTTTTCCAGAAACTTGCTCTCAAAAGAGTTCTAATCCCTTATTAATGCTGGTGGCAGATTGAGGTACCAATTGAATGCCATTTCCCCCAAAGTGTAAGGAAAAAGGTGGCATACCATGTCCATATGTTGAATCTAGTTTTCATTACAAATCTCCTTGAAGATCTTAATATGATCTTCTGCTTTTTGTGATTCTCCATAGATGAATTGTGGGCAAAACTCTTCAGGATTTTTGGGCAAGTCATGCAATGGACCAATTAGATTCAAAGGTGAACTTTGGGCATTGAAGAAAGACATAGTGCATAATGATGAGAATGTGTGAAGTAGAATTTCAAGTGAATGATGATGATGAAATGTGTGATGCGAATGGGTGGAGTTCTTGATATCCTTTTATCACTATGATGCTTGTGAAAGTGACTGAGTTCTAGGAACTTGTGTTTATTTTGGAAAAGTGCATCTCTAAAGAAGAAGACTTTCTCAAAATAGCGCACCAGTGCACCTGTGCACTAGGGCATCAACACACTTGTGCACCAGTGCACCTCCTAAAATTTCACAGACTTAGTTTTTTTTTTTTTTTCAAAATTGTAGAATTTTAAAACAACAACTTGGGTTTTTCAAGCTAAATGGTTTTCAGGCCCTCCTTCTAGCATCACTTCTGTTCAGTTGTCATTTTGCATGGTGCTTAATGACAAGAATCCTTTTTAACTCCTCTCTTGAAAAAATAATTTGAGGATCAACTCCAAGGTTTTGGGTGATCTTGCAACCTACTGGAATCTACTTAGTTAAAGATAAATGTGAATGTTCATGAGGAGACCCTTGTTGGTTTGAACCAATTCTGGATCAAATGACCATCCTACTTGTTGTTTCAAAATTAACCACAAGAGAGATATGTTTTTTGGTATTTTTTATTTTTCATGAATGTAGTTTTAACAATGCAACTATATGAATTCCTAATTTAAACAGGGGTTAGCAAAGAAAATAAAAAAGATAAAGCAACAAGAAGCTTAAGAAAATAACATGAGAGGAAAATTCATAATAGACATAAGCTATAGAAACAACACGTCTGCAAGTTAAGCCTTTGAAAAGATTGGTAAGTAACCAATGAAAATAGGAGCAACACTTCCTTAACTCCACTGATGCAATCGTTGATGGAAATTTAGCAACCGTAAGATGTTTCACTTTTAATCAAATTGCAAGGCCATGGAAAGTACACTCATGCAAGACAAAAAGTTATGCAGGAACAAAATGGGTGATCTCTTCTCGAACTAGATTCGTCAGTAGAATTCATAAAATTGTAGCAAACACCAAAATTAAAAGATCGCACAACTAGAAATAATGCAATAAACTTTTGTCTCAATCAAAATTCTATAAACATACACTCACAAAAATATGCGAGCACCAAAAGCATAATATTATTGAAAAATAACGGCGACAACCTATAATACAAATTACATTTCTAAATTTATAAGAAATCTTCTTCTCAATTTGTGTTGAGAGTGAGATATTTATTTATGCAATCATATGCTTCTAAACTAATAAAACAAATCTATTTATGTACAAGCTGACTCTCTAACAGGTGCTAAGTAGGACTCCATCCTTGTTTATAACATTTAATGGATGCATGAGCCTTTACATGTCTTAAAACAAAGAAAGCATGAGAAAATAAGAAGAAGAAAGCCATTAGATGATGTAGGAGTCTCTGCAGGTGCCAAAAATAGAAGTTCAACCTTCACTAGGCATCTGTCAGAGTTAAATTGCTATCAGAATGCATTTTTGATGCATGGAAAGCTCTAATTTTGGAACTAATAGTTAACTTAGGAGAAATGCACCTCAAAAGAAGTGCACCTGGCATGTCTGTGCAATAGTGCACCTGCATGAATTCTTCAAAATCTTCCAAAACATTATTGGAAAAGTGCACTTGTGCACCTACACACCAACACACTTGCATGAAATTTGTGTAAGGTGCTCAATTCATCAAAAAATCAAAGTTCTCAGTTTTGAAAACGGTTTCTTGGTTTTGCTCAAATGGGGTTTTAGATCACTTTTGTGTACTTTTTTTTTGCCCCTTTTTTATGATTTATACTCTCTTTATAGCCAAAAACTTTCATACATTTGAACTCCTACTTTTTCTATATGAAATTTCAAGGCACCTGTGTTGAATCTTGTCATTAATAATTGCATAAGATGAAGAACCTGTATTGGTTCATGTGTTCAAACTCTATATCTTTTATCTTTTCCTTCTCTCCAACTACCCTATCCTTCTTAGTGAGAGACCAGGTGATCCAGATCATTCAAAATGATCAAATGTTTGAAACTTTTTCACAAGATTTTCTAAGCATTTTAACTAGGTTTTTCGAAGGTCTTCTACTCAAAATTTCATGTTGAAACTTTTATCGATTCCTAAAACTGGGAAGTTGAAGGCTTGCTATTTTAGGAACTAAAATTAGATTTCCAGGTCTTCTTTCCAATGGTGTAAAGAGTTCTAAATTTTGAGCTCTGAGTCAAAAGTTATGACCTTGACAAGTGAGGGATGCCCTTTTTATCTACACAAAGAAGTAAACATTAGTCTGGAAGGCAGACAACATCAATCTAACTAAGCCTTAATGATGATGTAGACAAAAACCAAAAACTCTAAGCATCGAGAAACATTTAAAACTTGATTTTAATCCCTAAATGCACAAGATTGTGCACCAACCACACCTGATAGGTGCACTTGGTGTACCTTATTCTTGTGCACAAGCTCTTAAGATTGGGTGCGTAGCAGCACACCTCATGGGGTGCATTGATGCACAACCTATATTTAGTTGGGTGTGAAGATGGTAAGCATTTTAGTTGCATAGAAGTGCATCTAATAAGGTGTGCTACTATGCACCTTAATGTTGCATTTGGTTTATGTTTTTTAAGTATTTTAGTCAAGGTTTTGAATATTTTACAAATAGGACAAAGTGCACAATTGTGCACCTAAATAGGTGCGCTACGACATACCTTAACTTAGCACTTTGAATTTTTGTGTGTTTTTTTGTTAAGTGTAGGAGGAACAAAGGAGGCACACCTAAATAGGTGTGGTGTTGTGGTGGTTGAAACTCATGAAATGAAAATGGAGGGAGAGAAGGGGGGTCCAGTGCACCACTTGGTGCTGCACAGCTGCACATTACCGAAGGTGATTCCCTTGGTTAAGATTATTGGTGCACTAGTGCACCTAATGAGGTATGTTGGTGCGCCTCTCTTTTTTTGCAAAAAAAGACTTGTACTCTTAGAATTTTGATTTTTAGAAACTGGGCTTTCAAATTAGGACCTAAATCTGACCAAAGACACTCAAGAAAAACTCATACCTTGAAGTAGGGCTCTGAAAGCCAAAAAATAAAGTAGGGGGTCCCCATTTCTAGGCAAAATGGGGCATGTGTTGTGAGACCACAATAATAACCAAGCCAAAGGAGAAGAGAGCTAGTCAAGCTAGCAAGGGTGAAGAATCTTAGAAGATACCAAGGAGAAAATATGTTGCTCCAACTAAATCTGATGAAGAGAAGATTAAATCTGATGACAATAGCTAGTTTCAAGTGGTAAGTCACAGTTCTTCTTTAGATTTAGATAATCAATGTGAGAATATTAGAAATAATGCTAATTTATCTAGATTCTCTCACATTGAGTTTGACAATCTGACATAGGCAAGATGATGAATAACTAGGGCCAAAGGCTCACCCAGCTATCCAAACCACCCTGCAAGAGTTAACACAATGGAAAATGCAACACAAATACAAAACCAAGGAGAGAGAACAAGATATCTTTATTTAATTCATCAAGTAAACAACATACATGCCCAGCTGTAAAGCCTTCTGGGTTACGGCCAGATATAGAATACAACTTCCAGATCCATGATCCAGTGTCAAATTCACATTTCCAGACTCATACCTTGCTCTTTCTAAACTCTCTCCAAAAATATACCTTTTATCTAAGCCTAACCACTCTATTTATACTTGCCAAAACGGCTTATAGAACATTCTAGAACTTAGAGAAGCCACTTGCCAAAATGACTTACAGAACATTCTAGAACATAGAGAAGCCACAAGTCAACTCTCAGCAAATATGACTACCTATACCAAAATTAAATGCGAGAAAATTCAGCCCAAACAAGAACCAGACACAGACAACTTGACACCCACTGGATGACTTGGCATCAACTGGAAACTGGCACTCGACATCACTCGGCATCCCTTAGAAACTGGCACTCAACATCACTCGGCATCAACTAGAAACTGGCACTTGACATCAACTGGAAATTGGCACTCGACACTAATTGGAAACTGGTCACTCGGCATCAACTAGAAACTGGTCACTCAGCATCAACTAAAAACTAGTCACTCAACATCAACTAGAAACTAGTCACTCGATAGCAACTGGCAGAATGAACAAAAGTGTAGGATTACAAGGAAACCTAGGATGCTCCTGCATTAGAAAATCGGGGTTAAAAGAAATGATTCTCCTAAATCATGCAAGTGTCACAACCTAAGCTGAATTTAACTCAGATTGAGAAATCCATGAAGCATCTTCAATAGGTCTATTCTTCCACTTCACCAAATATTCATAGTAATATTTTCCCCTTGTGCTCTTACCAACTCTTTTATCCAATACCTTTTCAACTTCTTCAATCTAATTCTTAGGATAAGCATCTGCTACAACAACTTCATCATCTGACTCATGATACTTATATAAATCAACAACATTGAATATAAGAGATATATCCATGTCATTAGGTAATTCAACTTCATAAACATTACCACTGTCAAACTTCTTCAGGATCTTACAAGGTCCAAATTTCTTCATCTTCAGCTTGCTATATGTTCGAACTGGGAATCTTCCTTTCTTTAGATGAACCATCACCTCATCACCAACTTCAAAAACATGGTGTCTTCTAGATTGATCAGCATTCTCCTTATACTTCTGATTACTTTTTTCTAACCTCAACTTTACTCTTTTATGCAAAGATTCCATGAAATCAACAAATTCTTCTCCTGTAGCACTTTTCTTTTCTTCTCCAGCAACATCTCTCAAATTTGATATACCTCTAGGATGCATTCCGGTAACAATCTCAAAAGGTGTCTTCCCTATACTCCTATTCATAGAATTGTTATATGCAAATTCAGCTTGTGCCAATACCATCTCCCAATTACTTGGCTTATTCCCAACTAAACATCTCAGCAAATTACCCAAGCTTCTATTCACAACCTCTGTCTGTCCATCTATTTGTGGATGGAATGTAGAACTAAATTTCAATTCAATACCCATCTTCTTCGACAAAGTCTTCCAAAAATAACCAACAAACTTACTGTCTCTATCTGAAATAATGCTTCTTGGTAATCCATGCAATCTCACAATCTCTTTAAGAAAAAGTTCAACAACATGCTCAACATTTGATGTCTTCTTACATGGTATAAAATGAGTCATCTTAGAAAATCTATCCACTACAAAAAATATGGAATCATACCTCTTCACTGTCTTAGGCAATCCAAGAACAAAATCCATACTGATATCAGTCCAAGGTTTCTCAAGAATAGTAATAGGTGTATACAAACCGGTATTTTGACTCACTCCTTTCGCAACTTGACAAACTCCACAACTCTTTACAAATTTTTGAACATCCTTATACATTTGTGGCCAATAATATTTCTCTTTCAACAAACTCAATGTCTTATCAATTCCAAAATGTCCAGTTAATCCACCACTATGCTTTTCCTTAATCAAATTCAACCTCATAGAACTTCTAGGAATGCACAACTGAATGCCTTTGAACAACATACCTTCTTGAATGAAATAGTCATCATACTTACTTATGTGATCTGTCAGATTTGGTACTCTGCACTTTCTCCACACTTCAAAAAAATTAGGATCAACATCATACAATTCTTTCATTTCATCAAAACCAAGAACTTCAACCTTCATCTAAGTCAACAAAGAATGTCTTCTACTCAATGCATCAACAACGTTGTTAGTAACTCCACTCTTGTGCTTGATCACAAATGTAAAAATCTACAAATACTCAACCCACTTCATATGTCTTTGATTCAATTTATGTTGACTTCCCAAGTATTGTAAAGCTTTATGGTCAGTATACAACACAAACTCCTTATGCATCAAATAATGTCTCCATTTCTTAAATGCTTGAACAATAGCATAAAACTCTTGATCATACACAAAATATTTCCTTTTAGCATCATTCAACTTTTCACTAAAGAAAGCAACAGGCTTACCTTCTTGACTTAATACAGCTCCTATTGCACTACCACTTGCATCACATTGAACTTGAAATACTTTGTTGAAATCAGTTAAAGCCAATACAGGTAATTCAGCAACCTTTTGTTTCAAAGTCTCAAAACTCTTATCAGGTCCATGTGTCCACTTGAATTCCTTTTTATCTCCCCTTATTGTTTCAGTCATAGCATTACAAACAACACTGAAATTCTTTATAAAATTTCTATAAAAACTAGCCAAACCATGAAATGATCCTACCTGACTCACATTCTTAGGTGTAGGCCATTCCAAAATTGCTTTAACCTTCTCAGAATCCATTAGCTGAAATCACAAATCCTAGATAAACAATCTCCTCTTGCATAAAAGAACACTTTTTCAAATTAATCAACAATTTTTCCTCTTTCAACCTCTATAATACTTGTCTAATATGTTCAAGATGTTCTTCCTTAGTCTTTTTGAATATCAGAATATCATCCAAATAAACAATCACAAACTTAACCAAGAATCTTTTCAAAACTTCATTCATCAACCTCATGAAAGTACTAGGTGCATTAGTCAAACCAAAAGGCATAACCAACCATTCATACAAACCATCTTTTGTCTTGAAAGCAGTCTTCCATTCATCACCTTCTCTGATTCTGATCTGATGATAGCCACTCTTCAAATCAATCTTGGTAAAATACTTTGCTCCACTCAAGCAATCCATTATGTCATCCATCCTTGGCATAGGAAACCTATATTTCACTATTATCTTGTTAATGGCTCTGAAATCAGTACACATTCTCCATTTTCCATTATTTTTAGGTGCTAATATAGTAGGTACAACACATGGACTCAAGCTTTCTTTGATCAAACCTTTCTGCAACAACTCATGCACTTGTCTGTTAAGTTCTTCATTCTCTACAGGTGTCAATCTATATGGTGCTTTGTTTGGAAAACTAGCTCCAGGAATCAGATCCATACAATTACTTATACTTCTTATAGGAGGTAAACCATCAGGAATATCTTCAGCAATAACGCCTTTATATTCATTCAACAACTCTGCAATTTCTCTTGGCACTTGGTCAATACTACCTTCTGTCACTCAATCACCACTGACTAGCACTCGATTAACACTATTTTCTTGCACTCGGTCTCCATTGACAAAACTCGATTTCCTTGGAATTATAGCAAAATAGACTTAATTCTTTTTCATTTCCTTTTCAAATTGTTTCCCATTAACTATGCAAATTTTTATAGTAGTACAATTAACCTCATCTGGACTTTCGATCAAAGGCAACAATGTTTGTTTCTTCCCATTTACCCAAAGAGTATATTGATTCAATCTTCCATCATGTACAAAATATCTATCATATTGCCAAGGTCTACCCAAAAAAATATGACAACAATCCATGGACATAATATCACACAAAACTTCATCAAAGTAATGTCCAATTTTGAACTTCATAAGGCATTTCTCACTTACCAATATCTTATGCTCATCTTTGATCCATGAAACATGATAAGGTTTGGGATGTTTCAGCCTTTGCAACTACAACTTTGTAACTAGCTCTTCTAATGCCAGATTTGTAGAACTTCCACTATCAATGATCACTTTACAACATTTTTCGACCATCTTACATCTTGTCTTGAAAAGACTTCTTCTTAAAACAGGTTCCTCATCACTTCCCTTATTACATAAGATTCTCCTCACCATAAAATTTTCTCCAACCTCAAGTCCACTTAGTGAACCCTCATCATCTTCTTGAATCATAGCATTTCCATTATTCTACCTACCTGCGGAAGATCTACATTCAAAGGATCTATGCCCTTCTTTGCCACATCTAAAACAATTACCATGAAATCCACCTCTAGAATAAGAATTACCTCTTCCTCGGTAAGAATTAGTGCCTCCTCAATAAGAATTACCACTTTTCCATTCAGTCTTGCCTTTGTCATCATTCTTCCATTCAGATTTGCCTTTATCCTGCATAGAACTGTCAGATTTGCCACTTTCTCCATAAGATCTACCTCTACCTCTCTAGAATCTACCACCTCTACCTCTCTTTCTTTGTTCATGCTTCTTTGTCAAGATCTCCTCAGCTTTCAAGGCATATTGATATCCTTCTTCCACACTTTCTAGCTTCACAAAACTTATTTCATCTTGTATTCCAGATCTTAATCCATTAATGTACCTTGCAATTTTCTCAACATCATCATCCACATGTCCAGATCTAATGTCCAGTCTATAGAATTCATCAGTATATTCTTTTACAGTCATGTCTTTTTGCTTCAAATTTTGCATCTTTCTCAACAAGCTAACTTGGTAATTAGTAGGAAGGAATTTTTTCTTTACCTTGTTCACCATCTTTGGTCAAGTTCTAATCTTCTCTTTTCCTCTCCTTTGTCTATCAATTTTTAAGTGCTCCCACCATAATGATGCATGACCTTTCAGCCTAGTGACTTCAATCTTCACCTTTCTATTATCAAGAGTGTTTTCATACTCAAAGAACTTCTCCATATCAGAGATCCAATCCAACATAGCATTGGTGTCCAATTTTCCATCATAAGGAAAAACCTCTACAACAGGCTTTGAATTCGCTCTAGCCAATACTCTCAACAATCTTTCTTCATCTTGATCTTCTTTAGGTTCTGGATTATGGTTTGGTGTTGCTGCTTCATCATCAAGATGTGCTCCTCTCCTTTGGGATGTCTCCATAGCATCTAATCTGGCTACAATTTGTCTCAACTGATTCAATATAGCATTATCAACATTATTTCCTCTACCATGAACCATCTTTACAAATCAGGTTCTTGCAAGATCATAACCCTTTGCAAGTTATAGGTCAAATCCACAGATCTGCCACCCTACAACCAAATCTAAATCAGGGTTCTACACGATCCAATCTCCACAAGGATGAACCTCAATGCTCTAATACCAACTGACACAGGCAAGATGATGAATAACTAGGGCCAAAGGCTCACCCAGCTATGCAAACCACCTTGCAAGAGTTAACACAGTAGAAAATGCAACACAAATACAACACCAAGTAGAGAGAACAAGATATCTTTATTTAATTCATCAAGTAAACAACATACATGCCCAATTGTAAAGCCTTCTGGGTTATGGCTAGATATAGAATACAACTTCCAAATCCACAATCTAGCTTCAAATTCACATTTCCAGACTCATACCCTGCTCTTTCTAAACTCTCCCCAAAAATCTACCTTTAATCTAAGCCTAAGCACTCTATTTATACTTGCCAAAATGGCTTACATAACATTCTAGAACTTAGAGAAGCCACAAGTCAGCTCTCAGCAAATATGACTACCTATACCAAAATTAAATGTGACCAAAGTCCACCCAAATAGGAACCAGACACAGACAACTCAACACCCACTAGATGACTTGGCATCAACTGGAAACTGGCACTCAGCATCACTTGGCATCCACTGGAAACTGGCACTTGGCATCACTCAGCATCAACTGGAAACTAGCACTTGGCATCACTCAACATCAACTAGAATTTGGTCACTCAACATCAACTGGAAACTGGTCACTCAGCATCAACTGGAAACTAGTCACTTGGCAGCAACTGGCAGAATAGACAAAAGTGCAGGATTACAAGGAAACCCAGGATGTTCCTGCATCACAATTTTGGGAAGATTGAAAAGAATCAAGTTGAAGAGGTAGTATATGCCATGATGGAAATATTTTAAAATGCTCCTCTCGTACTTGCCAACTCCATACCCAAAATTTTGTATGAGAGAGTTGAGAAGAAGTGGTACTATTCTCTAGCTATTAAAAACCAATAAGAGAGACAACACTTTCCCAGGTAATACTAGAACTAAGTAAGGGTGCAATGGAAAAACTCATTAAGAAGCATACTAGAAAATTTGCACCAAAATACAAGGCATTCAGTATATTGCAGAATAACATTGAGGATGTTGTACAAAAGACTACTTTGATGTGGAAATCACTGTATGCTTTGATAACACCCTAGGCAATATTGTAGGCACCTATTAAGGTAGGTGAGGAAAAAGAATTAGAAAAAGAAGGTGGCACTGAACAAGATATAGTTGAGGGAGGCATAGGCAGGTAGGCACCAGCTAAGGATGAGCAACCAATAGAACATAGTGTACTAGATACACTAGTGCTGAGTGCTAGTCCTCCACATGAGGTGAACATACAAGATGATATTGTAAAGATAAAAGATGTTTTAGATACTATCACTCTGAACAAAAATCCCCTCATAGAGGATGACTTGAAGAAGATACTAGTGGAATCTACCACCTAGGCCAAAATTTGTGAGAATCCTATACTAGTGAGTATTGATGAGATTGAGAAGGTAGATAAGGTATCTATAGGGGAGGAAGTACATTAAAAAATTATACCTTCAACCCATCCTTAATTCACCATGATACAACCTACATTACCTCTTGTGGTATATCAAAGGAAGGAGATAACTACTTCTACCATTAGTACATTGGCACAAAGTACTCTAGTCTTAATCACTATAGAGGAAAGTGAACATGACAATGGTGAGAGATTTGGAGAGAAAAAAGATGAGACAAAGAAGAATGAAGGAACACAAGTTCAAATAGGCCAGGTAGATACTCCTGCACCTACAACACAAAATCAAGGTGTTACTAGTAATACAGAGAAAGAGAACGACACAAATGAAGAGTCAAGTTTGATAAAAAAGCTAAAGGATCAATTAGCAATACAAGCATTGGTAACATTACCAGAATTTTCCACTCCTCCTAGTCAAGATCCTCAAAGGCCGAGCATAGAAGCTACACCATTATAATCCTCAAGTTTGAGTCCAAGCACAACCAAGGAAGCTAAAGTTACATCATTTGTTGATGTAAATCTAGATGAAGTAATTGAGTTTCCTAAGTTTGATTATGCAACTATTACTATTGAGAAGATGGACATACTCCAGCAAGCCCTAAGAAAGAAGAAGAATCAAGAATTGCTTAGACAAGAGCATAGGTAGAAGCAAGATTTGATTGATATTAAAGTCATTTTTATTGATGCATTTAGTCTACCAGCTCTAGAGGAAAACAAACCAATAATAGAACAATAATTAGCTTAGTGGAGAAGCTAAATGACATAGAACTAGATTCTAATTTTAAACTATTTGAATAGTCTGAGAGAAAGTTCCAACATAAAGTTCATGAAAAGATATCAAGTGCTATTTCACTAACATATGTTGAATTAGCAACCAAAATAGAGAATGTGAATAATATACTAGAGAATATTTTCTCTTTGTATACCAAATTGAATAATATTACACTCTTCACAAGGGAATTTAGGAGTCATATCCTAAACTTGGAGAGCATTATGCAAACATATAACTCTACCAAAGTCTCCAACCCAAAGTGAGAAACACTTTAGCACCCTCATACATTCCCAAAGATAGTTAGCAATATTACATGTAAATGAAGCCAACATCAGGACTAAACTGATATGCATCCAATCTACATTGACTCCACACATGGAGATATTGCACAAGGAACTAGGCTACGCTAAAAGTCTCATGAAGAAAGATTCTCATCTTTCTACACATGAAGTCTTAGTACACCTTGTTGTTGAGCTAGCCATCCAAATCAAGTCATTGGAGGTAGCTTGTGATAATTGCGATGTAACTCTAAAGATTATACTAGAGATCCACAAACCATTTTTGGACAAACAAACTATTAGTGTATAACTAATTGACATAAGTGTCATAAAGGGGGAGTAAGGAAAAAGGGGGAGTAAGAGAAAAGGGGGAGTAAGAAAGAAAGTAATGAGAAAGAGTATGAGGGAGACAAAGAGAAGGATAAATAGACAGACAATCTACTCAGCAGGAGAAAGATTTTGGTTAAGATCTAGACTATAGAACAAAAAAATCAACTCAAAGGTAGTTATGAAAGATTTTGGTTTAGATATGAAGTATAACATAGAAAAATCAACTCAAAGGGAGTTATGAAATTTTGAGGTATGACTGATAAGTAATCTGTTGCAAAATTTTGATATTTTGAAATTTTTGTATAGAAGCCAAATAGATACTAGATATCTAAGTATGCTCATAAGGATAAGATCATTAATGCATGACCAAGTGTTTTTGACACTCATGTCAAAGGTAGAGATTTTTGATCTCAGATTGGTTTTGATAAATGAGTTTCTATACACTTAAGTCATTTACTTAGTTCATGCCAAACAAGTAACATGTGCCAAGCATAACATATAAGATAGAGCATGCCAAGTAAACAATGAGTTCCAAGCCACTCAAGTGTCGAGTCACTCAAATGGTGAGCATATAGTATGTGCTAAGTGATTTAAGTGCCAAGAAAGCAATGCATGCTGAGTCATTCAGATGCTAAGTGAGAGCATTGAAGTTAAAGTTAGTGTTGAGTTCTAGGGACTTTAGATGCCGAGTAATATAGTTTTGACTTAGTTGTTTGTATTGGCACAAACTACTATATAAACTGTACTTGAGCTAACTTAAGTATTGTTTTATGATCTTTATTGCTAAGGACAAATCTTAATTATGAATCCCTATGCATTATACATGCATCCAATCAGAAAAAGGGAAGGTTTAAGTGGCAATATGGGTGAATCACTACCATTGATTCATACCTAACCCTAAATCACTTGGGTCTTCTTAAGGAAGACACAACTCTTCTAATGATCCCAAATCAGATCCTTACATTTTGGAGAATAATTGAAAAATATTTTTTTGGATACCTCCCTCTCTCCTTTCTTCTCACTTATTAAATATCCAATATTCCCAGTGGTTGTGTCCTTTGAAACTTATTTTAATAATAATGTTATAATTAGAATATAATTAATTTAATAATCTATTTAATTTCATTAATTTATTATTATTAGTTACGTTTAATACATTAATATTATAGTATATGATTATTATATGATATATATTTTTAATTATTACATCAAGATAACTATAGTTATTATTATTCACTCATAATATAATTATATTTTATTCTTTTATATTATTTTAATAATTACTTATTATTTAATCCTATTAAAGTGGGTATATTAATATTTATTCAATATTTATTTCTTAGATTACTATATTTTAATAATTATTTAATATTAAACCTTATTTTAGTGGAGATATCATAGTCCTCCCCTCTCAAATTTGCTTGTCCTCAAGCAATTTATAACTCAGATTCATTCTTTCCCCTACATATGTGTTAAAATATTTGTAAAGTACACATGTTAGTATATAATGGTCTATGAATGAACACACAAAGTAGACACACTAATGCAAGAAGAAACAATGCAAACACGAGGTAAACATACAGATGCATGAAGACACGAAGCAAACACATTGATGCATGAAGACAAGATATAGACACATAGTGTGCATGTTAGAATCTTGTTTACAAATTGAAATAAGAAAAGGTAAGGAAATGTTTTACCACTTTGATCATGAATTTCATGCTCCTTTCTTCCATCTCAAAATCAAAAGTTCTTGAAAATGCATAAATTTAACAACTTTTCTATAGCTAGTAATATAATAGGGTGTATAATTCTATAGTGGATGGTAGATTTAATGCTACTCAAGTTTGGACATTCTCACCTTGGGGCTCCCTTAGATTTTAAAATTGAAAGGGAATGCTAAGGAGAATTGAAGAGAGTTTGCATGTGCAAACAGAGCATTCATGGTGATTAAGGTGTTATGAATTGAGTTACTTTGCAAAATTAGTTAAAGAAGAACAAAGGAAAGGAATCAAAGGATAATAGAGGTACATTTAATTAGAAAGGATCAAGTACACATTAGTATAGAGGTTATTTGACATCAAGCAACATAACGCTAACTAAAGGATCATTGCTGAGACATTCTAATAGGTGAATCGGTTAAATCTTTTAACATAGTAGTCTTAACATGCTATTGTAAATCCTTTAATAGGGTGCTTACTTCATTGTAAGTTAAAGTCCTCTTAACAAACATACTTTAGTAGTGTGTTTAAATCCTTTAATAGGGTAGACCTTTCACAGGGTAGATCATGTTTCATAGTCAAACATTGTAACCTTCATTGAATACACTTTATTGCACAACAGTGAAGATTTGTGGGTGTTATCCCCACCCTAGTTTTACTTTCTCCTTGGAGGGTTTCTGGGTAAGAAAATTTCTTGTGTCAAATATGTGTTGACTATTTTACTTTCATGATATGGATGTATTTTCTTATTTTGGTATTTTAATTTATATGCATAGATTGTGGGATGGATGTGTGGTGAATAGTTTTAGAGGTTAAAAGTTTTAAGTGCGGATTCACCTCTGCCTCTCAAATTTTATTTCCCTATTTTATTTCCAATAGTAAGTTAGGTCATACATCAAACAAATGTTGGAGTAATGGTAACACAAAATTCAATAGAAAGTGGTACAATTGCAATAAGCATGGTCATAGAACAAGTCAATGCAAGGAGAAACCTAAGTTTGAAGGTAAATGTCACAATTGCAAGAAACAAGGAGACAAATATTTTGAATGCAAAACCAAGATACTAAATCCAGCAAAAGAAATTGTAAAAGCTATATTTGGATTGGACTACAACACATGGTGTAGATGCCACTACTATGGAGAATTTGGGAACATTGGAGAAAATTGTGTAAAAAATCACATGAGGAAAAGAGGCATCGCTAAAAGATGTTTCATTTGTACAGAACTTGGACACTTTGCCAAGAACTGTATGAACACTGGAAGAATTGAAGATGAAAAGAAATCCAAAGCTGATAATAATAGAAAGAAGATGAAGCAAAAATGGATATCAAAATCTTTTGAGGATGTAAGTCTGAGTCATGAAGTAGATGTCACTCAAGAATTGGGTGACTTAATCATTTCAACTTGAATTCCCATAGGAATAACTAGAACTAAGACTCTGAAGCAGATATCTCTCATTAGTTCCAGTCAGCTAGAAGAAAAGATCCATATCAACATTTAAGATGTACAAGGATCACCAAGTGGTTGTGAAAATTCAGACCTTTACCAAGCTAGGTCAGGTTGCAAGACCCTGTTGAGTAAGGACAAGTTACACTATAGTATTATGTGTGGACATCGAGTTGTTGAAGACCCTACCAAGTAATGTTGAGATTGTTGAGCTATGAATAACTGCCAAGTACTAAAAGAAAAAACTGAGTGGAAGATAATCTGTCACCGAGTGAGTGGTCATACAAAGCATGCATGGTGACTGAAAAGTGAAAATTTGTTAAAAGGAAAACATTTGAATTCATTTTTCACTATAAATTTTTGAGAGCTATTTGCGAAGAGTGATTTCTATGCTTCCAAGTGATCGGTGTGTTTATTTTTGGAAGAATTCTCATTTTTTTCAAAACCTTTCAAGACCGTACCAAGCATGGCTTCTTCAAGCAAAAAAGTGAAGAAAGGATAAAAAATGTTGATTCTAGGAGTAAAATGTGAGCTTCCAGCATTCAAAATTAGTCCAACAATTGTCAAATCACTTGATCCAGTAGGTGCACAATCATAAATTCCTTCCTAGGTATTACTCATGCATGATATATGCTCATATTATCACAGTTCTATTCAAGACCTAGGAACACATGAAATGCATGAAGCATTAAATGAGTTAAATGTAAATGATGCTCTAAACCTCGAGCATAGACATTTGGAAGAAAAGGGCTTGATGCATATCTCGCATATGCCAAGGGATTTTTAGGAAAAATGGATAACATTCATACTGAGCCAAGTTCATAATGGGAAGCTATGGTTGGATCAACCCATTCTAATCACAAGGAAGATGATTCATAGAATCACTAGTCTTCCAATGTTAAACAAAGCCAAGGTGACCAAAACCCTAGGTTGGGCTGAACTGACAAAGAAAACTCTTGCTGAGTGGAATGGTAGAGTAATGAAGATAAGTGGAATCATAGACATGGAATTGAAATTTTGAATTCATGTGATTTCCCATGAAATATACACCTCTATTCATCTCAATAGTGTGTCATGTCAGGCAGTAGATTTGGCTCTTAAGGTGGTGAAAAACAATATGTCATTCGACTTTGCTGAGTTGTTATTGAATCAGTTCAATACGAACATGGAAAGCATCAAAGGTTCCAAGAACAATCCATGTAAGTTTGGTTCACTCATAAATTGTTTTATTTTCTTTGTACACAAATTCTTCCCTTCTAAAGGCACAATTGTATGGAGAAAAGATGTACTTGTTCTATATCAAATTAATGAACACATAACAGAGATGGGTGAAAATTTTGACAGTATAATGGATAACTACTTTGAAACATTCAAAGAAAAGATGAATAATAGATATAGGATACCAAAGAACCTTGTAGAAGACTACAAAGATGATATTTGTTTCATGGTAGATTGTGATAGTGTACATTTAGGCAGTCAAATTGAGGATGGCAAGTGTTAAGCCTCTTTGTTGGTGTAAATACGCATTTACTATTTACACTTACTTAATTTTACTTAGGTTAATGCATTATTTTATTATATTGCGTTATTATATTATTTATTTTGTGAGATACTTAGGAGTTTGCACTCCTTTTCAAGTTTTCATGTTGACAACACAAAAGTATGCAACTCTATTAGCACATGGTGTCTACAACACTGGAGTTTGCATCATTCACTGAGTTTTCATGTAGACAACATAGTTATTTACACTCCCTTTTTAGCACATGTTGTCTATAACACTAATTTGCGTGTTACACCCTTGTAGGCTTATCCTCTCATCATCGCACTTATTTCCGTGCTTAATTGAGGATAACCCATATCTGGTGGACATGTGTCTGGTTGTATAACTTATCATGATGCTAATTTTGAGTCATTCTAGATGCATCTCAGAGGCCTTTATATATAGGCACTCCTAGTGTACTCTTAAGGCATATTGAATTGAATACATTGTTATTCTGATCATACTCCTTTCTGGTCTACAGTTGTGCTTGTGTTTGAGTTTTTAGTTGTTGGGTGAATTTTTCCCTAAGGAAAATTCTTACATGGTATTAGAGCTTGGAGATTTTCTCATCACATAGCCATTCGAGACCATTGTTGCTTCAACACCTCGACCTGAATTTGGAGTATTGCAGAAATTGGGAGCATCTAGAGCTAGAATAGACCTCGCCATTGCATCCAAAACATTAATTCAGTGAAGATCAACTACAAATTTAGCTACCTTAGCCCAAATTCAACCATGAGGCAATTTTTTTTTTTGCAAATTAGCACTTGGAGGCCCCAATTTGCAATGCAGGTATGATATTTTAGATCTGTGATTTTATTTAATTCAGATCTGTTTATTTCTTTGCATTATTTTCAAAGTTTGTATTTTTTTTGAAATTTTTTCACCTAGTTGGGCAAGTAGGGAATTTTTTTTTTTAGAACTAGGCTGTCATATCTTGGCCTTGCACAGAGAATATTTTGTAGGCATATTCCTTTATTATTCCAATTGGCGATTTGCATTTAAATATGGTGCAGAGGCATATTTCATAATTTTCAATCACATTACAAATTATGGCCCACATTTACCTTCTAGTGAGGGAACATACTCACCAGACCTTGGTGATTGCAACCTCCATTCGGCAATCTTGCCTTTGAAACAAGCTGCACGACGTGTTGTTTTTAAACTGCGCACATTGCAGTCTCCTCACGAATGTGGGACAAAATTTCATAAAATTGGTGGCCTACCAAAAAATCCTAGCCCCCACCAAATAGCTCCTCTGGCATGAAAGTTCTACTCTAGTAGTGGTGCAACAATTTTGACCCCCATGCATTAACCTTCCAGCCTCGGTGGTGTTTGTAAACCACTTATAGGCACCAATTTTTTATTGTTGACATTTAGAGAGAGTTTCATGCACCGTAAAGCATAAATCTGACACCTCTATGTAAGCCACCCCGTGGCATCAAAAAAATAGTGCCCCGTGGTGATATTTATTGTAGACATTTTCCATGTCCTCCCTACGAGTGCCTAGCTATCATTACAGCAGCATCCTACGCAGACAACTTTGCTAACTCAGCGAGCCGTACCGGCCAGTAAGCAAGACTGATGTCACCCTTTGCCATA
Source organism: Cupressus sempervirens (assembly GCA_028749045.1). Taxonomy (NCBI): domain Eukaryota; kingdom Viridiplantae; phylum Streptophyta; class Pinopsida; order Cupressales; family Cupressaceae; genus Cupressus; species Cupressus sempervirens. The sequence goes on from CM053789.1 coordinate 159,362,860, forward strand.
GTGGAAAAATTCCATGTCACTTGACAAACAAGCATTCCTGTCATCAAGGCCATATAGTCCATGTAAGCTTTTGTATATATCATACTACCACATGTCACATACATATGATCCAGTCATCTACCACATCACTAGGTCGCTGATTTTTTTGCTGATGTCGATCGAACACTATGTTAAATTTGACGACCGTTTGATCGTTAAAATTAGACAATCTATAACTGCTATGATAGTCATTTGACCATCAAATTTAAGCTAGCATTTTTTCTTCCAGACCCCTCTCCAGATTGCTTTTTGATTTGGCAGCCTGACTTTGTGAGCCCATATCTTGATCATCTAGACTCCAAATTAGGTGCAATTTTTTTTGAAATTGGGAAGAATTTCTTGAAATTTTTAGTGGTGGTGTTATTTTATAGTTTTGGTGAAAGGATTTTTCAAAAAATACATTTTTTGGTGACTATACTTGTTCAATCCTGCATTCTACAACTTCAAATGCTCTGTATGGGCACATCTAGTCACTTTTTTAGGTTCTATTTTTTTTGAAAGTGCATTATTTTTCATGTATTTTCTAGATCTATAGTCAGATTCTAGGGTTGTGTGGAAAAAAATTCACTTTCAAAACTAGGGTTTTTTTGCATTGTATTGCTTTGATTACTTTTTAGAACTGTTATACATCTAAGCTACAGTGCTTAGTGATAGATTTGGGCCTCAAAAGGCAATTGTAAAAGAAAAATTAGAAAGTCCACTTTGTTCATTTTGACAAGTGGCCCATTGTACATACACTACTTATAAAGCACCAAAAGCATCTTTTTTGGGGGGGTCTTTTGATTAAGTGAAAAGGGGGGGGGGGGGGGTGTGTACTATGTTCTTGTGTCTCTCTTTTGTGCTCTTTTCATTTCTACATCATGGGTTCACCTAAATGTCCACTTCTAACTTCATGTAATTAGTCTACATGGAAAGATATTGCATGGATTAGATTAATGGAAAAAGGTTACAGTCTTTATGTTGATGGTACAATTACCAAACCTATTGATGCTAAAGAAATCATGGATTGGAAAAAAAAGGACCAACAAGCTTTAAGAATTATTAGGGGTTGTGTACATAGAGATCTCTTCTTCCACATTGCCAATTTCACAGAATCCAAACCTACATGGGACAAACTTGAAGCATTGTATGGTAAGGTGGATGAAGAAAAGGGATTTTAGATTGAGGACGATCTACTTCTCTTGGATCCAAAGAACTTTGACATAATTCAGGATTACATCAACAAAGCCAATGAGTATAGAGCACTACTTAAAGATTGTGGAAATCCCATGAAGGATGACAAGTTGATTCATCACCTCTTGAAGAGGCTACCTTTAAAGTATGCTTCATTTTTTTTGAGTTATAATACTCACAGGTTGACCATGGGAAGTACTTACCAGAAGCCTACATTTGATGCATTTCCAGAGATGTTGATTGTTGAACAATCTCACTTGATAGATTTGGGACTTCTCATGACATCAAAAACTAAAGCATTGGTGGCTAGTGATGAGAATCAGTCAACTCAAGGAGGGAAAAACAACAACAACAAGAAGTAGTGGAGGCATAAATCACAATCTAAGATACAACAATCCTCCTCACAGCAAAGCAATTCTTCTTCCAAAAAGAAGGGAAGTAATGAAAAGAAGGACAAAGTTTTTTGTGCATATTGGAAAAAACCAAATCATGATGAGCATCATTGCAAGACTAAAAGAATCAATGAGTTGGAAAATCTACTTAGGAAGAAAAATATTCAAGTGCTAGGTACTTCCAAGGATTCAACTCCAACCTCTTCAAAGTGAAAAGGGCAAGCACTTATGGAAAATACAAGTTCTTTTTTAGAATGGATACTTGACTCGGGTGCCTCCTACCATATGGGTTCTTCAAAGGGAGACTTTTCTTCATTGAAGCAGTCATAGGTACCGCACATCTTCGTGGGAGATGATACCAAAATGGAAGTTGAAGGAAAAGGACATGTGGAAATGGAAAATGGGGAATTCAAAGATGTTCTCTATGTTCCAAACCTTAGCTCCAATCTCCTCTTAGTTTACCAAATCACTCACCTTGGAGATGGTCACAAAGTTGAGTTCCTTCTAGATTCAGTGATGGTGCATAGTCTAAAAGATGATTTATTAGTTGCAATGGGGAAAGTCAATCATGACAAGAGGCTTTATTCCTTCTCCCACTTTGTGCCTAAGTCTCTTTCTCAAACCTTGTTGTCTCACTCCACTTCATAAACCACATTATGGCATGAGCAATTTGGTCATCTTGCCTTCTGCCATCTTCAACAACCTTGCTTCAAATACATGGTCAAAGGTCTACCAGACATAAAATTTTCTAAGGGTGACTATTCCTCATGTTTAGTGGATATGCATCTGGAGGAGAAGTATGATAAAGGAAAGTCTTCATGAGCACTAGTTGTTCTCTAGTTGGTTCACATGGTTTTAGCAGGATCCTTTGCAGTGACATCAGTCAGCCAAGGCTGCTATATCCTTACTATTTTTGATGACTTTCACAATTCACATGGGTTTGCTTCCTTCATCACAAAAGTGAAGTGGTTCATAAGCTTCAAGCCTTTAAGACTCATGTTGAGCATAAATCTAGGAAAGCCATCAAGGTTCTATGGGTGGACAATGAGAATAGATATGTGGACAGAAGACTTAGAGACTTTTACAAACATGAGGGAATTGATCTTCATAATCCACTAGTATTTAGTCTGCACAAGATAGATGTTGTAGCAGTAAGGATTAGGACTCTCAAATCCATGGCAAATTGCATGATAAAAGCCAAGTCTCTTGATCCAACACTTGAAGTCAAAGCCATTAGTAGTGCTACTCACATACTTAATAGGTCTCCTCATAATGCCCTAAATGGGAAGACTTTTTTTGAGGCATGGTGTGGCAGAAAACTAGTTGTGAGTCACTTTAGAGTCTTCGATTGTCCAACATGGGAAAACCTATCTTCCAAGGGATGCAAGGCATTGGCACCTATGCCTTGTACTTTCATCAATTTTGAAGATAGTGTAAGGCTTATAGACTTAAGGAAAGTTCACCCAGCTTATCCTCTAATCCTCTCTACACTTCATACATAGTGGAAACTAATAGTGACACCAATGATAGTGCTTCAATAGATTCAAACACGTGGGGTTCTATCGATAGTTGTAGTGAGAGGTCACATCATCAATCTAGTCCACATGCTTATATTGCCATAGTGAAAGGTCTAGCACAACATGGTACATCTTGTCTTCCAGTTCTAGCTTTAGTTGATGACTTCTTGGTAGACATTGCAGGCTTGTTCATGGAGTCACACATCGTAGACTTAGGAGATAGCCTTGAGGACTTACATCTTCTCTTTGATGAAGATGATCCTTCTACAGTTGTTGTGAGGGCTCACTTTGACCCTAATGTCCATTCTCTACATGATTAATCTTCATAGGTTGACATGATTGTGGATCCTTATGAACAATAGTTGTTGGAGGTCTCTTTATCAGTTGAGGAGACAATTTTGGAATAGGTTCTACAAACATTTGAGTAGGTTTTAGGCCAACATATATCTTTAGGATTGTACCTTTGACATTGTTTCTTCCAAAGGGGAGGAACATCATTCTGCTCTCTTGGACCAGCTTCTTCCTTGGAGCAACACTCACTGGTCGACATTCTTCATTAAGGGGGGGACTACCTTGTCTCTCTTCCTCTTCTTTCTTATGGGGGGAACTTTTTCCTCTTATGAGGTCTTGCTCTTCTTGTTCTTCACTTTTGTATATACTAAATGTATGTTGTAATGGGGGGGTCTTGATTATTCCATCCATCCATGCATCCCTTTTATCTCTCTTTTTGGGGAAGGGTTTTTCCCATGAGGTTTTCCCTCTTTCTCTACTTTATGAGAAAGTGCATTTCATTATGTACATGGGTACCTAACATGGCCTTGTAGCCGAGACCCATCCTGCATTTTATCCTAGTTTTCATAAGCTTAAGGGCATTCCCCTAAGATGCACTTAAGGGGGGGTGTTGGTGTATATACATATTTACTATTTACACTTACTTAAGTTTACTTAGATTAATGCATTATTTTATTATATTGCATTATTTTATTATTTATTTTGTGAGACACTTAGGAGTTTGCACACCTTTTTGAGTTATCATGTTGACAACATAGAAGTACACAACTCTATTTTAGTGCATGGTGTCTACAAGACTTGAGTTTGCATCATTCACTGAGTTTTCATGTAGACAACATAGTTATTTTCACTCCCTTTTAAGTACATGTTATCTACAACATTGATTTGCATGTTACACCCTTGTAGGCTTATCCTCTCATCATCGCACTTACTTTTGTGCTTAATGGAGGATAACCCATATTTGATGGACATGTGCTTGGTTGTATGACTTATCATGATGCTAATTCTAAGGCATTTTAGATACATCTCAGAGGCCTTTATATAAAAGCACTCCTAGTGTACTCTTAAGGCATATTGAATTGAATACATTGTTATTCTGTTCATACTCCTTTCTAGTCTATAGTTGTGCTTGTGTTTGAGTTCTTAGTTTCTAGGTGAATTTTTCCCTAAGGAAAATTCTTACACTCTTGAATATGAGGTTGACATTGATGATACAAAATATATCATTGAGGCTCTATTGAATGAGCTTGTGGATCCTAACACACCATATTTTGGAACTTATGAAGAAGTCAAGGCGAGGATAAAACTTGAAATTAAGCTTCCTCAAGTAGCTAACAAGGAAAGAAAGAGGATGGAAAAATTGAAACAAGAAAGTTCTACTCTCATGCTAACAGAAGGAAAAGGAGATGATGTGGAAGAGGATAAACTAGAGTATGAAACAAAAGAATCCAAGTCTATGGAAGAAGAGCCTGTAAGGAAGAAAGGTAAGGTTATCATAACCAAACCTACTAAGTCATCCACTACTGTATTCACAAGATGGGCACCAAAATATAGGAAGAAATTGAAGTTAGGTGAGGAGGATGCCAAACAAATTATTTTCAAAAAGCATCCACCTAAATTTCAAGAAAATTTAAAGGAACTAGGAGGAACTAGAATGGAAAATTTTAAATCCCTCATATATGAAACTAGAAATGTAGATGAGAAAAAGAAGATTGAGGACATGATAATGAAAAATTTGGGAAAATGGAAGTACTCACCTAATTAGCTTGTACAACAAATTCCTAATGAGCTTATGCAAGCAATCAAGCCTAGATGGGAGCATGCAAGAAGACTGCAAAAGACATTTTTTAATAGACTTTGAGGAAACTCATGTCGAGTCTCGATGAAAAAGAGGTGAAAGAATCTTTGAGGAAAAATAAAGAAAAGCTCACTCTTAAATTCAACACATGCATGATATTGATAAAATATATTGAATATGTAGTAAAGACAACCACAACTACATAGAAAAATATTTACAACTTGCATCAACCCAGTAATTTTGTTGTTCATGTTAGTGACAAAGATGATGAAGATGAAAATGCTGTCAATGATGATGAAGAAGATGTGGAAAAATAATATGTAAGTCTGGATAATAAGGATAAAGATTAGGAAGCTATAGAGAAAAAATCTCCCTAAGATTTAGAGTATTGACGAAATTGACTCAATAAATATTGCAGCAATAGTGATGGCCTCATTTCCTCACTCTTTGAGTAAAGTTTTAATGCCATCAAGCTCTGAGAAAGATTCTACCGAGTTGGTTGTGGCAGCCACTACAACACCAAGCACCCAACCAATCTTTGCACCTATTTAGTTGAGTACTATATTGACTAAAGTGATCAAAACTTCATCTATCAAGCAACAAGTGCCTCCATCATCATATTTGACAATGCAACAACAAGATATTTCTACTATCAGTGTCATATCTACTTTTTTTTCTAGCCCCTCTATCTCTACTATAGTTTCTATTCCACATATAGAAAGTACAATGAAATTTGAGAACTAGTCTCAAACAAGTACTGAAGTATCAAACAAAGGTAAGAAAATTGTTTCTCCTACTTTGAAAGCAAATGATAAAGAAGAAGAAATAGATTTAGATGAGGATATTGTTATTCCAAACTAGGATATCACTACCCTCACTAATGATAAGATGAACATCCTAGGGAAATTACTATAGAAAAGAGCTAAGCAAACAATGCTTAAAGAATAGAAAAGGAAGGAAACCCAAGTGCTTGAAGATGTAAAGGACATATTTGTAAGTGCACTAAATATTGAGGTTGACAGTACACAACCTATTTTGAATCAATTAGTAGAAGGTGTCCATTAATTCAATGAAGATTTGAATGGACAAGATAAGTTGCTACAAAGAGTAGAGAGAAAATTTGAGAACAAGGTTTTGGAACAAGTGGCACGGAAAATTGCAATAAACTAAGTAGAATTGTCTACTATTCTTAGTTCATTAGAAACATCTACAAATAATGTAACTTCATTATTTAGTAAGTTGTTTGATACATCTACCTTCACCCAAGGAATCAAGGAAAAATTATCTAAGATAGATGAAGACTTGAAGGTAAGTGCACACCAATTGTCATTGACCCAATTTATAGTTCTACTCACTATTTATTTGATAAATTTGCAAGTAGAATTATTAAAGGAAGAAGCTAGTATTAGGGTTACACTTGTAGACATCCAAGGCATGATTCTTCCAAACATGGATGCATTGCAGAAACACATTTCACATGCCAAGACACTCAACCATGACAATAAATTTTCCATAGCTAATCACATAAAGGAGTTATCAGTAGAAGTACAAAGTGCATTACATGCAAGCAAGGTGTCATAGGAAAATTTGGAGAAGAAAATGACATTGATTTTAAAGGTACATTCTGACTTCTTGTCACATTTTGGCATTAACATGTAGTATACACCTTTGGCATTTATGTAAAAAGGGGTGAGAAGTATAACATAAGATGAATGTATATATGAAGAGTATTGACTCTCAACACATTCTTGTGTCCTCCATAGATCTTTTGTAGGGCATCCCACATCTTCTTAGTAGAGCATCCCACATCTTCTTAGTAGAATCACTTCCTTTAATGTCATCAAACTCTGAATAGCTTAGGGCAGATGCAATCTCCAACTTTGCCTAATTGTGTTCCTTCTTTTGCTTCAATTGTTTAACAATTGGGGCTAGACAGTTGGATCAACATGCTTAATGGTGATAGTTGATTGTGCATAATCTCCAAGACCTCCTAGAAGTAGCTTCATCTAACTTTCCATGTAGGAAAGTTTTCCTTGTTTAACTTGGGCACCTCCTTTTTGTAAATCATGATCTTTAGCTTTAAGTACTTTCAAACTTTTCTCCACAAGCACTTGGTGCTCTAATACCAATTGTTGGAATACTTTAGAATAAATCAGGTGGGGGGGTGAATAAGTTATCCAAGCTCCAAATGTACAAATCAAACTTTTTAGTTCCTCAACTTATACTTATCCATGGATTGATCATTTAATATCTTAAACATATGCATATTGATGTCTTAGGTTAAAATAATTTTGCAAAAATGTAAACATGCAATACCACAAAATCAATCACACATTTTAACACAAGAATTTAATGTGGAAACCCTAGTGGGAAATAATACTAGAAACATGCTACCAATTTTCACTCTTCTAAAGTGAGCCCTGTGAGGAGTCAATCTTGTAAAGGTTACAATGCACACTATTAAAAGTGATCTGGTTAAAGGATTTCAATCACCATGTTAGGAGTGAGCCTTGTTAGAGGACTTTACAATATTCCATTAGAATGTCACCCTATTAAAGTATTTACTAATTACTGCTAGGTTAACCTTAGTCCAAAGGATTTATCTAGACTGATACAATTTTTAGAGAGTAACATCAGGACTTGATCTGATAACAATAACAACTCACTTGTAGATTTTAGATGTCACATTTAGTCCTCCATTCTTCTTGGCATTCATCCTCTTCATCTCTAATAGCTTGTTCACCCTTTAAGCATTCATCACATTAATCCTTCTTTCTTTGTATGCCAACTGCAAACTCTTTCATTTGGCCACCATATGAAGGAACACCCTAGACTTCTTATCTTTTTCAGGTTCTCAAACATTACACTATTTCTTCTATCCTACTATCTCCTTATATAGAGAAATTAGGCCTTTTTTCTTAACCACAATCATCCATTCTAGGGTTAGGTTAGATTCATTGATTTTACCCATCTTGAAATTTTGTTCCCTTCTGGAAACTTCCTCTACAATCCTCCTTGAATTCATCTCAAAATAGTTTATCGTGAATTCTGTGCCAATCGCACAATTCAAGAAATCGATTTTCTCAGCTTAGATTCATTAAACCTTCAATATAACACATTTTACTAATACTCATCAATAACACTTTGATTTCTCAACAAACACTATCTTCTAATCCTTGGCCAACACTAGGTTTCTCAACATCCACTAAGTCTTTTCTTGGTGCTCAAAACATACTAACTTTCTTCACTTAACACCAACTAGACTTCTCTTGCTCAACACATACTGAACTTATTGCTCATCTTCAACTAATTTTCTGCTTGACCTAGACTAACTTTTTTCAGCTTGCATTATTTTCTCGATTAGGCTTGGCAGACACATTTCTTTACTTAGCCTTCTTCAAGTCTTTTCTCAAGTATCCTTTCATTATAGCCTTAAATAGATAAACAATACACTATATCATCAATGTCTTGCTTGGTCTTAGTGATCCTTTTATATGCCAAATAACTCAACCTTTCTCTAGGTTCTCTTGTTATCCTTTCTTTTCAAATCCTCTTCATCAATCAAAAAAATGATAGCATTCATACCAAAGTAAGCAATTATCGCACCGACAAGTAGCAAGTTTGACATCAGTGACAAAAAAATTATTGGTCCATGATAATGTTTCACCAATCTTTTTTACTTCAATAGAAGACGTTACCTATGAGCCTATTAAGGAGGATGTCCTTGAAATAGGATAGGTTATGAAACCTACTAAAGAGATTGCCACTAAAGTTGACAAAGGATAGTGAACCAATAGATGAAGAGGACACAAAAAAGAAGAGAAGAAGCAATTATCTAAATAGGGTATCTTTCTTTTTTGGTTCACCCATGATGGATACATATACTTAGAAAATTATGAAGTTTCCTTCAAAGTGTACAAACTACTAGTTGTATGTCCAATAACTATTTCATAAAGTTGTTGATAATGACATTTTTGTCTCTTTTGTAACTATATTTTGTATCCTATTATTTGGAGATGTGTATATCACTCTCCCACATCTAAATCTTGTTCCAATCCTTTCTTATAAAAGGATTTCCAAGACCAGGATTGAGGGTCTGAGTTTTGAAAGAAGGTCATATTCATGTTTTAGTTCAGTCTAGTGTTATGTAGCATGATAGAGTTGGTCTGGTTATTTTTTGAATGAAAATTTGAAAGTTACAGTGTGTTTTTATTATTGGGAGTCAACTTGTTTTCACCAATTTTGACACTTGGATTGTATTATTTTCAAAGAAAACTAATATAAATAAATAAAACTATAGTTACCTAATTTAGATCTTGTCTCTTTGTGTGCTATCTTTAAATTTTATGAAATTCAATGAAAAGCACTTTAAATTTTATTTGCAATTTGTTTTGAATTATCTATTATCTCATATTTTTCCTTTAATCAAAATGATTATGTAAAAGCCCGAGATGATTCAAAAGAGTTGAAAGTATCATAGGAAGATATTGATTAGTATGAGATTTTGAATCAAGTATCGATTTCATAAATAGATTTTCTATAGTGTGTCGTATCTTGTGAGTACTTGGTGACAATGGATTAAGCATTGATCATAAGTTGATGCTTGACATTTTACCTAGCTACATATTATCAACTTTTTAAAATCAAATCCTTAGTATTTTGTGTCTTATTTGTAGATCTAGAAAGGTAACCTATGCTTGATTTAATGAGGTGTAAGGTTTGGGGAATTAGCTATTTTGCATCCTTCATCTGGTATCTAAGTTAGAAGATTCAAAGGAAATTATCTTCTATGTGGAGGAATTTATCATGAATATTATTTTTGATTAAGAAACATAGGCTTTAAAAGGCCCTTGAAACCCCAAACATAGAAAAGACAGTCAACAGTTTAAATGAGAAAGGCCACCAAGAGCCTGAAAGTAAAACAACAACTCCCTAAAACATAAAGAAAGAAAAATCCAAGGGAGAGCACCAAAAACTAGGGTAGGCTACCAAAGGCTAGGACCAATGTCTTTGAGCATCTCTACAACATTGATCTTGAGCTCATATAGCTTTCCCGTCTCCTCCTTTGTTTCCATAGTGTCCTGCTCAGGGGCGATGGTGTCTTTCTTTCTGGTGTTGACCCTAGTTCTTTTTTGAACACCTACCTCCAAGGGTTTGTCTTTCTGATTTATACCCGCTTCCTTCTCCTTGCCACTTTGATACTCACCATGGTGGATGAGCCTCTTTATGTTCTCATGATCCTTGAGGATGTTGAGATTTTTCTCAGATATGCCCTACAAGGTCTTCACCATATCTAGGGAGGTAGTGTTGAAAGCCTCCAACTTCTTCTCCATGCTGAGTTCATCCTCATTAACCCTATTCCTAAGGTTTTAGGTCTCCCTTTCCAACTCACTGAGTCCATGTTTCAGATCAAGGATCTCATGGTAGAGCCATTTAGTTGTCATGTAGCTATCCATAGCGCTATTCTTAGCATTATTCCATCTTCGGGTTATCCCTAGCAATGTCACTGAGGATGATCAAGGAAGGGTCTATAAGTTATTCTATCTGGATCCTACCCTCCTCATTCTCATGGAATTGGGTACATATAATCTCTCTCTTGATCCCCAAATTGGTAGTGGTGTGGTCAAAATTTCTCCAGACCACCTTCCTGTCCTTGCCATTGATGGAGCACCTATAGGTGGAAGTGCCCACATCATTGTAACCCTGGTCGGGTTCCAAATCGGCCTACTGCTGAGGTTGTCCATCGGGTTCTCCTCCATCATCACACTTCCCTCACCCTGCTTCTCCTTATTGACTTCCACCTTCTTCCTCTTATTCTTGGTTGTCTCCATAGCTTCCTTGTCTCTGTTGGAAGGCACTTTGATAATAATCTTCTACTAGCTCTTCCTGCTATCTTTTCCTTTTTCAGTCTTGGTTTTCTCCTTGCCATTAGCACTATCACCCCCAGTCTCCATGCCATCATCTTGTTCATTATACCCTTTGTCTAAAGAGGTGTCTCTCCCAATCTTAAGGGGAGTGGCAACCTCCTTGCTGAAATAGGGAGATTTTTCCATATTGCACTGAGGGGATTCAGAATCATCTAAATCCGTGTACAAATCCACCTTCTTAGTCTCTGAGGGGGAGTAAATTTCATCAGTATCACCCGAATCCCTTTTAACCCTTTTTCCCTCTTTCTTTTCCTTAATTTTCTTGCTTATTGTTTTAGACTTGAAATATTCATATAACAATAAGAGTAGCCCTTCGTGGAAAGCAGGGTTCCTCATTTTCTTATCTTGAAATTCATGGATATTATCATTCATCGACAAATAGAGGTAAAAAGGAATGGAAATTTTAACCCTGTACCTAAAGTGGTTTAGTAGCACAAAGTGGTAGGTGCAAATGTGATCAAACCTAGTGTCTAGGGTTATGTATTTGATAATAGCTCTCAGCACGAACCTCCAAATGGGCTTGATAGATCTTGGGAGATAGTGGGTTCCACTTTTCGCTAGCTTTTTCTTCTCCTCCAAGTTTTTGGTGAACTCCGTCACCACTTGCCCTGAGATTTTGCAATCTCTGTAAAAAAATTTCCTAGTAATGGGGATGCCAGTTACATGAGAAATAATTTCCTCCATGATAGTGAAATCCACCCCATCAATCTCCACATTGCCCTCATTCCAGTGTTTCACCATAGCTTTGGTGACCAAAGGTTTCCAGCCATGGAGATGCTCAATGTAATTGGTGATCTCCCCTTTCTTCAAGATCTCCTAGACTTTAGTTCTTCTCTTCCATTTCAAGCCTCATCCTCTGGCTCCCATCTATGTCATTCACCCACCATGACTCTCTTCTTGCCTATACCTTTGAGAGCCGAAACCTGCAAAATTTTCCAACTATAAACACCTCTATTTTTTGTGTTTCTAGCACTTTTCTTGTCATAAAGGATGCTCGGCTTGTGGTGAAAGATTTTGATGGCATGGAGAGCACCCGTGAGATTGTACTTTCACTTCATAGATCTGCACCTTCCCAAAAAGAAAATTATTACCCTTTTGAGAACACACATGTGTGTATTGAAATCAGCCTGTAGGCAACTAATATTCATTATTATCATTAATACTATTGAATCTACCTGAGATTTGATCCATATCGATGGTTTCATTAATTTCTGATGGAATGTCACTTCCGTCTATCCATCTAGCTACTTCACCATTTTTGATCCCCCAGTTTGCCAGCTTGTCCACCACCTTGTTAGCTTCATGGAATTTGTGTGCCATGTGAATTTTATCGAAGGTTTGAAGGTCTTCGATGCTCTCCCCAATAATATTTTCCATAGTACAAGTTGGTTTAATTTTCCCCTTAAGGCAATCGATAATGTTTTTGGAGTCTCCTTCTAACTATAGACATTTCACTCCTACATCTTTAGCCAACTTGATAATTTGGTGAGTAGCCAGGACCTTGACAAAGTGATTGGTTTGTGGCCCAATTGGAGTAGCAAAATCTACAATGTCTTTGCCATGTTCATTCTTGATAATTCCCCCCCACTCCAACCCTGCCCGAGTTGCCTTTAGCAGCCCCATCAAAGTTTTCCTTGAGCCAACCAGCAAGAGGGAGAGACCAGAAACAATTCTCTTTGTTATTCTTAATCTTGAGAGGGGAAGGAGAGGGGCCCTTGGAAATGGTGTGGTTTTCCATAAGGGCATGGAAGCATTTTTTGAAAACAACCAGCTCATTTGCCTCTTTGTTCCTAAAGATGTGGTTGTTCCTCTCCTTCCACACCTCCCAAAAGAGATGGGGGAGAGCCCAAACCCATAAAGAATTAGGGTGTTTTCCCTCCAAACTAAATTTCCATTGAATGAAGAGCTCAACAGTGTTAAAGGGAAAGCACCAGGAAACTTTGAAAAAAGATAGGAAGTGGGACTAGACTACAATAGTGAAGGAGCAATGTAAAAATAGATGATCCACACTCTCACAATACCTTTTGCAAAGGATGCATCTATTGGGTAACATGTTGCCATGTTTGGTGAGATTGTCAACAATGAGAATGTGATTTTGCAAGAGAGTCTAGAAAAAGAAGTTAATCTTCAGAGTAAGGCCATGAAGCCAGGCTTTTGCCCACTTTGGGGCCTAGACCTAGGGAAGGAGAGACACATAACTAGAGACAACTATGTAGAGACCATTAGCAGTGTCCCCCCATACAATAGCATCCTTATTATTGGATAAAGGCATGAGTCTCAGCTAGTCCTTAAGCGGTCTCAGGTCCTCAAAGACCTTAGTGAGGTCTATCCAATTGTCATTGATTTTGTAGTCCCTAACCTTGTTGCCAAATCTCTCAGTGCAAACATTAGTCCAAGGATTGAAGGTCTCACTCTCCCTGAGTGGGCCTGGGCTAAGCCAATGATCCCTCTAGAAATTGATGTCAGCACCATTGCCCACTGACCATTTGGCTTTGCCAAAGGCTAGGACCTTGGATCGCAAGAGCCCATTCCAAATGAAAGAGCCACTGGGGTGGACCTCTTTATTGATGAACTAAAGAAGATTAAGGTTGTTAGCATAATTTGAAGTCAAAATATCTCTCCACTCTCCAATATTATTGAAGATTCTCCAAATTTGTTTAGCTTGGAGGGCAAAGTTGAACTACTTCAGCTTTCTAATGCCCAACCCTCTATGATTTTTGGGCTTACATATGGGGTCCCAAGCCACTAGGGGGTACTTTTTGCTATCATTAGGCCCAAACCACATAAAATTCCTTTGGATGTTTTCTAGATGGGCTGCCACCTTGGAGGGGATGGTAAATAGGCTAAGGGCATAAGTAGGAAGTTTTGAAGGGTAGACTTGATCAAAACAACCTTGCCCGCATGAGTCAGAGTCAGCTCTTCCCATCCAGCCAATTTCTTATTGAAATGATCCACAAACATATCCCAAAAGGACTTTGAGGGTTTAGCTCCAAGAGGGAGACCTAAGTAAGTGGAAGGGAGCATGCTAGCCTTGCATCCCAAAATGTTGGCAATCTTCTTCTCCCTCCTACTCGGAGAGTTAAAGAAGAACACCAAATTTTTATCCCAATTGATCAGCTAACCAGAGTCCTGAGAGTAGGTGTTAAAAATACTTTTAATAGACTTGGCTTCCTTCACAGAGGACTCTCCCCCCATTATAGTATCATCGACAAACTATTGATGAGTGAGCATTGAAGGGCCAGAGGAGGGTTTCAATACCACTAGGACCCCTTCAAGTCTTTTGGAGGAGATTAGCCTCCCCATACCTTCAGCTAGGATAATGAACAGGATGGGGGACAAAGGGTCACCCTATCTGAGGCCCCTAGAGGGTTTAAATAAGTCAGAAGGCACACCGTTCACCAAGACAAAAAAAGAAGGAGTGTTGATCAACTGAGAAACACCTTAGAATTCAAGCCAAAAGCCTCAAGAATCCAGTCCAAGAACCTCCAGTCCACTCCGTCATAAGCCTTAGAGAGGTCTAGTTTAAGAAGGAAGCCCTCCTACCTGCCAGCATCCAAAGAGTGAATAAACTCATGAACTTCCATAATGGAATCACAAATTTTCCTACTTGGGACAAACCTTGATTGCTGGGGAGAGATGATAGTTGGCAGGATACCTAGAAGGTGATTGGCCAAGACCTTAGGAAAGATCTTATAAAAGGAATTACAAAGATTGATAGGCCTAAAAGCACCAAAGGTGTCAGCCCCAGTAGTCTTAGGAACAAGAACAAGGAAGGTGGCATTGACTTCTTTTAGGAGATCCCTCTCTCCAAAGAATTCTTGGACAACATGGACAACATCCTCATGAATAATGTCCTAGAAGATCTAAAATAAGAAAGTGGGAAAACCATCTAGACCAGGGGCCTTCCTAGCAGGAAGGCCAAAAATTTCCTCTTTAATTTTTTGGTGCTCGGGGATGGCCAACAAGTTCCAATTCTGGTCCTGTGATATTAAATTGGGGATAGACCTGATAACCTCATCCTGGTCATCCAAGTTCAAGTTGAGATTCTTAGTGAGAATATTAGAGAAATATTTTATGGCTTCTTCAGCTATTAGCTAGTCTTCTTTGATGGTCTCATTCCCTATCTTGATTTCACTGATTCTATTAGCTGCATAACATTTCAGAGTAGATTAGTGGAAGAAACGGGTGTTTTTGTCTCCTTTCTTAAGCCAAATTGCTCTAGATCTTTGTCTCCAAAACATCTCCTTTTTCCCAACCACATTATGAAGCTAAAAAAGGATTTCCTTCTCAGCATTGAAAGAAGCCTCATCATACCCCTAGGATTGGATGCCATTCTGAACATCTGCAAGATTGCTCATTAGTTTATCTTTGTCCTAAAAGATATTGCCAAAATTAGAATTGTTCCACTTGTAGATTTCAAATTTGATAAAATAGATTTTCTTGGCTACCTTGTATATAGTCGTGCCATCCATGACAATGCCCCACCACTCCTTAATTTTTAGGCATAGACCAAGGTGGTCCAGCCACATCTTCTCAAATTTGAACGGAAAAGCTTTCTTCCTGTTGATCTTGTCCAAAGAGAGGGAGATTGGTGAGTGATCAGAACTGATTCTAACCAAGGAAGAGATTTTACAATGGAAACCACCCAGCCAATCCAAGGAGATGAGAGCCTTGTCCAATATTACCTGAATGTAGTCATGACACACTCTTCTATTAGACCAGGTAAACTTGCAACCCCCCTAGGTCCACATCCATAAGAGCTAAGTCTTGAATCAAATTTGCCAAGTTTTTCCTGCTTTCCCCATCCAGCAGGAGCCCTCCTAACTTTTCTAAAATAAGGAGAGAAGTGTTGAAATCACCCATGATGATACATTTAGATCCCTCTAGTTGAGAGACCAGGTCACAAATTTTGGTCTAGAATAACCTTCTATCATTTTGGGAATTGGGAGCATATAGATTCAATAAATACCATCTATTATGGTCTGTAGGGTTAAAAAATTTGGTGAGCAGAATATTACCTTCATTATAAATGGAAGATGCCTCCAGAGAATCCTTCCAGATAGTGAGAAGACCACTAGAAGCCCCCTCTGAATCCATAGCCTTGCATCTGAGTCTTTTGCCATAAGAAATCAGCTATGTTTTTTCCTTCCTCATTTTAGTTTCTTGAGTTAAAAAAAACATCTGGCCTTTGGTCCCTAATCATATTCCTAACAACCTCTTGTTTGTGGATTCCATTGAGTCCACGGATGTTCCATGATATGATCTTTATGATTTGATTGATGAATATGATTCCTGGATGGTTCACTACATCCCATCCATAATGTTTCTCCTTGATTCCTCCATTCCAAGTTGGTTCTTGCTTTTCCTACCCAACTAGTTGGTTAAGATTCTAGTATCCACTTTCACCCTGCTCCTGGTGGATGTTGGGGAGGCAGGGGATGGGTCTCAGCTGTTCTTTTTCTTCCTGCACACTACAGACCAGGGAATTCCATCCTCCCCCTTATAGTTATCAAATAGAGCCTCCAGTCTAGCCAAATGCTTAGGGGTAGTGGCTGAGAGCCACTCGAGAATTTTGTTCACAGTCTTTGGAGTAGCCCTATTGACCGGGCTAGAGATGGTCTCCTGGGAAAGGGGTAGAGCCACCAATGGTTCTGCCAAGGATTTTGGGACAGAGGAAGGAACAAGATCCTTAGAGTCTATAAGAGGTCCCTGCTTAACCAAGCTATAGATCTCTCTCTTGGCAGCATCCCTAAAGCCAGGGGTTAGGGTTCAGCAGCAACTGGCACATCCTGCTCAGCTGGGGCCATAGACACCGTAATGGTAGCCCCAACAACCATATCTGGTATAGAAGGATTCAAAGGGTCTTGAATGGATGAGACCAACACATGGGAAATAGTGTCCTGAGCGATCTGGGCAATCTCAACCACCCTCTTAGCATCCTTAGTTGTAGCATTTTTCTTCTTCCATTCCTTTTTAGGAGCATTGGACTAGTGCTTGCCATCCTTGTTCTAGGCTTTGCCAACCTTTCCTTTTTCTTTAAATATCAGACAAACACCAGCTTTATGGCATGCCTTTTTGCAATAGAAACATGCAAAAGGAACACTTTCATAGTCAATCTGTTGGATCTTGCATCCCAGACGGGACTAAAGTTCAATGACTTGGGGCATTTCCTATCATGAATATTGTTAGTAAGGGGAGTAATAAAAAATTCCAAAGTATACGTGTCTGAGTCCTAAATAATTCAAAGGGAAGAAGATTGTAAAGTCTTGTCAATTGGTCCTATTGGCTTGCATGGGAATATCTGTTATGGTATTTAGCTAATTCCTAGGTATTTACTGCATTCTCAAAAGGTAGTTAAAGTCACTATCAAATCAAAAGCCAACAAAATGATGACTCTACTAGGGAGCTATGATTTGAGTCATATGTGAAAAGTGTTGCACATGGTAGAATAGTGTCCTTTCTTGTGTAATAGAGTTGGATTTATCTATAATGGAAGAGTTTGTGTTGAGCTTATATTTCAAATATGTCCCCCATAATAGTGCATTTTACTTTAAGGTAGAAAGTGAAACAATCACATTCTTCTCTTTTTATACAACCAAGTTGTACACCATGTTTTGATTGGTTCAACTTCTTGTAGATTCTCAAGGTTTTTCATTAAGAAAATTTCATTCCCCTAGGTGGATGGTGACTCGGTCAAGGTTTCATAATGAGTTTTCTTAATTTTTAATCTCATTTACATCTTAATGGATGACAAGAGAAAAAACACAAGAGCCTATGTAAAAACACACCCCAATGTTCCCATGCAAACTAATTTTTCCAAGGCCAGTAAAAAGATATGGCCTAAAAGGAAGAGAGAGTCTAGCCATGCTTGGAAGCCTATAAATAATATAGAAACAAACTTGCAACCTTAAACTATAGAGGATAAGGGTTTTTCCTCTAAATGTTCAAACTCTGACAATACGGGTATCTTGGGTAATTTTTTAGCACTCCTTTTCAAAGAGAATAAATATGTGAAGATAAAAAAGCCTCATGGATGGTTATGTCAGATCTAGGATTGTTGGTTCAAGAAATATGAATATGCATGGGGTTTCAATAAATTCCCAACTAGGCGAATCTCACCCAGAACACATCCTTTTCATTGAGAGAAATCTTATAGATCTTAGTGAAACCACATCATTAGAGGTTACTACTATTTATACCATTGATCTATACATGGAGTTAGAAGTCCTCAGAACATAAGCTATTGAAGAGGGTGCTAGGTCCAAACTCTTAGAGAAAGACATAGAAATGGAAGTCATGAATGCCCTCATTGAAAGGGATAACTTGCTTAGGAGAATATCCTAGTTGAAAGAACAAAACAATATATTATAGAAAAAACCTACATCTCTACATACATATGTATTTGGAGATTTGGGAAATTTGAGGTCCAAATGTAAGGCATGGGAACAAGCTCTGCATAAATTTTTTGAATCCATGAAAGAAAGGCTAGTTATTAATCAGACTCATTAGTATGAGCCCATTGAGAATGCTAAAGATATAGTGAATATAGTTAAATCCATAACTAAGATTATAGAAAAGGGTAAACAAAAGATAACTGGTATTCATATAAATGAACCCCTTATAACTCCAAGAGATGTCCTTATCATGTCATTAATTGATATAGAGTTGGAAAAGGCTAGAAGGGAACGTGAGAACCTATCTAAAGAGTTGGAGAAGGTTGAAAATGAAGCCCAATCCATTGAAATGGAAAATAAAATTCACTTCCTAAGATCTGGTTCTGTTCTAACCACAGGACAAGCTCAATCTTCACAAGGGATACCCTTTGGTGTTTCTTGTGCTCCCCTAGTAAGTAATGTAGGGATATATTAGTTAGATCCAACTTCCTCTTGTACTATAATAGGTAAGAAAATCACATAGCAACAAGGAAAGATCAATGCATTTATTAAGAATGTTGGACCTAACTCCACTAGTGCCTTAGGTTTTCAGAAAAGACCTGCTTATATGGAAAGGTATAAGCAAATATCCTTCATAGGAATCCTTGGTCATCCTAACCCTATCCCCAATGAGCTGAGAGATAAGGTCACTAAGTTTAATGGAAATAATGTAATTAGTGGTGAGCAACATCTCAAAAATTTTATAGATATGTTGAATGACTATGAAGTTGAATCTAAAGATGCAGTCATGAAGCTATTTGTACATTCTCTTACTGAGGATGGTAGAGATTGGTTCAAAAGGCTTCTTGATGATAGTATAGGTTCATGGTATTATCTTGAAACAGGTTTCAAAGAGCAATATGGAGACAACACTAATGCTAGTTTATCTTGAATGAATTTAATAACATCAAGAAAAACCCAAATGAATCTACATTTGGTTTCAATACCAAGTTCCAAAAGGGGATGTACAAGTTATTTCAAGTTATTAGGTTAAATAAGAATGTATGCTTGATAAATTATTTTAATTCTTTTGACAACAAAATGGATTATATTGTAAGGGATAAGGATCTCAAAGCATTAAGAGATGGCTTCAGAGTAGCTACAAACATTGAAAATAATAGAAGACCTTCGAGAAAGTTAGGGAGAAGAGATGATCCAAAATTATTTAATCCTTGAAATAATAAGAAGGAAGGTGAAAAGTTTTTTTCTAATGAGAAAATAGAGGAGGATAAAATGGATCAGATGTTAAATCTATTGAAGAATATGAAGCCTCCATCTAGAGGTACTGATAGGACTCATAGTAGTGACAAGCCTTAGTTCAATAATGATTTCAAAAAATAGATTAGATTGCAAAAATTTCCTTATAATACACAGTGGAAGGATGAAAAACCTATTAATAACCCTACAAGCGCTAATGAAAAAATTACACCAGATCCATTACAAAGGGGTTTTGTAAATATTGTAGAAGAGGTGCCTTGGTGTATGGCTTGCCAATCTCCTCATTCTCCTTATCACTATTTAGTAGCTCAGTAAATCTCAGTATCCCATCAATCAAAACTATAAGATATTTTTTATTAGGAAAGTCATGATGATGTGGCTTGCAACTTGGTAAGTTCTTGTTATGAAAATGAATTGGATTTGGAAGAATCAAAATGGGATGTAAATGATCAGAGGAATTTGTACGGAAGTTATCATCAAAAAATATTTTTAGATGATGAAGAAGAAGTGGACAACAAAGCATGTAATATGACATCAGATGTAGGCCATATAAATTTGAGGAAGCCATCTAGAGAATAAATTCATAAGATAATTGCTAAAATAGTTGCTCAAGTTCAGAGTAATTATAACTTGAGAAATAGAATAGTAAATAAAAATGTTGGTAAATCATTTGGTATTTTCATCAAAGATATAACTCACAAAATGGATGAGGCTCATAAAGAAGAAGACTCACTAGTTGTCAAAGTAAAAGAAGTTAAAACCATGAAATGGGAGCCTAAGAATAATGTGCATACCCAAGACACAAACAAAAAGAAAGAGATTGTGGAAGTCAAGAGGTTTGAGCTGAATGCAAATAAACAAGTTAAGAATATCACTCATCAACTACAAGGAAATAAATTTATGCTTCTTGAAGTTCCTCCTTACACTCCTTTTGATATGATGCTCATGTTATCACAAATTACTATGAAAATCCCTTTACTTGAGATGTTTAGGATAGAGGTGTTAACATTAAGGTCAAAGTTTGTTTATAAGCGACTCACACTTAGTCAATTGGTTAAGCTACTACTGAGCTTACCTTTTATTTTATAGTGTTAACTAAGTGCTCTAGTTACTACCAAGTAATATAGTTGTTACTAAGTTCTACAGTTTCTACTAAGTTCCAAAATCTTCATGCAGTTCATGATGAGCAATATCTACCAAGTTGTTTAGTGACAATGCTAACCGAGCTTCACATTATAACTAAATTGCATAGTGTCAACCATGCTATCTAGTATCTATTGAGCTTGTAGTATTAATGATGAGAATCTAGTGTTGATCGATCCAAGGAGTGTCAACCAAGTGATTTAGTTTATATCGAGCTTGTAGTGTTGTGTTGACTGAGTCATGTAGTGTCAACCAAGTGATTCAGTTTATATACCAAGTTTCGCAATGCTCACTGAGTCACACAAGTGCTAATTGAGTTCAAGCTACTTGGAAGTGATTAGTATGAACCAAGATTCTATGTTTATTGAGTGCATGATGATGCCAAGTGTTGACTATGGTTGCCAAGTATCAGAACATCACTGAGTTTATATTCTAAACCCAAGTGTCAGTAGTTGGGATGCCTTTGTGATTTTGATGGAAACCTATGTTGTAGCCAAATTTGTTGAATTGTGATTTGGATTGTTATATGTGTAAAAAATTGTATCATATCCAAGGAAGTAATTATGAAGTGATTATGAAGAGTAGAAGTGAGAATTGAGAAGGCTACAAGAAGTCTAAGGAACATCAAAGATTTATCTATCACAACAAGGTGATATTTACATTTCAAAGGAATCTCAACCAACAAAATAGAGTTGTAGATCAGAGGTCAGCTGTTGGCTCATCTTAATAGGTGTATCGATTAAATCCTTTAACTAGGTAGACCTAAAAGTCTTTGAAAAATCTCTTTATTGAGTGCATACTTCATTGTATGTTTTGTAAATCCTTTCATGAGGTGGACCTAGTAGTCCTTATTGCTCCTAATAGGGAAAATCATCAGAAGTGATCAATTGTAAGCCTTAATAGGTCAAATTTATAGTACAATACTAAAGCTTGTGGGTATCATCCCCACCCTAGTTTTACTTTCTATTTGGAAGGTTTGTGGGTCACCATATCTTGTGTCAAATTGCTATGAACGTTTATTTTATTTCATTCTTTCATGCATGCAATTAGATTAGAATATATATGAAGGATTATTTGGTTTAATAAGATTAAGTTTTATTGGTTCTTGATTCACCCCTCCCCTCTCACAAACCTTGCCTACCCCATATTTCTAGCAAGAGAAAAATAAGAAAAAAGCCTTAGCATAGCTAGGAGGATTTTATAGGGGTAATACTATTAAGAATAAGTCACTAGTAGGAGAAAAGGGCCAAGTCATACATAAAAAAAATGATGATGGAGAAGGAGTAGTATTCCAAATTCCACCCATGTATCTTGACAATTCTGCAACAACTTATAGATTTTGGTGCTTTGAATATTTTTATGCCTTTTAAAATCATGGAATCTCTTGGTTTAAAGGTAGATACCAAACATGAAAGATGTTGTGCCTTAGATTCTTGAGAAGTCCCTATTATAGGAACTATCAATGCATTACCATATAAGTTAGCTACATATCTTGATAGTGATATTACCATGATTGTATTAGTAGTGAATATCCCTCCTCAATATGGTATGCTATTATCAAGAAAGTGGAGTGCTACTATGGGGGGAGTTTGTAGTGTGATTTATCATTTGCTAGTTTCCATATTTATGAGAAGGCTATTAAGGTGAACAAAGAGCCTAGGGTGACCCATATGATTAAAGAAAACATAGATAATGATGCTACATATTTTTTGGACACTGATATAAATGCTTTTAGAGCTAAAGTGATTGTTCTAGAGAAAGAGAAGGCACCTACACCAATATTACAAAAAATTGAGAGGTGTTTAAAGGATGGTGGGATATGGACTATGTATTTTAATGGTGCCAATTCAAAAGAGGGAGCTGGTGTTGGTGTTGATTTCAACAAAGATTGACTTTTAGATATTCTTTCACTCTAAGTTTCACATGTACAAATAACATTTTTGAATATAAAGCACTTCTTTTGGGTCTTAGATTGGCTACCAAACATGGTATAAAACATTTGTATGTGATAGGTGATTCACATTTGGTTGTATCATAAATTAGACAATCTTATGCATCAAATAATAAGAGACTAAAGCAATACATGAATGTTGTTTGGGATGAAATTGAAGTTTTTGATGCATCTGGAATAATGTGGATGGATATAACTAATAGTAAGATGGTAGATCTATTGGAAAACATGGCAATCAAACTAGATGATATTACTTTTGCAGGAGTTTCAAAAGTAGAGATACAAGTTAGGCAATCCATCCCTAATAATATAGAAAAATGTCAAGTTTTTGAAGATGATTATGATATCTTAAAGTTTCTTAAATGTGAAGATAAATATCAAAAGAAGGAACTATATTTTAGTGCTTGTGTTGAAACAATAGATGGAAAGGATACAATTTTTGAAAAAGAGATCCTATAACTCAAGATAAATAAAGTGCCAAAGGACTAGTGGTATTAGAAAGTATTTTTGATAACTAGGATAGGTTTAAATGAGATATCAAGGACAAAAAACCATAAGAGATGGAGGAGGTAAAATTTGGAATTAATGAATCCCCTAAAAGGGTAAATGTAGGTAAGAGATTATCCCCTGATATAAGAAGATCCTTAATTGAGTTGTTGAGAAAATTTAGAGATGTTTTTTCTTGGTCATATGATGACTTGAAAGCCTATAGAAAATATATTTTCAAACATGTGATTCCTTTAAAGGAAAATGTTAAACCTTTTAGACAAAAGAAGAGACCTAATCAATCCTACATTAGCCCCCAAAATGCAAGATGAGTTGATGAAACTCAGAGATGGAGGGATTATTAAACCCATCAAACATTCCACATGGATCTTAACTTAGTGCATGTTAGAAAGAAAAATGGAGACATCAAGCTATGAGTAGATTTTAGGAATTTGAACATTGCATCTTTGAATGATAACTATGGGCTACCAAATATGAAGGCCATGTTGCAGCAAGCAACTGGTTTATAATTAATGTCCATGATGGATGTTTTCTCAAGTTATAAATAGGAATTAGTGGATAAAGATGAGCAATATAATACTTCCTTTACAAAACCTTGGTGTACACATGTGTATATGAGAATTCCTTTTGGGTTTATCAATGCTGGGGAATCTTTTCAAAGAGCTATAGATGTGGCCTTTGCATATTTCATAAATAAATTCATGGTAGTATATTAGGATGACTTGACTACTTAATCTAAAAATGCAAAAGATCATTGTAAGCATCTAGAGATGATTTTTGTGAAAGCTTTAGAGTATACAGTCTCTCTTAACTCAAGGAAGTGCACATTTGGGGTAACTAAACAAAAATTATAGGTCACATAGTGTCTAAAGAGGGGTTAGAATAGACCGAGGAAAAGTTATTACCATAGAAAAAGTTCCTAAGCCTAAGAATGTAAAGATAATTCAATAATTTTTTGGTCAAGTGAAGTTTTTGAGGAGATTCATCACATATTTTGATGAGGTCAACAAACCAATTCCAAAATTCTCAAGAAAGGAGTAGGAATTAAGTAAGATGGGGAACCTTTAGTTATATTTTAAAACATCAAAGAAGAAATCAAGAATGCACTAATATTAAGAACCCCTGATTATTGTAAGCCCATGCACATTTTTTCTTTTGCTTTATTCCATACTATTGTAGCAATTACTTCAGAAGAATAAAGAAGGTTTTGAACAACCTATTGCTTTTTTTAGTAAGTCCCTTTAGGTTTCAAAACTCAAATATGATATAAATAAAAACAAAAAATATGCTTTGGTGAAAGTAATTAAAGGTTTCAAATGTTATTTGATAGGAGCCACAATCATATCCTTTGTTCCAAGTGTTGTGGTTAAAGATATATTTTGTCATCAAGAACTGTTAGGTAGAAGATGTAGATGGATAAATAGAATTCAAGAATTCAACATAGATATCCAAATCACTAAATTGGTGAGAGTTCAAGGTTTGTAAAAGCTAATGGTTCAATAAATTATAGATATAAATCAAATAAATGTTGTAGATGATGACCATCGCCCATTCATTTGTGATTGGATTATTGTGATTAGTATAAGAATATCATCTATTTTTTGCAATACATGTGTGCTCCATCTACAATGACTGACAATGAGAAGATCACTAAAATTGAAAGCCATCAAATATATTATTATTGATGGAAAACTATGGTGGAGAAATTTTGAAGGGGTATTGTTGAATTGTGTTGAAAGGGAGGAATCAATAAATATTCTAAATGAGATGCATAGTGGAATATGTGGAGGTCATTGTTGGCTATTTTTGCCTCCATTCAACCCATCACTAACATCCAATCATAGAAAATTTCAATGGGCTAGATTCTTTGCAGACGAGATCCAACGACTCTCATATTTTTGTAAGCTATCTACCCATCTCCCCAAAAGTGTGAGATGATTCCACACATCTCTAGTCTAGAGTTTCTTCACGTTATAATGTTTCAACAAGGCCCTAAAATATAGAATTATGCTACTTGGTAGAGGCTCCCATATTTGATGCTTAAGTTAGTCCAATATGTACATGCATAGATCAATGGTGGAGACTCCACAAAAGGTTAAAAGATCAACATCCATTATGTCAAGTGGCAACATGCGAGATGCTACCAAGTGTCACCTTTCTGACATTTCCTCACTCCACAGTGTCTCCATGAGGCTCTGAGGCCTAGAATTATTCCATATGATGGGGATCCCTACCTTTCATGCTATCTTGTTCCTTCATTAGGAGGAAGCTCTTTGCTACATCTCAACCATCTGCTGAAAATAAAGAGCAAAGCACGTCAACGACCTGCAGGTTTTTTTGAGATGTTCTTCCCATCTCATGAAAGTGTGAGATTCTACCAAGTATCTCCATTGAAACATGTCTTCATACTGAGAAGTCTCCATGAGGCTCTAAAGCTAGGAATTACATGACAAATATGTTGAGATATCATTTTGCATGATGTTGAATGACAAGAATCCTTTCGAATTCCTCTCTTAAAAAGCTAATAAAGGATAAACTCTAAGGTTCTAGGTGGTCTTACAATCTACTAGAATTTTCTCAATTGAAGATATATGTGTATGTGCACAAGGAGGCCTTTTTTGGTTTGAACCATATTTGGATAAATCTATTGTTGTTTGAAAAGTGTAACCATAAAAGATATATATTTTATTTTATATTTAATGATGAATGCAATCTACTAATGCTATTCTATATGAATTCCTATTTTAACCAAGTGTTAGAAAAGAAAATAACAAAGCCAAGGTAATGAGAGATTAAAGAAAATAACTTGAAAGGGAAATTCCTAATGAACATAAACCATGGTAAAAATATGTCCGTGAAATAAATTATCAAAAGGGATCAGGTAGGAAACCAATGAAATTAAGAGAAATGCTCCCTCAACTCTATTGATGCAGTAGCAATGAGAACTCAATATAAAACAAAAGATGTTCACGTTTCATCAAATCACAAGGCCATAGAAAGTGCACTCATGCAAGACAAGACGTTATGCAAGAACAAAGACGATCCTTTCTCCAATTCTTCACGTCAACAAAATTTATTAAAAAAAAGAAAATACTGGAACTAAAAGGCCACACAATCATAATAACATGATAAAACCATTGGCTCCATTATTATTCATGAACATGCATTCACAAAAATAACACTCTGGCAAGAATAACTATACTTAGAATGAGAGAACCAATAGGATATATTACTACATGAAAATAATTATCTGGAGTACACATTACATCCATTTATTTATAAGAAATTATCTCCTCCTTTTGTGTAAGGAGTGAGATCTCTAAAAATGCAAACTTATGCTAAAAACTAATTTAAAAAATTTAATTATATGAAAAATGACTCTCTAAATGGTGCTAAGTAGGTCTCTACCCTTGTTTATCTTTATTAATGGGTCAATGACCCTTTACATGACACAAAAGAATGAAAGAATAAGAAGATAAGAAGGAGGAAGCTATGAGATGATCTGAAAGTCTCTAGAAGTTCTAAAAATGGATGCTCAACCTTCTCTAGGCATTTCTCGGAGTTGAAATATTGTAAAAAAGCATCTTCAGTGCATGGAATGCTCTAAATTAGCAATTGGAAGTTAACTACTAGCATACTACTTATTACTCAAAATTGGTGGCGCACTGCTTTGAAAAGAACACCCGCACACTTGTGCACCTTGGTGATAGGTTCCAAAAAATCCAAAATTTTATGAGTGTCAAAATTGAATTTCCATCATTTGGTTTTTTTCCCTCTTTACACCAAAATGATGTATGGATGTTTAATCTTGAACTTCTCTTTCATCTCAGCTACTAGGCTAGCTTCTAATAGATTAAAAGCCTCATATTTATTCTTTACCACTTGTTGATAATTGCTGACTTCCACTCTTGTCTCTGCAAAATCTTCAAGCTTGGTATCTAGTTCGAACTATCCTTCTTCAGTTTTAAAGGCTTGTTTGATGTCATCTTCTAATGAAGCTTCTTCAAATGTCCCTTTGAACTATTGGATTCACCACAAAACATTTGGTCTTAGACTCATCCTCAAAAATTGTTAGAAACAATAGTCCATCAAGATAATTGAGAGGTTCGGGGAGGGGTGTGAATCAGTTATCCAACAGTTAAAACATTTAGCTTCTTTAAACAAACTTAACCATTAAACCAAAGTAAACAACAAACATAATAAGATGCACATAGACAATTACACCATATATGTTAACTAGGGAAACCCTTGATCAGAGGGAAAACCCCGGTGGGAATGATGTCCACAAGATGATGTACTAATATAAATATTCCTTGTTAGACGATGGACCCTGTTAGGAGTCTATTAGTACATAGAGTACATGTTAGGAGACTTTGAATCCCTGTTAGGAGGTTCCAACCCTATTAGGAGTTGTGCCAACCCTATTAGGAGTTGTAGTGCAATGTGTGCAAGAAGAACCCACTGCCCAAACATGCAATTTTAACTACAAGAATAGCTCACTACTCAAACAAGTAATTTACTGTTATGTTCTTTCTTTTGTTTTTTTGACCAAACCAATCACTATCAAACCTTATAAACTAGGTCACAAACCTCAAATCCAAATATTAAGCCTTGGATCAATCAATGAAACCTTAGTAATGAAGTTTCCTTCACTTCCACTCTGCTCTGCTCAACTTCACATTTTGTAGTTGTACTGCTTACACAATTACTTTTTATGTCATTTCATACATCCATGATAAAGGAAAATGTCCTTCCTTTATACTTAGTCCTTAAAATAGTTCCCTAAGTTGGTTCTTATACCTTCTCAATTAATCATTATAGGACCACATTAAGAACACGTTACACTTAGCGATAACATTAATCTTCTGCATTGCAACTTGAATAAATTTCAGTACACACAATAATATGATGAGAAAACTTAGCCACATCATCACCAACATGTCTTCTACACATCCTCAACCTCAATTCTTAGAATAAAAATTATGCTAAGAGATATAACAAGTTTACCAAAACATGACTGTAAACTCTATCTCAAAACAAACATCACCAAAAATTACATAACTTCTTCTAGACTTATCATTTCTTCTTCTAATGTTAACTACATATACTACATACTTAGAGGTATCTCCCATGACCACAGATAGTTAGAATACTCAACTAGCCATCTGTACCAACTTGATCTTTCTATTTTTCTTCTATCAAATACCACATAAAACTGCTATGTTGACATCAATGACAAACTCAATGATGAATGTAACATACCACCATAATAACATATCTACAATACTCCCCCATAGGAATATCATCAACATTCATGCTTCCAAAAATCTCCCCCTTTGACATTAATGACAACATAGATGAAAAACATCTAGTTCCAAGAATACCAATAGAAAGACTATTCATCTTTCTTTTCAAATCCTCTTCATCAATCATTCTCCCATGCTAAAATTTTCCAACTTCTCCCCCATTGATATACCTCATGTAATTCTCATCAAACTATTTTTCCATGTTTTCTGAACTGCTATACTTTTTCTTCATGCAACTTCTCCCCCATGATGTTCTTCCTCATGATCTTCTCATAATGTTTTTCATGCCAAACTTCTCCCCCATTGACATCAATGTCAAAGATTTCAGCAACCAACTTCACTACATCAAACCCTACAATAACTAATTCTTACTAGCTCAAGTGTCCAAAGAAACTGTTCAAAACAACATCCAACAAGAGTCCTAGATGACTCTATCCATTATAAGATACTCCCCCATATAGGAAGCATTAGCATTCAGTCCAAACAACAATGGTGCTCTGTTACATTGGGTTGATGCATTCTTGCATCTTCTACTCTAATGTAGGAAGGGATGTAACCCCAAGCATACCTCACAAATACTCAAAAGTCTCTTTGGGCAGAGGCTTAGTGAATATATTTGCAATATGGTCTTTAGTGCTGACAAACTCCAATCTAATATCCTTATTTGCAACTTTCTCTCTCAACATGTGATACTTAATTGAAATGTTCTTAGTATTTGAATGCAACACTGGATTCTTAGACATATTTACCATGCTTATGTTGTCACAATGTATGACAATAGGTTCACTAATTTCTATCCTTATATCCTTCAACATCTACTTCATCCAAACAACTTGATTACAATTATTTACTATTGCAACATATTATGGTTTGACTGTACTTTGTGATGTACAATCTTGCTTCTTGCTTAGCCAAGAAACCAATCTTCCTCCAAGAAAGAAAGCTCCACCACTAGTGCTCTTTGTATCATCCATATTGCCTACACAATCAGCATCAGTATAAGCACATAGAGTAAAATCATTAGATCTGTCATACCAAAATCCAAACTTAGACGTTCCTTTCAAATATCTAAACATCATTTAACTATTGCATAATGTGCTTCTCTAGGATCAACTTGGAATCTTACAACAACTTCAACTCCATTTACTATATCTAACCTTGTGTGAGTCATATGTTGCAATCCTCCAATCATAGATTTGTACAGATTTGTACTTCTTCTGCTTAACAGTAGGCATCTCATCTTTTGTAGATAACTTGTGATTAGTTACCATAGGTGTTCCAATAGGATTACATATTTCCAAACCAAACCTTTTTAGTAAATCCTTCAAATACTTATTCTAAGAAATAAAGATTCCTTCTTTATTCTATACAATTTGTAATCCTAGAAAGTATTTCATCTCTCCTATCATACTCATTTCAAATTCTTTCTTCATCTCTTCTACAAACTTCTCACTTTATTCATCATTTCCTCCAAATATGATATCATCAAAAGATATTACCAAAATCATCAAACCATCATCAATTTTTTTCCAATAGAGATTACTATCTGCCATACCTTTGCTATATCCAAGCTTTGTCAAATTCTCGTCCAACCTTGCATACCAGGTTTTGGGTGGTTGTTTCAAGCCATACAATGCTTTCCTCAATCTACATACTATGTCCTTGTCATCTGTCAAAAGATAACCTTTAGGCTACTCAATGTACACTTCTTCTTCAAGTTCTCCATTCAAAAATGCTGACTTGACATCCATCTAATACACTTTGAATTTCTTTTGTGCTACATAGGCTAAGAATAATCTTACTACTTCTATTCTAGCCATTGGAGCATAGGTCTCATCATAGTCTATTCCTTCTTTTTGTGAGTAACCTTTACATACTAATCTTTCTTTATTTCTTACAACTTCACCTTTTTCATTCATCTTGTTCCTAAATACCCATTTAGTTCCAATCGCATTCTTGTCTATTGGTCTAGGAACCAATTCCCATGTCTCATTCTTTACTATCTGATCCAATTCCTCTTTCATGTCTTATTTCCAATAATCATCTTTACATGCTTCATCTAAATTTTTAGGGTCAACTTGAGATATCAAACATAATTCTTCATTAGCTCTACCTTTTTTCATCACACCTTTGTCTTTTCTTCAGATGATCTACTTGGATGGGTGATTCTTTATCATATTATTTCCTAAAGTAGGAGTTGCTATCTCAACTCTTGGCTATACTAAAGGTTTTGAGCTTTGTTCCTACCTTGGCTCTCCTCCATTCTACAAATCATTGTTATTCTTAAGAAATACTTCATCATTCCTTGGCTTAGTAGCAACATCATCATCTAAATTGTAATCAACTATTCTCTCTTGTATCCTAAATTTCTCATCAATTCTCACATTTGCACTTTCCATAATAGTTACCAAAGCTATTTCTTTTGATACTTGCTTTTCATTAACCAATCTATACTCATTAACACAATCTTTCAAGGATCTTTCCACACCTGCTCTAAATTCTTCAACTTTATTAGAGAGTATATTCTTTCTTTCTTTTTTCAATATCTTGGGACATCTACTCAAAAAAAGACCAAATTCTTTACATGTCCAACAAACAAAAAATTTCATACCTTCTAGTTCTCTCTTTGTAAGTAGATCAATACCTTCATCTATCTTTATCTTTTCTTCTGAGATGGATCTATCTTTGCTTGTGCTACTATTCCATTGTATACAAAAGAAGGATTCTAGATATAAAAACTCAATACACTTCTCTTTACATAGATCTGACAACTCACCAAGAATTTCCATCATTTGAGTGTCAAAATTTCCTCTGTTAGATGTAGGACTAATTTTACTAAACATGCTCACCATGGATCTCCCAAAGTTGTTAAACTTTATCTTCAAGGACCTGATGCACTGATACAAATTGTTAGAAATAATAGTCCACCAAGATAACATAGGTCCTTGTTAGGAGATTCCAACCCTATTAGGAGTTGTGCCAACCCTGTTAGGAGTTGTAGTACAATGTATGCAAGAAGACCCCACTGCTCAAACATGCAATTTCAACTACAATAAGAGCTCACTGATCAAATGAGTAATTTACTATTATGTTCTTCTTTCCTTCCTTTATACTAAGCCCTCAAAATAGTTCCCTAAATTGGTTGGTAGACCTTCTCAATTAATCATTATAGGACCACATTAAGAACATGTTACACTTAATGATAACATTAATCTTCCACCTTGCAACTTGAATAACTTTCTGTACATGCAATATTATGATGAGAAAAATTAGCCACATCATCACCAACATGTTTTCTACATATCCTTAACCTTGATTCTCAGAATAAAATTCTGTTAAGAATTATAACAAGTTTACCGGAACATGCCTCTATAAACTCTATCTCAAAATAGACATCACCAAAACTTACATAACTTCTTCTAGACTTATCATTTCTTCTTCCAATATTAACTACATAAAATAGATATTCAAAAGTATCTCCCATAACCTCAGATAGTTAGAATACTCAACTATCCATTTGTACCAACTTGATCTTTTCACTATTCTTCTATCAAATACCACAGAAAACTACTACATTGACATCAATGAAAAAATTAGTCATGAATGTAACATACCATCATAGTAATATATCTACAATACTCCCCCATAGGATTATCATCAACATTCATGCTTCCAACAAAAATGTCTAGGCAGGTGGCATTATAATACCTATCCACTTCCAAAAATTGCTCTTAAGCTTCATCCTTAATCTATTGGATTTCTTCATGTAATCTGTCCATAAATTTATTACCTACCACTATCCTCTCAATAAAATCATTGAGCTTATCTAACTCATCTAAAACATATATTTCCATTAGCATTCGATAGCTTTGGCCTTTTATTGATTTTAATGCATGTAAGTCTTTAACCCAAGTATTTATTTCATCCATCAACCCAAAATCTTGGTTCACTATCAAAACCAATTTGTCAGTATTTGAATGGATGTGGTGCAACATAATACAATTTACTTGTATGATCCACACACCTTTCTCTTCAAAAATTGTATGCCATTTCTAACATGATTCCAAAAATGGATCTAACTACATTCCTATCCCTTTTCTTCCTAATGCCATTGCTTGAGTTATGTATGGATTCTCCGGGTCAATGGGGCCCAATTCTTCATTCAAATAGCCTCTTAGTAGCTCATTCTACATTTGCAATATTATTATCTCTGGTTCATCCCTATCCATGTGTCAAAATACTTCCTTCAAGCCCGTAGTGATCATCATATGGTTGTATCCATCGTGGGACTTCCCAACATGACTAACTTAATTTGGTAATCTTTCAAAGTCAGTTCTTCAGTATCAAAATGAAGAGGAGGAATGGAAATATCTACAAGAAGGTCCTAATCTTGGTTCTTTATTATGAAGGCTAGTGTTTATGCATCACCCTTAGGTGGTTCAAGCCTCTTCACTTTTTTCAATTAGTTCCTTCATTCCTTCCTCTATTGCTAGGTCCAACTACATTTTCTACTAAAACATAACCCCCCTCTTCTACCATGCTGGTGTGGTGGCCATGGGTGACATGTACTTGGCTAAAGAGGTTAGTTCTATAGAAGGCTCCTTTCCATTTTCACTTCTTTCTGGAGTTTTCTTGCGGTGAGAAAGATCTTGAGAAGGAATCTTTCTATTTTGATGGGATGAAGAACTAGCCTCTGTAACTGGGGATTTTGATGAGTTTCCTGTATTTTTCTCTCCTCATATACCTCATTAGCATGGAGCTATTGATATTAACTCTCCTCCATTCCTTGAATTTTAGGTTTTGCTTCTCTTGCTGGAGGAGGTGGAGCTACTAACCCTTTGTCCAAAACAATCAAATCCCATGATGGTGGTGGTGGAATTCCCAAAGGTCCTTGAGGAAAGAGGAAGAAATTGATTCCAATA
This sequence comes from Cupressus sempervirens, assembly GCA_028749045.1. Taxonomy (NCBI): domain Eukaryota; kingdom Viridiplantae; phylum Streptophyta; class Pinopsida; order Cupressales; family Cupressaceae; genus Cupressus; species Cupressus sempervirens. The sequence goes on from CM053789.1 coordinate 159,396,477, forward strand.
CTCTCCTAAAGGAAAACTAGTGTTAGTGTCTTTGATCTTCTCACCTACCATCTTAATACCCACTAGTCTAAAATCAAAGTCCAAGAGGTTGAAGATATCAGTTCCTTCACTCTCCATCTCTGCTATCCACTTTTTTTATTCATCCTCTAAAGTTGATACTTGGATAGGATCTTTTAGAGAAAATGGAGGTGTTAGTGTAGAGCTTCTTCTTGTTTCTTCCTCTACAAATTTCACCAAGCGGGCTTTGTGGTTCAAGGGGAAAATTTCTATTTGTTCTCCTTCTTCTTCATACTCATTTTCTAGGATGGTCACACAAACCTGTGGGGTAGAGTTATTTTCTTTTTCAATATTCTCCTTTGTGTACTCACCATAGTTGTTTCAATCCTCTCTTTCTTTGGAGGTGAGGGGGAGACTTCTTTCTTTGTAATCATATACAGTTGGACCCTCTATTCCTCTACTTGTTCCACTTCTGGCTGTGCTTGAGGCTTAGCTTGTGCCTATTTAGGTTGTTCCTATTGTGGAGGTGCTTGAGATTAAGCCACTTCTTTCTTTTCCCTATAAGGTGCTCTCTTCCTCTTCTTTCTCTAGTTAGCTTAGAAGTACTCCTCCTCTTGCTCATGTTGATCAACTATTTCTAGCTTTACTGGGGACTCAGTGGGGTAGGTTGGCACAATGACCTTCACAACTTTTCCTTTGGTTGATCTAGTTGTGGCTTGTAGGGGTATGGCCTAAGGAAATAAATCCATTCTTAATGGCTTCTTGATCCATTCATTTTTCAATTCAACAACATGCTTCACTTGATGATTTATATCATCATTCTCATCCCTCCCTATTTATGCATTCATGATTGACCTATCATATATTTTATCTCTATTATATAAAGGATCCATAAATTCTTTGGCATCCTTCTCTACAATCTTAAGAGGAATATTCATCTTTAACTTATTCTTTGCTAAGTATAGACTCATCCTATAATAGTCCCTTATTCAGACATCATAGTTATCTATTACATTCATCCAATGATCCTCCAAGGCATCAACATGTACAAACTATTTCTTGCCAGGTGTTGTACTATCCAAATTTTATCAAAGAATGGGCAAAGGGAGTTATATTCTTCTAAGTGATATTGATCCCATTCAAAGTCAAAGGTGGATATATCTTCTTTTGTTTTTTTCTCACTCTGTCATATGCAGAAGTGAGTTAACACACAATCTCCAAGAGTATGAGCCCATCTGATGGGTATCTTGGAAGATTCTTAGGGCATTCAAGAGTACCAACTACTAAAAAAAATGTGAAGGTTTTGAATGGAATGTAGTAGGCACCTATTTTTGAGATCTTGGCTATTGCCTCTACTAACATTCTCTTTGCATACTCTCCTTCTATGAGCCTGATGATTACAAAAATAAACCCATCATTCACCACTCTATATTCCACACTTTGTAATGGGAGCTTCTTCTTTACCAATTATGGGTATACCACATAGGGCAAAGAATTTGCATCCTGGATGCTTCTCTTTCTATAAAGGACTGGATAATCTATAGTTCTAACTTCCAGTAAGTACACCATATATGATGTCATATAGAAGCACAAGTTTGCTTTGATGGCTACTAGTTTCTCATCCAAGTTGTCACTTAGTGTTGGTGTAAATAAGTATTTACTATGTACACTTTACTTAAGTTTACTTATGTTAATGCATTATTTTATTATATTGCATTATTTTTATTATTTTATTTTGTGAGACACTTAGGAGTTTGTGTACTCTCATGAGTTGTCATGTTGACAACACAGAAGTATGCAACTCTAATTCAACACATGGTATCTATAATACTAGAGCTTGCATCATTCATTGAGTTGTCATGTAGACAACATAGTTATTTGTACTCCCTTTTTTGCACATGTTGTCTACACCATTAATTTGTGTGCTACACCATTGTAGGCTTATCCTCACATCATCACACTTACTTCCATGCTTAATGGAGGATAACCCATATCCGGTGGACATGTGCCTAGTTGTATGACTTATCATGTTGCTAACTTCTATGCATTCTAGAAGCTCTCCAGAGGCTTTTATATACAGGCACTCCTAGTGTACTTTGATATGGCATATTGAATGAATATCATCATTCTAATCATGCTCTCTCTCTTTGGTCTATTTTTGTGCTTTTGTTTGAGTTTCTTGGTCTTGGGTGAATTTTGTCATAAGCCAAATTCTTACACTTAGGATGGTAACCCAATCAATTGGCATCTTTTTCATTATGATGGTTTCAATGAAATAGACCTTCCAATTCTGAAGGTGACCTACTACTGGGAAACCTATGACTCTGCTCAATAGGACACTTGCATATCTAATATCATCCTTAATGTATCCCCTTGTCATATCTACTTTGCCCACTCTATGACCCACTGGGTTCTTGTTAATTAGAAAAGATGATTGGACTATTTCCTTTGCCTCTTTCTCATTCTTCTTGTACCATCTCTCTGACCCATCATACAAGATTTGTACATATTGATATGCCCTTGTGAGGTGAAACACCTTTTCTATGTTTTGGGTTCATAGGTCTAGGACTATCTCACCTATTATGCTCTTGATGACCTTCTCTTTGGTCACATAGTGATCCGCTAGGGTCATTATCAGTTTTGAACATTGAACTAATGTTGGGTGAGATGTTGCATTCACAAGACCTAACTAGATGAGTGCATAAACCATCACCAAACTTTCCTTTGGTTTATTTCAAATTGTGAGGAATGCATTCTAGTCTATGTGTCCCAATGCTATGTCTTTAATTTTTGCGTCCATCTTGGAATCAAGATTTCTACGAGGCTCCTTGATACTTGAAAGTGGCAGGTTTTGGAGCCATTTTCTCTATTATGGAAGATGAGGAAGATTCCATTTGACATGCATGAAAGGGGCATACATTAGTTCAAAGGCAAAATCTTAATCTAAAAAGACCCTATACTAACACCCAAATAGGTCAAAATCATGAAAATGAAGTCCCCCCCTTCAAAATACCTTGTTATGTGTTTCAGTAAACCCGGTGCAACCTTATAGGTGTGTTGGTGCATTGGATTAGCCAAAGAATAGGATAAGTGCACAATTGTGCATGTGCACACCTATGCAAGTTGCCTACATGTGCAGTGCATGTGCAAAATGGGGGAAAAGGGGGGCACTTAGCTCTTTGTCTTTTGAGTGCAAAGTGGCACACATGCAAACCTTCATGAATTCTTGGACGATTTTCTTCATTTAGTTTTAGTTGTTTTTTATTAGATTTTTTCTTTTTAGTTTGACGGAGGTGCGCACATGTGCACCTCATTGGGGTGCACATGTGTACACCTTATAGGGGGTTCTAACCTTATCTTTGCTATGTGCAAGTTACCAAGAAAGCATAGCTATGCAGTGGATTGGGGTGTGGAGGTGTGGCACTATGGAGGGAGGAAAGAGAAAGTGAGAAAGTAGAGGGGTCAAGGGGCCTTATATAGGTCTTGGGCACCTAGTGTGCACCCCCATAAGGAGTGTACCTACGGAGGTGCACACCCCTAGACTAGGGATGCAATGCGCATATATGCACTTGAAGCATGTTAAAGCCCAAACACATGATTTATGACCCTCTTCAGTTTCCCAACTCTTCCCAGTCAGAGACTAGGATTTGATCTAGACCTAGGGTAGAGTCCAAAAATGACCAAGACTCCAAACTAGGATCAGAGTAGGGAAAAAATCACTAGGGGTCTCTATTTCTAGGAGAAACATGGCGTGCATTATGAAACTACAAAAATAGCCCCAACAAAAAGGGAAATGACAAAGGTATTTCTTCATCTAAAAGCATTTTTTTGGTGTGTGTCAAGTAACAACTAAATTCTGAACATTTCAAGGAGCTTTCAAGTCCATTGGTAGTTGAAACTTTAGAATCTCAAATCTTGAAGCTTAGTGTGTGCTCATTGTATTCATTTCCTTTGACATCTCAAGGTGTAGTCTATCATGAGTTTCTAGCAACTTGGAGAAAATATTTTTCTCCACCAATCCATTCTTTGGGAATCCTCTTAAAACCTATTTGTCAATCAATATCGAACCAGATGAGAGAATCCATTCTGAGGGCTCTTGGTGAGTTATCAATTATTTCTTTTTAAGTCTTTGATAATAATTTTTTATTTTCTTCATGGAGCTCTCTTATTTCTATTTAATTATCCCTTGAAGCATTTTGTATAGAATAGGATAGCCATTTTGGAATGCATATCCCCTTTTATCTGATTACCCTTTTAGAATTGTGTAGAATCTCTAGATTTAACACCATCTGTTATTCTTTTCTTTCTTTTGTACCCCAAATAAGCTTAGACTATATGGTCAAGGCATTCGTGTCCTTTCCCAAAAAAAAAATCAATTTGAAAACCCTTGCATTCCTCTTTTATTAAAATTTTGGGAAACTCTCATGTCAAACAATGATCTTAGCAATTTTTTTTTAAAGAGACATTTTTGTCTGAACAAACAAGTTTTGTATTATCCCTTGCTACTGCCAACCTAGATTCAAAAATTACCTAAACAGTCAATTTATAAATTTATAAAGTTTTAAAAGCTATCAATCCACAATTCTAATTTTAGGACTGGAATTCGTCTATAGCTGCAAACAACATACATTTTTAGTTGGTACAAGAAACAAAATCATCCAAATTCTTTGACAAAGAAATACGTCTTCCTAAAGTAGAAACCAAATGGAGTAATCTATTGAATGCATCAATAAAGAATATTGATTGCACCTACCCCCTAGAGTGACCATAAAAGAAAAACATAACTTTTAAATCAAACACATAACTAAGAGCAACCACACAACTAAAAGAAAACCCACTTGCATAAAATAAACACACGACTGAAAGTAAACACACATGCAAGAAGTAAAAAATTTATTTTATATTATTTTTTATTTTAGGCCTTGAAGTAATGTTTTATAAAATTTCCATTGATTGGAAATGGGACCAATTCCCCTTGTAGAGAACTTAGCCTAAAAATATTTTCTCCTAAAATCTCTACAATTTGATAAGGGCCAATCCACAAGCGTTGAAACTTAGTGTGATTTCCTGGATTTTCTTTTTCCTCATCCCATAGAAGAACAAGATCAGATATTCTAAAAGATATAATTATGGCTCACTTGTCAAACCACCATTTTATGGCAACCTGATGTTTTGACATGTGCTCTAAATCTACTATCATTTTCTCATCCAATTCCAAGAGATTCATCAATATGATCTTAACTCTATAAACATCCTCAACATATGCTCTCATGAATTTCAACATTGGAATATTGAGATTGAGTGGGAATACTAGTTCCTATTCATAGATGAGTAGATATGGGGATGTTCCCAAAGAATTTTTTATCCTGACTCTATCTATCTACCATGAATATTTCAATTGAGTGTGCAAATATTTTGGGTTCTCTTTGAGAAATTATTTTATCCCTATGATCAAGTTCTTATTGGTGGACTTAGCCACACCAGTCCCTTGGGGATAGTAATTAGATGAGAACTTAATTATAACTTGATTGTCTAATGCCCATTGAGTAAGGAAGATTGATGCAAAATATGAACCATTGTTACATACAAGGAAGAAAAACATTATAAACCTAGTGACAATGTGCTCTTCCAAGAAATCAGTAACTACTTTCACTATGAAGTTTCATAAATGTTAAGCTTCTATCTAGCATGTACAATAGTCTATGGCTATGAGGATGAACATATGTCCTATTGATGATGGTGGGTTTATTGGTCCAATAAAATCTAGCCCCCAGTTAGAAAAAGGACATACCTCAAACACTAGTTGTAGTGGCATAGCTGGGTGTCTCTCTTTGTTGGCACTTGTTTGACAAATGTGTCAAGATCATACATGTTCAAATGTATCCTTGAAGATTATAGGGAAAAAATAACTTGATCTCAAAATCATATGGGACATAGCTTTTTTTGATTCATGTCACATGCCATACTTATCATAATACTACTCCAATACCTCTTTGACTTCCTCACATCCCAAATTTTTTAGATAAACCCCCTCTTATTTTCTTTTGTAAAGTTTCCTATCTTGAAGCATATATGATTCACACTTCACCTTGAGTCCTCTATGTAGGGAATTGTTCATCTAGTTGGGGTATTGATTTTGCAAAAGATAGTAGATACTATATTGATACCAAACATCTGTGATTATTCCTTGATCAATATCCACTTGAGACACTATGATCTTTTGTTCATGGTTGGTACTAATTTTTTCATCAAATCGGGTTTTATTTTTAGTACCGATCTCATTTTTAGCTATCATCTTAGTCAACCCTTGTGCTCTCACTAGATTCATTGGTTGAATTTCCAAATAAAACTCTTGAAATATAGCCATCCATTTTCCTCATCTTTCACCTAATTCATTCTACATTAGTAATTTTTTGACTGCAAAATTTGGCACAATAGCATATACCTCACTCCCAAGTATGTAATGGCAAAATTTCTTGACTGTCTTTATCATAGAAAAATATTTTTTTTCAAGATTAAAGTAGTTCAACTTAACATTCTTTAGAAGAAAACTCATGAATGCAATAGGTCTCTCATCTTCTTTTTCTTTCTTTTGAGTGAGAATCTTGACACATGAGTGTTTGGAAGTGAACAAATATATTTTGAAAGGAAAATCATAGTCTAGACTTACAAGTACTGGAGCCATAGAGATAAAAAAATTAATGTCTTTGGAAGACTTCTTGATCTCAGGGACACATTCTATCTTTTCTTCTTTCTTCAACAAGTCATTAAGGGGATGCACTATCTTAGTAAATCCACTAATGAACTTATGCACAAAATTAATCTTCCCGAAGAAATATTTGAGCTCATTATGACTATGAGGAGGTGAAAACTTTAGCATAGATTATAATCTTTCAATATTAATGGATATCCCAACTTCAAAAATAACATGCTCCAAAAGATTTCCTTTTGTAACCCTGAATGGACACTTCTTAGGATTGAGAGATATGTCGTATCTCTAACATCGATTGAAGACTTGTCTCAAATCTACAACATGAGTACTCTGATCTTTTGAAAAGATGGTTAAGTCATCCATATAGATAACTATATATTTATTTATCAGCCCTTTTAATTCTTCATCCATCACTCTTCAAAAAGTAGCTCCTATGTTGATTAATCCGAAGGGAATTCTTCTGTATGCAAAAGTTCCCCATTTTGTTGTAAATGCAGTCTTTAACCTTTCTTCCTCACTTACTAGCAACTATTTGTATCTTGAATATCTATCTAAAAATGACATCATTTTGGATCTATTCACAATTTTCAACACCTCATCAAGCGAAGGAAAAGGATAGTTATCCTTATGGGATGCTAGGTTCAAATTGTGAAAATCTGTGCAAAGGCAAATTTATCCAGTTGTTTTCCTTACTAGAACAAAGTTAGCAACCACATCAAATGTCAGATTGGAAAGATAATTTTGATATCAAGAAACTTATGGACCTCTTTCATTATTAGTGGTTCAATAATTGGATTCACTGCTCATTGTCTTTGACAAAAAGGTTTGGCATCAGGCTTCAACAGAATGTCATGAGTGATGATTTCAGGATCATAGGTCTTGAGTTCTTTATAACTCCATGCTATGACATCTTTGTATTCTGTAAGTAATTAAAGCATACTTTCTTGTTCTTACGGATTACATTCCTTTACAATTCTTACCATCTTAGGACCTTCTTCCATACCCTAATTATATGAATCATGTTCTTCAATCCCCTTTTCTTCAAGAATTCTTTTACTACATGCTGATTTTTCTCAATCAAAGATACATTCCAACTCTACCATCCCCTTAGGAATAGTATTGGTCTTCAAATTTATAATCCCATATTCATCTTCTAGCTCATCATCCTCAGGTTTATCATTAGAAGTATCTTCAATCTCTTATCCTTTGAAAATGCCATTGCACATGATTAACTTGAGAATATATTCTCATCTTGGAAGACTTGGAAGTTCGTGATGTTATCTAGAATAGATGGTGCAACAACCAATTCAACTAAAAACCTCTTTAGTTTTCTTCTTTCAACGAGTTGCAACACACTTTTTGAAATGGAAAGGGCATTAGATACCATGTTCTTCTTTCTCTAAATGGACCTTATGTTTAGAGCCTCAAAATATTTCATCAAGTCCAAAACTTTTTTGCAATACACAAGTAGTCTTCTATCATTGCAAGAGTAAATTGATTTCACCTATCTAATCACCAATTGAGAGTCTCCTTCTATTATGAGAGCTTTGATGTCTTTCTCTAATGTGAAGAGAAGTTTGTGAATCAAGGCTTCATATTCTGTAACATTTTTAGTACATCTAAATGTTAAACAATATGCAGCATAAAAAGATCTATCTTTGGGACTTATTAATTCAATACCTGCACTAGCTCCTAATTTACATTTAGAGCCATCAAACCTAAGTGTCCAAATTGGTTGTTTTTCGGGTTTTATGGACTTGTGTTTATTTTTTCAAATCTTTTCTTTTACTTGAACTTTGAAAGACTATTTCTTTGGGATCCATTTCAATCTTTTATGTGGTGGACTTGGTGTGTTACCATTATTTACCTTTGATATGGGGATTGTCTATTTCTCTTGTTGATCTTGTATCTCCTCAATCAATTCTATGATTTTATTAATTTATGGATTAGGATGAAAAACTATCGAGGTCCAGCCTTCACCTTTTATAAAACATCTTCTCCTTGGGACTTTAATCATTCCTAGTGGAGGAGAATATAAACCTCCACCATCTAAATAGGTGCCACTATATGATGCATTACGATCTTCTTTTTTCTCTTCATCATTCTTCACAACTTTAGATATTCATGTGGGTTTTGAATTTTCCTTTTGTATATGAATTAGAATTTTATCATCTTCTAGATGCATCATCTAAGTTAATACCTAAGAAAATTCTTCTTGGAAATGTGAGTACTCAAATTTTGAATGACTCATTTTGTGTAACCTACAAAATCTCAGGAGGAGCATAAAACTTGGGTCTACTTCTTTGCCTAAACATTATAAATTTTAAACCATGTTGTTAATGAACTGAGTCACCACCTCTTCTCTTGGAGTAGAATTGATGGATTCTTTATATAGATTTTATGGTTTTTTGGCTAAATTTAGGTCAAGAGCCATCACCTTTTAAGAACCTAAATCTACTTGGAAAAATGCTACATCATTTGGTGCATTGTATTGTGCGATCATCAACTTCACTTTTTGGCTCAACATTGATCTTGATCTGATTATTCAATCCTTTCCAAGGTAACCGTAGTTGAGTAAAATCAATTGAAAACCATCCTCTCAGGCACTTTGTCCACTCTCTACTTAGTTTCAAGCCATATGTTTTTGGAATCTACACCACATGTATGTCTATGATGTCTTGAACTCTAGGGTTTGTAGTCAACTCTATTTGAACATCTTTTAATACCCCAAAAAATTTTACTTCCATTTTGTTGAGTTGAATCACAATTCAACTATCAAAAGTGGCATGACATTACAAGAAGCTCTCGAATCTACAAGACAATTGTGAAGGTTTCTTCCAAAATTCTAATATTGACTAAGAAAGGAGGTACCTCTGCCTTGTCTTCTACATGGTTGGCATAGGCTCTGAATTATTCACTTATTGTGATATTATATTTTGGAGGCTTGCATTCTGTGTTTCCTTTGTATGATCAAGAGTCTTTATTAGTGTTTCTCTCTGATTAGGGCAATTTTATAGCATAGCAAATAAGGCTATATTAGCTTTTGTTCTTTTTAAATCTTTGACTGCACTATACTTCTCAGTTGACCATGCAAGATTCTTCAGTATCATAGGTATGTTTCCTTGGTTGTGTTTTTTCTATCCAACATAAGGTGCTCATATAGGCACTAGATTGTTACTAGCCCTTGGATTTAGAGGTGTTGGTTGTAATGTAGGAGTAGTCCCATTAGTCATGGGTTCTTTTTTATTCCACCAATTGTAAGTATTTTGATTGTCATTTCAAAAAGGAAATACCTCTTTGGGTTGAGGATCTTATTCTTGGCTGAATGGAAAAGTAAATTATTTGTTGACTTTTTCTTCTGTTATCAAATTTTGTGGAGGATCATAGGACTCTAATAACATAGTGTTTAATTGCATAGGGGATCATTGTCATTGTCTTGTGAATATTGATTCACTTCTTGATTTTCTTTGAAATATGAGCCACCATCATTAGGCATGTTTTAATTTTTGTCAAATTGATTGATGTCCACAAACTAAGCATTGTTTTTGTTATCCAAATGGATACTTCCATTGTTTGGATGGGTATTCCATTGTTGATTCTATCTTTGGAAACCGTTGTTGCAATCTGGAGGATTGAAATTGTTCCCTACTTTTTTATTTCCATTGAAATTCTTGTTGTAATTTTGACCATAGTTGTTGTTGTAATGACCTACATTTGATCTCTAAAAATTGTTTTTATACCCTTGTGACAACTTTAAATGGGTTAGCTCATTGGTAAGATGAGACATGGTCTTCTTTATTTGGCCAATCTTAGATGCAACATTATTTTCTACTTTAGTGGATGTTGATGCCTTCTTCTCAAAGAAAGCATCTTTTGGAGGTTCGTATCCTGGGTAAGTCATGATTGGAACTAGTACTACAGGTGTCTGTTGTAGTGGAATTGGATTTATTGGAAGGAATTAACTAGGCATCACTTGTGCTCCAATAGGATATGTTGGTACTATTGTAGTAGCTTGAGCTAGCACCATCAATCATCCTCCATTAGGATTGGCTTGTTTAGTAAAGATAATTGCTTATGAGAAAAATTTGTCCAATGTGTCGATGTCTGTAACAGATAGTATTCTCAATAAAATAGTAGTGAGATGGTCCATAGAATTTAGATAAATCTAGATTGCAGCTTCAACTAGTATGGTGTAGGGTGTTTTCAAATTGTAGTAGGCCATATGAAAGTGATGATTGAAATATGAAATGTTCTCTGTTGGACCTCTCTTGATTGATATGAATTGATGATGTATCATAGTCGAGTTAATGAATGTTTTAGATTGTTCTACAAATAAATTTTCAAAGGAGGCCAAATTTTGGATACATCCTAGTGGAAACTTCACATACTAGTTAAAGGCAACTTCTCCCAATGAGTATGGGAATAAATAGAGGACCACATTCTCTTCTTGAATCAATTTTTGATTGCATATTTCTTTGAATACCTTGATATGGTCCTCAGCTATTTGTGTTTCTTCATAAATGAACCTTGGGTAAAATTTCTCATGATTCTTGCGAAGGTCATTGAGTGCACCTTGCAAGTTGATTGGTAAATCTATTGTGTTAGCAAAGAAGGCCATCGATAGAGGATTTGGCAAAATGATAGGTGGAGGTTGGTTCAAAGGTGGAGCTAAAGATGATAAAATTTGGAATGAAAATGATATAATTCTTGCTAATCCTTTATCATTGTGAGGCTTGCAAAAATGACTAAGTTATAGGAACTCATGTACAGTGGGTGAAGACTACAAAGCTCGCTGAAATGGAGATGGTGGATTAGGATCTTCTAATTTGCATCAATTTTGGACAAGTGCACGTCTAAAGAAGCACACTCTTCAAAAAGTGCACCAGCGCACCTGCATACCTATGCACTTGCGCACCTTCTAATAGTCACAGACTTATAATTTTTTGAACATCCAAAAACTACAAAATTTCCAAATAACATCTTATTTTTCATATCTGAATGGTCTTGGGCCCTCCTTATAATGCCACTTTTGTTGAGTTGTACTTTTGCATGATGCTAAACAATAGGAATCCTTTCAAATTACTCTCTTAAAAAGCTAATCACGGATCAACTCCAAGGTTCTGGGTGGTCTTACAACGTATTGAAATCTGCTCAATTGAAGATAAATGTGTATGCTCATGAGGAAGCCTTTTCTAGTTCAAGCCAATTTTAGATAAATCTATTGCTATTTGAAAAGTGTAACCATAAAAGATATATTTTTGTATTTTCTATTTTATGATGAATACAGTCTACCAATGCAATTCTATATGAATTCCTATTTTAACCAAGTGTTAGAAAAGCAAATAAAAAAGGTAAGGTAATGAGATATTAAAGCAAATAACTTGAAAGGGAAATTCCTAATAGACATAGACAATGTTAACAACATGTCTGCAAATTAAATTATTAAAAGGGATTGGGTAGGAAACTAGTGAAATTAGGAGCAATGCTTTCTCAACTCCATTGATGCAATTGTCAATGAGAACTCAATATAAATTGAAAGATGTTACACATTTCATCAAATCAAAAGGCCATATAAAGTGTGCTCATGTGAGACAAGACACTATGCACAACCAAAGATGATGATTTCTCCAATTCATTTACATCATTAGAACTGATTAACATAGGGAAAACACCAAAACTAAAAGGTTGCACAATCATAATAACACAATAAAACCATTGGATCCATTATTGTTCATGAACATGAATTCACAAAATTAACTCACTCTGATAGGAATAATTACACTCAGAATAAGAGCACCAATATCATATATTATTGTATCAAAATGATGGCTTGGAGTACATATTACATCCATCTATTAATAATAAATAATCTCCCCCTTTTGTGTTAGGAGTGAGAGCTCTTAAAATGCAAACTTATGCTAAAAAATAATAAAGAAAATATAATTATATACAAACCAACTCTCTAAATGGTGCTAAGTAGGTCTCCACCCTTGTTTATCTTTATTAATGAGTATATGAGCCTTTACATGACATAAAAGAATGAAAGAATAAGAAGATAAGAAGGAGGAAGCTATGAGATGATCTAAAAGTTTCTTGAAGTTCTAAAAATGGATGCTCGACCTTCTCTAGGCATTTCTGGAAGTTGAACTATCATCAAAAAGCATTTTCGATGCATGGAATGCTCTAAATTAGCAACTGGCAGTTAACTATTGGTGAATTGCTTCTTAATCAAAATTTTTAGCACACCTCTTTGAAAAGCACACCTACGCACCTGCGCACTTTGGTGACAGGTTCCAAAAAATCCAAAATTTTCTAAGTGTGAAAATTGAATTTCCATCATCTGGATTTTTTCCCTCTTGACACCAAAATGATGTATGGAAGTTTATTCTTGAACTTCTCTATCATCTTAGCTACTAGAATAGCTTCTAGTAGATTAAAAGCCTTATATTTAATCTTTACCACTTGTTGGTGATTGTTGACTTCTATTCTTTTCTCTACAAAATCTTCAAGCTTGGTGTCCAATTCCAACTATCCTTCTTCAGTTTTGAAGGCTTTTCTGATGTCATCTTTTGATGAATCTTCTTCAAATATCCCTTTGAATTTTTGGACTATTGATTGCACCACAAAAATCTTGGTCTTAGATTCATCCTCAAAATTTTCTAGGTAGGCAACATTATAATACCTCTCCACTTCCAAAAACTACTCTTGAGCTTTATCCTTAATCTGCTAAATTTCTTCGTGTAATCCCTCCATTCAATACAATCATCGAGCTTATCTAACTCATATGAAACATATACATCCATTAGCATTTAATACCTTTGGCCTTTTATTTATTTTAATGCCTGTAAGTCTTTAATCCAGGTATGTACTTTATCCATTAGCCCAAAATCTTGGTTCACTATCAAAACCAATTCGTTGGCATTCGACTGAATGTGGTCCAACAGAATCAAATTTCCTTATATGATCTAAACACCTTTCTCTTCAAAAAATTTATGTCATTACTGATATGATTTTAAAAATGGATCCAACTACATTCTTGTCCCTTTTCTTCGTAATGTTTCTACACGAGCCATCTCTATATTCTCTAGGTCAACAGGACCCAGTACTTGATTCAAATAGCCTCTTAGTAGCTCATTCTACTTTTGCTACATTATTATCTCTAGTTCATCCCTATCCATGTGTTTAAACACTTTCTTCATGCTTATAGTGATCATCACTTTGGCTATATTCATTGTGGGCCTTCCAACATGACCTCCTTGATTTGGTAATATTTCAGAGTTAGTTGTTTAGTGTCAACATGAGGAGGAGGAATGAAAATATGTGCAAGCAGGTCCTGATCTTGGTTCTTCATTATGAAATTCATTGTTCTTACACCACCCTTAGCTAGCTTAGACCTCTTCACTGCTTAAATTAGTTCCTCCATTCCTTTCTTTGTTGTTAGGTCCAGTTGCCTTTTCTAATGAAACATAACCTGCCTCTTTAGCCATGATGGTGTGGTGCCCATGGGTGATATGTACTTGGCTAAAGAGGTTGGTTCTACAATAGATTCCTTTCCCTTATCACTTCTTTCTAGAGTCTTCTCATGCTAAGAAAGATATTGAGAAGGAATCTCTTTGTTCTGTTGGGATGAAGATCTAGCCTCTGTATCTGGGGGTGTTTGATGAGTTTCCTATATTTTTCCCTCCTCAAATACCTCATCAACATGAAGCTATTGATATTCACCCTCCTCCACTCCTTGACTTTTAGGATCTGCTTCTTTTACTAGAGGAGGTGGAGTTACTGACCCTTTGTCTAGAACAACCAAATCTTGTGATGGTGGTGGTGGAATGCCCAAAGGTCTTGGAGGTAGAGGAGGTAATTGATTCCAATCATCTCCTAAAGTCACACTAGTGGCAGTGTCTTTTATATTCTCACCTATAATCTCAGTACCCAATGGCATAAAGTCAAAGTCTGAGTTGTCAAAGATATCAGTTCCTTCACTCTCCATCTCTGCTATCCACCTTTGTTATTCATCCTCTAATATTGATACTTGGATAGGCTCTTTTAGAGAAGATGGAGGTGTTAGTGTAGAGCTTCTTCTCCTTTATTCCTCTGTAGCTTTGGTCGAGTGGATTCTTTGGCTCAAGGGGACAAATTCTATTTGTTCCCCTTCTTCTTCATCCTTAGCTTCTAGGATGGTCTCAAGAACTTGCAGGGATGCAGTTCATCTCTTCTTTAATCTTCTCCATTGTGTACCCACCATAGTTGTTTCAATAATTTCTTTCTTTGGAGCTAAGGGGGAGGCTTATTCCTTTGTAGTCTTTTGTGGTGGGACCCTCTATTCCTCTACTTTTTCCTCTTATGGCTATGCTTGAGGTTGTACTTGTGCCTATTTAGGTTGTTCCTATTATGGAGGTTCTTGAGCTTGAGCTACTTTTTTATTTTCCCTAGGAGGTGCTCTCTTCCTCTTCTTTCCTTGATCAACTTCAAAGTACTCAACCTCTCTCTTATGCTAATGAACCATTTCTAGCCTTACTGGGGATTGAGCAGCATAGGTTGGCATGATGACCTTCACACCTTTTCCTTTGTTTGGCCTAGCTATGGCTTGTGGGGGTATGGCTTTAGGAAATGGATCCATTCTAAATGGCTTCTTGATTCATTCCTTTGTCAATTCAACAACATGCTTGACCCAATGATTTATTTCATTTTTCTCATCCCTCCCTATTTTTGTATTCATGGTCAACCTATCATAATTTTTTATCTCTATTATATAAAGGATCCATGACTTCTTTGGCATCCTTCTCTATAGTCTTAAGAGGAATATTCATCTTTAACACATTCTCTACTAAGTATAGACTCATCCTACATTAGTCTTATCCAAACATCATAGTCATCTATTGCATTCACTCAGTGATCCTCCAAGACATCAACATGTATAATATATTTCCTTACCAAATGTTGTACCATCCTAATGTTATCAAAGAATGGACAAGGGGATTTGTATTCTTCTAAGGGATAATAATCTCATTCAAAGTCAAAGGTGGCAATATATTGCTTCTGCTTCACCTCAAAGGCACCAATTGTGATGGGCCAAACCCATGTCTTCTTACGTTGTTTTCTCACTTTGTCATATGAAAAAGTAAGTTGGCACACAATCTCTAAGTATATGAGCTTATCTGATGGGTATGTTGGGAGATTCTTAGGGCATTCAAGAATACCAACTACCCAAAGATATGTGAAGGTTTTGAACTGAATGTAGTAGGTACCTATTTCTGTGATCTTGGTTGTTGTCTCTACTAACATTCTCTTTGCATAGTCTCCTTCTATGAACTTGATGCTTGTAAAAATAAATCCATAATTCACCATTCTATATTCCAAACTTTTTTTTTGGGAGATTATTCTTTACCAATTATGAGTGTACCACATAGGGCAAAGCATTTTCATCCTGCATACTTCCCTTTCTATAAAGGCTTGAATAATCTATGGTTCTTGTTGCCAATAAGTACACCATATATAATGTCATATGGAAGCATGGGTCTATTTTGATGGCTACTAGTTGCTCATCTAAGTTGTCACTTATGATGGTAGCCCAATCAATTGGCATCTTTTCCATTATGATAGTTCCAATTAAATGGACCATCTAAGTTTGAAGGTGACTTGCTCCTAAGAGATCCATGAATCTGTTCAATGGGACAATCACATATCCAATATCATCCTTCATGTATCATGTTCTCATATCTACTTTGCCCACTTTGTAGTCCATTGGTGTTCTATTAATTAGGAAAGAGGATTGTACTATTTTCTTTACCTCTTTCTCATTCTCCTTGTACCATCTCTTAGATCCATCATATGAGATTTATAGGTATTGATCCACCCTTGGGAGATGAAACATCTTTTCTATGTTCCAGGGTTTTAGGTCTAGGACTATCTCCCCTATTATGCTCTTGAAAAGCTTCTTTTTGGTCACATAGTGATTTGCTAGGATCATTATCAGTTCTAAAGATTGAACTGATGTTGGGTGAGATGTTGTGCTCACAAGCCCTGATCGAATGAGTGCAGAAACTATCACTGACCTCTGCTTTGGTTTATTGCAGATTTTAAGGAATGCATTCCAATCTATGTGTCCCAGCTATGTGTCTTTAATTTTTGCCTATCCATCTTGGAATCAGGATTTCTTCAGGGCTCCTTAATACTTGAATGTTATAGGTTTTGGAGCTATTTTCTCCATCATGGAAGATGAGGAGGATACCATCTGATTTGCACAAAAGAGGCATACATTGAAAACCAAAGGAAAAAAATTGACCTAAAAAGACCCTAGACTGACACCCAAACATGTCAAAACCATGAAAAAGTAGCCCCCTTCAAAATGCCCTTTTATGCATTTCAATGCACTAGCACACATATAAGGGTGCATTGGTGCATTGAATTAGCCCAAGAATAGGCTAAGTGTGTAATTGCACATGTGGTCCTATGCCTACCTATGTAAGGTGAGCAGTTGTGCACATGCACCATCTATATGTAGAATGGGGGAAAAGGGGGCACTTAGCTCTTCTTCTTTTTTGAGTATGGAGATGTGCACATAAACACCTCATGGAGGTGCACAAGTGCGCACCTTCAAGACATTTTGGAAGATTTTCTTAGTTTAGTTTTAGTTTTTTTGTTATTAGGTTTTCTCTTTTTAGGTTGGTAGGGGTGCACATGTGTGCACCTTAAGGTGGGTTCTAACCTTGTCTTTGCTATGTGTAGGTGACCAAGCAAGCAAAGCTATGTAGTGGACTATGGTGCACAAGTGTGATGTTGTGGAGGGAGTCAAGTGAAAGTGAGGATGTGGAGGGGTTGGGGGACCTTATATTGGCCCTAGGTTCCTAGTGTGCACCCCCACAAGGTGCACACATGTGGAGGTTTGCACCCTCCATGGGTGCACACATGTAGAGCGACACACCCTTTGAGGGTGCACACATGCACAATTGTGTAGCCCTGGACTATGGGTGCAGTGCACACTTAGCGCACATGCGCATGTGTGCATATGGGAAAGTGCAAATGCACATAGTTGAAGCATATTAAAGCCCAAATAAATGGACTTTGACCCTCTTTGGTTGCCCAACTCTTCTCAGTTAGAGACTGGCATTTGACCCAAACCTAGGGTAGAGTTAAAAAATGACTGAGACTCTAGACTAGGAGTCTAATAAGAAAAAATTCACTAGGGGGTCCCCATTTCAAGGGGAAATGAGGCATGTATTGTGAAACCACAACAAGCCATTGGATCTTGCACATCTTGTGGGGTCTACTCACTGCATCTCAACCATCCATCTTGAAGAGATGATCTACATCGGCGGTTTTGTTTGAATCTTTTTTTGGGAGATTCTTGCGATGTCCAGGCCATCCATTTTGAGGGGATGACCTTCATTGATGATCAACATTCAATTTCCCCTTCTTAGTTGACCCTACATGTTGCGGGTGGATAACACGTTGATGAGGCCAAATATTGCTTTTATTTCATGATAGTTTTAAAACACTTTGTTGATACTCTATTTTATCTTTGTCAAAACATTTGTGGACCTATGTTTCTGAAACCTATGATAAACTTATGGGTAGATACAATGCCATCTTTTGCTAGTATTATATATATATATATATAATGCAATATTTCATATAATTATCAAAATGTGTGTTCTTATATTTGAATTTAATTTGATAAATGATTATTTGCAAACATGTCTCTATATTATAACTAACTTGTTAGCAATGAAGCTGAAAGATGATTGGAAGAATTCAAAGATGAGCGCCAACAACATTCAAGGAGAAAAGAATGCTAAGGAGTAGCCACGATGGAGGAAAGTTGTGATGGTTCCAAAAGACACGATAGCAAGTATGGAGGAACTATGAAGACTCATTGTATTCTCTGCATTTATTCCATGGCAAGCGGATGTTCAGACTTTATTATTCCCACCTTAAGCCATTATTTCTTCTTCCCGCCTTGAGTAGTTATTTTCTTTCTTTCTCTCCTATGGATTTATAGTTAGGATATTTACTTTTCTGTTATGGAATAAGTGTCAATCTCCTATATATAGGAATCGACCCAAGTGTGTTAGTTTAGCCAGTTAAAAGAAAGAGTTTATGAGAACAAACTATTAACTTTTACAATGAGTTGTGTTTTTATAGTTCTATGTTATGTAATGAATTTCTGAAATATAATGAAATAGTTTTTGGCTTCTATCTTGTGTTAGTAGTTTAGTTGAAGCCAACCAAGGAGGCCCACTTGGAAGGTGGATTAGATTAGGATAGAATAGATTTATTTCCAAGCATTCTTAGTAGTGTAAGTAGAAGTTGTAAGTTCTTTCCTATAGCATCGCACTTCGTGAATGTTCCTACAACATATGTGAGAATAGTTGTAGTGGATGAACTGAGTTGGAATATTTGTTAGCCTTTCATTGTATTTTCAATATCCATAGAGTTAAGTGTGTTAGTTTCTGGCAACAATAGTGTAAGTTCTTTTCCTTGCATTTTACTTTCTTGCAGCATAAGCTTAGTGACTCATTAAGAGACCTAGTGCACATATTGTGCCGACCATTTCAAGTATATGTCCTTGGGTTGACAAGATTAAATGCACCTCATAGTGGGAAAAATAGTCCTTAGTTTGAATATATTATTCCTAAGCATGGCCTAGAGCATGACTATGATACACCTATTGTGAGGTGGATCACACGTCATGATATCCTTCACACATTTTTTCCCATGCCACATATCAAATCTAGTTCTTCAATGCTAAGAAACTTCTTGGACTTGGTTGGCATTAAATCATTTCATGCCATAGCTCTTTAATGGATGAAATGTTCAAATTTTTGGCAATTTAATCTTTTGTGGCTAGGTGCACTCATTTCTTTATGTTCCTATCACTTCCTAGAATGTTTGCACTTCATAATAAGATTTATTTATGATACTTCATTTATTATGTACTCTGTAACCTCAAATATATTATTGTTGGAATTTAGACTCAAGGTTGTATTTCGGTTATGCCTGCACCCCATAAAGGCAAGTTTTTTTTTATTCCTGATATCTCTATTGTCTGATATTTTCTAGATTAATTCTCTATAAATCTTTTGCCTCTTATTCAATAGAAGTTATTGTAGTTTCATCCATTTAAATTTGTGCAATTTGTTATGCCACATTTTCTTGGATGTTTTTTGGAAATTGTAGTACCTTATGATTATGTTCATTCCAATTAACTAATCTATTAAGTGAATTTATTGTATTATTTGCATGGTTAGTTTGATTTATTGGCTTATTTTATGGTGTTAAAGTTGAAAGAATACAAATAGCAGTATGTTTGCTAGGGTCTATTGCATTTTAGTGTAGTTATTGGAAGAAGTAGATCAACAATATATCTGGTGCATCACTGCATTTTCCCCTTCAACATTTTGAATTTTTGTTTCCTTCTTCCTTTTCCCTCTAAGTCTTAGTTAGTTGCACCCAGCTTGTGAGGAAGTTGGCCTTCTCTAGAGATTCAATCTCTAATTACGTAGTCCCACACTTATGATTTTGTTTCCATGTTACACAAGGTCACTCAGGGGTAACACATCAGGCATGGGTGTATAATTTTGTGTCAATAGTTTTTGGCATGCCCAGTGGGACTACATTCAAGATTATTAAGAATTGTACTAGTTTTCTAGTGTCAATTAAAGGACTTCAACTTCTATGTTAAGAAGATAGTTCTACTCTTAGCATTTCAGCCTTTAAGAGGCTCACATTCAAGCACTTGGTGACTTCATCTCTACGTCTTGGTTTTTAGACTAGAATTGCTACAATTCATGCCCAAGGTTAAAATAAGGGCATCTTCTAGAGGTAATGTTTAGTTTATTGAGCCTTCATTTTCAAATCCTAGAAGAAAAAGAAGTGGACCCTCTCTATCACTAGTTAGGAGTTCAAAAGTAGCACATACACCTAGTAGATCTCTTTCTACTCCTCTAATTGATAGATCACAACCTAGGGTATCATCTTTTCATTTGAATACATCATTATTTCAAATGGCCCTCCCTATAAATCATGTGTTTGATACCTTTAATGGTGACATACCCCCTATTTTAGCTCAAATACACGATATCACAATATCTACTCTTAAGATTCTACTAGATTTTATTGGTGTAACTTCTATTTCCCCAATAGAACATATTTGGGAAGTTTCAAATATCTATAGTATACATGGTATTATAGAGGATGATGTTGATGTTAAACTATTGGATTCATCATTAAAGGGAAAAGCCTTGCAATGGTATAGAGGATTACCACACAACTCCATCCATAACTGGGATGAGCTAGGAGAAAGATTGTGCAAGCATCTCAAAGATAAGAGTGACCATCTATCAATTTTGGAACAGCTAACTACAATCAAGACAGCACCTCATAATTTTATGAGAGACTTCAATTATAGATTCCAAAAAACATGGGATAGAATCCCCACTACAGTGAAGACTACTCTAGGTAATGCTTTCTTGCATTAACTTAAAGCTTTTAATAGTGATATTACTACCACACTATAAACCATGGGAGGAGACACTTTGTCAGCTACATATGAAATTTCTATAAGGGAAGAGAGCACTCTAATCCAAGGAATAAAGCTAGCTCCAAGGTCTCTAATTCCACTCTTTCCTGATATGCCTACACACCAACCTAAAATGGCTCCCATCCCAACTACAACTACAAGCCAACCTCTTTTTGTTGCTCCTTCAACTTCCACATCTTTGAATGGGATAGATCAAATTAAGGCCATGATTCAAGTTATAATGCAAAATATGGATAAAAAGTTTCATGATGATAGTTCTAATATGGAGAGGAGCTTAAAAGATCATACCACAGTGGTGCAAAAAATGACAAGTTGCTGACTTTAGAGAGACAACAAGCTCAAGATAACATGCCTTTTGAACCCAATTATCAAAATAATTTGTTCAATAGGTAGCCAATCATGGTCAAGCCCCATACAACAAAAATAGACTCATGGGTAATGCAATCCCTACAAATGCAAGTGAAAATCTAGTAAGGATAGTTGTTGCTCAAAATAATTTGGCTCAAGAACAATAATATTGCCCATCTTGTAACTTTTCATATGACCGATGCATATGCCATAGAGAAGAATCTTCTCAAGCTTTGGCTACACAAGAGAAAACAATAGGGAAACAATATGATGCTAATTATCCCACTATTGGTTTCCAATTCCAACATCAAGGGGACTACACTTTCATGAATTATTAGCCTGAAGATTACTACCATGTAAATCATGATGGGAATGATGGAATAGCTCAAAAAACTAGGAGCAAAAAGAGAGCTATAGAGAATATTCCATTTGTTTATATCTAATTGAAAAGATCATTTGATTAGAAAGACTATTGAAGAAGACTGTATATTTCAATCATTTTTTTGTCACTAATGTCAAACTTGCTATATGCTAGTAAGATAATTGCTTATATGTTTCAAGTACTATCACTTAGTTGATTGATGAGGAGGATTTGATCAACAAGATGTAACAAAAGTACCTAGAGGAAAGGTTGAATTATGATTATGTATTGAAGTGCAAGAATCAGTTAAGATAGTGATAACATAATGTACTGATGATCTACATGAGGTTACAAAATGACTGGCTACACTTAAAAAGTTTAGAAGAATAAAGTTAAACAAAGTTCATTTGCCAAGATTGACCAAGTGGATAGTAAGTGCCGAGCAAAGTTAGTGTAAGCTAAGTAAAAAGTTAGTTGGAGTTGAGTGAAAGAAAATTCTAGTGGATGCCAAGCAAGTTAGTAGATGTTGAGTAATTTTTAGTTGATGTTGAGCACCAGTAAAATCCAATTGAAGATTTTCCAAATAAAAGTCGACAAGTTTATTTATTTGGAACTTGTGAATTAGGAGGAAGATAAAATTGATGTGCTGGTGGAACAGAATCTTATGTAAACCATTTTGGAGGCAAATTTAAATGGATTCTAAGAGAAGTTTCTAGAAAAGACAAGATATGGGTGTTGGAAATATAGATGGAGTAATTGAGAGGGGGGGTGTGGGCGGGGGGTGAATCAATTACCACAAAAAAAAATCCACAGATCCCTCAGATGTCTTAAAACTAGTTACTGCTATCACTTGGTAGCCACAAGAAAAATGTTGTAACTCGGTAGATCTACTATAATTTATTATTGATCTTTAAGCATTCACAAAGATTTAACATGCATGCATAAAAGAAATAACATGAACACAAGAAACACTAGATTTAATGTGGAAACCCAATATGGGAAAAACCACCAAGTAACTAGCTACCAATTTTCACTCTTCTGAAGTGAGCCCTGTTAGGATCCAACCCTATTAAAGGTTACAAAACACACTATTAGGTGTGACCTTGTTAAAGGATTTAATCACCCTGCTAGGAGTGGCTTTGCTAGAGGACTTTAGAACAATTCAATAGAACTATTCACCTTGTTAGAGGATTTACAAAATGGCTATTAAACCAACTCTGTTAAGAGATTTAGGAAATCATTGCTACAATAATGAGAGAGTAACAATGAAGTGACTTGAATGAGATGCAACTAAACTTTGCTGATTCAGATCTCTATTCTGCTTTACTAGATCTTCTCTGATCGGATAAATCTTTGTTGCTCCATAAGGATACCTAATCCTTCTTCAAAATTCACACACACTTTCCTCTTCACAATCAATACACTTGCATGCTCACTCACCCATCCATACTTTTGAATTCACAAGTTGACCTTTTATTTATACCTTACGGATTATCCAGTTGGCTCATTTACAAGTTACAATTACCAATAATCATTACATTAGTCGGCTACATTCATTACATGAAATAATTAAAATATATTTCCCAAAATAATGAAATCCTTCATTGGTTGACCTTGCTCGGTAGACACTATTCTAGAAATGATTCCTAGTGTTAACCAACTGAGACTTGGTAAACATTGCAAACTCTGCAAAATCCTTGGAGACCAAGTGAACCTGGTAAACATTGAATTTCCTTTGCTGGCCTTATGAGCTCGATAGAACCTAAATTCTACCACAGAAATCTTCGACGCCTAAGTGAGCTTGGTAGAAACTTTTTCTATAGAGTATTTTTTAGGAATGCTCGATAGACTCTGTAATTTGCTTTGATGACCAACTGAGCTCGATAGACTCTATCTGATAACTGATATGATATTTGTGTAACATTAAAGACAACCCACAATTGTATCCAACAATGGGGTAGATACATTATATCCTACCTAATCCATCAAAACCCCTAATTTTGGTGATGGATAATGAGAGGGAAAAATGTTCCAATTTCCTATATGTAGGAATATCTTGTCATGAAGCATAGAGTTAAAGAGTTTTATATGAAAATCTGATAAGGAGAAGGAAAGGGGTTTTGCTTCATCAAGTAACCTAAGTGAAGAAGTTTGCAATGGCATACTAAGCTAGAAGGCTTAAAGAGAATGAATTCTTGAAGGGTGAACAAGCTATTAGAGCTACAAAGATTGGAAGCCAAGCAGAGTTTAGGACTAAACAGTGATCTATAATCTGCAAGTAAGGTTGTAAGTTGTATCAGATCAAAGCTCTATTGTTACTTTCTAACAATTGTATCAGCCTAGGGTAAATCCTTTGGAGTAAGGTTGATTTAACAATCATTGGAAAATCTTTTAATAGGGTGGCATTCCAAGTGAATGGCCTAAAGTCCTCTAACAAGGCTCACTTATAGCAGGGTAACTGAAATCCCTTAACTGGGTCACATTTAATAGTGTGTATTGTAACCTTTAATAGGGAATCACTTTAGAAGAGTGAAAAAGAAGTAGCATGTTATTGGTAATTTCTCCCAAATTGGGTTTCCATGTTAAATCATTGTGTCAAATGTGTTGATGCATATGTTGTGTTTCATGCTTTACATTTTTGCAAGTTGATTTGACAATAACATATTAGTTTTAATTAACACACAATGAATGCATGCATGGTTGAGAATTTTTTATGGGTTCATTGAATTATGAAAATTTTTATTTATACATCTAAACCTTGAATAACTAATTCACCTCCCCCTCCCCCCATGTTATTTTAAAAGAATTCCAACAATTGGTATCAGAGCCATCTGCTTAAGAGGATTAGTTTTAAAATATTAGAAGTATAAAGATCAAGATGTCAAAAATAGAGGTACATAAGCTCAATAGAGATTAATTTCATGCATGGAAAATTTTGATGAAGCTACATCTTGGAGCACTTGGAGATTATGTACAATCTTGCATTGCAGTAGAACATGTTGATCAAGCAATGTTGGAGATTGCCTTTTCCCTAAGCTATGTTGAATTTGATGATATTAAAGGCCTTAATAGTGCAAAGAAAATGTGGGATACCCTAGACACCATCTATGGAGGAGACAAAAATGTTTAAAGAGCCAATTCAGAGAGCCTCAGAGGTAAGTTTGATAACATGAGAATGGAAGAAGGTGAGATTATTGTTCAATATGTTGTTAGAATAAAAGAAGTTGTTAGTGCAATAAAAGGTGCTACTGGTAAAATAGATGATGATATTATGCTAAGTAAAGTCCTAAAAACATTGTTGCTTTTGTATTCCATTAGATTATCTGCAACCCAAGAGTTAAGATGTCTACCAGGAAATGATCTAACTCTTGAAGGTCTGATAGGAAGACTCACTACTTTTGAGCTATCTTATTTTGACAACTATAGACCAGAGAGTATTGAATCAAATTTCAAAGAAAAAATATTATTAAGGGATTCTAAGGAGGTAAAGTAGAAGAAGAAGAAGAAGAAAAGAAAGATAAAGTATGTATCTAGTGATAGTTTCACAAATGACGAAGACATTGAACAATTGAAAGCATTGTTGGATAGAAGATTTCACAAAGGAAAAGGTAATTTACCTATCATTTGTTTCAATTGTAATGAAGTTGGTCATATTGTTGCAAGATGTACACAGAAGAAGAACTACAAAGAAGGAAACAAGTACAAAAATAGAAGAGAAGATGATGGAAGAGACTACAAAGACAAAGGCAAGAATTCATGCTACATTGTTGATGAACATGATCTGATGAAAATGATGATGAAGTAGTATATGTTGCAATGAAGGATGAATCTAATAAGGATGAGTCAACTGCACTTATGACTTGTGTGAAAAAGAATGGTAAATGGATCATTGACAGTAAATGCTCACATCACATGACTGGAGACAAAAGTAAAAGGGTCTATCAAAATCATAGACAAGATTTCATGTGACAATGCTTATTATATTGAAGGATTGAATTATAACTTGTTAAGTGTGTCACAACTGAATAATTTGGGATGCAAAGTTGAGTTTGAAACAAATCAGCCAAGCTATATGATATAAATGGAAACTTGATTGGAAAAGGTGATCAAACTAGAAGTAATCTGTTCTATTTGGATATAGAAGATGCTACTTGTCTTATTACAAAATTTGATGATGTGTGACTTTGGCACAAGAGATTATGTCATGTTAATTTTGATAATCTAATTAGAATCAGTAACATGAAAAGAGTTAGAGGTTTGCCTAAGTTGAAGAAACCAAAAAATATAATGTGCAAACAATGTTAGCTAGGCAAGATGACAAAGTTAAGCTTTAGAAGTAAAGCTTGCACCTCTAAGGAAATACTTGAAATTGTTCATACTAACTTGTGTGGACCTATTGAAGTTCAAAGCTAAAAAGGAGATAAGTATATAATGCTATTTGTTGATGATTACTCTAGGATGATGATAGTTATGTTTCTAAAACAAAAATCAAATGCTTTTCAAATGTTTAAGTGGTACTTGGCAAGAGTGGAAAAAGAAATAGATAAGAGTTTGAAATGCTTGAGATCCAATAGAGGAGGAGAATTCACTTCAAATGAGTTTGAGATGTTTTGTAATGACAAAGGAATCAAGAGATAGACATCTACACCTAGGACCCCTCCACAAAATAGAATTGCTGAAAGAAGAAACATGTCTATAATGGAATGTGCCAAAACACTCATGATGGAGAAGAATGTTGCATCAAATAGATTGAGAAGTGAATCATGTTTGTTAAGCATGACGGAACCCAAAATAGTGAAATATGCATTGGAAGATGATGACTGGTACAAAGCTATGGAAGAAGAAATTTAGTAGATAGAGAAGAACAAGACTTGGAGTCTAGTTCCTAGACTAGAAGACAAGAATGTGATTGGCACAAAATCAGTATTTAGAAACAAGTTAGATGAGAATGGTGAAGTGACAAGAAACAAAGCAAGACTAGTCTGCAAAGGGTATGCACAAGAAGAAGGAATTGATTATGGTGAAACATTTTCCCATGTTGCAATAATGGAAGGAGTAAGAATTTTTCTTGCTTATGTTGCATACAAAGGTTTCAAAGTTTATTAGATGGATGTCAAGTCTACATTTCTGAATGGTATATTAGAAGAAGAAGTCTACATATAACAACCAAAAGGTTTTGTTGATAAAAATAATAAGAATATGGTATGTAGACTACACAAAGCCCTATATGGATCGAAATAAGCACCAAGAGCATGGTATGAGAGACTTCACACTTATCTTGTTAAAATTGGATTTGAAAGAACATATGATAACAACAATTTGTATATGAAGATAGATAAAGAAAAAGGTATACTATTATCTAAAATATTTGATGATATCATATTTGGAGGACAAGATGCTTTGTGTAAGGATTTTGCAAATCAGATGAAGCAAGAATTTGAAATGTCAATGTTTGGTGAGATCAAATTCTTTGTGAGATTACAAGTATATTAGATGAAATATGGTGTATATATCACTCAGTCAAAATATGTCAAAGAGATATTGAAGACATTTGGACTAGAGGATTCAAAACTGGTAAGTACACCTATGGTGACAACACTCAAGCTATCAAAGAATGATGATTCAGCTAAGGTAAATCAAACATTATATAGATCAATGATTGAAAAATTGTAATATGTAGTAGATAGAAGACCTGATATTACATTAGCTATGGAGATAGTTGCAAGATTCTTTGCTAATCCCAGAGGGAATCACTTGATGGTTGTGAAAAGGATAATGAGATACTTGAAAGGAACAGAAGAGTTTGGTTTATACTATAAGAAGAATGAAAAGTTTGAACTAAAAGCCTACATTGATGCTGATTGGATTGGAAACATTGATGACAGAAAGAGCACCAATGGAGAAGCATTCTTCTTAGGCAAAAGACTTGTTACATGGACTAGCAAGAAATAGAGTTGTACTTCCCAATCTACTATTGAAGCAGAGTATGTTGTTGTTGCTATTAACTACACAAACATTGTATGGATCAAAAAACTACTTAAGGGAATGAAGGAATAAATCACAGAACCAGTGACACTTTATTGTGATAATACAAGTGTTATCAATATATCAAAGAATCTTGTAATGCGTACAAAGACAAAGCACATTGCAATCAAGTGTCATTATGTAAGGGAATTGGTTCAAGATAAAGAAGTGAAGATGGAATATATTAACACAAAGGAGAAAATTGGTGATATCTTCACAAAAGCATTACATAAGGATGCTTATGAGTATCTAAGGGGTAAACTAGGGGTGATATCCCTATCAAAAGCTATGTAAAAGAAAGAGGGAGTACCCTACATCAAACAAGCTGACATTCATTTCATACAAATTGATGTAGTGGATCTTGCTTTAGGAATTTCCTAAAGTAATTACAGAACTAGAATTACAAATCAGTCACAAGCAAGGTGACAGAAGGAGAAAATTGAAGAACCTACAAAAGCCTATATCTGCATATATTAAAGATGCCAAGTGTTGAGTATATAGTTTTGGCATTGTTTTCAAAGAGGGAGAAAGTACATTAAATTAATCAAGTGCAAGAGGAAGAGGAACAATGAAGAGAGTACACCATTAGAAGATCAGAAGATTAAAAGAAAGAAGAAAAAAATCAAATTTGGAAGGATCAGAACAAGTAGAGGGAGTTATATTTAGTAACCTAATCAGAAGAGGGAGCCGCTAATAGAGGGAGAAGTTTCAAACACAATTTTTCTTTTTGGTATTGCCTTACTATTTTAACCTATTTAGTTTGATGGAACAAGATGTTCATCATTTGTTTGACTGGTTGATCAATTTGGTTTGCCATCAATGCCAAAGAGGGAGATTGTTGATATCTGATTGAAAAGATCATTTGATTAGAAATATTGTTGAAGAAGACTTTGTGTTTCAATCATTGTTTTGTTAGTAATGTCAAACATACTACATGCTAGTAAGACAGTTGCTTATATGTTCCAAGGACTATCACTTAGTTGATTGATGAGGAGGATTTGATCAACAAGATGTAACAAAAGTACCTAGAGGAGAGGTTGAGTTATGATTATGTATTGAAGTGTAAGAATTAGTTAAAACAATGATAACATAATGTATTGATGATCTACTTGAGGTTAAAAAATGACTGGCTACACTTAGAAAGTTTAGAAGAATAAAGTTAGACAAAATTCATTTGCCAAGACTGACCAAGTGGATAGTAGGTGCCAAGCAAAGTTAGTGTATGCCAAGAAAAAATTCAGTTGGAGTCGAGTGAAAGAAAATTCTAGTGGATGCCAAGCAAGTTAGTAGATTCTAAGTAATTTTCAATTGATGTCAAGCACCAGTAAAGTCCAGTTGATGTCGAGTAACATAGTATGTGCTGAGCATCAGAAGGTTGATAATGTCGAGCTGCTACATTATGACAAAGATCAAAGATTTTCCAAATAAAAGCCAACAAGTTTATTTTCTTGGAACTTGTGAATTAGGAGGAAGATAACATTGATGAGCTCATGGTACAGGATCTTATGTAAACCATTTTGGAGGTGAATTCAAATGGATTCTAAGAGAATTTTCTAGAAAAGATAACATATGGGGTAGATACATTGTATCCTACCTAATCCATCAAAAACCCTAATTTTGGTGATGGATAATAAGTTGGAAAAATGTTCTAATTTCCTATATGTAGGAATATTTGGTCATGAAGCATAGAGTTAGAGAGTTTTATGCAAAAATATGATAAGGAGAAGGAAAGGGGTTTTGCTTCATCAAGTGACCCAAGTGAAGAAGTTTGCAATGGCGTACTAAGCTAGAAGGCTTAAAGAGGATGAATGCTTAAAGGGTGAACAAGTTGTCAGAGCTGCAAAGATTGGAAGCCAAGTAGAGTTGAGGACTAAACATTGATCTATAATCTGCAAGTAAGTTTGTAAGTTGTATTAGATCAAAGCTCTACTATTACTTTCTAAAAATTGTATCAGCCTAGCGTAAATCCTTTGGAGTAAGGTTGACATAACAATCATTGGAAAATAGTTTAACAGGGTGGCATTCCAAGCGAATGGCCTAAAGTCCTCTAATAAGGCTCACTTTTAGTAGGGTGATTGAAATCGCTTAACCAAGTCACATTTAACAGTATGTATTGTAACCTTTAACAGGGTTGGCCTTTAATAGGGCATTACTTTAGAAGAGTGAAAAAGGAGTAGCATGTTATTGGTGTTTTTTCCCAAATTGGGTTTCCACATTAAATCATTGTGTCAAATGTGCTGATGGATATGTTGTGTTTCATGCTTTACATTTTTGCAAGTTGATTTGATAGTAACACATTAGTTTTAATTAACACACAATGAATGCATGCATGGTTGAGAATGTTTTATGGGTTCACTAAATTGTGAAAAGTTTTATTTGTACATCTAGACCTTGAACAACTGATTCATCCCCTCTCTTAGTTATTCTAAAAGAATTCCAACACCATCCTCTTCATCAAATCAGGTTGTAACTTTGAAGGCCATTCCACATGCCACAAGTGCAAATGTACAACACAATATTTATGCTCCATTGCAAAATTAAAACAAAAAGAAGACTAAAGAGCCACATGTTGCTTCCATTTATTTACCAAACCCTGTGGTCACCAAGGTTCCAGCCAAGTCAACATACACTCCTCTCAACATTGTAGACCAAATAAAGAGGACCAATATCAATGTCCCTATGTGGGATGTTCTTTCAATACCATCTTAATTGGAATTACTACAACAAGAATTAAAGACTGTTAAAGTGCAAAATTGACCAGCTAACATGGATGGAGTGAAAATCTTTGTGCAACCTATAAGGGAAGAAGAAACAAGTAATAAGAGTAAGCCTACCCCCTTTTATCTCTCTTTAATTATAGGAGATAAGTTAGTTCACAATTTTATGATAGACTCTAGAGCTAGCAGCTCAATTATGCTAAAGTGTGTACCTAATATCCTCAGTATTAAATCTAAACTAATGTCTAAGGAAGTTGTTCAATTGGATGGTAGTTCTTTTTCAATAATAGGAGTGTTAAGAGGTGTAAATATGGCATTACATGCATGTCCTAGTTGTACTATTATACAAGACATCAATTGTTGAGCTTCCACCACATTTTTCTATTTCCTATCTAGGGACTTCACTACACAAATTGGTGGCTATATTGCATCTAATGCTCCTACACATTCTTTAAGACTAGATATGGAACACAGGCTTCCATAAAGGTAGAACCATTGGCCCTTAATGACATAGAGACTTATACTCCTAGCCCCATAAATATGAATTGCACAATCCATGAAGAAGATGAGGAATGCATAACTCATGAACATGCTACTCTCTTAATAGAGGTTCCTGATTATCTTTTAGATAAATGGGATAATGCTTTCCAAATTAACCCAATACAAGAAGATGAAGAAATAAGCCTTGGAACTTATTTTATATTTGAGGAGGGTGCTCCTATTCCCAATCTCATGAAGGCACAAGAATATACTAATGGATTATGGATTATGTTCTTTGATGGCTCAAGGAATAAGATTGGTTTAGGTGTTGGTGTAATGCTTGTTTCCCCTAGTTTGGAGAAATATTACTTTTCATATAAACTCCAATTCAACTACACTAACAATGTGGCCAAGTATGAACCCTTGATCCAAGGTCTCCAACTTGCACAAAGAAGGGGTATAAAAATCTTGAAAGTATTTGGGGATAGTGAGTTGCCTGTGAATCAAATCAAAAATCAAAATTTCATAAAGAACAACCTTCTTAAGTCATACAAGCATAGAGTTTGGGATCTACTTGAGGGTTTCCACACATTCAATATTTAATGTGTTCCTAGAACTGAAAACAAACATGATGATAGAATTACATAAATTGGTGCTCACTATGATATACCAAAACATGTTGCTAATGCAAAGGAACAATGAGTCAAACTTGTTGATCCAGAGGATATTTTCACCAAAATTGAAGTATCTTCAAAACTCCAATATTTAGCACCATATTAAAATTCTCAAAATTCTAGATGCAACACAATTCGAATGTGTGAGAAAGGAGTCCATACACAAAAGTTATGGCCAGTCAAAGGTTGGTCAAATTTGGGTATAGAGGCTGTTAGAAAGGAAAAAAAAATTAAACTCTCCAAATTTGGTTAAAGTCAACATCAAATTGAAGGTCTCGTCGAGAGCTCTTTGATGACGTTCATTTCATTAAAAACGGAGATTGTATGTGAAAATGGCGCTCAATTGAAATCTGAGGTGGTGTGGCATTAAAAATATATATATTTAAAAGTAAAAAATTAAAATAAAATAAAAAATGCCATGCAATATTATAGTTGATGGCCGGCAAGGTCGAACCCATGACTTCCTACCACTAAGACTCCGCCGATGGCCGTTGGACCATTCGTTGCATTTAAAATATAAGAGGCACAATTTATAGATAACCCATTTTCACGAGAAATTGGAGGGAAAAGAGGCTGCTGACGAGGTTGGAACTATCGACCAATGCCTCTTCCAAAAAATTCAACTACCAATGTACTATTTTAGCGCTCTAAAATATATTGAGTGTAAATTATATTTATCCTTTAAACCGACGGCCTAGCCTTAGTAAAATAAGGTTATTAGTTATTTTTGACCCCAAAATTGACATGATGTCGAATCTTCAAAGATGGCTAAAGGTTAATTCGAAGGGAGGAATTAATTAAAAGGTTATTTTTATAAAATTTTGTTATAGCCTTATTTTGGCTAATTTCATGTATAAAAAGGGGGTTTAGGAGACTCTTAGGGGCATTCAGAAAAAGGAGAGAACATCAAAGTGTTGAGTATAAGGGAGATTTTTGAAGTGCTCATTCCTATACTTTGAAACAACGTAATGTTGTTGTACTTCAAAGGAATGATTTTGTAAACATTTGTACCTAATTTTGGAGATAATCGGATCAGTCCCCCTTTTGGAGCAAGACCCAGAGACGTAGTCCATACGAATGAACTCCGAGATCAAATTGTTTGCATCTTCTTTCTCACAATTTCTCTTTTGACAGCTTAATCTTGTTGTTCTCTTATTTCAATTATGTTAATTTGATTCATTAAAGGTTTAAATTAACTTTATGTAATCATTTAGCATTTCTCTGTAATAGTCCTAGATCCTAGAAATCAGATCACTTGTTGTAAGGCCCGCTATCCTAGACAATTACACAAATTGGCTAATTTGCAAATTGTTAATTTTATGCAAAATGAAGCAGAGTTCTTTGCTAAGAATCAATCCAATCTATAAAGCCAATTTGGAGGTCAGTTTGTGAATCTTAACTCCAACAAGTTGCCTAAAGTTTTAGTCACTTTAGAGGGCATATTTAATTTTCATGATCAAACAAGAAGCAAAGGCTTAAACCTAACAACAAGAAGGGATGACTACATACCTATCACCATTGTTGAAGGAAAGACTCTTAACTTGGGAAAGGTATGTACTAAGATTGAACAAGAAGTTTTCATTAATTTATGTCAAGAATTCAGTGATGTTATTGCTTAGACATATGAATACTTAAAGGGTTTTGACCCAAGATTATTTCAATAGACCATATATTTAAACCATGATGTAAAGCCTATTAGACAAAAGAAAAGGCCATTCAACCCCAAGGTTGAACCCTTGATGAGAAAAGAGTTGTCCAAACTTAGAGAAGCCAATATTATTTTTCCTATTAAGCACTCATCATGGTATCTAATCTTATTTTTGTTAGAAAGAAGAATGGATAATTTAGGTTATGTGTAGATTTTAGGGACCTTAATAAGGTTTCTCTTAAATATCGCCATCCCCTTCCTTCTATGTAAAAAATTCTATCCAAGGTTAGTGGTTCAGAGAGGTTTTCTTTCTTAGATGGTTTTTTGGGCTATAACCAAGTTTTAATCTAGGAGTTAGATCGATACAAGAAAGCCTTCACCACTAAATGGGGTACTTATGCCTATTGTAAAATGTCATTCAAATTAACTAATGCAGGTGCTACATTTCAAAAAAGCAATGGAGATGGCTTTTAAGGGTGTGCTAGAAAATTTTATGCTAATATATCTTGATGATATAATTATCTATTCAAAGAATGTGATAAATCACTTTGATCATTTGAGGCAAGTGTTCAAAGTATGGTGTATCTCTAAATCCAAAAAAATATGTATTTTCTACTAATTAAGGAAAGATCTTGGGACACATTGTGTCAAGAGATGGACTAATGAGAGATTTAGAATGGGTGGAAGCAATTCTCTCTCTCTCACTTCTGAGTCACAAGAAAGGATTGTAGAGTTTTCTTGGTAGGATAAACTTCATTAGATCAAGGTTCATCTCTGATCTTGCTTCTATGGTGAAGCCTCTCACAACCATGTTGATGAAGAATATGATGTTTACTTGGACCAAGGAAGGAAAGGCTAGTTTTGAAGAGATCAAGAAATCAATTGCATCAACTACCACTCTTGTTAATCCCAAATTTGATAAGGATTTCATCCTCTATTCTCTTGGAAGAGAATCAAGTATATCAACTACTTTAACACAATCAAATGAAGAGAATTTGGAGTGGCCCATTGCTTTATTTAGTGAAGAACATAAGGACTACAAGAGAAG
This sequence comes from Cupressus sempervirens, assembly GCA_028749045.1. Classification (NCBI taxonomy): domain Eukaryota; kingdom Viridiplantae; phylum Streptophyta; class Pinopsida; order Cupressales; family Cupressaceae; genus Cupressus; species Cupressus sempervirens. The sequence goes on from CM053789.1 coordinate 159,431,025, forward strand.
ATATAGCTATGTAGAGAAGAACATTCTTGCTATTGTGAGGGATCTCAAAAAGTTTAGACATTTTCGATCCCATTACAAGGTTCAACTCTTGGTTCCACATGCAAGTGTAAAGAAATTTCTATTAATAAGGATATCAATGAAAAGAGAGCTAGATGGATCACCAAGGTCATGAAATATGACATTGAAATTAAGATCACCAAGCTTGTAAGAGGCAAAGGATTGTGTGAGAAAATGGTCTCATATTTTGAGGCATTTGAGGAGGCTAACTTCTTAATACAAGATAAACAACCAACAAAGAATGAAAATTAGAATAATTGATTGCACAACATGACTACCTTCTTGATAGAAGGAAGATATCCACAAGGTATAAATAGAGCTAAGAGATGATAGTTCAGGTTGCGTCTATTCCTTATATCTTGGTAGATGGAACATGATTTATGAAAGATTCTAATGGAGTCCTATTGAGGTGTATCAACATAGATCAAATCAACGGGCTATTAAAAGAATTCGATGATGGCCTTACTAGTGGTCATTTCTTAGCTAGGATTACAACAATGAAGATAATGAGGGCTGGTTATTATTGGGAAACCTTATTCAACAATTCTTATAAGTGGGTAAGGAAATGTGAGAAATGTGCCTTCTTCTCAAGAAAACAAAGGTTGGCTTCCTTTCCTCTTTATCCTATTCAATCTGATCAACCTTTTTCTCAGTGGCATTTGGATTTCATTGGTCTAATAAACCCACCCTCTAGTTCTGGTCATCAGTGGTTATTGGTAGCCACAAATTACTTCACAAGATGGATAGAGATAGTATCTTTGAGAGATGCAACAAAGGCTTTAGTGGTTGAGTTCCTTGATGGATAGTGACCAGATTTGGTGTTCCTTCAACTATTATATTAGATAATGCTAAGTCTTTTGTTGAAACTCATATATGCCCTTGGGTCGTTGAACATGGAATATATTTGAGGACTTCCTCAAATTATTATCCCTAGGGGAATGGCTTGGTTGAATCCTCCAACATGAATCTCATCAAAAAAATAAAGAGGACAATTGAAGATAATCAAAGGTGTTGGCATACCAAGTTGAGGAATGCACTTTGGGCTAATAGAATTACACCCAAGAGAGTAATTGGGAACTCACCCTTCATGCTAGTATATGGAAGGGAAGAAAGCATTCCTGTTTCACTTGAGTTTTCCTCTCTTGAACTAGCTCATCATCTCGATCTTGTTGAAAATGATGCTATGACAGTTAAGCTAGCTAAAATAATGGAACTAGAAGAAAAAAGATAGCAAGCCATGCATACACTTGAGGCACATCAACAATAGGTCAAAATAAGTTTTAACAAGAAGGCCGTGATTAGAGTCTTCAAGGAGGGAGACCTTGTCCTCAAGTGGGATGCTAATAGACCTAAGGTTGGTAGGCACTCCAAATTTGATGCTATGTAAACTAACCCATATATTATCACCAACTACAAAGAGGCCAACACTTTTTATCTATCCAGGCCTAATGGTGAATTCTTTCCAATCCCAGTCAATGAGATTCACCTTAAACCTTGATCTTAGAGGAGGTTGAAGGTTTTATGTACATATTAAAGTAGGCATTTTTCTTCTTTCCAAGAAGTGCATGAGCATAGTTATTTACTCTTGGATATAGCAAAAAAATTTGTAATTTTTTTGGTTGCATAGGCAATTTTTTTATGAGGTTGCAAGTGGGATGGCATCTTGTTCTTTTGGTGACTCCATGCCTAATGGACTGCTTAAGGCCACTGATCCTATGCTTAGCAGGAAAGTATCCCCTCTAAGTCACCAAGAATTTTGGTTTTTTTTGTCTCCATTCAACCCATCACTGATATCCAATCAGATTAAATTTCAATGGGCTAGACTATTTGTAGATGAAATTTGATGACTCTTGTGTTTTCATGAGCTATCTATCCATCTCCCCAAAAGCATGAGATGCTTCCAACATCTCCATTTTAGAGTTTCTTCATGTAATTTATTTTTAGAAAGGCCCTAAAATTTAGAATTATACCATGTGGAAGAGGGTCCCATCTCTTACGCTTAAGTTAGTTCAATATGTACATGCATAGATTGATGATGAAGACTCCACAAAAGGTTATAAGATCACCATTAATCTATCAAGAAGAAATGTGCAAGATGTTTCCAAGTGTCACCTTTCCAACATTTCCTCACTCTGCAATGTCTCCATGAGGCTTTGAGACTTAGAATTATGCCACATTATGGAGGTCCCCACCTTTTATGCTATCTACTTCTTTTGTTGGGAGGAATCTCTTTGTGCATCTCAACTATCCACTGGAAATAAAGAACAAAGCACATCAATGACCCATGGGTTTTTTTGGGATGGTATTCTTGTCTTGTGAAAGTAGGAGATGCTACCAAGTATCACCATTATGAAATTTCTTCATATTGCAGAGTCTCTGCAAGGTTCTGAGGCCCAAAATTGTACACCAACCCTTGGATCTAGTGCATCTTGAGGGGTCTCCTTCCTATATATGTGTTTATCTCATAGAGAGGATCTACATTGATGGTTGCATTTTAATATTTCATTGGGAGATTCCCATGACATCTAGGCCATCCATTTTGAGGGGATGACCTTCATTGACAACCAACATTCAATTTTGGGATAATTAGATTCCCTCATGCAGTCAACCTTGCATGTTGTGGGTGGATAACACATCATGATATCCTTCCTACATTTTTTTCTTATGGTACGCTATGTGAGCCAATTCTTCAATGTTGAGTGACTTCTTAGGCCTAGATGGTATGACACCATTGCACTCCATGCCTCTTTAATCCATGAAATGACCATATTTTCAGTGAGTTGATCTTTTGTAGCTGGGTGCACTTGTTTCTTTCTCTTTCTGTCACTTCTAATAGTGTTTACACTTCATAATCATATTTCTTCTTGATTCTTCATTTATTATGTACTCTGTAACCTCAACTCCATTGTTGTTGGAGTTTGAACTCAAGTTTATATCTGGGTTATGCCTACACCTCATAAAGGTAATTTTTGTTATTATTCTTGGGATCTATTTTCTCTGAGCTTTTGCAGATTCATTATCTATAAGTGCTTTTGCCTCTTATTTAATATAAGTTACTATTGTTTCATCTATTCTCAACCATTTAAATTTGTGCAATCTATTATGCCTCATTTTCTTGGATGTATTTTGGCAATTGTAGCACCTTATGATTATGTCGATTCTAATTAACTAATATGTTAAGTGAATATATTGTATTCCTTGCATGTTTTTGTTTATTTCTTGGCTTATTTTATGGTGTTAAGGTTGAAATAATATAGATAGTGGTATGTCTTGTAGGTTATATTGGGTTTTAGTGCAGTTATTGGAAGAAGTAGATTAATAATCTATCTAGTGCATCACCACATTTTTCCCTTTAGCATTTTGAATTTCTATTTCCTTATCCCTTTTTCCTCTAAGTCTTAGTTAGGTGTACCCAGATTATGAGGAATTCAACCTTCTCTAAAGATTCAATCTCTGATTGTAAAGTCCCACACTTTTGAGATTGTTTCCATGTTACACAAGGTCACCCGAGGATAACATGTCGGGTAGAGGTGCAAAATTTTGTGTCAACAGTCATTACACCCTTGAAACAACAACCCACAAAGTAACAAGATTTGGTTTTTGGTGGCTAATGCTATTTAGAGATGCTCACAAATTAGTAAGAGAGGGTGACCCTCACCAAAGATTTTCTATTAAGTTAAAATTTTGTAGAAACATGCCATTAAGACTAGTGGAGATGCAAGCCCCTTTCTAGAAATGGAGCATTGATTTTACAAGAGAAATTGCTAACAAGTCAAGTAATGGTCATTCATGGATCCTAATCACCACTAACTATTTCACAAAATGGGCAGAGGTCATCCTAACTAGGAGGTCAACTAGCAAGGTTGTGAATCATTTCCTTTTAAATAATATCATCACTAGATTTGGACGTCCAAAGGAAATTATAACAAACAATGCCATGTGTTTTAGATATGATGAATATATTCAACTTTGTGACAAATATGACATAACTAGATCTAGCTCCTTCGCATATCATCCCCAGGGAAATGGACAAGAAGAGTCCAAAAACAAGATTATTTTGAAGATTATCAAGAGAATTTTGGATAATAATAAAAGGCTTGGGATTCAAAGTTACCTTTGGCAGTATGGATAGACAGGGTAATAGTCAAAAAGGCTATTAGAGCAGCACCTTTTGACCTAGTATATCAAATCTAGGCTTGGTTTCCTCAAAAAAACTTGATAGGGATGTATAATATATATCTAGAAATATGATGATGATGTGAAAGAAAGGATTGATGAGCTTATTGGATTGGATGAACATAGAAGGGAGGATTTAACCAAAAATGTTAAGCTACAACTATAAGTGAAAAACTTGTTTGATAAAAGGGCAACAAACAAAAAATTTAAAACCAAAGTTAAAGTGTTTTTGTGGAATACAAGATTAGAATATAAAGAGAAGCATGGGAAATTTGACCCTATGTGGCTTGGTCCTTATCTTATTGACTCAAAATAGGGTGAGGATTCATATATTCTAAAGGAGCTCTCTGGTGATACTCTTGAACTACCAATTCATCAACAGTTCTTGAAGCAATACTACTATTAAAGAGTATTGTTCCCCATGAACAATAGGATAGGGTTGTACATTTTGTATTCTCTATATATAAGTGTTCTATTTTATTGTTGATGTTTCTCTTATTTCTAGTTTAGTTTTTTTGTCTTGTTGTTAGGTGTTGCCTAAGTGCTCTCTAAGCTTTTAGGTTTGTGGTCTGCTTCTCCTAGAAATTTTGAGCCCTTGCATGAAAAAAAAAATTCATCATGCCTGGAAAAAGTTACTATTAGCCATGTTTTTAGGGTAAAAATTTATTTGAAATTTCATCATGATTCTGGGATGAAAATTTGATCTTTTCGTAACCATTTTTGTGTCTTTTCAAAAAATTTAGAAGGAAACCCTAGATAAAATCTAAAAATCCTTAAGCACTTTATGTTTTTCTCCACTCAAGTGTCTCTTTTTAAATAATATCTTTAATATCGCATTTGTGAGGCACTTTATTTAAAATTTGATAAAATGTATGTGGAGCTAATGATTCTATCTTTCCATGCACTGACTTGTCACTACGTGACATATTTCTATTGGATGAAGGCATACTTCATAGAGTAAAAGGACCCAAAATGTTTACTTGATTGTCAACCCTCAAATTTAGGAAGATCTACAACAGTCGCTTACTCACATATTGGAGATGTGAGGTTCTTACCTCTTACAAAAATGCAAAAACACAATGTGTGTCTAGTGGGACCAGCTAAAGCAATAAAATTCAACTTACCCATCTTGTTTTGGAGCTGTCAAATAAAAAAAGATTAACAACTATCATTTTATCAGATATAGGAGATGTAAGCTTTTTAATGAAAGAGATAATGCAATTACAAGCCACGTGTCTTGAGGTTTTAGTCTCATGCTTGATTTTCAATAACTATTAGATCTAAGAAGATCTACAGTGGTCGCATTCTCACCATGGAAAGGTGTAAGGTTTTTACCAGATGAAAAACTGAGATGAAGTGGCATGTGTCTCCGGTGGGGCTCCTTACAGGGTAATTATACTTATTTTTCAACCATTTAATCTAAAGGAGATTAATGGTCATCACTTTCTCACCATAGAGACTTGAAGGATATTTAACAAATACAAGAATTTGATGTGAGGACACGTGTCCTCAATAAGGATAGATCTACAATAAAGCATGCAAAAACATGTTCAAATCCCAACTGTTAGATTAAGGGAGATCAATGGTCATCACTTAGTTTGCATAAAAAGGTGCATAATTTTTATTGAAAGTGACAAAGCGATGAACTAGCACATGTCCTAGAGCTCCTAGTCTTTTCTAATTTTAGGAGACCTTTAGATCTGGGTAGATCTACAGTGGTTGCATTCTTTCCATAAAAACTAGCAAGAATTTTTTAGCATTACGCAAATGTAAAGTTGTGCCATGTGTCTCAGAGTTTGCAAAAAAGTCTAACATGGGTCGACAGATTACAATTTGTTCACACTTGGCACTCTTTTATTTATTTATTATGTCGTCATTACACAAAGGATGACTCAAAATATGGATTAAAAAGGAACATTGGATCATTCTCAATAAATGGTCATATTTGAAGTTTTGTGTCTATTGTCTACAATGACTTAAATGTAAATTTATTTCAAATTTGTGTGAGTGTAATAAACAATAAAATTGATGCTTGCACCATATCTATTGTGAAAAGGTGATTGATTTCTTGTTCAATTATGAAAGGGAAAGGATATTCATCATCACTAAAAGTTGTAAACAAGCTAAGGTTCTCTTGTGTAGAATTTACAGAGATTGGGAACTAAAGCACAAGTAACTTTTCCTGTTTGAAACTTTTTCATTCTACAAAGGGAAATTGAAGAAAAACCATCTCTGTGTTGGAATTCACAAAATTAACAAAGGGAAAGTAAACTCTGAGAGGGGGTGGGGTGGGGTGAATCAGTACTTCAAAACTTTAACCATAAAACATTCACCACACATCTATCTCATAATTCATCATGTAAATTGAAATAACTAGCTACACATGTTCATCCATAGCATGAAACAAATGACACATAACACAATAATTTTGTTACCCAGAAACCCTCCAATTAGAAGGTAAAAATGGAGTGGGAATGACACCCACAAATCTTCACTACTGTAGTTGTAAAGTGTATCTAATGAAGGTTACAATTATTTGATCATAAACTGTGATCTACCCTGTGAAAGGTCTTCCCTATTAAAGGCTTACAAAGATTGTTAAATCTTACCCTATTAAAGGATTTCAACACCCTACCAAAAGTGTGCCTTGTCAGAGGACTTAAACTTTCAATAAAACAAGCACCCTATTAAAGGATTTACAAAAGCCTATTAGGACTACTTAGTTAAGATATTTTCACTTATGCACCTATTAGAATGTTTTAGCCTTGATCCTTTGGATAGCACCTCTCTGCTAGATATTATATTTCCTCTTTCTTGATGTGTACTTGACCATCCTGGTTAGATGTATCACTTCTTTCCTTTTAAATGCTCTACTCTATTCTCTCTAACTGATTCTACAATTTATTCCTCTCTCACAAACTCCTTAGTCACCATGAATTCTCTCTCTACACTTAGCATTCACCCTTCTGTTCTCATCTACACATGCAAAATCTTTAGTTTTTTCCCTCCTTAAGAAGACTTAGGTGAGCTAGGGTTAGGTAGGAATCAACGATTATGATTCATCCATTTTTTTGCTTAGAACATCCCTATATCTAATTGGTTGCATGCACTGAATAGGGATTCTCAATATACCTTCATATATATCTTCTAGAATCATAAAAAAATCCTTTAGTCGAAAAATGGTTTATATAGGAGTTTGTGCCATTACAAATAACTATGCCAAAGACTATTTACTCAACACTTGAAAGCTTTGATGCTCGACATTCACTATAACCCTAATGTTGTAACTCAGTTCCTAAATGAATCGACATCCACTATTTTACTTAGCATATGAATCACTTGGAATATATGTCTTTCTTGACACTTGAGTGACTTGACACATACCATCTACTCAGCACATACTGGTGCTCGACACTATGTATATTGCTCGGCATACACTACTTACTACACCACTCGAGTGTTTTGTCACTGCCTTTTCAAAACCAAAATGAGATCAACAATCCCCCCCTTTGACATGAGTGGTAAAAACACTTTTTCATGCATATACAACCTAACCTATGTGCATAACTCAAATAATCTGTATCTTATACAAAATTTCAAAATTTCAAAAATTTGCACAACTAATGACTTAATTGTCACACCTCTCCAAAATTTTATAACTCTCCCTGAGTTGAGTGTTCCTTACTGTTGATGAATTTTGTATAACTCTTGCTAAGTAAATATGTTGTATTGTTTCTCTCCCCTATTTCTATCTCAAAATTGTACCCCCTTGCTTGCAAAAACCTTATAATCCCCCTTTTTTGATACTTATGTCAGTTGGGTGATACACACACTTATAGTGTGTTTGTCCAAAAAAAATTGTGGACCTCCATAATTATTTTCAATGCTGCATCCTAGTTATTGCATGCTACCTCTAGACATCAGTATTGAACATCTAGCTAGACAATAAGGTCAAGTAAGCCATCATGTGTAGAAAGTTGCTTATCTTTATTTGTCAATGTTTCAGTGAAGGCTAGTTCCTTATGCAATACTTCCATGTGTGGGGTCAAAATGGATTGGATACTAATCAAGGTAGCCCTTATATTTGCATCTTGTGAATGTAATGCTACTAGCTGACCTTGAGTAGAAAGTAATCTAAAAAAATGAGTCTGGCTTTGACCATGAGATAGTTCCAATGTTGTACCTATGGACTGTAAATCTCCTTCTAGTTGGTCAATAGCCCTTTGTACCTCTTGTGTGAATAAATTCCCATCACAAAGCTTTCTTTATAGACAAAATATATTCTCCAACATCTTTTTCACATCCTCCATTTTGGTTGCTAAATCAACTTGTCATAGTGTAATAGCACTAGAAATATTTTCAAGAACTTTAGAGTGAAACTTCTTTTCAGATCATTCTAGAAGTTTAACATTGTAGTCTAGGTCTTCATCCCTAATTTTATCAACTATACTGAATATTTTTGCAATGATTGGTTTTTCTTCACTCTGTACTAGTAGATTGAATGCATTAATAAATATCTCTTTTATGTCATGAAGTACTTGCTTCTGCTTATTCTCTCATCTAAGCAACTCTTGTTGTTTCTTCCTTTCAAGAACTTCCTATAGAATGATCATTTGTTCAATCATGATTTTTGCAAGATCAAAATTTGTCAGTTCAATCACCTCATCTAAGCTTACATCTCCATAAGATGTGCATTCAACATACTTAGATGTGCTAAGACTAGGCCTTGATATTTGTAAGGGCGTAGCATCTGTATGCAACCATTGAAGAGTTTGACTAGTAGGAGGTGATACAGAAGATGGTACGGTAACCAAGGTCTATATAGAAATTTGTTCTCCTATCTTAGTAGTCAAAACTAATTCTTCAATCCCATCCTCCTCCTTCTCTATGTTGTCATCTTCACTTGGAAAATGTGAGATAGGTGCAGGGCACCAAGATAACTGGGGGGATGGGTGAATTGGTTATTCAAGAATTAAAACATTAATCAACCTTAAAAAATATTATCCATTCATCCAAAGTAAATGGTAACCATAACAAAATGCACATAGACAATTACACCATATATGTTCACTAGGGAAACCCTTGATTAGAGGGAAAACCCTGGTGGGAATGATGCCCAGAAGATGATGTACTAATATAAATATTCCTTGTTAGAGAATGGACCCTGTTAGGAGTCTATTACAACATTTAGTACATAAGAGTCCCTAATAGGAGACTTTGAATCCCTATTAGGAGATTCCAACCCTATTAGGAGTCATACAAGATAGAAGGACCCACTATCCAAACAACTTCTGGGGCAAGACTACTAAACTCACTATCCAACTGATCCCTCAACTATTCCTTGTAGAATAATTGTTTGTACTATACTTTAACTTCTTTCTTCTATCCTTTTAATTGGACCAATAATTTTTAGGCCTTGTAGACCAAGTCACAAACATCAAATCCAAGTATCCAACTTCAGATCGCACAATAAAACCTTAGCAGTGAAGTTTCCTTCACTTCCACTCTACTCTATTTATCTTTGTATTTAGCTCTTCAATCATTCACACTCATCAATATATTCATCTCATATGTCACATCTAAGATAAAGGAAAATGTCCTTTCTTTTTATTGAATCCATAAACAATTCCCTAAGTTAGTTGTTACACCTTCTCAATTAATTATTATAGGACCACATTAAGAACATGTTACACTTAGCGATAACATTAATCTTTCACCTTGCAACTTAAATAACATTCCATACACATAACATTATGATGAGCGAGCTTAATCATGTCATCACAAACATATCTTCTTCACATCTATAACTTTGGCTTACCAGAATAATAGCTCTACTAAGAGATATAACAAGTTTACCAGAACATGCCTTTGTAAACTCTATCTCAGAACTGTCTTCACTGAAACTTGCATAACTTCTTCTAGACTTAATATCTTATGCTTCTAAGGTTACCTATATATACTAGACACATAGTATAATCTCCCTTTAACCTTTCTACTGAAAGTACTCAATGATTTGTTGGTACCAACTTGATCTTTCCACTGTACTTCTATCGAATACCATAGAAAACTACCATGTTGACATCAATGACAAACACAATCATGAATGTAACATATCATCATGATAATGATATAATCATGTCTCAAAAATACTCCCCCATAGGAATATCATTAGCATTCATGCTTCCAACAATCTCCTCCTTTGGCATTGATGGAAACATAGATGAAAAATATCTGGTTCCAAGAATACAAACTAAAAAAGATTGTTAACCTTTCTTTTCAAATCCTCTTAATCAATCATTTTCAAATCCTCTTCATCAATCATTCTACCCCATTGATATACCTTAATGTTCTTTACATCAAACTATTTTCATGTTGTACTTCTATTTCATGCTATTTATTTTTAATGTTATACTTTTCCCCCATTGATATCAATGTCAAAGGTTTCAACAACCATAAAACTTTGCAAGAATTGATTCTTACTTAGCTCAAGTGCCCAAAGACATTGTTCAAAAACAACATCCAACAAGAGTCCTAGATGAGTCTATCCATCACAAATACTACCCCATGTAGGAAGCATCAACATTCAGTCCAGAAAAACAATGGTGCTCTGTTACACTAGACTGATGCATTCTTGCATCTTCTACTCTAATGTAGGAAAGGGAATAACCCCTAGCCTACCTTGCAAATACTCAAAAGTCTCTTTAGGAAGGGGCTTAGTGAAAAAATCTGCAATCTTCTCTTTGGTGCTTAGATACTCCAATCTATTTTCCCTTTCTGCAACTTTCTCTCTCAACATGTGATACTTGATAGAGATGTGCTTGGTATTAGAATGCAACACTAGATTCTTAGACATATTTATTGTGCTTGTATTGTTACAATGTGTGACAATAGGTTCACTGATTTCTATCCTTATATCCTTCAACATCTTCTTCATCCAAGCAACTTGATTACAATTTTTTGCTGCTACAACATAGTCTGCTTCTATTGTACTTTATGAGGTACAATCCCACCTCTTACTTAGCCAAGAAACCAATCTTCTTCCAAGAAAGAAGGCTCCACCATTAGTGCTCTTTCTGTCATCCATACTACCTGCACAATCAACATCAATATAAGCACATAGAGTAAAATTATTAGACTTATCATATCACAATCCAAACTCTAGTGTTCCTTTTAGATATCTAAATATCCTTTTGACTACTACATAATGTGCTTCTCTGGGATCAGCTTAGAATCTTGCATCAATTCCAACTGCATTTGCTATATCTGGCCTCATGTGAGACATATATTGCAAACCTCTGATCATAGTTTTGTACTTCTTCTACTCAACAGTAGGTGTCTCATCCTTTGTAGATAACTTATGTTCAGTTATCATAGGTGTTCCAACAAGTTTACATGTTTCCAAACCAAACCTTTTTAGTAAATCCTTCAAATGCTTAGTCTGAGAAATAAATAATCTTACATTATCCTATACAATCTGTAATCCTAGAAAATATTTTGTTTCTCCTATCATACTTATTTCAAATTCCTTTTTCATTTCTTCTGCAAACTTGTCACTTTCTTCATCATTTCCTTAAAATATGATGTCATCAACAAATATTACCAAAATCATTAATCCATCATCAATTTCTTTCCGATATAGATTACTATTTGCCATAACTTTTCTATATCTAAACTTTGTCAAATTCTTGTCTAAACTTGCATACTAGATTCTAGGTGCTTACTTCAAGCCATACAATGCTTTCTTCAATCTGCATAATATCTCCTTGTCATTTGTTAAAGGACAACCTTCAAGTTGTTCAATGTATATCCATTCTTCAAGTTCTCCATTTAGAAATTTCAACTTGACATCCATCTGATATACTTTGAATTTCTTATATGTTTCATATGCTAAGAATAATCTTACTACTTCTATTATTGCCACAAAAGCATAGGTTTCATCATAGTCTACTCCTTCTTGTTGTGAGTAACCTTTATATACCAATCTTTCCTTGTTCCTTACAAATTCACCTTGTTCATTCATCGTATTCATGAATACCCATTTATTTCCTATCACATTCTTGTCCACTGGTCTGGGGACCAATTCCCATGTCTCATTCTTTTCTATCTGATCCAATTCCTCTTTCCTAGCTTTCTTCCAATAGTTATCTTTACATGCTTCATCTTCATTCTTAGGTTCAACTTGAAATATAAAACATAGTTATTCATTGGCTCTACTTCTTTTCATCACAACTTTATCTATGCTTCTGATGATCTGCTCGGGTGTATGATTCTTTTCCATATTCTTTCTCGAATTAGGAGTTGTTATCTCAACCTGTGGCTCTGTTGAAGGTTCTAAATTTTTTTCCTACCTTGTCTCTCCTTTATTCTGAAAACCATTGTTAGTCTCAACAAATACTTCATCATTCCTTGGTTTAGTAACAACATCATCATCTGAATTGTAATAAACTATTCTTTCTTGTATCCTAAATTTCTCATCAACTCTTACATTTGCACTTTGCATAATAATCTTAGTTCTCTGATTATAACATCTATAAGCCTTGCTTTTCAATGAATAACCAAGAAACATACCTTCATCACTTCTAGCATCAAACTTACCAATATCATCATCTTTGGCAAAAATTCTGAAATACTTAATTGTAGGTGAGTGACCAAACCACAATTCATAAGGGGTCTTGTTTGTGTCTTTCCTAACCTCTACCCTATTCAAAGTGTGGACTATTGTATTCATAGCTTCTCTCCAAAACATCTTGGATACATCATTCTTAGCTAAGATAGCTCTTGTAGCTTCTTTTACTGATCTATTTCTTCTCTCTGCTATACCATTTTGTTTAGGGGTTCTCAACTCAATTCTTTCTTCTACTTTAAGAAAAGATCTTAGTTCTTCAATCTGATTCTTGTTCTGCAAATCATTATTAATGATAACTTCCACATTTTCACAGTTAGCCTTTGGATCAACAAAAGATACCAAAGCTATCTCGTCTACTACTTCCTTTTCCTTAACCATTTCAAGCTCATTATCACAATCTTTCAAGAATCTTTCCATACTTTCTTTAAATTCTTCATCTTCAGTAGAAAGAAAACTCTTTCTAGTTTTTCTTACTCTCGTAGGGCATGTAGATGCATAATGATAAAACTCATTACATATCCAACAAGAGAAAATTTCCATACCTTCTTTTTCTATTTTCATAACCAGATCAATACTTTCCTTGATCTTCATGTCTTCTTCATATCTAAACTTATCTTTGCTTGTGCCTCTATCCAAAAACTCAATGCTCAAATCTGTACACAATTATAATCTTTACCAAGAAGATCCATCTTATGGGTGTTGAAATTTCCTCCATCAGATTCAAGACTATCTTTTTTGAAATAACTCACCACTGATCTCCCAAAGCTATTAAGCTTTATCTTCAAGGACCTAATTCTCTAATACCATTTGTTAGAAATAATAGTCCACCAAGATAGCTGAGAGGGGGGGGGGAATCAATTATCCAATAATTAAAACATTTATCGACCTTAAAAAAATGTATCCATTCATCCAAAGTAAACAATAACCATAACAAAATTCACATAGAAAATTACACTAGATATGTTAACTAGGGAAATCATTTATTAGAGGGAAAACCCTAGTGGGAATGATGCCCACAAGATGATGTACTAATATAAATATTCCTTATTAGAGGATGGACCCTATTAGGAGTCTATTACAGCATTTAGTACATAAGCGTCCCTATTAGGAGACTTTGAATCCCTATTAGGAGATTCCAACTTTGTTAGGAGTTGTGCCAACCCTGTTAGGAGTTGTAGAAGATAGAAGGACCCACTATCCAAATAGCTTCTAGGGCAAGACCACTAAACTCACTAGCCAACTAATCTCTCAACTATTCCTTGCAAAATAATTGTGTGTGCTATACTTTAACTTCTTTGCTCTATCCTATCAACTAGACCAATCTTTGTTAGACCTTGTAGACTAGGTCATAAAACTTGAATCCAAGTATCCAACTTTGGATCACACAATAAAACCTTGGCAATGAAGTTTCCTTCACTTCCACTCTACTCTACTTATCTTCACATTCAACTCTTCCATCATTTGCATTCATCAATATATTCATCTCAAATGTCACATATAAGATAAAAGAAAATGTCCTTCCTTTATACCGAATCCATAAAATAATTGCTTGAGTCATTTGTTACACCTTCTCAATTAATTATTGTAAGACCACATTAAGAACACGTTACACTTAGCAATAACATTAATCTTTCACCTTGCAACTTGAATAAATTTCCATACACGTAACATTATGATGAGCAAGCTTAACCATGTCATCACCAACGTCTCTTCTTCACATCTATAACTTTGTCTTACTAGAATAATAACTTTGCTAAGAGATATAACAAGTTTACTAGAATATGCCTTTGTAAAATCTATCTTAGAACTATCTTCACTGAAACTTGCATAACTTCTTCCAGACTTAATGTCTTATGCTTTCGAGGTTACCTACATATACCAAACACATAGTATAATCACCCTTTAACCTCACTACTGAAAGTACTCAATGATCTATTCGTACCAACTTGATCTTTCCACTGTTCTTCTGTCAGATACCATAGAAAATTGTTATGTTGACATCAATGACAAACACAGTCATGAATGTAACATATCATCATGATAATGATCTAATCATGTTTCTATAATACTCCCCCATACGAATATCATTAGCATTCATGTTTCCAACAAACACTACTTTATGTGAAGGATTCGGCACTAATGTACTGACATCTGATGTCACTATACCCTTTTCCTAATATACCATAATGGGCATTGAAATTTGTGCTTTTATTTTGAAATTCAGCTTGGTAGCCAAAATTGTTCAACTATACCACACTCAATAGGTTTATTTCAAGCCATCAACCCAATATGCATTGTTACATCTGATCTTATCATTCAAAATAATTGGTTCTTTACCTTTCACATAACATGTTGCATCATTGAATCTAGACAGATGGCGTATTGGTTTGTAAGAAGCCTACCTAGGGCATTTGTGCCCTAGCTTGTGAGTGTGTTCCCTATCTATGCGAAGGTGAGGGTAGGCCTCTAATTTGATCTGCGGGGAGGGTGATTTTTGTTGTGGCCATTTTTTTTAAATCTCCAGTCTGGTTGTGCATGCCTTTTATCCTATGTGTGAAGCTTTCTCCCGACCAGGGGTGCTTGGGGCCTAATCTATCTTGTGATAGTCTATCCCAGGCCTTTGAATGGCTACATCTCAAGGTGAGCCATCTAGGAATGTGTCCGACATGGACATTTGGGCTGTGGTGGGTTTGAAATTACCAAGTAAAGGAGTGAGGGTTTTTGACAACACCCTCTTCACTCTGAGCATGGGGTCTATGGAATCGAATTCACCTAGTAGATCTTAGATCTCAAAGATTAATAGCTACCTTGAGTGTTGCAAAGAGAGATCTAAATTGGTGATTCTAATTGAGATGATTGCTGAGGATATTGAATATTATTCAAATCATTCTCTATATTGCAAATTTTTGGGACAGAGAGTGTCTCTACAATTTCTAGAATTGTGGGCTCGGAGGACGTGGGAACTTGAGGGTGAAATGGAGGTCATGTTACTTGCAAATAATTTTTTCATGGTCATATTTATCTACTTGGCTGATCACAATAGGGTTTTTGAGAGGGGGCCTATTTTTACAATCAAGATGGGTTGTTCATCAAGCCATGGCACACAGGCTTTAATCCCTCTAAGGAGCTTCCAAATCATGTACCAATGTGGGTTCGGTTGCCTAGATTTCCAATTGAATGCTTCCATGAGGATGCCTTGCACATGCTTGCTTTAATGCTTGGGAAGCCAGTGGTGTCTTCGACACAAACCCTAGGTAATAAAGTAATGAATTTTGCTCAAATTTGTGTGGAAAGTGATTTGAGTAGACCTTTTCCAGATGCTTTGGATATGTGTGTGGGTTCCCATTCTTGGGTGCAACAATTGGACTATGAGACCCTCCCTTTCTAATGTCGCCTCTATCATGAATATGATCACCTTTTGTGTAGATGCCCAAAGGCTAAGCCTATGGAACCTCAGCCTCCACCTCCTCCTCACAACACCCTTGGTGCTAATAAGGGGAAGATTCCTATTTCTAGTGAAGGGATGGATGTTGAGGGTTATTTTCTTGTTAAGGATTGTAACTTAAATAGAGGTCATAAGAGGAATTTAATGGAGAGACAAGACGAGGATAATTTTAATAGGTTTGAGGTCCTGGATGATTTGGGTCAACAAGAAGTTAATCCAAGGTTAATAAGTGTGGATCTAGGTGTGGTGGGTTTTGGCCTAGAGGATAACACTTTCATTACTCCTACTCCACAGGAGGAGTCTACTATGCCTGTGGTCATGGATGGGAAAATTAGGGCCCAGCTGATGTTCGGTCCAAATATTGAGCTGGGGAAGGGGGATGGAGGCACTTCTTTTCCTACACAGATTGTTTTTCAAATATGGCTAAGAGTGGCAAGCCTTCTCCTCAATTGGGCATTCTACAAAAGGATGGAAAGAAGGGAGTTTTGGAGAAAAGTAGTAAACTTGGTAGGAAGAAATATTTGGAAAAGATTAAGATGATAGCAGAGACTTTGGTGGAGTCAGGGTTTGTTAAGACCTTGGATTCTCATTTTTTGACTCCTTTGAAATGATCATTATTTCATAGAATGTAAGGGGCTTGAACAATGGCCCTAGACAATAAGTTGTTCATGAGTTGGTAAGAAGTCATTCTCCTAATGTTCTTTTTCTTTAGGAGACCAAGTTATCTATTGAATGCATGATGGGTATAGTGCCTAAGCTATGCAAGAATGGTCAATGCTAGTGTATTGGGCTCAAGGATCTTCGAGGGGTGTGGCTTGTCTATGAAACCCTTAGAAGATTCAACCTTTGTTGTGTTTATCCTTTAAGTCCTCTTTATCCATGGTTTCTATGTGTCCCAAGTCGGGAGAGTCTATTCTTTTCTCCAATGTCTATGCTTCTGTTGAGTTCCAAGGTAAACTTCTTGTTTGGAATAATATTTGTTTTTTTTTAGCTTATTTCCCTATCTGCCATGGATCATTGCTGGTGACTTTAATGCTATTACAAACTTAGCTGAGAAATGGGGTGGTAATGCAAGACTTGAACCTTTTGTGTTTTTGTTTCGGGATAATATTTTGGCTCTCAATCTAGTGGACATCAAATCTAGCAATGGTCAATTTACTTTGAACAATAGAAGGGTGGGAGACAGTTACATTGCTAAATAATGAGATTGTTTCATGTTCTCCTACTTTTGGGTTGAGGGATTTTGGTCCTCTAGTTCTAAGCTATTAGATTGGAGAGGTTTGGATCACTGGCCTATAAAGCTAGTTATTTATTCTACCCAGATCCCTTAGAAGCTACCCTTCAAATTCTAGCTTATGTGGCTATGGGACCCTAACCTTTATGAATGTGTGGCTGAATGGTGGAGGAATGGTAGGCCTGCTTATGGTACTGCAATGTATAATTTTTCTAAGCTCCTCCAATATGTGAAGTATCAACTAAATAGTGGAACTGACAATACTTTGGAAATATTTACCATGTGAAGCATGCTACACAAGCTACATTGAATGGTATTACCAGGTTGACTAGGGAGGATGGAGTGTCATAGAATTTTTTGCAAGATGAGGGTAGGGCATTAAAAGATCTAGAGGAATGGGAGCTGAGAGAGGAAATATATTGGTAACAAAAAGCCCAGATTGAGTGGCTTCAGGAGGGAGACAAGAATACTACCTTCTTCTTCAATTTGGTAAAGGCCAGATGACATGGTAACTCTATATTGGCTTTGGTGATTAATAGGGGAGAGGTTCTTTCCTTGACTCAAGATATCTCAAATGAAGTTGTATAGTATTTTGCATCTTTATTTAAGGAGGACTCATAGGGGGAATCAGTTGAAGAGGTGCATGCCCTCTCTTGTATTCCTTCTTTGGTCTCTTGGGAGATGAAGGAGCATCTTATGAGTGTTATTTTGTTAGAGGAGTTGGAAAAGACTATCTTCCAGATGAAGAAGGGTAAAGCTCCTAGTCTGGATGGTTTCCCGATTGAGTTCTTCTAGGAATTTTGGGATTGGATTTATTGGCAATCGTTCAAGAGTCTCAAAAGAATAAGCAAATGCTTTGGCCCCTAAATTCTACCTTCTTTGCTCTCATCCCCAAGGGTGAGGGGGTTGATCGGTTGAGTCAATTTCGCCCCATTTCTCTTTGCAATGTCATTTATAAAATTATCTCTAAGTTGATTGCTGATAGGTTAAAAAAGTGGCTTACATGGCTAATTTCTGAGGAACATAGTGGTTTTGTGGTGGGCCACTAGATTTTGGATAAGGTGGTTATTGCTACTGAAACTATTCATTCTATGGCCAAATCTAAGGATAAAGCTATGTTCATCAAGATGGACATGGCTAAGGCTTATGACAGAGTTCGATGGTATTTCCTCCAAAAGGTTTTGGGGGGCTTTCATTTTGAGGAGGAGTGGATTCGTTGGGTTGTGAGTTGTGTGACTTCAGTTTCTTTCACTATTTTGGTTAATCAACTCTGAATGCTTTGGTGCTTCTCGGAGTTTATCGCAAGGTGATCTCCTCTCTCCTTACTTTTTTTTCTTTTGGTGGAAGGTGTGGGTCATTTGATAAAAAGGAACATGGAGGGGGAATCCATTCAGGGATGACAATGGGAAGGTGGCTTACCTGTGCAATCTCATTTATAGTTTGTGGATGACATTGCTTTCATGGGCATGGAAACCATTAGGGAAGCTTCAAACATGTACAAGGTGTTGGATGTTTATCTTACTACATCTAGCTAGTCAATTAATGAGGGTAAGTCTTCCATTTTTTTCTTCAATACTTTGCACTCCATTCAAAGGAGAATTGCTCATATTCTCAAATTTTAGATTGGGGACCTCCTGTTGACCTACCTTAGGATTCCCATTTTAGTTGGTAGGCAGTCTAGGGATTCTTGGCAAGCTATTCTGGAAAAAAATTGTATCAAGGTCAATCATTGGACCCTTCGTTGGATGTCTTTTGCAGGTCAGGTGCAATTGCTCAAATCTGTGGTTCAAGCTCTCCCTCTTTACAAGAGTATGATTCAGGTGGCGTTGATGGAATTTGTTAAGGATCTAGATTCCTTAGCAAGATAATTTTTATGGTATAGTAGTTTATTATCTTCCAAGTGGAGCCTTGTTAGATGGGATGTTGTATGTAGCCCTAAATAGTTTGTTGGCCTTGGAATAAGGTAGTCATTTCTATCTAGTATGGCTCTGGCTGCTAAATTGTATTGGCATTGGTGTGTGGAATAGCATCAGTTGTGGGCTAGAATTTTGACTCAAAAGTACTTTCCAAGAATTCCTTCGAGTGATATCCCTCATTATAGCCTGACAGGGAAGGGTTCTATGATTTGGAATACTCTCAACAAAGTGGTTGCACTTATTAAGGTTGGCTTATTTTGGATTTGCAAGAATGGGTTAGAGGCACATTTTTGGTATGATGCTTGGGATGGCCACCCTCCCATTGTTACTCAGTATCCTCATTTTCTTACATTGTGCTAGAGGTTCTGTGAAGCAGGATGGTCAAGTGTGTGTGACTCTAAGTCTCTTTCCTTTCAAGGGTAGTTAGTAGAGGCGAGATGGAAGAACCCAGAGGAATGGCCTATTATTGATTTGGAGGAGTATGTTGAGCTTCATTACATTTTTTCTTGTCCAAGCTATAGCACCCTCATGGATGAGGATGTGTTGGCTTGGTCTCTGAACCCCAAGGGTGCTTACACTATTTCTTTTGGGTATCAGGTGTTGCTTTCCCAGTAGATTGTGGGGGAGGAGGTTCAATGATGTAAGAAAGTTTGGAATAAGTTTTCTTGGCCAAAGTGTAACTACTTTATTTGGACTTTGTCTTGGAATAGATGTTTGACTTGGGATAATTTCTAGAAGAGGATTTTTTCTGGCCCATCTATGTAGCGCCTACCCCTAGTTAACTTTTTTGATTTTATTGTCGAACTCTTTTAGGCCAATTTATGTTTATGCTTGATGGTTAGTAACATTATTTTCTAGATTATTAGTTATTGTTTTCATACTCAGTTGATTATATGATGAGACTATTTTGGTACTAGTTACCTCATGTATGCATGATTATACTTTGATGATGATGGTTTACAATGATCTCAGATATTTAATGATATTAGTTAGATGGATTATTTATATGTGTTTTATATGGATACTTACACCATATTGCATGTGTATGGTGTGTGTGTGTGTGTGTGTGTTTTCTTTATGTATAACATTTCTGATGTGGTTAAGGAAGGGAATCATAGTCACCTGCTAGTTGGGATCTACATGATGTACCACTTCCTGCCATTGCCTATTTAGTTTAGAATATATGTGTTTGTACATGTGTGAATTTTATGTAGATTATAGGTACTGGGTATCGACTTCCCTAAATTGCCAAGATGAGTGTACCCTATCACAATATCTCAATGGTAAGAGAGGGGAGATAAATTCTTGAGTCCAAATCCTAACCTTTAAACCAATTGTCCTGGAAAGTTAGGATAAGTATATGTGATGATTACCCTTTTGAATCTGTCATAAGATGTAAATTTGTGATTATAACCCTTAAGTCTAATCTTGTATGTGGTATTGTATGATGGGTTTTCATATAATGTCTTATAGGCCTTTGGTGATTTTTCTATTAATTAAGTCAAATTAAAAGATTAATTAATGATTTAATTTAATAGAAAATTATTAAGATAATTTCAATATTTAATTAATTGGAAAATTAATTAAATAAAAAGAATTAAATTTAAAGAGAAAATTATAGTTCTAATTTGAGAGCGTAATAATATTTATTTAATTTAATAATAATATATTTAGGAGATCATTTTTAAATAAATGCTAAATATTATTATTACTTAAGTTAATAAATTTTATATTTATAACGCTTTGAAAATTAATAAGAGAGAGAAAACAATTATTTAACAAAGTTTATTTTAATTAAATTGCATAAAGCATATGCATGAAATTAAAATATAATAAATTAATTAAAAAGAGAAAGCAAATAAATTTAATAAAGATATTTAATATTACAAAAAAGCATGCATAAAAATGTAAAAGATAAGTAAAGAGTTAAAAGATTGTGATCAATGAGTTCCTTCACATGATTGCACAATCAATGCCCCAAATTCAAGGGAGAACTCCATATTAGAGATTGGGAGTTCATTTTGTAGGGACGAGGAATTTTTGGAGAAGGGATTTTTCAAAGAGAAGGTTTTGAGAGAAGAGAATTCTCTCACAATCTTTGGGTGGTTGTGTATTAGCATCAGAACTAGGTAGAGCCTCGTGTTTTATTCACCCAATGAATTATGTTTCTTCAAAATTCATGTCTACATCGTGTTTGTTGAATTATTTTTTCAAATTTTATTTGTGACAAATCTTTCAATCTTTCATTTTGAATTTACTAGTATTCATATTGAATTCTTTTGTATATGAGAATTGAAAATTAGGAAGCCCTCGTTCCATGAATTGAATAGTCGTTATTTAGTTAGAGTTAGTTTTGAAAGGAAATCAATTTTAGATTGAAAATTTCACTGGTTTATCTAGGTTTCCCTATCAGACTAAATTTGTGATGTTTATAAAATATATATACTGGGGGGGGGGGGCTTGTTTTGAAAATGATTTATAAAAATGATATATATATTATAATAATAATAATTTGGAGAGGAGACAGGGCCACCAAACCCCCACCTCCCCTTTATTTCTCCTTGTGATGTTTGTGCATGCGCAAATGTACTATTGCACATAGCAATAGTAATATTACTACTACCTACGGAGCAGTTCGTCTACGTCCGCACAGCAGCCTTTAATGGTCGGCCGACAGGCCTAAAACATTGCACACTATGCATTTGTTTTTAATTGTTTTATTAATTTAAATTTTTTATTAAATTTAATTATTATTTATTAATAATTTTATTAATACACTTTGTTAATTATTAATTAATTAATGATTAATATATTATTAATATAATTTTTGGTGTTCAATAATTATTAATTAATTAAATTAAATTTAGTTTAATTAAGTTTAATTAATAATAAATATTATTTAATAAAGTTTTAAATTTATTTATTTTATTATTATTATTAATTTTGATTTTTTAATAAAATGGTAATTATTTTATTAGTTAATCAATAATTAATATTTTAATAATTTAATAAATAATTATCTTTAAATTATTTTAGGATATTTAATTATAATCCTTGTAATCTCATAAGATAAGGGCAATTGTGCTTTATGTTCAAATACGGGAAATGGGTTAAGTGGCAAGGGTAAAAATGTAAATCTTATATATTCGAAGACTTACATTGAAAGAAAAATTTTAACCTCACTATTAATTCTATAAGAATTTTCCTTAGGGCAAAATGACGCCAAGATCAAGAAGCTCAAGCACTAGCACAATATGGACCAATAATGGATTATCATAATAACAATAATGAGAATGAATATCATATGTACATACACACTGGAAGTGCCTGTATATAAAGGCATCTAGAATGACTAGGAGTCAGCAAAGTAATAAGCCTCACAACTAAGCACATGTCCACCAAGAGTGGATTATCCTCCATTGAGCACAAGAGTTTGTGTGATGATGAGAGGATAAGCTTACATAGGTGTATCTCTTAAAGAGATGTTGTAGACACCATGTGATCAATTGGAGCGCAAACAACTATGTTGTCTACATGACAACTCAGATAAATATGCAAACTCTTGTGTTGTCATCAAGACAACTCATATGACTACACATACTCCTAGGTGTCTATATGAAAACTAGTAAAATAATGTATTTAACCTAAGAAAACTTAAGTGAAGTGTAAATAGTAAATACTTATTTACACCAACTCCCCCCCTTAAGTGCAACTTAGGGGAATGCACTTAAGCTCACAAAAGCTAGATGAAAATACACTACTAGGCCATGTTAGGTACCCATGTACAAACTACAAGTGCAAAAAATATGCAATGCAATCTCTCATAAAGTGGAGAAAGAGGGAAAACCACATGGGAAAAACCCCCCTCTAAAAAGAGAGATAAGTACAATAAAAGAAAATGGGAGAGAAGAAGACCTCATCTAAGGAAAGGATCTGTCCCATAAGAAATAAGAAAGAAGTAAAGTGACTCCCCTTACTAAAATATCATGCACCCCCAAGAGATCTTGCAAATGGATATACTTGACCTCGGTGAAGATTTTGGTGAAGATGTCTACAACCTACTCTGCTATAGGACAATACCTCAGCTCAATGACCTACTCATGTATCAGCTCTCTAATGTAGTGCATATGAACCTCAATGTATTTGGTCCACTGATGTTGAACTGGATGTTTTGAGATCTCAATAGCACTATGATTATCATAATGAATGACTGTAGACTGTGGAGAGTTGAACCCAAACTCCTTCAAAATATGTCATAGCCATATAGCCTTTATAGCTGTAGTAACAACCCCTCAATACTCAGCCTCAGTCAAAGAAAGAGCAATAGTATTTTGCTTCTTACTCTGCCAACAAATGGGGCCGAAACTAAGATAAAACATGTAACCTAAAGTAGACTTGGGAGAATCAAGATCCCATACATAGTTTGAGTCTATTTATCCAACCAACTAAAGTCTTATACCTACTGCATAGTGTATCCCATGTGTATGTGTACCCTGTATGTAGTGCAAGATGCATTTGGTGGCCTTCCAATGAAGCTCATGTGGCTCTTGCATGAAGCGAGAAACCATGCCAACTACAAAAGCTATGTCAAGGCATGTATGTGTCAAGTAGATGAGACTCCCAACCAACTATTTATACAATGTAGCATCAACAAGTGGAGTGGAACACTTGGCCTCTAACCTAACACCTAAAAGAAAGGGAGTAGGTGTAGGCTTATAGTCACTCATGCAAAATTGAGCAAGTAAATCAAGAGCATACTTGGGTTGAGAATGTGCGATCCCAGCTAAAGACTATGTGATCTCAATACCAAGGAAATAATAAAGTAAACCCAAGTCTATCATAGTAAATCTATCCTGCAAAGAAGTCTTGACACTGGCAATGATGGATGAAGTACTTCCTATAATGATCAAGTCATCTACATAAAGCATGAGTATCAAGTGTGAGTCATCCCTGTGAAGAATGTAGACATTCGAATATAAATGACACCTGGTGAATCCTGCTGAGAGTAGGAAGGAATCCATCTTGGCATACCAAGCCCTAAGAGCCTACTTAAGGCCATAGCTAGACTCTTTCAACTTGCAAACCAAAGTAGAATCTTGAATGAAACCCTGTGGCTACTCCATATAAATCTCCTCATGAAGATCACCATTCAAGAATGCACTCTTCACATCCATCTGATGAAAAACCCAACCATGAGCTGCAGCAATAGCTAGTGTCAAACATATGGAGTTCATCTTAGCTACCAATGCAAAGGTCTCAATATAGTCAATACCAGGAACCTATGAGAAACCTTTGGAAACAAGTCTAGCCTTATATGTATCCACACTTCCATCCACTACAAACTTGGTCTAATAGATCCACCTACACCAAACCAACTTTCTTCCCTTAGGAAGAGGAACTAAGTCTCAAGTGTTGTTTTTCATTAAAGATTATATTCTTCCTCCATGGCCTTGTCCCATTCAGGAATCCCTGATGCTTCCTTAAATGACTGTGGATTAGAAGCAATGCCAATATATGCATGTGGAAATGATTTGTGTTGTGACCTTGTCCTCCTAGTAGCTGAAGGATTCCCTGCCAATGAACCTATTGAATCAAGTGTCTATTGTACCCAGTGAGGTCTAGTGGAAGAAGAAGAAGGAATATCCTCAACTGGTTGTGGACCCTACAAAGGTGGTGTCCTGCAAGTCAAAGTTGAAGGAATATCATCTTCCAAGTCACTATCATCACTATCATCACTTTACATGAAGGAGGAAGAAGGAGTTGAAGGAGCCAAACTTGGACCAATTTCATCAAAGTGAACACTGCTCTCAAAGAAGATTTCACGTGTCTCTAGATCCATGAGTTTGTATGCCCTAAGGTGATCAAGATATCCAACAAATATACAAGGTTTACTTTGAGGTTTCAATGCCTTCTATTTTTGTGGAGGTATCCTTGCCCATGTTGGACAAGCAAAAACTTTAAAGTGTTTTACACTTGGTTTTCTTCCATACCAAGCCTCCAAAGGTGTAATTCCATCCAAGGCCTTCTGGGGACTTCTATTTTGGATGTAATTTGCACAACACATGGCTTCTACCCAAAAAACTTGATCTAGAGACTTATGTTGTAGCATACAAGTGGTCATCTCCTTAAGGGTTCTATTCTTCCTTTCAGCAATACCATTTTGTTGTGGAGTGTATGCAACTGAATGTTGAAGATCAATACCCTCATGAGTACAAAAGTCTATAAGCCTTGAGTTCACATATTCCCTTCCATTATCTATTCAAAGAATCTTGATGGCTTTCCCTGATTGCTTCTCAACTTGAGCTTTGAAGGTGATAAAATTATCAAAAACTTCACTCTTATGAGTAAGAAAGAAGACCCAAGTGTAGCGTGAAAAGTTATCAATGAAGGTGAGAACATAGTGTGCCTTTCAAAATGATGGTAGTAGAAATGGGCCAGCTACATCACTATAAACCAATTCAAGAACACCAGTAGCTCTCCAAGACTTCCCCTTGTCAAACTTCTCTTTGGGATGCTTGCCTACTTCACAACCTATACACACACCCTCTGAATACTTGACTTGAGATAGACCTATGACCATATCCTTGTTTCTAAGTTGTTGAAGGTAGCAATAATTGAGATGTCCAAACCTCTCATGCCATATTTTACTCTGTAAATTTGAGTGGGTCAACAAGGCAAGGGAAGTGGACCTAAGCACAAAATGAGAAAAAGAATAAAGTCTTGCATCATGATTAGCCTTTCCAATTATCACCATAGAATCATCCTTTAGATTTTTCACAACTGAATTAGGAAGGAACTCCACTTTTTTGCCACATCCATAGTGAGTTATTTGGTAGATTGAAAGGAGGTTGGTGCTAAGGTTGGGAACATGAATAATATCCTTGAAAACTCCATTGTCCAACTCAACATTCCCTTTTCCTTCAACTTCCACTTGTGTGTCATTTCCCACATAGATGTAAGGTACATGTGATAGTTTCAAAGAGGAAAAATGCTCCCTTGGAGCACCCATATGATTTGTAGCACTTGAATTAAGAACCCATTCCTCAAAATTGTTTGTACTTGCTACTAAAGCTTGTCCCTTACCTTTTGAAGTGGATGAAGATCCCTTATCCTTATAGGCATCTGGAACATCAATTTTATGTTTCCTCATTATGTTTAGCAACTCATCAATTTGCTTATCCTTAGACTCATGTTCATCATGACCATTCTTCATACAATAGGCACAAGTTTTCTTCTCCCTTTTGTTGAAGTTGTTCCCCTTCTTATTATTTTTGGAAAAAGACTTGCCTTGTTGTGAGGAAGATTTTTGTGTGGAGGAAGATTGATGTGTAGAGGAAGATTGTTGTGTGTCATCTTGTGGCTTAGCCTTCTACTACTTTTGCTTCTAGTTGGAATTTTTACCACCTTGATTCCCTTGATTAGCTACCAAGGCTTTGGTCTTAGAAGACTAGAGAATTCCCATACTAACTTTTCATATTCTAAGGCCAACATTCCTGAAAATGACTCAATTGAAGGCTTAGTGAAGGCACTTCCCATTGTTAACTTGTGAGTATTATAACTTGAAACAAAAGTGGCATATTTAGGAGGAAGATGAGTCATCACATGTTTGATCAACTTTCCATCCTTGATGAGTTCACCACAATCCTTAAGTTGTGCCCTATACATGTCTACTTGGGTAAGATAATCTTTGATGGTGTCAAAATTCCTAGGATCCAATTTGAGAAGATTGTCCTCAATGGTGTAGGCCATATCTTCATCTACTATCCCATACAATGCTTCAAGTTTATCCAAAACTTCTATTGGATTGGTAATGTTCCTAATGTGATATTTGACAAGATCTAAGATATTCTTTAACAAGGTTCTTAGGGCCATTTCTTGTTTTGATGCCCAGTCTTCTTTACAAGACTCATTAGCATCATCATCAAGTTTCTTTGTTCCACTAGTTACATAATGTAGTAAACCTTTTTCAACTAATGGTTCCTTTATCTTTTCTTTCCAAGTAGCATAATTATGTGGTGTTAACTTAGAAAAAGAACCCATAATGCAAAAGAAAGAGCATAATATCAAGGAGATGAAAGAACACAAGACACACCCCCCCCCCCCTCCCTTTCACTCAATCAAAGAACCCCCCACCCCCCCCCCCCCCTCCCCCCTCCAAATGAATGCTTTAGGCACTTTATATGTAGTGCATTTACAATAGGCCACTTGTAAAAA
The DNA here is from genome assembly GCA_028749045.1 of Cupressus sempervirens. Lineage (NCBI taxonomy): Eukaryota > Viridiplantae > Streptophyta > Pinopsida > Cupressales > Cupressaceae > Cupressus > Cupressus sempervirens. The sequence goes on from CM053789.1 coordinate 159,458,693, forward strand.
TGGACAAAAGTGGACTTATGATTTTGTTTTTTACAACCTCCTCTTGGAGTTCAAATCTAGTACTTAGCAATGTAGCTCAGATATACAACAATTTTGAAGATTGATCAAAGCAATATAATGCAAAAAAAGACCTATTTCTGAAAGTGGTATTTTTGTCCACATAAGCCTATAATTGGATTGTAGATCTAGAAAGTAGACAAAAAATTATGCACTTTCAAAAAAAATAGAATCTAAATATATGTCTAGATGAGCCCGTACGGAGCATTTGAAGTTGCAAAATGCAGGATTGGATAGGTACAGTCACCAAAAACTAATTTTTTTGACAAATCCATGCACCAAAACCAGAAAATAATAGAAACGCTAAATAATTTAGGAAATTCTAGCCTAAATCAAAAAAAACTACACTTGATTTGGAGTCCAGATGACTGAGATATGGCCTCCCAAAGTTGGATTGTCAAATCAAAACTGCATATGGTGAGGAGTCTACCTTGATGACACTAGGAAAACACTATATTAAATTTGACATCCAAATGACCATCCTAGTGGTGCAATTTGGCCTGCTTGTGATGACCAAATGGTCATCAAATTTAAGATCATAAGGTGATGACATCAACAAAAAATAGCCCGGGTGGCTTACATGCCAATATGGTCAGTACTGTGGCAGTATGGAACAATGACATGTCATAAGTGTGGCAGAGCTAATTGTGTTGGGGCCTCTGACGTAGTGGCTAATTGTTCTATCGATGTGGCTGCTGCATTGCAGCTGATGTAGTGAATGATGTCAGCTAGTACCACCATGTGTAGATGTTGACTAGGCCAGTGGAGATCCACATTGCAATCTGATTTGGTGTTGATGTTACATGGAGGATGTGTGGCAACTAGAGAGTGGTCGGCCAGTAGTGTTGTGGTCATTGGCAGGAGTTGAAGCCAGCGAAGGAGGAGCAGCCACCGCTGGTGATGTGGTGGCCGGTGTGGGAGGAGCTACGGTGAGGACTTGAGCAGAGGGAGCGGTGGGTGGGTGTCAGTGGGTGTGGGATTTTTAATCCCACATTCACCCCATGTAAATGCTCAAAGGCTTTGAAAAACAAGAGCACGCAGGAGATGTATCAGCTCAGAAGCTACCAAGAGTTGAGATCTGTCAGGTATTGGATGTGTAATATGCTAGTGTAATATGGAATATTCTAGCCATAGAGGAATATAATAGTCGCAAGCTACCAAGGTTTGATCACCCGGTTTGCCTATAAAAAAAATGCTCTCCTACAAGCTTAAAAGGCCAATTTTTTCACATATGCAAATCCAAAAAAAAATGCAGAGAAGCAAAAATATTCGGATCTGGAAAATTAATTGCACAGATCTAAAGACATCATACCAATTTTGCAAATTGGGCCTTTGGGTTCCGATTTGCAAAAAAAATGCCTCAAATTTGACTATGGCCTAGGGTAGGCAAATTTATAGTCAAAATTCGTTGAATTGATCCTCCAGATGCAATGGCAAGGTTCGCTTTGGCTCTAGATGCTCCCAATAACTGCAAATACTCTGGATCTAAATCATGGCCCTCTAAGAAGTGAAGCAAAAATGGTCTCCAATGGCTATGAAATGAAGCTCACTCGGCTATAATACCATGTAAGAATTTGCCTTAGGGAAAAATAACACCAAGATCAAGAAGCTCAAGCACTAGCACAATATGGACCAATAAAGGATGATAACAATAATGAGAATGAATATCATATGTACATACACACTAGAAGTGCTTGTATATAAAGGTGTCTAGAATGACTAGGAATCAGCAAAGTGATAAGCCTCACAAATAAGCACATGTCCACCAAGAGTGGATTATCCTCCATTGAACACAATATTTTGTGCGATGATGAGAGGATAAGCTTACATAGGTGTATCTCATAAAGAGATTTTGTAGACACCATGTGCTCAATTGGAGTGCAAACAACTATGTTGTCTACATGACAACTGAGATAAGTATGCAAACTCATGTGTCATCATCAAGAAAACTCATATGACTACACATACTCCTAGGTGTCTATATGAAAACTAATAAAATAATTCATTTAGCCTAAGTAAACTTAAGTAAAGTTTAAATAGTAAATACTTATTTATACTAACAACCTCAAACTATGTGTTTTCAAAATCAAACCAAACTATGAAACTACATCGTTAACTGTATGTGGTCTTATGTTTTGGGGTTTGGGTTGAATAAAGTATTGACCAATCTTAGGATGTTTACTAGAGGCTTGGGAGTTCTGTGTTTACAATTTCGTGATGATGATTTGATCTTGATATTTTAAACTCAACCATGGTAATGTGTCTGGTATGCTCTATGATGAGTTTGGATCTATTATTCATTATTGCTTTCAGTGTTCTTGTGTGAAACTGAGATGAATGGTATGACTTATTTGACTTAACCTTTGAGTCTTTGATCAATTATTTTTGGATGCTTTATTGTTGCTTGTGAAGGACCGAAGTGTTATTGTGAATTTTCTTTGATGCTTTTTAGTTACTTGTATAGGGCTGAGGTGAAAATTATGATTCTTTGATTTGTACTCTTATGAGCCTGGGGTAGGTAATCTATATGTCAAGTTGGGAAGTGGCTTGCAATGGAGATCGAGGCCCTAAAGAGGTTGATGGGTAACCCATTGTAAGTAGTTAATAAGTGAAAACACTACACTAAATGAGAGTAAAATGAACCTAATAAGAGTCTTTGTCTTTCCTCGACCATGCCTTGAGTACTAGTACAGACTAGGATGGGAGTAGAGAGGGCACTTGGTTGTGACCATGCATTTTTAGTATTCCTTGTCAGTACGAAAGGATACTAGTGCCGCATAGAGTCACTAGGGGCTGGAGGATTAAAAGACTAGTTGGGTAACCCTAGAGTTGGTTTGTGCGATGACACTTGTCCACTAGTAGTGTAGATTTCTTACATGTCTTTGTTTGCCTCTAGGTTTAGATGTCGATTTATCTTAGAATCTTTGAGTTAGATTATTTCTATGGTTTTCCTTGACCTAGGTATTATTTTGATTTTGGGATTGATATCATCTTTGGGACTTGAGACTATCTCCTCAACGCGGTGGAAATGGACCTTTTTGGGTTACCACGAGGTCAAGTGGTAGTGCTTTTTACTTTTACCATTGAGATTTTTTTGTAGATGTCGTGGCTTGAGTTCCTTGTTCTATTTCCTTTCAGTGTATCTTTGTGTATTATGATGGATGGTTATATCTATTTGCTGGATGATTTTACTTATTGTAATGTATCTTGTTTCATGTATCTGAAAGGGATGATGTAATCTATTTTATAAATGTATATTCTTTTAGCCTTTCATACCATGTGACATGTATAATTGATGATTATGCATTCTAAAGTTATTGCCAAGTGGCATTCAGAACAAATGTATATTATTTAAATGGACTGGACTTATAGTTATTCTTTCATGTGGATGTGTTATTTATTGATCCTAGTATTATTTAAATTTAAATGTGACTCAACATCTTGAGATCCTTAAGGAATATAATCTATTATGTTTGCTTATGTATGATTGTACATTTTTTATAAGAAAAATAGGTTTTAAGGGATCCTGAAACCCATAAGTTTTACATAAACAAGGTTGATAATAAGCCAAAGAAGCCCAGCCAAAATAGAGGTTCAACAGTTGAAAAAAGACTCGAAGGCCCAGCCCAAAACAAAGGCCCACAGAAAGGCCAGAAAAAAAACTAACTAAAATAGACTATAGAAAGCCTATTGAAAAGCCAAAAGCCAGGAAGACAAAAAGACAAAAGACAAGAAAACTAGTCTTCAATTATCTTCTCCATTTCCTGCATAGTCGGAGCTGCCTCGATTATCTTTTGCTGCTCCTTTTCCATTTGATCCTGGACCTTCTCAATGCCCTGATCCATACTGGTGAGAGTACTGATTGTGGCCTTGTCATCATCTGACCTAGCCTTATCCCTATTCTATCCTCCCTCCTCCACCAGCAAGCCCCTATCCTTAAGTTTACCACCAAGGGATTAGATGTTTTCATTCATCGAACTTAGGAGAGAAATCATCTGACTTGCCAGGTTGTGGTTGTGGTTTTCAAGATTTCTTAATCTCCTTTCATTTAAGCTTTCTCTATTTTCTTGGTCCTCCTAGCTGTCATTACCTGTCTTATTCTTAATACTTCCCATCAGGGATACCCTTTCTCTAACTTCCTCCAGCTCATGGAAGATCCATTTGATTGATCTGAAGTTGTCAATCATACTACTGTAGGCATTATTCAGAAGGTTCATTCCAATCTCCCTTGCGTTGTTTGAGATGGCCAGGATAGCTGGGTCTATGAGCTCATTGAGCTTAGGCTGCTCCAGGTTGTCCACCAGGATCTGAGGGTTCATAGCTTCCCTAAAAATCCCCATAGTAGCAGTCCTCGCATTGAAATTTTTCCAGGCCTTTATCCTATTTTTGACTTGCACTTCCCCCTCGTTCTCACCAGTGATGACATTCGCTTTTTACTCCGAAGGAGGCTTAGACTGGACAAGGGAGAGGGGAAGAGGAATAGCATCTGTCCTCTGACTTCTAGTCTCCTCAACTCTCACAACCTCCCTCTTCCATTTTTTCCCAGGTTTCTCCTCTTCCACCTCCTCCTCTAACACTTTGTTAGAATCTTTTGTATCCATTTCCTCCTCCTCCTTAGCATAACCCTCTTTTGCATGAGCTTGGTCGTGATCCCTAAGGCTTTTCCTGCTGGGAGTTGTAGCAGTGGACAGTTTCCTGGCTTGACCTTTTTTCTTCTTTCCTGAGGAAACATTCTCCTCCTCCAAGCTAATGCTCTCAATGTCATCAGAGTCAAAAGAAAAGTTGGAGCTGCCTTTGTCAACATCCTCAACGTGGGGAGGGTTCTTGCATATAGACTGAGCTTTGAAATGCTCATGGATGAGGAGCAATAATCCCTCATGCAAAGCAAGGATAAAAGTGGCTTTCTTCTTGAAACTAGAGATTTCCTTGTTCATAGAAGTGAGAAGGTAAAAGGGTATGGAAATTCTTTTCTTATGGCGAAAATGATTTAAAATCACAAAATGGTGAGTTATGACCCGATCAAACCTAAGGTCCAGGGTAACATAATCAATGAGGGCATATAAAACATACCTCCATAACTTCTTTATAGTCTCTGTCACATAGAAAGACTCTTTCTTTTCCAACTTGTTCATCTCTGCAAAATTTTTCACAAACTCCTTGACTGCATTGGACGAAAGTTTCTTGTCCCTGTAGAATTTGAAACCCTCCATAGGGATACCAGTGACCTCTGCAACCACCTCCTCTGTGATTTGGAAGGAAACCCCATTCACCTTGACCTTGTCGTTGTTCCACGAGTTCACCATGTTGTTGGTGACCTCAGGGTCAAAACCATGGAGTTTCTCAAAAAAATTCACAACTCTACCCTTTTCCAATTTTTTCCAAACTTTTCCCATATTCTTCAACTTCTCCACTTCACCCGCCAGCTCCTTTCTGCTCCGTTCTCCAGTCATGACGTCCATTTTTTCTTCAACAATTCTCATGAGCCCCAATCTCTGCAAATTTTTCCAGCCAAGATTTTGGCTCTGTTTCTATTATTGGGTTCGTGATCATTCACCTCTCTAATACAATAGCAAGTGAAAATGATAACGATCCTCCAAATGTGTCGAAAAGATGGAGAAAATCCCTTGAGAATATGAAAACCAAGAAACATATTATTTCTCGTACCAACATCCATTCTTTCTTTATTAAACATGATTATAGTTAGATTGACCCGTACTTCCATGGATTTTCTCCAACTCGATTAGTGACTTAGCCTCCATCGAAATATCTTTTCTAGAATGCTAGATCATCTCTTTGTCTGCTCCCACCCCTTTGTTAGCGAACCAGTCAGCAACTAGGTTTGCCTCTCTAAACGCATGAGTGATGTGGACCTTCTCAAATTTTCTAAGGGTGGCATGGGTCTCATCAATTATATTTTCTATCGACCACGAGGGAGGGGAGATACCATTAATATTGTTAATTATGTTTTTGGAGTCCCCTTCAAGCCAAAGTTTGGAAACTCCAGCTTCAAAAGGTAGCTTAACCATACTGCACGTGGCTCTGGCTTCAGTCAAATGGTTGGTCTGGGTTCCAAGTGGGAGAGCAAAGGCCGCAATCCCCTCCCCAAAACTATTTCTTATAATTCCACCGCTTCCAGAGGGGCTAGGATTGCCCTTAGAAGCGCCATCGAAGTTGGCTTTTGACCATCCTCCCGGGAGTAGGATCCATCTGGCATCCTGTCTTTTGGGATCCCTGTCTTTTTCTTTGACCGTCTTCCTGTCCCCTATATCAACTTCCCCCTCCTTCATCACTTGAAGGTTTTATTTTATGTTTTTCAAAATCTTCCTTCCTAGAATTATAGTCGGCTCCTCTCTGTCCCTGAAAATTCTATTATTCCTTTCCTTCCAGATACTCCAGCAGAAGTGAGGCAAAAACCAGGCATAATTATCTTGTCGGCCTGCAATTTTATAGAGGCTTTTCCAATGATTGAAAAAGTCAATGAGGTTATCCAGCCAGCACCAGAGAATCTCCATTTCCTGATTAAGAGAATTCCACACCTCCCTAGCAAAGTCACATTGAATGAAGATATGATTTCCTGACTCAGACTGGTTTTTACAGAGCAGGCATCTATTGGGCATAACATGGCCTCTCTTCATGACGTTATCTTGCGTTAGAATTTTGTTTTGAAGGGCCAGCCAATAAAATATGTTGATCTTAGGAGTGAGGCTCAAGAGCTAGGCATCCACCCAAGGGGGTTTCTCCTTTAAACCCCAGAGAGAGTTGTAGCCAGAAGCAACAGAATAACTTCCATTAGGATTATCCCTCCAAATCATCTCATCCTTATTATTACTAGGGATCAAAGCATTAAGCATAGTCATAATTGGTTTCAAGTCCTTATTATTACTACTTTGCGATTCATGTACATGTTATCCTTTTTAAAAAAATGTTTGGCAAACTTTGTAAAATTTTAGGTTAGTTCTTTTGGATCCCTTGGTGGGGCATAACAATCTAGGTGTGTTCTTTGCATATGTGGGGAGAAGGATTCTCCTCACTTGTTCTTCCATTTTTCCTTCACCTTACAGCTCTAGCATTTCTAGTGGGGTGTTTGGAAAAGCCCTTGCTTTCATGCCTCCTCTGTGGTTGAGTTTTGGACTAGTTTGGGGAGGCCCTCCTCCTCAGCCTCTTTCTTGCAGGATGTTTGGTACGTTGGTCTCATCTTTCTACTCTAGCAAGTTTGGTTAGAAATGAATCAGAGAATATTTCATGAAAAAAAACTAGGGATCCAACAGGTTTGGTTTAGAATTGTGGGAATGATCCAAGATACTATTGAAGCTAAAGGTGAGATCGTGTTGTCATTAGAGAAAGACAATGCTAAGATGGTGGATCATTTAGGAATTCAAGGGCTATCGTCAGTGTCTACTTGTGTCAGGAGAGGTAGGAGTGTGAGGCAAAGAGTTCAATGGGAGGGGAGTTGGCTGCCCCCTCCTGTTGGCTTTTTGAAAATTAATACAGATGGCTCTTTTAGGGGAAATCCTGGACTCGTTGAGATTGGCGGGGTTGGTAGGGATTCTTTTCGAGCAACGGTTTTTATTTTTTTTGCCTATGAAGGGATACAGACTACCAATAGGATGGAAGGCTTGGCTATCCTCTATGCCTTGAAGCAGGCATATGCTTTAGGATGGCATAAGGTTATTTGTGAGTTAGATTCTTAGGCCTTGGTCAACTTACTTTATGAAAGGAAAACTTCTAGTGTTAGCTGGCAATTGGCTAGGATGGTGCAACATATATTATAGGTTAACTCTTTGATGGAGTCAGTGTCTAATGTCCATATTCCAAGGGAATGGAATAGGGTGGCTGATTGTCTAGCCAAATGGACATTAGAGAATATAGATGGTCAAAAGATTGATGGGTGGGAGTAGGTTTTCAGTGAGTTATGTTAGGATTTGGAGAGGATTCTTGCAAAGGATGTGAGTGGTATTGGGGAAGGGTGAATTATTTCATGGCTTTTTGTGTGGTTTCTTTTGGTTCCTGGGGCTTTGGCCTTTTAGTATTTTGTAACATTCTATTTTGATTTTCAATAAAGTTTTTACCCCTTTTCAAAAAAAAAAACATGGTGCATCATTTCCAAACTTAACACAACTTCCATTATAATGTTCTAACTTTTCAAACTTGCTTTTATCACCAGTCATATAATGTGAGCAACCACTATTAATTTATCCATCTGTCATTCTTAGTCACATGAGAGATTAAAGAAGTTTTATTATCTTCATCGAATCCATCTTTCATTGCAACATAAACAACTTCTTCATCATTTTCATCCGAACCATCTTCTTCAGCAATGTAGTAAGATTTCTTACCTTTTCCTTTATAGTCTTTGTTACCTCGATTGTCTCTATTGTCTCTTTTTCATCGGTGTTTGTTGTCTTTCCTTTCTTCCTTCTCTACCAAGACACCTTGCTGCAATATGACCAAATTTGTTACATGTAAAACATATAATAAGAAGTTTACCTTTATATTTGCCTTTTCCTCTTGGTAGCCTTCTTGCCAATAATGTTTCAAGATCACCATCTGATTCACTATCACTATCCACATGTTTACTCTTTTTCTTTCTTTTATATCCATCACAGGTTAGTTGAGACCTGAAAGAACATTCAAAACTAGAAGGCATATAGTTATCCAAATTTGAGAATTCAAGTGCAACAAAGTGCATGTTGTATAGTTATATGTACACAGTGGAATCATGTATTCATGAGACCTTAGAGAAGAGTGCAAATAGAATGACAACAAACTAATCCAGACCCAAGAAATCATTATCAAATAAAGACTCCACAAACATCCCATGTTTTCTTAACTACATTGGCTAAGATTGCTCCCAAACCAACATCTCAGTGATGGTTCTAGAATGGGAGTATGCTATGAACGCAGATCTACAAATGTATATACAAGATATATGTGAGAATGTAGATTAGAAGAGTGTAATAACCCTAGAATGTTATGATATATACATTCAATAAACTAAATAAGTGCTAAATGATATCAAATTAACAACATAACAATACTAAAAGATGCTAGAATGACATGAATTTTCTATCATAACAATACCAACATGACAACTCTAAATATGCCTATAGTGCAGATGCATCAAACTTAGGTCCCTTTTCTCTTGAAATCTCCTTCTATTTATAGGATTTTAGAAGGGGTTGGGGTAATGATAAAAAATTTACTTTTGATTGGAGGGTAATAGTGAAACTGTAAATATCTCATAATGCACCAAGAGGAAGAGTCGAATAGACTTAGTTTGTGAGGATAAATGAGGACTTTTTCAATTATTCTAAATGTAAAAAAGAGGATTTTCACTTTTGTAAGGATAAATGGCTTTATTGATTTAATAAATGCTCCATTTATTTTCAACTTTTATCTTTTCCTTTTTCCCTTTTTAATTTCATTTTATGATTTTGAATTATTTTTCTCTTCTTTTTAAAGTTGATTTAGGTCCCTTATGATTTGATAGGTGATCTGATCGCTTAATGATCTGATGTAATCCTTGATTTGAAAGTCTATTGTTTTCCTCTGATTTTATCCTTAATTTGTGTCATTTGATTACAGTTTACGCCATTTTAGGTCTTTGCCAATTTTTGGGTGTCAACAAATGCCCCTCTTTGAGCTAATATGTGAAGCATATTAGTTCAAAGACTGTCTGATTTTATGATTTTATGTCATAATTGGATAATGGAATGTTTGATTGATTCATGGTTGATATGATACCTAATTGTTGATAATTTGTTATCTAATTGCCAATAATTTGATGTCTAATTCTTGACAGCTTAACATTTGATTTGATATTGTGATGTTTAAAAATCCTTTGGATGCCCCAGTTTGCATTGATGTTTGAAATTTTGGTTGGGGTAGAACGTTTTTTATATTTGAAACTTTTGATGATCTAGTATACTACCCCCTCATAAATAAAATTGCAAAAATTGATGTGCAAAAATAGGGATATTCCAATTTTATTTTCTAAAAATGTTGATGAGAACAGTTGATCGTAAAGTGTGGTCACAAAGTAATGTGTAGAATCAATCAGATGATATTGGATAGATAGAAAAAGTGCCCCCTCTCAAGATACAGAGTAGGGAAAACTAAAATATTTGTCCATAGATATAGAGCAAAACAAATAACAGGTTGAATGATGTGTTTCAGCAAATTGATATGTAAAATCAATCAAGTGATGTTGGATAGATAGGAAATAGTGCCCCCCTTAGGATACAGAGTAGGGAAAATAAACATGTCCATCTTAGGATAGAGAGTAGTACAAATAATTGGTTCAAGATAGAAACATTAGCTGAAGAGCTAGATTTTGATATTTGATTGATGTAGGATGATCACTTGTGATGAAAAACTAATGTCATTGTTCAATTGTTTGAGTGTTCAAGATGGGATGAGTGCCTCCAGTGAGTAGGGACCTTTCGATCAGACATAGATAGATGATATGGGTGGTTCAACATAGGGTTGATTAGTGTATCATTATGTATTGCATTTTATTGGCTTGGCATGTATCACATTTATGATGATGACCTTTTTATGTTGATGTTGATGAACATTTGACTTTTTGATGTTGGTGATTTTCTCTATCGATATATGAGTATTCAAGCTTTTTAATGTTCAAACTTGTGCACTTGTTATATCATGTGTTTTATATAGTTGTTGTTATGGATGGGTGTATGTGATGTTTATTTATATGATAGTCATAGATGGTGATGTAATAAAATGTATAAATGAGATGTGATGAAATGAGATGGGATGTACTAAAATGAAATATAATGTATAAATGAAAATGTGATGAAATGAAATGAAATGTATAAATGAAAATGAAATGAAATGAAATCTAAAAAAATGAAATTGTTTGAGATTAGAAGGTCAAGCAATACCATGGGTGGAATGGACATAATGGATAATGAAGTGTGATGCAATGAGGCAAAGTCCACAATAGTTTAGTATTTAAAGCTCACTTTGATGTTGATGTTGTTGTCTGTTGTTTGATGACCAATCCTGAACTGTGTTTTCAATTTGTTGAATGATCATGTGTAATCCTAATTTATGTGCCAATCTTTTATTTTAAGGTACCCAAGATGAAATGCAAACTAGATGGATGCAGCTAACTGTCACTTTTTTTATAAAGAGATGCAAATTAAATGTCATCATTGAGTGCTTAAATAAAAAGTGACATAGTACAACCACCACTAGCTCAACTATGGTGATATGAGTACTGTATCACGCCAATAATCATGACCAAAAATAATGTAAGATAAATAACATCAGCCTAAGGTATAATGAAAAATTGGTCAAGGAACACATGGCCTTCCAAATGAGAGGAGGCACTTACAAGTGGACACCAATATTGCACAAAATCAAAGGATCATTGGAGCAAATAGTGAAAACCAAAGGCAAATAAAATATCATGGCTTCATCCTGGTACCTCTAGTTAAGTACATCATCGAGGTACTAGAAGCTCATAACAATAAGAAAAACCATAATGTGTGGACTAGCAGTGTCGCCAATTGTGTGCAATAGTGTCAAGTTCGTTAAATTTGGGTGAATGCAACTATTATAGGGGTCTGGTAACAAAGCGTACAATGTGTTAGTGATAATTCAATAGTGGGATCATGGTGAATGATTTGGTAGATGTGTGTCAATGGGGATCAAGGTGTCAGAATGTAAGAATTGAGCGGCAAGTGTACTTCATACTAATGCACAGAGTTGCATAGAGTGGATGTGTGGCAAGGCTAGGGAAGCATAAGGCATGGTGAGTGATGACCATAAATAGATCAATAATATGCATATGAAAGGAAGCATAGTGAAGGAGATTATGAAATTGTGTAGTTTGTTTGAAAGACCAAGCAAGTGTGAGATTGAAAGCATGTCAGGCTAACCAGATCGGTCACAACAAGAGGGTGATGTTAGTCAGGGGGATGGGTGAGGCAAGGATGAAGGGAAAAGTGCAATTGATGGACATCAGGTGAATTGGCGTATCAACCTGAGTTCCAAGCGTTAGTGCATGAGTGTGGATAATTATGTCAAGTGAGGCTAGCGCAAGCACAACTTGAGGGTTTGGGAGTTAGGGTGGAAGAAATGCCCTTGTCAGCATTGATGATGTTGTCAAGGAGTGTTATGTAACAAGCTTTGCAAGTGGTACTAGGTGATGACCCAACGATGTAGGTGGAGAATAGTTTGATTGAGGTGAAGAGTGTGTCAGAAGCAATGACAAAGGCAAGGGAGATGGGCTCTCCTACGAAGATCGCTGAAAAAACTCAAAGATGTTTGGAAGATGTTAGTGTGGGTGAAGTGATGAGTGTAGTAAGTTAGTTGATTAGCCTTGGGATGTCAAGGAAAAAGTCAATGGAAGAGGAGGAGGGTGGATTGAGCATAGTGGATCCACATCTAGAGGTAGAGGGTAGAGTGCAAGTGATAGACAAAGTGGAGGATTTATGAAAAATCTTGGTCGCTGAGAGAGTTTAGGCAAAAAATGTTGAATAGGAAGTCACATTTTTGCTAGAATTGATTGATAAAGCTTGCAAGGATGGAGCACAAATAGAAGAAAGGTGGCTCCAGGCAGTGATGGGTATAGAACAAGCTCAAGTATAGTTGATGGAAGTGAAACTATGAGTGGAACATTCATGAGTAGAGGGAAATGATGCAGGTCTATGAGTGGAGCAAGCACAAGCATAGAGGCTAAAAGAGTCCCTAAGGATGATGCAAGCAGGTTTGGAAAGTGTGTAGGATGAGTTAGTTTTATTGCAAGTGCAGTCTGAATCTTTTAGGGAGGTGATTGCAAAATTGAACACTCTGTCTTTGCAGCTGCAAGAGTAGCTAGTTTTAAGTGAGTCAAAGGTGAGGCAATTGCAATAATGGTTGGATGAGATGAAGGTGGATGTGGAGCACTAGAGGATGGTGACTAATCAAATTCAATAGGAGCAAGACATGGCCCAACAAGTGATCACTATATCTGGTATAAACAAGCTGGTGGAGAATGTGTTCATGGATATGCAATAGACTGCCAAAGTAAACCAGGAAACCACTTATTATATAGGGCTTTATCATCAGTCACTTCCTAATGAGAAGCAATGAGAGACTCAATTTCTAGATAGGGAATTTACACAATGGTTGAACACACAATTGTGTGTTGGGAGATTTTTTATTCACATGGATGTTGTGTGGGTGTGAGGAGGATTGATGTTAGGAGCCTCATCCTCTGGGACTGGGTCTACGAAAAATGCCCCTGATCGGACACCCTGTCCTACCACCTCCCAAAGGGAGGCCAGAATAAATGACTCACCAAATTTGATTTGAATGTAATATTGTTGTTTCCACTGTAATAGACTAAAAAGTTTGTTTGTTTTTTTGGCAAGCAATAGGGTGATGTATAGCCATGTTAATGAGCAATGTGATTGGAAACATCAGATAAACATTGGTATTTTTGTTTTTGATGTTTATTTTTCAAATTTTTTGGCATTTTCTAAATATTTGAATATTTCTGAATTTTAGGTAATATTTGCAAATATGTGGAAAGTTGTCAGTAGCCCTAAAAGTTGGAACAATGGGATATTTAGAGGAAGATTGACCTTCACTTGTGTGGGGTAACTAAATATTGGTGTGGGCTTTCAATGAAAGATGAGTACAAACTTGTGTAACATTTGGAGAGTCAAAGTGTTGAAGGTGGAAAAAGCAGGAAGTGCTAAACAATGAATTGAAATGCACCATTCTGTATGTATTGATAGCCTTTACAAACAAGCTTGGAGCCAAAGTTCAAATTTTCTCTAGGTGTGTGCTAAGATGGATGCACACGAGGCCTGTGAAAAGGCATTTGGGCCTACAGGACGCTTTGATGGCTGAAAGAAGTATAAGAGGGGCCTTAAAAAAGGCATTTAGGCTTGAAAAGGTGCTAACAAGGCCTTGAAAAAGGAAATCAGGCCAAAAAGGCATTAGAGGGGGCCCTTAGAAAAGGTGTGTAGGCTTGAAAAAGGCCAAATAAGACCTTGAAAAAGCATTTGAGGATCTAAATTGGTGCTTGGGGGCCTAGAAAAGGCGCTTGGGCCTGAAAAGGTCAAATATGGCCTTGAAAAAGGTGCTTGGGCCTAAAAAGACCAAATATGGTCTTGAAAAAGGTGCTTGAGGGCCTAAAAAGGTGCTTGGGGACATTGCAGTCTCTCAAATGTATGCTTACTTATTTTGTAACCCTTGTCAGGTGATGGTGAAAGAGTCTAACGGATATCTGGGCCTCTCAGGATAGCATTGATATATTTGTTGAAAGGTGTTGGATCAATCGTGGTCTCTGCAACATAAATAAGATTGGAAATCTGTTAGGAATTGTTGTTCTTGATTGGAGGAGAGAAGAGGAACTCTGTTGAGACCTTTTTTGTTATTCGCATTGTACTAGATTTTCCAAAGCCCAGGAACATGTTTCAAGCCATAACTACATTGTTTCTTAATTAATCTATGCTCTTGTTTATTGTTTTTTCCAAAGGTAATAGGAAAATAAAATATGCCACAAAATATTTAAATATTTTTCAATGTAGTGGGCCTCATCATTGATTTCATATAAAACTGGTCGAGGTACACAAACTTGTCATGAAGGAGCAGCAATTATAGATGGACACTAGCTCAACATGAAATCAATGGATCATCAGTGTGAAAAATTAAAAGTTAATTTATGCAAAATTAAATAGCTTATTTGAGATGAGTTTGGCAATGTTTGACTTGAGTTTTGGGTTGTTATTTATATTTCTATATTTTTTGATTGTTTTTTATAATTTTCAACATTTTTCGAGTGTTTTTAATAATTTTTGACAATTTTTGAATGATTTGGATAAGTTTTGATAAATTTTGAATGTTTTTGACAATTTTTAACAATTTTTGAATGTTTTTGATAATTTTATGAACTGGTGGGTGTGGAATGAGCCAGTGGGTGTGGAATGAGGATGTGAGTGAGATATGTTGGAATAATGGGGACCACTAGAGCTATTGGGAACACATAAGGGATCAAGGAGACCCAAAAAGTGGGTTGTCGAGGCAAAAAGGGAACTCAGGGAGCTATATGTGAGAAAATGGAGTCAAAAGAATTTTTAGGACTTGAAGTTGAATTTATGAAGGCTAAAATGGATGTTGGGAGAAGGCAGGATATGATAGATATGTGAGATGTGCATTGATTTTACTATAATTCATGTCTATGGTATCTCAAAATATAATTTGACACCATGTTGCCTTTGATTTGCTTGTTTATCTCTTTTGTTGCTATTTTGTTGGTTGTTTCTATTGTAAATTGTTTCTAATGTCAAGAACCACTAAACTGTATCCCACAAGTGTTTCTTAATTTGGTATGTGCAAAATTAATCCTACTGTGCTAGATAGTGTGATGAGATGAAGTGAGAAGGCCACAAACAAGCAAAATTTATCTTAGAGAGAGTTGCTCGAGCCATGCCTTGTTGGTTTTCTACATTGAAGGACTTGTGTTGTTTAGGAAACTCCAAAGGTGTTATCTCTCACTCCTTTTAAACCAAAGGTGATATTTCTCATTCCATTTCTACCATTTTTTCTTTTTCTTTTTAATGTTTTTTGGTGTTTTTGGTGTTTTTGATTTTTTTGGTATTTTCAATGATGAGGTACTTCCCCAAAGCTTTAGACGTAGAATCTCTTCAAATGGATGATGTTGATTGGTTTTGTTAGCTCCTCCCCATCACAATATGAAAGTCTGTAAGTATTGGTCATGAACACTAGTACATTTGACCTCATTTTTCGACGAACATTGGTCAAAATTTCAACCCAGGTTGGTCAAAATTTTCCTCGTAGAAATTTTGACCAACTTACTGGTTGGTCAAAATTTTAACCAATATGTTGGTTGGAAACTTTTAAAATTCTTGCTGCAATTTCTACCAAGCATTGGTCAAAATTTTGACCAATGCTTGGTAGAATACTGTCAGGCATTGGTTGAAATTTTGACTAATACGTTGGTCTAGAACTCTTAGTGTGATTTCTACCAAGCATTGGTTGAAATTTTGATGAATTCTTGGTAGAAAACTATTAGGCATTGGTCAAACTCTTGACCAATACGTTGGTCGAAACTCTTAGAATTCTTGGTGTGATTTCTACCAAGTATTGGTTGAAATTTTGTCCAATGCTTGACAGTTTTCTACCAAGAATTGGTTGAAATTTTGACCAATGTTTCGTAGAAAACACCCAAGCATTGGTCGAAATTTTGACAAATGCTTGGTAGAAAACCGCCACCAAATTTTTTTTTGAGGCATTCTATAAAATAGTTCACATGCCTTGCCTATGATTTGACATTTTGCATGCATCCTGTAGTCTCTCATCCTGATGATGGATTACAGAGAGTGATATGAAATGATGATGCTAAAAAACACACACAATCAAATCCAAAACGAAATTGCATTACAAATGGATTGTGGAAATATGATACTGTTAATTTTGCATGCATGTCTACCAGGACAATCACAACTTAAACATATATAAATAGATTTATATATGTTTAAGTTGTGATTGTCCTGGTAGACATGCATGCAAAATTAACAGTATCATATTTCCACAATCCATTTGTAATGCAATTTCGTTTTGGATTTGATTGTGTGTGTTTTTTAGCATCATAGTTTCAGATCACTCTCTATAATCCATCATCAGCCAGATGAGAGATTCCAAGATGCATGCAAAATGTCAAATCATAGGTAAGGCATGTGATATATTTTATAGAATGCCTCAAAGAAGCTAAGAATATTGAAATACTTACAAGGGTTTGAGGCACTTCATATTTTTTGATCGCACAATCTGATTTAAGAACTCCTCCTCACTGATTAACTTGCACCATAGACCGACAATCTTCATCTTTGTTGTGGGCTCCTATCCCTTATGTGAGTGCTGATGTAGAAGCTGAAGTGGAAAAAATAAGTGAAAGCATGTTGAATAAGGTTTCTAATCTCAACTTGGTCAACATTATTTATTTAAGGGCTATGGACTGGGCAATTCTTCAATGTCTAGACATTAGGGGTAGCATTGCATCATCTTTGACTGTTACATGTATAGCCCTAGGAGGAAATAGGTTGTTGGCTACTTCTTCTGGCCTAGAAGGATATGACTACAATAAAGACTAAGCTCAATCAAATATTCCCAAGTTCACAGTAGCTTCTACAATTTCAATTGATTAGTGTACAAATGCAAAAAATAACTGTTTACCAAATGTATGTATTGTGGAGTCAATTTCAAGCACCAAAAGAAAACTATATATATAGTATATTCCATTCAAGCACATGGCAACAAAAAATATTTTGAGTTCATTTGAATATCCTCAGTTCAGTGCAGTAAGCTCAACAAAATGATTTAATCAAGCCAAAGTGAAACCCTTAGATAGGTTGTCATTTGTCTTGTGTCGCAACAAGTTTAGACCAAAAAAGATATGATAGCCCATCATTCCCTTGAATCTTTGGAGACAAATCTATGAATAGAAGCAAGCTTAGCAGATGCCTTCATGAATCTTAATTTCTTAACAATGCGACAGTGTTAAAGCTCTATTATTTGCTTCCATATTTCTCTTTCTTGGTTGAAAATATTTGTACTTCAAGTGCATATATGTTTAAAAAGAATTAATCAGTGATTAAAGCAAAAACAAGATGTAAATGTATCCACTATGGGTCCCTCCTTGTTTGAAATTCTTTGTCATCATAAAAACTAAACATAATAGGAACAATAATAAACACCCAAATCCTCATTGTTTTTCTACTTCATATCAATTATAGACAGAAAAGCCACTAGTCTATTCCCCGTGTTTTAACCAAGTACAAAGGAAAATCCATCATCCATATGGAATACATAAGATTGTTTACAAATGCTAAAACCTATAATATAATTCAATTGGAATTATAACTACTTACTCAGTCATTACCATTGGAGAAATCTAACCAATTCCTTAAATGCTCCATGAAAATGAAATCTGCTAAAGAATAGTGATGTAGAAGGTAACCAAGTACGCAAAAATAAGGTTGATCACCCATATCAACTAGAATTTAGTCTAAAATAACTTCATCTTCACTTAGATTTATTATTAATTGAGTGTAAGCCATTTGCTTTCAAATAATTGAAACTTCCCTCTAGTCATGTTACCAATTTCATAATTTAAGACAAGTTTCAATATCAAATTAGTTTTCAAAATATCAGCACATTGTTAATGAGAAAGTATTTAAGCACTGACCTGACTTTTGTGCTTCACCAATTACTGTTGTCTTTGCCTTTTTATTAGCAATAATTTAGGTTTTGTAGATGATTCCAACAAAGTCCTCTTCTTGCTAGCAGTCTCAACCTTTCATCAAGAAGGTCTTAAATGAGCTATAAGCTACAATAAAAAAATAGACTAATACCTTCCCAAATTGAAACCTTCCAATTCATCATCATACCATGGGTGTCTTTTGATTTTCATCCTTGTCACTTTCATCTTCAGAAATTCTTATGAATCGCTGTCACTTCTTCTTGCAAAACAATCAGATATTGGGTCACTTATGAAAACCTTGTATAGTCCAAAAATATATAATCTCCACAAGATATTAATGTGAAAATAGTATAATATGAGGAATAGTATTCATTTTTGCATTACTACAATCTTTCATCAATTTTAAATAAAAATGAACCAACACAAAAAAAAATAGAGAATCAACCAAATGATAACTAAACAAATTTACATGTACACAGTATATTCCAACCAAAAAACAATGAATAGCTAAAAGACTAAAAGTCATCAAAACACATGTGAAGATGGCATTAGTACCCACATCAATGACTACATCTCCACATTAATTCATTTTGGAATATATCCATTGTCTTAATGTTGCAAGATAAATTTCCAACTTTGCATACTCTCATATGTTTGTGGGAAATCTTAACCCTATATCAAAATAATGGACCATTTTACAGATTTCAATCCAGCTACATCTAGGTAGCTCTTTTATTCCTCTATCTTTTATCAATCCTCTTACCTTTTGAAAATTACTAGATCTCCCCATTTTTGCACAAAGACATAATGTGCTCCATAATTTGGATATAGGATTAAGATAGGGATGATGCTAGAAAAGGTTATAGAGTCGCACTTTGTACCTTAAAGTTTTACTTTTTTAAGAAGCTCCAAATCCCTTTCAAAAAAACTCACTATGTGCATATCCTACAATGATTGTAATCTACGTGACCATGTTAGGTTGACACATTTTGTCAAACATTTTATGTGCTTTTTGTACGTTACCACATTTCACATACATGTCTATTATCCAATCCCTAACTCAAGCATTTGATGAAAAACTACATTCAATTATGCTTTCATGGATGTCCATGCCCTTTTTCAAAGCTCCCATTTTAGCACAAACTGGGGGGATGCTAATGAGGTTTAACTAATTGAATTAGATATTAGTTTATTGTACTTGTTCAAAAATCTCCATAGGTTTTCAATAAGTCCATATTGTGCATATCTAGATATTATTGCATTCCATGAGACCACTTTCGGTTGACGCCATTCTTTCAAAAGTCTTAATACCTTAGTGAGATCACCATTTTGTGCATGCCCTACAATCTTTTCATTCCTGGAGACCATGTCTCACTAAGGCATTCTGTCAAACAATGCACAAGCCTTCCCTATACTTCCATATTTGCATACATGTCAATCAGGGAATTCCCAACAATGATATTAGAAAAAATTCCATTTTTTATTATGTTTAGATTGATATTCATGCCCCTTTTCAAATCTTCAATTTTATAACAAGTTGAGAGGATGATAGAAAAAGTGAATTGATTGGATTTGTTGCATTTGACTAAAAGCATCCAAATAAACAAAACACAAAATATTTATATTAGCAATAAGTACAAAAAGATTTAGTAAATAGGAAAAAACTACAGTCAAGGGCAAACAAAATTGAAGTATACCGTGACAGAATTACAAGAATCATGCTCCTTTGTTTGACTGAAAGGTGTTAAATGTTTTCTCAAAAAATCAAAATCAAGAAAGACAAAGGTGATATGCTAATTCAAAAGATGCTCTGAAGAATATGATTAATTTGATTACAGCTTCTAGTTTGTATAATGTAAATTTAAAATCAACTTATGATTATTTATGCACCAGTTATGTTTCTACATTCTATTTAAACCTTAAAGTAAAAAAGAATCTCCTCTAGTAACTTTTCATTCCTCTAGAAATTTGGTCATTGATACCTTGATGACCTTCACAAGCATCAATTATAGCATTAGTAAATATAAGACAATATCAAAATACAAATTTTAAACTTGGACAACAAATTGGACATTACCTTGACGATTTAATTGATCATATTCCAACTTCCATAGATGAGGTGTCATTCTTCGTGGTCTTGATGATGTCTCTTATTTCCCATTGAAAATATATTTTTTGGCAATTCGATACCTATGATTACTATGGAGAAAGTGCCTAAACTCATCGAACACCTACTTTCCTAAACTTCTTGAATGACGAGATTTCATCTTTGGACCACAAACTGGACATGCAAATTTTCCCTTTGTCTGAAGACCTAAAAGATCATGTACAATTGGATCATGTACAATTATCATGCACAACTTAAGCATACAATAGTAATGTGTAAGCACTATAACAAACCAAAAATATGTGATCTTAACAATATAACATACTGCAAAAATGAGTTAGCCTAGGGGCATCATGTATTGTCCATACAAGCATTGCATGAAATTGAAATTGTCGGTGTCCTATTGGTCTAGAGATGTCATACATAGTGACGCCATTCCATAACTTCAACAACTCATCAATTAGGGGCTCAATATACACATTCATATCTTTAACTTGGTACTTACCTAGTAATTGAATGAACATAAACATTACATAATTATTATGACCATTTTCATATAAATTAATTTAGATAACTATAAAATCAAAAAATACCTGGCATAATCATTGACAACATTATGTGCTCCCTCTTTATGGGCATCCAAGGAGGAATGTTATTGTTAATAACAAAAATAGGCCACACTGAGTAAACAGATCTCATATCTCCATATGGATTGACACTGTCTACTGCCAATGAAAGTTTCAAATTACGAGGTTCTTCTTTAAAGTGTAACCATGTTTCTTCTATCTCTTTAAATGCAAAACCATTGGCAGCCATTCACATAATCTCATCTTGACTTCTATTGCGTGCATGGTAGTCCATAAATTGTGCCAAGCTAGCGCACCTGAATAATCGTTGAAGATGTGGAATAATGGGAATGTACCGAAGAACCTTGTGAGGCACCTTTTTTGTTATTTGATCTGACCAATATCTACTAATATGACAATCAGGGCATTCTATTACAAATTCATGTTGTTTATGATATAGAATGTGATCATTGGGACATGCATGTATTGTATGATACTTCATTCCAATCTGATTCATAATGTTAGATAATTCTCGGTACAAACGAGGCAAAATGTTTGATGGTGTAACAAAAACTCACCTATCAACCTACAACAACAAATATGCATTATTAATATAATGAATAGTAATTATATGCTAACATTGAAGATGACAAAAATGGCATACCTTAGCATACGTGACATTGCTACATTGGATAAACCATTCATAACCTTTAAGTTCACCAACAACACTATAGCCAAGAGTAAAGTTGTTTGGAAGCCTTCATATAAGGGCTTGTGTGCCTTCTCAAGTAAAGGTATATCAAGACCATCTTCATCATCATTATCAAATTTGCTAGTACCATCATTGTGAGCCTCTTCATCACCTACTCCAATACCATCTTCTTCAATCATGTCCTCTGGCACATTATCATCTTCTTCCATGGGAATGTTATCCTCAGCTTGGATATTCACTCCTCCACATTCCTCCAGTAGGGAATCCACATTCGACAATGGACAAAAATCATGGCCCCCTTCAACATGACCATGTTGCCTACAATGACTCTGGGCTATTGTGATTAGTATTCTTCAATTCTTTAAGCCCTTGCACTTTTTGCAAGGACAATAACATTTATCAGGTTTTCTTCAAAACTGAGACCACAATGCAGCCATTGTCTCATTATTTTGTTTTGGGTTCATATTGTCAGGCGTGGTCTTTCTTCACAAGAAAATATATCTGCAAATAAATTGGACATGTTGTAGTTAATGTTTATATCTACACATATGGAAATTGTTGACTAATGTTTTCAAATGTAACTAAAATGATCCTATAATTTCTAGAAGGCCTAGATGTTTGCAAAATGTGGAATTATAGACAAAGTATCTTAATTATTTGCAAAATGCCTCAAAGAGATGTCATAAGGTGAAAGTTACTTAGGTGTTATCGGCAGCATGCCTTGACTAATCCTGATAGCAATGACTAATGTGATTAATGCATCAACTAATGAAGATGACTAAAAGATTGAAACATATTAATGTATAGCAATGTTTTTCTCGAGGAAATATATACTCTTCAAAAAGATATAAAAGGAAATATGAATTAGATGTGATCTATGTGTGCTCTAGGTAGATGGACTTTACCTTTTGAAAATCATTCAACAAGGGCATCATATTTTCATCAATTTATTAAGAGGTTTGTATAGTTTGAGACTGGAGTAAGAGATAGTTATCATTATCCTAAGGACTGTAGACTAAGTGTAATCAGACATTTCATTGTCTATGGTTTTACCAATTTCTCATAAAAATAAATAGATTCTTGAAAGATGGGTTATTGAAATAGGTTCCTATTTCAAGAACCCATCTCATTTCAAGAACACATCTCTTAAGAATCTATTCATTCTTTCCATTTCAAGAGTCCCTTCATTCTTTCCATTTCAAGAATCCATTCATTTTTTTCATTTCAAGAACTCACCTCTCAAGAATCCATTCATTTTCATGACAAATAGTTTTTTGAGACTACTGCTCATGAAACATGGGTTTTTGAATTTTTTGAATTTTGATTTGAAGGACAACACAGTTGAACCCTAAAAACAATACCACAATAATGGAAGTTTTTAGTTACTCGAATGGAAGCTCATAATTTCTTTATATAAGAAACTAATGGAGTGTTCCTTTTCACTTTGTATATTTAAGAATCTAATTGGAGTGATTCTTTTCACTTGGTAGCAATCAATATGTAGCACCTCAGAATTATTTATCCATCCCAAGAGGAGTGCAGGCATATGCTGACCTATCTAGTCCATCACAGGTCCAAAAATTGGCTCAAGCTGGTAGACCATCTTTGCTATCAACTCATTCAAACCAAAATGTGGGTGGTGTTAGACCCACATTAGATTCAAACCAGAATGGAGGACCTATGTCATTTTTGAACCAACAATAGCAAGAATATTTATCTCACCCTAATTATCAAAAGATTGAGACATATCTATCCCTTCCTTACCATGGGAACAACAATCTACACATAGGATCATCTCTTCATAACAATTCTTGGAATAGCCATTCACAAACAAGAGAGTCCACGTTTCCAACTACTCAAAGAGGAAATCAAGATCCTGTTGTGAACAGATATGCATATGAGCAACAGCAATCCTCTATTCTAATATCACAAGGAACTTTTCCAACTACTCAAATAGGAAATCAAGATCCTGTTGTGAACGGGTATGCATATGGCTCAAGCTGGTAGACCATCTTTGTTGTCAACTTATTCAAACCAAAATGTGGGTGGTGTTGGACCCCATCAGATTCAAACCAGAATGGAGGACCTATGTCATTTTTGAACCAACAACAACAAGAATATTTATCTCACCCTAACTATCAAAAGATTGAGACATATCTATCCCTTCCTTACCATGGGAACAACAATCTACACATAGGATCATCTCTTCGTAACAATTCTTGGAATAGCCATTCACAAATAAGAGAGTCCACTTTTCCAACTACTCAAAGAGGAAATCAAGATCCTGTTGTGAACAGATATGCATATGAGCAACAACAATCCTCTTTTCTAACATCACAAGGAACTTTTCCAACTACTCAAACAGGAAATCAAGATCTTGTTGTGAACGGGTATGCATATGAGCAACAACAATCCTCTTTTCTAACAACACAAGGAACTTTTCCAACTCCTCAAGGAGGAAATCAAAATCCTATTGTGAACTGATATGCATATGAGTAACAGCAATCCTCTTTTCAAAAAACACGAGGAAATCCAAATCTTCATATGAATGAGTATGCAGCAATATCAGCATCTAAGCAACATCAACTTTCTTTTCCAACTTCACAAGGAAGAAATCCAGATCTTCATGTGAATGAATTTGCAACAATACCAGCATCTGAGCAACAATGACCCTATTTTTCAACTTCACAAGGAGGAAATCCTGATCTTTGTGTCAATGGATATGCAGCAGTATCAACGTCTAAGCAACAACGACCCTCTCTTCACACTTCTCAAGGAAGAAATCCAAATCTTGGTGTGAATAATTATGCAGCAACATCGGCATCTGGGAAACAACAAGATTTTTTCAGTGTGGATCATTCTCATCAACCATGGTACAGAAACAACCACTAAAGGGGCTCACTATGACTCTTGATTATATGATTCATTCGGCATTTATGGCATTATCCTACATGTTAAAAGCCATGTACACTGTATGGTGGAGATATCATTTCATTTCCTTTTGGTTACTATGGTTGTGATTTCATTCATATACTTTATTAGCTTGATTTGTGACTATGGTTTGATCTAGTCTTTAAGGGATTGCTATGGCAATTGATTGGCCTATAAAAGTGAAGATACTGGTTATGCATCCTAGCACCTTGGGTCATATTATGCAAAAGGATTGATGGTAATTAGGGACTTCTGCTTTGGGTTCATGTTACTATTGAAAAAGAAACATATATTAGGAACAATGTATTCATTAAATTATTAAACCATTGAGGCTGAAATGACTATTATTTTTTGGTATATGTTTGTTTTTGATATTCTTGTATACTTAGCTTACTATTTTATCACATGTTTTCAAATACTGTGATTTCAATTAAGATTAAGCCTATATATCAGCTTGTGTCTTCACTTTTTAAGAATTTTTAATTAAAAATATGTTAATTTAATCATAATTATTTATTTCTACTATCCCTTTGCACTCTTAATAAGAATTGAGACATTTAGGACATATTCATAGGCTTAGGGATGTACCCAAGGTATACCATGGTCATGCCCAAACTAACATCAATATCTAGTATGAAGGTGGTCCAAATAAGCAATATCAAAGCCAAGATAGAAATGGCTATGGGTCATTAGACAACATTTACCATAGTATATTCCATAAGTGATTTCAACATTTTAATTTTGTTTATGTCAACGATAATTGATTGGCAGATTTAATTTCATTATAAGATAATTACTGCAATCCCTATTTAATTTCATTATTAGATAATTACTACAATCCCTATACTTCAAATATTTGAGTTTGCAATTAAACTATGTGATGGATGCTATGAATATAATTGTGTGGAAAATAACAATGAACAATTTCACTTGCTATCTCTAATATATACAATTATATATATGCTAAAAAGAATTGATACTTTTTGCACTTAGTGGAATGATCCTTGTTATGTCAATTATGTCAATATAAACTATATGCAATGGAGATGTAATGGTATTACTTCTACCAATGCAAATTGTTGTCACTAGTATGACTTTGATAACATGCAATATCTAATCTTATTTATTGCTAATGGCGATACAATTGTATTAATGTTGTTTCTAATATAATCCTTCAATGCTTGTAATCAAATCTAATTATTGCTTAAAGTGAGATTTGATGTTTCCGATTTGCTGATAGACTTATGAAATTCTAGAAATGTTGCTATGTATGATATGATCAAATAATTCTTGCAACAGGTGTGCTATGTTTGATCTTTCTTTAAATGTGTACAACCAATAATGCCAAAGGCAGTCGTTCAAGATAACATGTTTATTTAAAATTGATGTTGAAATAAATGATAGCAAATGTCCTTTTATACCATGCACTTGATGTGAGAAATCATGTAGGATAAATAATGATCTCTGTCTCTTTGTAATGTCAATCTTCATAACAGCTAATTGTAACACAACCTTGTAATTGCCTCCTTCCATTATTAATTACTTATCAGAACATATCATAATTCTCTATCTTAATCCAAATTGGGCTTGATTACCATTATCAAGGTACTTATTCATGATTAGTAATTTCTGAGAATGGATTAACATTTTTTCTTTGCATAATGACATCAATTTTTTAACAACTCAATGCTAACATTAACATAAACTATCATATTATGGATAAGGTAGTCTTTTTTATCTTTATTGATCATTGTTTATGATATTGATTATGGATGTTATTCAATCATTAATGTTTGAAAATATTAGCCTCTAATGTGATTGGTTCATGTCTTAGCCAATACTAGTTGCCAATGGCCATCATTGATTCTTGAAAATGTTCTCCATTAATTATGTTCTTTGATGGAAAACATGGATCCTCCTCTTAGTCAATCTATTAATCTTTCTCTTGCTCTGTGATTTTTTAGTTATTACAGAACTAAATAGATATGTTGATATTTGCATTCACTCTTCAACCCTCTATATTGTTTGTTGTTCCTTATCAACCATTGATGCTTCTATCAACTCCCTTACTCTTGTTTGTGATTTCTAACACTTGTCTCCACTGAGGTTCTAATCTTTCTCACTACTTTACAATGCATTTGTTTCGAACAGGTATTTGATCAATATCTTCAATTGATATTGATCAATGTAATCTTATCAGTATCTTCTTTTTGATGCTCATTGACCTTCTCTGTTGGTTAGTTTCCTCATAGTATTAATTATATGATCAGTCTTAGTAGGATTCAGATGAATCATCAATATGCATTGATTCTAAATATCCTTTGCAATTTTTGATCAATTGATCTACACAATCATAGTTTATAAAATTCATGATCATGTCTTGAACGTATCAATGACAATGAAGATACATACTTGGTATGATTGACATGTTGCCCACTTTCTTGGCAAAGTCATCAAAATCTTGGACTAATCCTTATTCCTCTGATGCAACTATGGATTAATCCTTATTCCTCTAATGCAACTAGGAAAACCATCTTATTCATAAGACTCCACAGTTTTCCAAACATCTTATTCTTCTACTAATACATATGTACATCTAATTTTAACTATCAATGTGCTATTGGTGTCAAGGATTGCCACTCCTTGTCCACAAAAGTACTTTATTGTCTAGATGTTATTAGTCTGATAATGGGTACACCACAGCAGAGTAGGTATGTCAATGTCTCTAGTTCCTTTGGTATATGGCTAGGCATAGAATCTGGTAGTTTTCAGTTTTGTTACACATAACTTAATATTGTTATATATTATAAACTATATGTCTTATTTTGTCACAAATAAACTTCAAAAATGTTGATTGTATTTGTCAAAAGCAAAATTTGAGTAAAAAAAACATTATATGCTATGACCAGGGTTTGAGAGGCAATTTTTAGTTTCTTTTTGGTTGTCATAGTGAAGGAGTGTGTCTTTTTATACATGGATTATATCTATGAATCAGTGGACAGGATACTTCAACAGAGAGACCCAGTCTATATTGAAATATCTAAAAATTAATCAACTGGAAACTACCTAACACACAAATAGTAATAGTCTAAGAGCACCAATTACAAAAAGTTCTTGTAGTAGAGTATAAGTTAAAAGTTAAACCCTCTTGAACCATTGTGCCTGCATATTCCATAACATGAAAGCAAGATGGAAGAGATACCATAGGCTTAACTAATTTGAGTGGCATAGAACTTACAAGAGCGCTCAAATCATCTACAATGAGCTCATAAGAAGGCTAGATCTTTGGGGGAAAAAAACAATATCATCCACAACATTAGAAAATGTGTCAAAATTTAGCTAGTTTAAAGCATATAATTGATAAGGCTTATCTCAGAGGAATATTTGGCTATTGTGCCTATGTGATCAGTTTCACTCTATGATGTGTGTATTTATGAAAGATATCAGTGTTAGTGAACAGATTTTTCTTTTCACAAACTTAAACAAATTACCCTCTAATGCTTAAAACCTAAGACAAGATCTATAACCAACAGTTGAGACATTTGCAATGGTTACATGCAAATGTTCTCTGAATTTTGATGTGAAGGTATATGTCCCTTCTTCAGATAAATATAAATTTTGGGAATGATTTAAACTTGAAAGTAATAAAGACTTACACACATCTACATGTAAACATAGAATATATGTGAAAGAAGCTTAAATATAAAGAAAGTGAACACAAGGAACTGGTACACAGTTTCCTCCCTCAAATTCACCAATGAAGATTAAATAGAAGACACAAGAAAGTTTATATTACCTTTCAATGAATAACTTTATCTGAAAACAAAATTCCAAACTAAGCTACATATTTGCATTATCAATGGTACTAAAAAATGATTACAATAAGACACAACTCAACATCATCCAAAGAATCAGTAATCAATTCACAGACTCAATAATGCTTCCCCTTTTATCCAATCTCAAAGAACAAACCAATATTTTTAGAATATACAATATATGACATTAAAAAAATGAGTATCTCTATTACAAGAAAAAAAATAACAAAAAGACTCCCTCCTTGAAGTACAAAAACCCCTAAAAGAACCATGGCACATCCCCTCCAATTACAATAAATATTGTTCTTGATAATTTTTTGGTTATGTAACCTATTCTTGATGTTACTTTACCTTTGTATTGATAGGATAATATTTTATTCTTGTAAAAGAATAAAACATTATTATTTAATGATATGTATTGATTGGTTATTGACAATAAGATGATTTGGACATATCAATACTAGAGACTTTATGTTGTATGATACAAGATGCCTAAACTCATCACATTAGATTTTGAAATAGCAGGCTATGAATCTTCTTCCCTTTGAAGACTTTTAATGGCTCACAATGTAGTTACTCAATCTATCATTGATTATAATAAGCCAAAGAGTTGACACCTCT
This sequence comes from Cupressus sempervirens, assembly GCA_028749045.1. NCBI lineage: Eukaryota > Viridiplantae > Streptophyta > Pinopsida > Cupressales > Cupressaceae > Cupressus > Cupressus sempervirens. The sequence continues at coordinate 159,487,743 of CM053789.1, forward strand.
ACTGGGAAGCATGAGAATGTATCCATTACATTATTCAGGTGATTACTGTGAAACGTGGAAAATCCCAAATTCGTGTGGCAATCATGCTTCTATCTTTGATACAATATGTGTGTTCTTTGTCACATCATCTCATAGAAGGTTGTGACCAGATATCTCATATTGTTACCAATTGAGGTCCATTTTTTATATGTGAGCTCTTGCAGGTGTTTATTCTTTGAATTTGATCAATCAAACATTAATATCTTAGATGCCCAATGGTGCAATTATGGTTATATGATTTTCCAAGGCAAATGAACTTAGAATTTTCTTGTTTGATTATGTTGATATTCTATCAAACATGTCCCATCAACTTCCCATTGACTAACCCGAACCTCAATCAGGCAATCATAGTAATTGTTGCACCTTAAGAGACAAGCCACATATCTTGATTGCTAAAACAATTATGCCTTTGACCAAACAAGTGCCTTCGTAATGTGCATTCAGACTTAACAAACTCCTTGACAAATTGAAGGGTGCAAGAACATGACACATTCATTCAAGGACTGATGAAAGTCTTCAATCAAAACCCCACCATCTCGCAACACTATTAAGTTTTGAAGTTTTGTGATGTAGCTATCATCTATTCAATAACCAAAAATCTTTGTTTTGGCAATTTATTTCTTCCACTAAGCTTTGGAGATATATCGACAAAGGACAACCCGCTACAACATCAAAGCTTTCTGATTTGAAATGTGAAGCATTCATGTGAATACTATATCATTGTGTCTTCATGAAAAGTATTCTTAATAGGATCAAGTGTCTCCTATTAATGGGTAACCCTATAGACCGATCTTAATATGGACTCAATCTTCTTGCTTACTTGAATTTTATTGCCCATAATAGTATTGGTCAAACATCAAGCCCTGAACAAAGAGTATATCTAGAGTAGTCAGGGGCAATAATAAGTATATATTTCTATATGTGGATGTTTATGACCAAGTTTCAAATTTATTGATTGGTGCAAAGTATTGCAATAGTGATTTACCCCCCTCATAGTATTGCTTGATCCTAATAGGGATGTTGTCTTGGAGGTTATTATAATGTGGAATATTCTGGTTGATTTATTGAGGGAATGTTTAATAAGTTTTTGGTCAAAAGAGGCTGGAAATTTAATTGTTGTATAATCAAGCCGATTTGGTTGAGATTTAAAATAGAAGAATTCAAGGTTACAAGTTAATTTCTCATTCACATGAATTAATAGAAGACAAAAAGGTATTATAAAAGGCAATAAAAAGGCATGAAGTGCCCAATTTTCAATTCATTCTACATTCTACCAAGTCCTAAAATTTAACTGAAGCTATCCATTTTATTGAGGTGGTGTTTCTAAGAAAAATTCAGTGCAAGATTAAGCAAAAAAGTTATAAGTAGGATTTTCTCTTAGAGTTTGTTCGTATAATTCTTGGGCAAATTTATATTGAATTTTGATGGAGGATTGTGGTTTTTTGGTTGGTAAACTATTGTAGTGAGGTGAATTTTTTTAATTGGGGTACATTATTCACTGGATTGAAATTATGAGGTTAGAAATCCTTAATTTATAGAGTTTAAATTATTTCTATACAAGACCTAGTTTATATAGTTTAAATTATTTTTGTAAAAGCCCTAGAATTCATCAATCCTCCACCAAGATAGATTACATAAAAGGAACATATTTTATCATTTCTTGTACCAGTTAAATCCATCAACCAGTTTGAGCCAATAGTGGCATGTTGTGATGGTTAAGTTGTTGCATTGTTATCCTTGCCATCAAGGTTCAAATCTAATGGGGATGAGGTCCCCCGTTTGTGGCCTCACCAGTTCATAGCTCCAGGTCAAAGCGTTTACCCCTCTTTAAAATAAAAAATAAAAAAATCGATTAACCAGTGATAAATATGATGGTCCAAAACTAGTTAAGGGTTGGAATGTTGATGGTGGATTGTTTGATAAATATGGTTTTATCTTAGATTCCCCTATACCATCCAAGGGTTTACAACTATTTGTACAATTTTAGGGTAGGGAAACCTTGAAAACTTAGAGTAAAATGCATGGAGGTATGACTTGGGAAAATTTGTGGTGTCAACAATATTTTTAGATGTAGAATTTGTGCTGCTTGTTTCTCATACATGTGACCCAAACACAAGAATTGTGAGGGATAATAGTGGTGAGGAATTTTTGAGAATTGCTAGAGAAGACACTTAGGAATTTTTTGCTACCAAAAATCTTCATAGAAGAAAGTGAGCTTGATGGTTTTGTAGCTAGATATAAAAAACTAGAGAAATGATTAGTTAATAATTATACTTATAGGTATTCTCTTCTATAGGTAAGTGCCAAGCCTCGCTACAATTGTGGATCTTTTGTGCCAAAAGCGGCCCTTTAGATGAAGATTCACAAATGGCCCATCCAACTCTGCAAGCTCTACCACACCTACAAAAATTATGAATGGTTAAAAAAATTTTATAAATCCAAAACCCTCTAGATAAAATAAACCCTAAAATGGGGAAACAAAGAAAAAAGGAAAAAGAAATAACCTGTAATGCCCACTGCTAGATCAAAAAGTTGCATGAACTGGTACACCACAACATCTAATATATCATCAAATAAATGGTGCCCAAATAACTTTTAATTAGTCCAGTGATAAAAATCTTTAAAATTTTGAAAATATATTACTTTGAGAGACGAACCCACCTTTGATTTTGCCTCGGCGAGTACTTGATCAACATTCTCTTCCATTAAATCCAATGGTTGTAGTTGCCTTTTTGTAGCTGAAATTATATGTTAATGACCTCTAAGATTTATTGGATTCAACTTTAGAGACAACTTATAGCCATTGTATATGTTTCTATTGAATGGTCTCCGTGCAAAATGACACACAGAGAATTTAGTATTCTGTTGTGGATGAGCAACTCTACAAAAACCATGTCAAAACACAGAAAACCCAAATGAACCCATGCGCATGAAAGACATAAAGTAAGAAATGTTTCTTTTTTTTACATGTATAAGCCCCGTGTTGGTCAAAATTTTGACCAACACAGGGCTTACATGTAAAAAAAAAGAAATTTTTGCCTTAACATTTTGACCAACCTAAACTTATTTAGTTGATAGTCGAAAATTTTGGTAGAAAAATGAGGTTAAATGTCATAGTGGAAGGATTATGTGACAATGTAAGGACCAATCCAATTGGCCTCCCATCTTCCTTTCTTTTCCCTAGCTGCTTGATTCTTAGGATTTTCTCGAAGAACTAAGTCTCCAATTTGAAAGAAATAGGGTTTGACCCTTTTGTTGTAGTGTCATGACAACCTATTCTGATACACTTTGAGGTGCTCGTGCATTGTATATTGATGTTCTTCTAGGAGTTCTAGTTGCTTAGGTGGGTCACTCTGTAGTCTTTGTCTGATAGAATATCACGGAGTGTAACTCTCAAAGGTGGGATCTCAACCTCTAATGGAAGAATGGATCCATAGCTATATACCAAGGAGAAGGGTGTGGCACCTATAGGCATGCAAACACTCATCCTATAGGCCCATCAGGTAGGGTTCAACTATAAATGCCAGTCTTTACCAATATCATTGATAGATCTTTTAAGAATGTTGATGATGTTCTTGTTGGTGGCCTCTACTTGGCCATTGTCTTGGGGATAATAGATGGACGAGGAGTGGTGTATAATGTGGAATTTTTCACATAACTCATCAACTATCTAATTTTTAAAATACAAGGCATTATTAGTGAGGATGGCATGAGGTATGTCAAACTAACAAATGATATGGTTCAGAATGAAGGAAGAGATTTGTTTCCCGGTGGAGTCTATGAGTGGTGCCACTTCGACACACTTAGAGAAATATTTAGTTGCGATGATAATCCATTTATGTTCGTCAAAGGAAGCCAGGTGGATGGATCTAATCAAATCAAAGCCCCACTGATAAAAAGGCCATGGTGTGGCCAAGGGATTGAGTTCTTGTACTAGCGCATGAATAAGGTTACCATGGATTTGACACTTTTTGCAAGTTTTATCATAGTCAATAGAATCCTTTTCCATGGTTGGCCAAAAATAGCCCATTCTGAGAATTTCCTTTGCTAGTATAAAGCCACTAGAATGTGATCCATAGATGCCTGCATGGACTTCTTGTAGAGTGACTCTAGACTCATCCTTTTTAAGACATCTAAATAAATTACCTTTGAGACCTTTCTTATATAGTGTATCAGCCACCAAATTGTAATGCAAGGTTTGTTAAATGAAGTTATGTCTTTGGTTTCATGAAAGGTCAGAGGGAATGGTGTTATTGCAAAGGTAAAAGGTGATGAAGTCATACCAAGGGGAATTAGGGGTGTCTAAATGACAAATAATAAGGGAATTTGGTTGAGTAAATGTGGGTTGAACCACCTCTTCTACTAAGAACTCATACCGCTCATGTTGATCTAGTAACTAAAGCAAGGAGGCCAAGGTGGCCATGGCATCTACTGCTCTATTCTTATCTCTAAGAATTTGTTCAAAAGTAATGTGAACAAAGGATGCCTTAAATGTATCAACCATATATTTGTAAGGTAACAACTTTTAATCCTTGGTTTGATACATGTTTGTAACTTGATTAATGACCAATTGAGAATCCCCATTAACTTCTAGTGTTGTTAACTCCCATCCTAAGGCTAGCTTGAGACCTGAAACCAAGGCTTCATATTCTACCATGTTGTTTGTGCAGGGGAAAAATAGTTTATAGGACTTGGGGATGGTAATGCCTAGGGGCATAATTAACAAAATACTAGCACCTAAAGCATGGTGTGTGTAAGAAACATCAAAGTAGAACTTCCAAGTGACTAGTTCTATTTGAAGAATGTGCTATTTGGAAAGTCAGCTAGGATAGGATTCCATCTCTCTATGGGTGCATCTACCAATTGGTTGGCAATGGCTTGTCCTTTTATAGCTTTCTTACCGATATACTCAATATCGAACTCACTCAGGATCATTACCAATTTGACCAATATGTTGGTTAATGTTGTCTTGTTGAGAAGATACTTGAGGGGGTCAATCTTGGATATAAACTTAACCTTGTGTGTTAGATGATAATGACATAGCTTTTATAAAGCAAAAACTATGGCCAAACAAGCTTTTTCAATAAAGGTGTAATTGAGTTCATAATCGACTAGGGTGTGACTGATGTAATAAATAGCTCTTTCTTTGCCCTGGTCATTTTTCCATGCCAAGAGTGTTCCTATTAATTTGTATGTCAAAGAGATGTAGAGAAACAAAGGTTTGTGTGGCACCAGAGGTACTAACACAAGTGAATTCATCAAGTAGTTTTTGAGTAGATCAAAGGCCATCTGACACTGATTATCCCATTTAAAAACTATGTCCTTGTGGAGGAGGTGAGTGAAAGGCACACATTTTTTTGCTAACTGAGAGGTGAAGCAATGAACTGATTGAAGTCTTCCCTGGAGAGAACACAGCTGACTCAAGTTCTTTGGAGGTAGCATGTCGATTATAGCTTGCACCTTTTTGAAATAAACCCCAATCCCTTTGGCTGAAATAATGTACCCTAGGAGTTTGCCAAATTTCACACCAAAAGCACATTTTTTAAGGTTTAGCCTAACTTTGAATGCTTCCAGGCATGTAAATATCTTGTCCAAGATAGGAAGATGATCTTCTCAGGTATGAGATTTGGCAAGGAGGTCATCAACATAATGTTCCATAAAAGTGTGCATCATACCATGAAAAATAATGGTCATGGCCTACTGATAGGTGGCACTTGTATTCTTGAGACCAAAGGGCGTGACATTCCAATAGAATGTGCCCCATGTACAAGTAAAAGCTATTTTTTCTTAATTCCTCTAGTGTTATCTTCATTTGGTTGTATCCTGAAAAACCATCCATGAGTGAAAACATGGAATGTCATGTTGTTAGATCTACAATTGTGTCAATGTTTGGAAGGAGAAATTCATCCTTAGGACATTCTTTATTGACATCCAAAAAATCAATATAGATTAGTATATTGTCATGTTTTTTTGAGATAGGTACAATATTTGATATCCATGATCCATAGACTAGTGGTATGATGAAGTTGGTGCTAAGCAATTTCTTCAATTCTGTTTTGACCAACAATGCTATGTGGGGATGCATTTTCCTTCATTTTTGCTTATAACCGACTTGGCCTCTGGAGAAATGTTGAGGTGATGAAGAATTAGAGTTTGATCTAACCCTGGCATCTCTGTATAAGACCATGCAAATTTTATTTGCCTTTCTTTGAAGAAGCGAATGAATTTACCTATTGCCTCTGTGATTAAAGATTGTGCCAAATGAATTATCCTAGAATCTTGCTCTATTCTAATGTTGACCTTTTTTGTGGGTTCGATCAAAATAGATGACCTTTCCTCTGAATGCTTGGGTAAGGTATCAATCATCTCATCCATGGATGCCATAATTAGGTTTTCACTATTGGATGGGTCGCTTCTATTTGTTTCAACTTTTTTTGCAAGACTAGCCACGATGTGGTTTCGGTCATTGATGCTTTGATGTTCTTGGCCCTTTCTTGTATGATTGAGATGATTGATATTAGACCCATTTGTATTTATTTCTCCTATTCTTTGTGAACAAGATGGTTCAAGCACATTTAGGTATACAAAAAAATCTTGGTCAATGTCAAAATTTGGAATGCAGCGAGGGTCGGTTGAGTCCCAGTTGATAAGCTCAGGATGGACTAAGGATAGTGATGCATAATATAGATGGGATTTAGTAGGGTTTAAAGATATGACCTCATTTGATGGTTCATATGTCGTATCAATTAGGTCTATAACGTGTGTCTCTTCTAAAGTGTCAGGGAAAGTAGAGCTTGCGAGTGGCTCATAGTACTCATCTTCAACTTCTACTGGAAAGAAGTCTAGGAATAAAGTTTGAAACTAAAACCTATCATTAAGTTCATCATCCTCATGTGAAGTGATGTGACGTGTTTACTCTATATCTTCTTCTAATCTATTCTAATGGGTGTTGACTCTAGGTGAAGTAAAGTTTGAACGAGGATTGGATCCTAGTGTTGTGGAACTATCAGATGCTAGAATGTGAACAAAATCACATTCTTTGTCATGAATGAACTCTTCAAATAATTATTCAAATTCCCACTTGGTGGAATCATCATTGTCTTCATTATTAGGGGTGTCCATGAACAGTTCCCTTGTATGATATAAATCTGGGAAAGATAGATTCATATTCTTGGTGTTGGTTGCTTTTTGGTTATTACCATATTTTTCTTTAGGTACCCACACCAAGGTTAAAGAGGAGGAATCACCGTGTTTAGAATAGGATCTAGTATTGTCTTGTTCTAAGTACCCTGCCCCTATTTTTAATTTGTTAGGCCTGAATTGTGCTTCAAGGGGTTCAATAATACCTTTTCCTTTCCCTAAAGGGCCATCACCCATATATCCCTTCTTTTTCATTAGATTGAAACCCTTTCCATAGAGGTGCAAGGAAATTTCAATATTTTGTATTTGTTCACTAATTTCCTGAATGGAGCTTGAAGGTACACTACTTTCTTTAACAAAATGTGCATGATAAGGCCTAGTGGTTGAAGATGGTTTGCTATGAGATCTCAACAATAGTGGGGGATCAAATAATGAGACTGAATACTCACCTACCCCTTTGCATTGAGATTTGTACTTCCTATCAAACTCTTTCATTAGCCTATCTATTTCCTCGTAATGTAACTGTTTAGAGTCTTTTGATGTTGATGGTGAAGGAATGGAGGAACTAGAACAACCTATTTTCTCTTTACCCTTAGTTGATGTAGATAAGTAGTTATTGTCCTGACCCATAAATGTGGAGCTATCTACTAATGTGGATTGTCTAACAACACTTGTTAGAATGTTTACCTCTTCCTTGTTGTGAGGGATGAGAGTGTTACAATACTAAGCATAGTTTTAATCCCCCAGTATGGTCACTTCTTGCCCCATGTAAGGAAATTTCAAACATTGATGGTATGTGGATGAGACTATTTGCATGTCATGGATCTATAGCCTATCTAACAAGATGTTGTAGGTCAATTTCAAATCTAGGACTTTGAAAATAGTTTCCTTTACAACAGGGCCAACCCTTATGGGTAGAATGACCTTGCCCTTGGAGGATCTCTCTTCATCATCATAATCCTTAATGGTGATTTTCTTTTTAGGATCAACAATAGCCTCTATGTATCCTAGGGCTCTTACCAAATTCAATTTGAAAATGTTTAGGCCTGCCCTGTCGTCAACCAAGGCTCTTTTGACTCTGTTTCAATGAATAAATACTTCAACGTGCAATTGAGAGTTTTGTGGATGAATGATTGAAATGTCATCTTGGGATGAAAAAGATACACAATGAGGTGTGACAAGGTTACTTACCATGTTTTAGAGTCTGCTAACATCCAGGTCATTTAGTACTAAGGCTTTGGTAAGAATCTCCTTATGTCCAGGCAATATTTGTAGCAACTCAAAGATGGAAATGTGGGCAGGAGTTTTTAATAATTGGTTAACTAGATTGTATTTGGGTACAATGGAACTTTTAGTTGTATGATCTGAACTAGTTATGGGCCTTGGTAGAATGACTTTAGAGTCTTGACCTTGGGTAATAGTGTTTGATGATTGTTTCTTATGTTTGTCATTAATTACAATGACATTTAGGGCTTCATCAAATCTAGAGATCATGTTGATAGTATTATCATAATGATGAGCATAATTAATTTTATCATGGAAGGTGCATTCTAGTTCGCTCTAGAGGATTCACCCTTCTCATGGCTCATGAGAGAGTTTTTTAAGGCTATTTGGTCTTTATTTTTGCGAAGGTTATTCACTTCAATAGTTCCATTGTTGATTAATTTTTGCATAGCCCCTTTACGGGCCTAAGAGTTGTTGGTTAAGTGTCCCTTGTTGTGGTGGTAGGCACAAAAGTATTTGTCACTCCACCACTTTGGTTTAACTTGTGGTTCATAGGGCTTGGCCTTAGGGAGTACAATGATTTCATCCGCTGAGAGTGTTTGCAATGCACTCTCGTAGGACACACGGATAGGTGTATATTCCCTAGGTATATTGGAAGATTGGTACTCTCTCAGAGGAGGAGCTTGATTATAGGCTACTTGTTGATTGGAAGTTGACAGAGTAGTCATGTTGCATTGGTAAAATGGATGAGCATTATCTTGTCTAGGTGGTTTTTTTCTGGTATTTACATTGGTATTATTAACGGTAGGATATTCCTGGCATGGATGGGGTTGAGTTTGTGGTTTAACATGATTAGTCTCAACTACCCCATTATTGACTATGTTTTTGTTGTTATTTCTCCACCACAAATTTTGCTTATTGGTTGACCGATCAAATGAATTGTGTGTTTGGGAGGAGTTGGTTGAGAACCCTTTTCCATCTTTTGATAGCTTAATGATGTCATTATTTATTAAGGTTTCTTCTACTTTAGCAACATTTTCTAAAGTAGTCTTAAAGTTGTTAGGCCCTTGGAGTTGGAGCCAGTAATTCATAGGTTTTGAGAGACTCTTGATGAAGATGTGTGTCTTCTCTTTGTCTAGTATGTCTCTGTGGTACATGGAAAAAGTATGTTTCCACCTTTGCAGGAAGACTTTGAATGACTCTCTAGGGAGTTGTTTGGTATTGCACAAATCAATCATGGTAACTTCCCTTTCGATATTATATGAATATTGTGCTATGAAGACTAATGCCAATTGGTCAAAGGACTTAATGTTTGAAGGTAGCTTGGAGAACCACTCCATGGCTTGCCCTCCTAGGCTTCTAGGAAACAACCACATTAGGTAAGTTATGTCCTGAACAAATTGCATACTTAGAGTATAGAATTGTCTAAGGTGATCTTCAGGATTAGATGTACCAAAATACTTATCATATTTTGGTAGTTGCACATTCTACGAGAAAGGTGTGGAGGTGATACTCTTGTCAAATGAGAGGGGGCACACCTTCTCAAGGCTAAATTATGAGGGTTGGATCTTCCCTCTTTTCATCCTTTCCATTTCTAGTTGTAAGTCTTGTAGTTTTTGTGTGAAAACATCCAATGGTGATTCTTCTTCATCTCATTTAAGAGTTGCTATTTCATAGTTAGATGACAGTTTTGTGCCTTGTTGTGCTAATGCTAGAAGGTAATGTTGTTTGTGTCTCTTAAGTATTTTTTCCATGATATCAACAAGCTCAGAATTTTGCTAAAAATCTTCAATTTTGGTTTCGATACTCCTTTCATCCCACGTGTTAGATTACCCCATTTTGGTAAAGGGCTCTAAATTCTAATTGAACAAGGGTTATTTGTGGGTAGTTGTATTTGGTGAATAGTTAGTAGGTGTAACAGGCTCACTGAGGTTTGAACATTGTGTCTATCTGATGGTTTTCTTGGATATTCTTGCAGTCACCCATACATGTGATTGTTTTGGTTTTGCAGCTACACTGGTTTTACATAGTGGCATGAGATGTAGATAGGATTCCTTTAGTTCTTTTGCATTTAGATGATATAAGGACTTCTTTTAGACTGTATTTGTTTAAGCAACAAGCTATGTTTGAAAAGGATGTTTGACAATGTTGACAATGGTAAAATTCAAGCTTGCAAAGTCAGGCAGGGAACGGATGTATTTTTCTGGTTTGTTTTTGACTTGATATGTAAGGATGAAGTAACATTAACTATCGGATAGGAATCTTCGTTGGAGTTAGAACATTGCTTGTTTGAAAAATGGTGATGGTCAATTTTAGAATCTCTCAGTTTTGCCAATTGTCAACAAGAAAAAAGGGTATCCAAATCTATTGTTCATTTGTAAAAATTGCACGTGCGGGTAGCCTTTGTTTTAGGATTTTCATCAAATGTGCTACAGAAAGTCTTGAATAAGCTATTTAAATGATTGTATGCACTATTTCATAGTTCACCAAGCATTTTTTTGCAGGGCATGTGCATTGTTTAATTGTTCAAATGCACTATTGTTTAGTCATATGCATTGTTTGAGGATGTAGATGCATCACTAAAAAGGTCAAATGCACTATTTTAAGGATTGGATGTGTTATTTCAAGTTTTTTAGTAGTTTTTAAGATCTATTCTGTATCAGTTTGTAGTTGCATCTTCTTAGAAGGACTATGGTATGAAAGATTAAGGTTATTATGTATTAAAATAGACACATCCAAATACAATTACAGTAGAAATGACAATGAAATAAACTCACACACACCCATAAAATGAAAGAAATGGCTTCCTAACAAAGTTGTCTAAGGTTGGTGACTACCAGGTTTTAGTGTTTGACCAACGATGTTCAAGTTCACCTCTCTATGACAAAGAGCTTCCCACCAATGCTAAGGAGGTTTGCCGCAATCTCTTGCAAGACTACTATAGGAAGGCTATATTTTGAACATGGTTGGCTTGCATTTGGTTAAGATTGCAAGATTGGAAAGCATTTCCTCTCACCGACCCTACTAAGGCAAATCTCAGGAGGTAGCCCTTCTATGGCTGAATAACTTAGCTAGAAAAGAGCTAGAAAGTAGAAATCAAAAGTAGGTTTGGGAGTTTGATCACTCTAGAAGAGTGAGAGTATATCCCCACTACTTTGGTCTCCCAAACACGATAAACAAGGTTCATTCAGTTTTGAGCCCTTAACTACAAAAGAAAAAGGGGCTCTGAATTAAGCTAGGTGTTTGTTCATTCCTTGATTGATTGTTACTGACCCTCGTAGAAGGTTTGACATTCTGATCAACTCTTGTGAGTTCAGAGAATAGGCCTACTTCTGATTAGATCAGTGAGATCAAACTTCCTACTTAGACTAGGTTATGGATTTAGAAATGTCGCAATCTAATGGACAAGGGTCTAGGTCTACTTACCTGGTTTGAAGCTAGCAGAGACTAGGGGCATTCTTGAGGGTCTTCATTCTTGCCTTGCGATTTTACAAGCCTGAGAGTTCCTATCAACTTATAAGAGATATGTAAACAACCAACAATCAAATCTGAACGTTAGATGGGATAATTAATAACCCATATTAGATGTGCTACATAAAACATCATATGCAATACAAAAATGTTTAAATGTGCTATAAAAATATGCAAATGTGTTATTTAAATAGGCAAATGCACTACATAATATAGAAAATGTGCTACAGGATGTTTCAAACTACAAAACACTTCAAATGCACTAAAAGACTATATGAAAGCATTAAAATTGTGTTTACAAGCACTACAACATTAGGAAAATTGTGAATCCGATCTTCGTGAGCTCAAGAACGTCTATGAAAGTTTTTTTATCTTGTTATGAAGCTTCCCAAATGTTGTAAAACCTGTAACCAGTCAAATCTACACAAGAAACCAAAGAAAAATGCGTATCTATAATAAAAATAGAAGACAAAAAGAAAATATAATGAACAATAAGGCTTTAAGATGAAGCCCCATGGTGGGTGCCAATTTGTACATGGTGGAATCATTTATTCATGAGACCTTAGAGCAGAGTGCAAATAGATTGACAACAAACTAATCTAAACCCAAGAAATCATTGTCAAATAAAGACTCCATGAACATCACATGTTTCCCTAACTATAGCCGCTAGGATTACTCTAAGACTAACATCTCAGTGACAATTCTAGAATGGGAGATGAATGCATATCTTCAAATGTCTATGCAAGATCTATGTGAGAATGTAGATTATACAAAGTGTAATAACCTTAGAATGCTATGATATATGCATGCAATAAACTAAACAAGTGTTAAATGATATCAAATGAACAACATAACAATGCTAAAAAGATGCTAGAATGACATGAATTTTCTATCATAACAATACTAACATATCATAACAATACTAACACGACAACTCTAAATATGCCTATGGTACAAATGCATCAAACTTGGGTTGTTTTGCTCTTAAAATCTCCTCCTATTTATAGGATTTTAGAAGGGGTCGGGTTAATGCAAGATTTCATTTTTGACTTGAGGGTAATAGTGAGATTGTAAACATCTCATAAGGCACCAAGAGGAAGAGTCCAACAGACTTAGTTTGTGAGGATAAATGATGATTTTTCCAATTCTTCTAAATGTAAAAAGGAGGATTTTCACTTTTGTGAGGATAAATGGCTTTATTAATTTAATAAATGCTCCATTTATTTTCAACTTTTGTCTTTTCCTTTTTCCCCTTTTTTATTTCATTTATGATTTTGAATTGCTTTTATCCTCTTTTTAAAGTTGATTAAGGCCCCTTATGATTTGATAGGTGGTTTGATCAATTAATGACCTGATGTAATCCTTGATTTGAAAGTATGTTGTTTTCTTCTAATTTTATCCTTAATTTGCATCATTTGATCAAATTTATGTTGTTTTATGTCTTTGCCAACTTTTGGATGTCTACAATCATCATCTAATTCACTATCACTATCTACATGTTTACTCTATTTCTTTCTTTTAGATCCATCTGTTGGAAATATAAGAGGAGTAACTAAGAGGGGAGGGGTGAACTAGTTACTATTCAAATAAATCCCTGATCTCTTAGATGTCAATATAAAAATGCAAACTAAAAACTAAATACTGTTGAAGCTCGGTAAACACATACAGAATGTTGTAACTTGGTAAGTACTCGGTAAATGCTTATCATATAAATTTTAGATGTCATTTGTGATTACCATTACTTTAACTTAGTTGCAAACATATAAAAGAAAATAGCATGAACACATTTGACACCAGGATTTAACGTGGAAACCCAATTTGGGAAAAACCACTAATTGCAACTAGTTACTATTTTCACTCTTCTAAAGTGAGCCCAGTTAGGAGCCAACCCTGTTAAAGGTTACAAAACACACTGTTAGGTGTGACCCTGTTAGAGGATTTAATCATCCTATTAGGAGTGGCCTTGTTAGAGGTCTTTAGACAATTCAATAGAACTGCCACCTTATTAGAGGATTTGCAAATAGTTGTTAAACCAAATCTGTTAGGAGATTTAGATCACTACTACAATGGTTAGAGACTAACAATAAAATGATCTGATTTGAATGCAATTGAATTACTAATTACAAATCTCTGTTCTAGCTTGTACTTGATCCTTCCTAATTGAATATAGCTTTTCTACTCCATAAGGATATTTTGCTTATTCTTCAAATTTGCTTCCTCTTCTCATCATTAAATCTTCAATAACATCTTCATACTTTTCACATCCACTCACTCTTTGAAATCACAACTTGACCTTATACTTATATCTTTCACTTTGACAAGTTGGCTCAAATACAACTTAGAATAATTAATATTCATCACCTCAGTCGGCTGGAATTAATAGATAAATCAATTAAGCTTAATATGCCAAAATAAGAAAATCCTTTGTTAGTCGACCTAGCTTGGTAGAAACTAACTCAGAAATGATTTCCTTTGTTAACTAATAGAAGCTTGGTTAACACTGTAAACTTGCAAAAATCCTTTGGCAACCAAGAAAGCTCACTTAGCACTAGTTCCATCCAACTTTCCTTCATTAATTGAGTGAGCTTGGTTAACACTCATTTTCTGCATACTTTCCTTCAACGCCCAAGTGAACTTGATAGACACTGCCTTTTTAACTAGGCAATCACAGGAACGCTTGGTAGACACAGAAAATTATCTTCATTGCCAGAGTAAGCTCGACATATACTGACTGATAATGATATGACATTTGTGTAACATCAAGGACAATACACAATTAATCAAATTGTATCCAGCACCATCAAGGGTTGGCATTGATGGAAAAACAACATGTCATAGCATAATGAAATTTTGGATTTAGACTTTGAGAACTCCCTTTGTTAGTATGAGCTCTTCCTTTCACTAGAATCTTTCTCTGTCTGCAACAACTTCTGCCAAGTTCATTCAAAACTTTCTCTCTCTTACAACAAACTTCACCTTCTTTGGGAAACTTCTTCCTCTTTGGTTCCTTACTTTATTCTAGTTCAAAAAAATTCTCAAAGATATGACAGTAAACTTATCCCTCTTTGACAACATATGCCAAATACAACAATTCTATTAATACCAATGTATCTTAAGTACTGATTCATTTCCAATATGCCCTTGCAAATTCTACACCAACTGATTGATCTTCAACAAGTTCTGGTTGATGCATCACTAAACTTCATTTACTGAGCTTCAGATAGGGGAATGACCCCTAGCTTACCTCTTAGATAGAGAAATGCATCCTTAGGTAATGGCTTGGTGAATATGTCTGAATTTGTTCCTTTGTATTAACATATTCCAATTTGACTTCTTTCTCTTTTACTAACTCTCTTAAGAAGTGATATTTATTGCAATGTGTTTTGTTTTAGTATGCATCACTGGATTCTTTGATATATTGATTGCACTAGTGTTATCACAATATATGACTATTGGATCCTTGATCTCTATCTTCATTCCTTCCAACAGTTATTTGAACCAAACAATGTTAGAACAATTAACTGTTGTTGCCACATATTCTACCTCTGTTGTGGATTGAGATGTACAATTTTGCTTCTTGCTTGTCCAAGACACTAGTCTTTTACCAAGAAAGAATGCTTCACCACTAGTACTTTTTCTATCATCAATACTTCCTGCCCAATCAACATCAGTAAATACTTTCAAGTCCAAATTGCCTCCAAGTTTATACCATAAGCCATAGTCTTCAGTACCTTTTAGATATCTCATGATTCTCTTGATTGCCATCATGTGATTTTCCTTAGGATTTGCTGAGAATCTTTCCACTATTCCAACTACTAGAGCAATATCAGACCTTGTATGTACTACATACTGCAATTTTTCAATCATTGATCTGTATGTGGTCTGATCTACTTTTTTGGAATCATCATTTTTGGAGAGCTTATGTCTAGTAGACATATGGGTTCCAATTGGTCTTGAATCTTCCATTCCAAACTTTTTCAGTATCCCCTTGATATACTTAGATTGAATGATGTAGATATCATTTTTGTTCTGCTATATCTATAATCTAATAAAGAATTTTATCTCACCAAACATGGACATCTCAAATTCTTTACTCAATTTTTTTGAAAATGCTTTGCAAAAGTCATCATTTCCTATAAATAGAGTATCATCAACAAATATTTCTGCAACACAATCTTCTTGTCTACTCCTTCCTTGATATACAAACTATTGTTATTATTTGTCCTTTGAAAGCCAATCTGTACCAAGTAATTATGAATTCTTTCATACCAAGATCTAGGAGCTTGCTTGAGACCATATAATGCTTTGTGTAACTTGAAAACCATGTCTCTTTTGTTAGGATCTACAAAACCTTCTGGTTGTTCAATGTAGACTTCTTCACCAAGAATTCCATTCAAAAATGCAGCTTTGGCATCCATTTGATACACTTAAAATCCTTTATGTGTTGCATATACTAGTAAAGTTCTAACACCTTCTAATGTTGCCACAAGAGCAAAAGTCTCACCATAATCAATACCTTCTTCTTGAGAATAACCTTTGCACACCAGTCTTGCTTTGTTTCTTGAAACTTTTCCATCTTCATTTAGCTTATTTCTGAATACCCACTTTGTACCAATTACATTCTTATCCTTGGGTCTAGGAACAAGAGTCCAAGTTTTGTTATTTTCTATTTGTTCTATCTCTTCATTTATTGCTTCAATCCAATTTTCATTTTTTAGAGCATCTTTAACATTTCTAGGTTCAAATTTAGCAAGTAAATATGTACCTTTTAATTTTTTTCTTGTCATTGTTCCATCAGATTTGTCTCCAATGATCTGATCAGGTGCATGACGCCTTTTGATGTATCTTGCCAACACAAGTTCTTTGGGTTTTGAATGAGTTCCACCATCTTCATCATGAGTTTCAGTTTCAAGCTCGGGTCTTTCTGTCAGTAACTCAGGTCCATCAAGCTCAGTTTGAACTAGCTCGATAGCCTTTGATTGTGATTCAGGTCCTTCAGACTGTAACTTGGGTTGCACTGTTTGCAACTCGGTAACTGTTGGAGATTTTGGGGACTTGGGAGATGAAGCTTCCTTTCTTTCAATAGATTTGGCAGGGTATCAAGTTTATAGTAAACAAAACTTCTATAATCCTTTGGCTCCTTGTTTCTTTCTTCTTCACTCTTTTCTAAAAACTCATCAATTCTAACATGTGCACTTTTTATAATCTTATGAGTAGACAAGTTCAAACATTTGTATGCTTTACTTCTATAGGAGTATCTTAGAAATATGCCTTCATCACCTTTTACATCAAATTTTCCTTTTCTAGATTCTTTCAAGATCTAACATTTGCTACCAAACACTTTCAAGTAACTTACATTAGGTTTGTAGCCATACCATAGTTGATAATTTGTTCAAGGTATGAACTGTAGTGCTGATAGCTTCTTTCTAGCATTTGAGAGCAGCATTCTTTTCAATCATCAGGGTTCTTGCACAATCCATGATAGATCTATTTCTTCTTTTGGCTACACCAATCTGCTATGGTGTACTAGGAGTTGATACTTGTCTTTTGATTCCTCTTTCAATGCAAAAATTATTGAATTCATTGGAAATGAATTTACCACCTCTATCTAATCTTAAGCATTTCAACCTTTTTTTAGTTTCTTTTTCTACTCTTGCCAGATACCACTTGAATTTTTGAAAGGCTTCTAATTTTTCTTTTAGATACATTACAGTCATCATTCTAGAATAGTCATCGACAAAAAGAATGAAAAACTTTTCTCCACTATAACTCTCTATTCCAATAGGTCCACATAAGTTTGTATGAACAATTTTTAAGACTTCTTCTGACTGATAGTTTTTGCTTTTGAAACTAGTCTTTCCCATCTTACCAATTTGGCAATTCTTGCATAGTCCCATATCAGGTTTCTTCAAACTAGGAATGCCTCTTACACTTTTATGTTTTCTTATCTTAACTAGATTATCAAAGTTTACATGACATAGCTTTTTATGCCATAACCAACTTTCTTCTACTTGAGCAATAAAACATGAATAATCACTAAGATCAAGATAAAATAGATTACCTTTTGTTTGCTTGCCAGATCCAACCAGATTTCCCTTTCCATCCAGTAGTTTGGCCTGTCCATTCATGAATTCTACCTTGAATCCAATGTTATTCAACTGTGTGACACTTAGTAGATTATGCTTTAGTCCTTCAACCCAATAAGCATTGTCACATACAAGTTCTTTAGTCAATGAAATACATCCTTTTCCTTTTATGTTACAAGGTTCATTGTTTCCAAATTTCACACTACCTCCATCATAATATTTCATGTGCTCAAACTTTGTTTTATCTTCAGTCATATGATGTGAATAGCCACTATCAATAATCCATATATCATTTTTTCTAACATGAGAGATAAGTGTCATCTTATCTCCTTCATCAGATTCATCTTTCACAACAATATATACCATTTCATCTTCATTGTTATTAGAATCTTTACCTATAAAACAAGATTTCTTACCTTTGTCCTTGTAGTCCTTATAGTTCTTGGAATCCATCTTGCCTTTATGCTTATTTTTTTTCTTTTCATTTTTTATTTCCTTATTTGGACACCTAGCAGCAATGTGACCAACTTCTTCATAGGAAAAGCAGATTAGAGGAACTTTACCTTTGTACTTTCCTCTTCATATGGAATACTTCCTTGCAAGTAGTGCTTCAACAACTTCAAGATCACTGTCTAAACTTTCTTCTAATGTTCCTTATTCTTCACTTCTTGATTGACTAGACTTTGATTTCTTACATTTTTCTTTGAGTGAGAGTTTAGCTTTAAAAGCATATTCAATAACCTTTGAACTAGGAACATAGTTATCAAAGTTATCTAACTCAAAAGTTGTCAATCTTCCAACTAGAGCATCCAAAGATATTTTATTATTTGGATCACATCTCATTTCTTGAATAGCAGATACTCTAATTGCATTAATAGGAAGAAGAGTTCTAAGTACCTTGCTTACAATTGTTTTCTCTTCAATGTCTCCTCTAGATGCTTTAATTGCACTTACACTTGCTTTGATCCTTTCCACATATTTTGCAATGTTCTCATCTTCTCTGATTTTCATCTAATCAAAATGACCTCTAAGACTTTCAACCTTAGCCCTTCTTACATTTTCATCTCCTCCATATATATCTTTTAGCTTGATCCACATTTCATGAGCTGTCTTGCAGTCTTTGACTTCATCAAATTCAGTATAACTAAGAGCAGATGCAATATCAATCATCATGATATTATGATTCTTCTTTTCAACAATATCTTCAACTGATAATGTTCTAGTGGGAGTCTTGTATTCAATATCAAGATACTTGCATCTTGAGTCACTGATGGTAGCCAAGTGTAACTTCATAAGTCCTTGCCAAGCTACAAAATTATCTCTATTTAGCTTGGGAATCTCTCTTCTGTAAGACATCTTGATGTTTAGCTTAGGTCCTTGAAACCTTCTCTGCAAGCACCAAAAGCTCTGATACCAATTGTTGGAAATATAAGAGGAGTAACTAAGAGGGGAGGGGTGAATCAATTACTACTCAAATAAATCTTTGATCCCTTAGATGTTAGTATAAAAACACAAATTGAAAACTGAATACTATTGAAGCTTGGTAAACACATACATAATGTTGTAACTCAGTAAGTACTCAATAAATGCTTATCATATAAACTTTAGATGTTATATGTGATTATCATTACTTTAACTTAGTTGCAAACACATAAAAGAAAATAGCATGAACACATTTGACACTAGGATTTAACTTGGAAACCCAATTTGGAAAAAAACACCAATTGCAACTAGTTATTGTTTTCACTCTTCTGAAGTGGGCTCGGTTAGGAGCCAACTTTGTTAAAGGTTACAAAACAAATTGTTAGGTGTCACCCTGTTAGAGGATTCAATCACCATGCTAGGAGTGGCCTTGTTAGAGGTCTTTAGACAATTCAATAGAATTGCCACCTTGTTAGAGGATTTGTAAATAGTTGTTAAGCCAACTCTGTTAGGAGATTTAGATCACTGCTGCAATGGTTAGAGACTAACAATGAGATGTCATGATTTGAATGCAACTGAATTGCTAATTACAAATCTTTGTTCTAGCTTGTACTTGATCCTTCTTGATCGAATACAACTTTTCTGCTCCACAAGGATATTTTGCTTATCCTTCAAATTTGCTTCCTATTCTCATCATTAAATATTCAATAACATCTTCATACTTTTCACATCCACTCATCTTTGAAATCACAACTTGACCTTATACTTATATCTTTCACTTTTTCAAGTAAGCTCAAATACAACTTAGAATAATTAATATTCATCACCTCAGTCAGTTGGAATTAATAGATAAATCAATTAATCTTAATATGCCAAAATAAGAAAATCCTTTGTTAGCTTACCCAACTCAATAGAAACTAGCTTATAAATTATTTCCTTTGTTAACCAATAGAAGCTAGATTAACACTGCAAACTTGCAAAAATCCTTTGGCAACCGAGCTCGCTCACTTGGCACTAGTTCCATCCAACTTTCCTTCATTAATCGATTGAACTCGGTTAACACTCATTTTCTACATGCTTTCCTTCAACGCCCGAGTGAACTTGGTAGACACTGCCTTCTAAACTAGGCAATCATAGAAACGCTCGGTAGACATAGAAAACTATCTTCACTGCCTAAGTGAGCTCAACATATATTGACTGATAATGATATGACATTTGTGTAACATCAAGGATAGTACACAATTAATCAATTATATCCAACACCATCAAGGGTTAGTTGAGACTTGAAAGAACATTAACACTAGAAGGTGTATAATTATCAAAATTTGACAATTCAAATGCAAAAATTCTACCAATTAGACTATCCAAAGTCAAATCAGTAGGTGTACATCTCAATTCTTGAATTGTAGAGATATGAAGTAAAGTCTTCAATACCTTGCTTATCAGAGTCTTGTCAGATATGTCTGCTCCAACTCCTCTAATATCATTCACAGCCTCCTTGATTTGGCCACAAGATTGTGTAACAATCTCTCCTTTCATTCTCATGTCATCAAACTTGCCTCTCAAACTTTCTACCTTATCTTTTAACACATTTTTGTCTCTTCCATGGATTTGAGCCAACTTATCCCACATTTTCTTTACATTAGTGTACTCCTTCACATAATAAAATTTAGCACAACTCAAGGAAGATGCCAAATCTATCATCATTTTGTTATGCTCCCGCTTCTTCTTTATTTTCTCAACAGTCATGGGTCTAGGAACTTTAATGTATTCATTTTCCAGGTAGCGGTGCAGAATCTCCAACTCTAGATAGATGCAATTTCATCAATTGTTGCCATGCGAGGAAGTTCTCTTTATTCAGCTTGGGTACCTCTCTCTTTTACATCTTGATCTTTATCTTAAGTCCCTTCAAACTTTCATTACAAGCACCAAAGCCCTAATACCAATTGTAATAATGATTAGAATAATAGGGGGCAAGGGGGAATCAATTATTCTCAAGTGTAGATGTACCAATTCAACTTTAATAATTTCAAGTACCTTATTCAAACTCATAAAACCACTCAGTCAATATAGCAACTCATTAACAACATAACTTATTCATTCATTACTTAGCTCTTTATTTAGGATATGCCAACTAATAGAAATAAATAATAATAAATAACATGCATCATGAAAAGAATATTCACACATGTAAGATTTAATGTGGAAATTCAATTTGGGAAAAAAAACCAAGTAACATGCTACCACTTTTCACAAAATGAGTTTGGTTAAGATCCAACCCTATTAAAGGTTACAAAACACACTATTAGTTGTGACCCTATTAAAATATTTAATCACCCTATTAGGAGTGGTCTAGTTAGAGGTCTTTAGATCATTCAATTAGAATGTCACCTTGATTAAAGGATTTACAAATGATTGCTAGGTCAACCTTGATTAAAGGATTTTACTGCCACAATGATTAGAAAGTAACAACTAAGTTTGATTTTTTAAGACAAAACTCACTTTGCAAATTGAGATATCCATTCAACTCATTTGCTAGTTCATTTACTAAACTTCATTATAATCTCCATCTTTGATATGCTTGGAAACCCTTCAAGCAATTACACTTCACCGATCTCCTCACTTTCCCTCTACTACTTTGTTCTTTACCTTTACAAGATCACCATTCAAAAAAAAACCAACCAACATAAACACCTCATGTGCCTCCTTAAATAGGTAGCTTTGATCTTTTGCCACTTAAACACCACCATACATCTTAGGGTTTGATCAAATTCATTTAATATATCCATCATTTTGTTCTTCTACTCCTTTCTTGAAACTTCTCTTTGAATCCTTACCTTTGATTGCGTAACAAACTCAATTCGTGCATTAAATATGAAAACTCATCAATCCTCGTCATTCACGTATTTTGACCAATTTGAAAATTTAACTATGTCGGCCTCAAAACTCAATTCTTTCACAAATTGTTATTTTACTGACACTCAGTCATCATTGTGTTCTTCTTCTTAGTCATCACTATTTTTTCTCACTCAACTTTCACTGGCTCGCTCAGTCTTCACTATACTCAGTCGCTACTACAATTTCTCCTTCATCTGGCTCAGCCATAACTATTGCTCGGTTGATATTATTTTGCACAACTAATTCTTAAGTTCCTTAATATTTTGCTTCATTGACCATAATTTACTAGGTCATGCTTGTATTTTTCTTAGCTTATTGACTTGCTTTAATCATTCCTTCTATATTTCAACTTAATTGTCTTATCCACTTCATATGTTGATTAAAAAATACATTATCTTGTCAAAGACTAACTGATCAACTACCCATTGTAATTCCATCATACTTGCTCCTCTTCACTCAATAACTTTACTAGTTCATCTAGTTATCTCTCTTTTCAAATCCTCTTCATCAATCAACATATATGACACTCTGTGTTGTTAGTAAATGTCTTACCAGTAAGGTTGGACATCAATGACAACATAATAATTGTTCCAATTGTAGTTTCCAATAACAAGAATTCTTGATGGATAAAAAGAGGGAGATTCGGCAGGATAGTGGACTTGGACTTGAGTCAAAGGGAATAAATTGTGCCTTGATTCATGCAAGTGATCTAGAGTGGGATTTTAGACATGAAAGAAGAGGTTGAGAGTTGTTTTAAATACATAACTGATTCATCCCCTCATCTTAGTTATCTTGGTGGACTTCACTTTCTAACACCTTATTCCTCAGTGATCATCTTGCAAGCTCTATCAATTTATAAGTGTATCTCCTATTAAGATGGGAATTCCACTACCAGAAGAATACAACCATGAAGACCCTCAACCTATACTTCAAGCAAATCTCTAGGAAACTGAGATAGATGAACATATGACATCATCTCTAGCTTGTGTGTTGTTGGTTAGGACATGAGGACCACTGCCACATATTATTAGAGCGACGTTTATGATCTAGAGTAGGAAAGAGAACATGTAGAATTTGGCTTCATCCCAGAAGATGTGGAAGATGATAGGGCTCTAGACTTCATGATGAACCTCCTCAATTCACTATATGTAAATCCATAGGAAGGCAAAGAAGTAGGAAATAAAAGAAATGTGGAGATAACTCAAGATGGAATCTAACCCTTATGTTTCTTGATATGGATTAGTTTGAGATGTCATTCAACTTTGTGTGATGCATTATCTTTGAATGATGACTATATTTGAACATGCAAGCCAACTCTCTCATGTTCATACTATGGTTTTATTTTATATAGGTGAATTATGTTTCATTTTTATTGATCTTACACTTTGTTGATATAATTAGTTTTCTTATGTTACACACATAATCATAGAACTTTGCTTTGGTTAAAAGCACATTGATTTTCCATTCATTACATATCTTACATGAGGGATTTGTACCTCTAAAACTCTATTGTGGGTGTTATGTTGTATCTTTTTTTGGGTTTATGG
Organism: Cupressus sempervirens; assembly: GCA_028749045.1. NCBI lineage: Eukaryota > Viridiplantae > Streptophyta > Pinopsida > Cupressales > Cupressaceae > Cupressus > Cupressus sempervirens. Next base: position 159,511,570 of record CM053789.1, read on the forward strand.
AGTCAAGTACATATGAAATTAAAGTAGAAAAACATTCACTAACATAACATAACCATTAAATGGGGTTATAATGAATTAATAAGATAAAGTATTCTTCACCCATACCTTGAGTGCTAGTAGAAGCTAGAATGAGAATTGGAGAAGACGATTGGTTTCAATCTTGCATAGTTAGTAGGCCTTGTGTTTGTATTAGAGGTTATTGATACCACACAACATCACTAGGAATACCTTAGAGTCGACTACTAGGTTAGAGAGACTGCTAGGAATACCTTAGAGTCAACTCATGTGATGCAACTTTTCCATATGCATATCAAGTATCCTACATGGTTTTGGTTGCCTTTAGGATTGCATGTTTTACCTTGTTTTACATGTAGTACCTATGCAATAGAGAGTCATCATGATTCCTTCACGTAGATCCTTGTCATGATTTGTGGATTGTTATCTGAGTAAGATCTGTAATTATCTCCTCAATATGGTGGGAGTGGACCCTTTAGGTTCCACAAGGTCATCTGGTAGTGATTCTTGTGGCATTATGATCTTGATAGAAGTGTATCCTACATATTTTTGGTTGCCTTTAGGATTGCACGTTTTACCTTGTTGTACATGCAATACCTATGCGATAGAGTGTTATCATGATTCCTTCATGTAGATCCTTGTCATGATTTGTGGATTGTTATATGAGTGAGATTTGAAATTATCCCCTCAATATGATGGGAGTGGACCATTTAGGTTCCACAAGGTCATCTAGTAATGATTCTTGTGGCATTAAGATCTCGATAGATGTGTACTGATACCAGATGTACTTTTGTTGCAGTTGTACCATTCCTATTCATATTATGTGGAGACTTGTTCCTATCTTTAATGAATGTATTCATGTATTTGTATATTTTGTATGTTGAGATCCTATAAGATGATGTATTATATAATTTTATATTCTTTAAATAGTATACACCTTGCGACATGTGTAGTGGATGTTATGCATTTTGGTTATGCCATATGACATCATATGTATTTTATGTACTCTTTCATGAATTCATGTATATATTATCTATCTATGGACATGCACTATGTATTTACATTTAAAATTTGATTAAATAAAGTTTACCCGTGTGTGATACAACATTATGAAAGCCTCGAGAAATGTAACAATGAATGTACTACTTTATGTGCATGTGACATGCATTTAATATATTATTTCCACATTGTTATCTTGATGTTGCATAAATTTTTAAGAAAAATAATAATATCTAGTAAACTTAATGACATAATAGGTCTATTTCTATTAGGTACCCTAGTAGCACATTACATGTATAGCCAATTATGACCTATGAATAATGCAATACAAATCTAAAACATGCAAAGTATTTATAATTTCTAAAGATGATTTTATATAAAAGCACACTATCATCCACAAAGTATTAGTTAAGAGAAATAAAGCTTCTTGGAAAACAGATACCTTCAATGAGATTGGTGGAAAGTGCATGCTAAAAAAAAGTATCCTAAAGCATTTGCAACAAGAAAATAAATGAGAGAAGCCAATAAGAGGCCTTAGCGAATGGATTTTTGTAGAGGAAATTGAGGGGACAAAGAGCCGTTGAACACAATTTTGACAAGAAGATAATTTTGACATGCTTGCAAATCATGGGCCCAAAACCCAACCACTTGAGCATATTAAGAATGAAATGCCAATGAATACAATCATAAGGCTTGTCAAAACCTATTTTTATGATTAGAGTATCTTGAGTTGTTTTATGTGCCCATTCAATAGTCTTCCAATCTAAAAGAAGATTGTCTAAAATGAATCTTCCATGTATTTTTCATTATTGACTCATGTCTATAGTGTGTTTTCTTCATTTTTGTTTTGTGCTTATGCTTCATATGTGTCTTGTGCATTTGCTTCATGTCATGTATGTTGCAAAGTATTAAGATCATTAGTTTGAGGGCTTACTTGGTGCCATTGTATCCTTAAAGAATCTCAACATTGAATGCTCTCTCCTTTACCGCAATTATGAGCATAAGTTCATACCCCAACTAAAGTGCATGTTATATGTAGTGTTGAAGATTATTTTCCTTGACAATTTTACATTGTACTTGGAGGTTATTCTAATGTGCATCCTCCTATTTCATTTTATGCCTATTCGTACTTTATAATATCCTAAAATTTATAATGTACCTAAACTAAATGATTTTCAAATACAAAATTTGAGGCTAGGTTTGTGTTAAGGGCCTCAATATTTATCTCTCTCTTCTAGAGACCCCTTTCTTGGTGGACCAAAGCACCCAATTTAGTACTTCCAACAAATGGGTTTCATATATTGGGGGTTATGAATTTGACTTTTATGTTTTGTGATATGGTCTCAATATTTGTATTTGATCATTATTTGTTTGCCTATATTTGAAATAACCTTAATGCAATACCTATACAAAGAACATCTTTTATCTTTTACAAGGCTTTTCTAGCACAATGATCTAATTCAATGTAGAACAATAATATAAGGAGTGGAAAGCTACAAATGGTTTTACATTTAAGTTCACTAAACTTAAGCTACAATTAACTATTATTCACATGTTGTTGTTGTTGTTGTTATTATTATTATTATTATGCCATGTAAGAATATTTTTTTGCACTTCAAGGAATGCTACATCAAGCCTTTATGTGGAACTCCTAGAGAGGGTTTCATACCTAAAGTAATCTTGTGATTTCAAAATTTATCATTTATTCATCCCATGTCCTTGCAAGAGAACACACTTCAAATCACTCAATATTGTTTTAGGAGTGGGAACAGTAACATAGAGTTTGACTTAGAAAAGCACCTAAAAATAAAACCATTTAAAAAAATTTCTATATGTGCAACTTTACATCTAATTGTGAGACAAGTACAAAAGGATAGAATAGACACAGATAGGTGCCATCTATTAGAGAAAAAAGTTAATTAAATTAAATTTATTAAATTACCTTTTCTCCTTTCTTAAGTTTTCACTTTATGCACCTTGCATTTCACATCTAATAATTAATTAATAATTATTAAATGACTTTTCCTTTTTAGGTTACCCTTTTTTGGGTTTTGATATCCTTCTATAAGGATTGATCTTTTGTAATCATCTCTTATCTTTTTCATTTCTAAGAATACAATTTGCATATTTTTAGAGCAAACCCTTACCTCTTATTGTCTTTTTCTTCTCCTTGACAATTTTTTACATGTAAGTATTCTTCAGGCTTTGTGGATTTGTATTGCTCAAATCCTTCATGTTATTAGAGCTAGATCTGTTGTAGCTTGTTTGGTATTTGGAGAAAAATAAGAATGAGGGTTTGACAACTCAAATTTGGTGTTTTTCAAAAAAAATTTGGTGAAAATAGGTGTTCTCTTATTTTTGGAGCATTTTGAGGCCAAACAAACCTCATGGTTGGATTAAGAAGGCATCAAAACCCCCGCTTTCATATAAAGTTTGTTGATTTTGGACAACATTGATCTGGGAGGCAAATTTCTTTTGCCCAAAAAAGTCAAACCTTTGCACACATATCGAGACACCTTTTTTTACAATTTATAAAATAAAATAAAAAAGTGCTTGATTACCCTGAAAACCATTGCAGTTTATATAAAATTGTGTGATATTTGTTCCCAAACCATCTGCGATTGAATCTCTGGTGGCCTTTGTTCATCACCAATCCCGCCACTTATTCTAGCATCGTCGCTTAAGTTTCTTGGCTAATACTACCAGAATTTCCATTGCTGCATCCCACTGTTGCCTCCTGCCTATGACTCCGCCCTCCCACTCATCTCTAAGATTTTTTATTTTTTAAAAATAAATTATTTTTTAGGTGTTTTCAAGGTTTTTTTTTAAATCCAAAAGAAGCACCAAAAAGATGGTTCCGAGATGGAGATGATGGAGTAGCTAATTTTTGGATTTCTTTCCAGTTTGATAACTATTTTTGCACTTGAAGTTTGTTGATGACTTCTATCTTCTGGGGGGCATAACTTCTTCGTTATAGCTCCATTTTTTAATTTGGAAAAAGCATCGTAAAGTTCTCGAGTTGTATTTAGATTCTCTGCTATTTTTTATCAGCATTCCTAAAAGGTACATGTGATTCTAAATTGAAGTTCTTTTGCTCTTTTCTTGTTTATGCATTCCTTCTACTTGCTGGGGTTTAATATTTTTTTATTGTGGGAGGTGTTTTGTATTATTGTTTTTATTATTTACATCAAAGAACCAAAACTTTTTAAAAAACAATCCAACACCTTCTCAAAAAATGGTTGAGACCTCTTCTTGTCTAGAACTTTTGACCCCTCAATAACTATCACACATGGAAGACCTTGATGACATGACTTCTTCGGTCAAAAGGGTTGTGGTCTTGTTTAGATGCAGTGCAACTAGTTTTATAGATGCCTTTTGAGGTCATGCAACACAAGAACAAGATGGATGAGGCAATAAGATTGATTACTTTACAAGTATCTAACAGTCTACAATTTTATCTTGATGGGTACAATACCCCTCTAGCTATGTGGACCAAGCTTGAAGGCTAATTTGGTATAGTGAATGAGTTTAGGGCACTTCAAATTGAGACAAAGATTACCTCTCTTGTACCAGATTCTTTTCCTTGAATTGAGGACTTCTTGACAAAGTTTAATCAACAAAGTGTTAGGATTAAACCACATATAGAAATAACAATTACATGCAAATATAACCAATAACAGAAAATAATAGATCACACCAAAAAGAACACAAGGCACCAAGATTTAATGTGGTTCACCTAATCCCTAGGCTACGTCCACCAAATAACAAGTCTGATATTATTATGATCCAGTGATTACAACCTAATTACAATATGTAATCTCTTACAGCTCAATACCGCTCCAAGAACCAATTTTTGCATCACCACTTAATGAAAATACCTAACCCTAAGCCCTTTTATACAAGTAATTTTATGCCACTTTAGGGTTACAATATGTCGGCCATATGTCGGCCACAACCCAAAGAATTTATGAAGTATGTGTAGTACTTTCTTGATTAGTCACCACAAACTAACAATCTCCCACTTGGGGATTGATCAAACTCCACACTAGACAACAATCTCCCACTTGGAGACTGCTCCTGTAGCAATATTGCTACCACATGGGGCTCCCATTGGATCAAACCACTCTGGACTCTGTTGTTCTTTTATTCATGGTTAGTCTAGAAGACCAACCGAAGCTGAAGAAGAATTCAACTTCTCCCTTGTGACTACCTTTGTAAACATATTTGTTGGATTGTCATCTATATGTATATTGTCCAGCTTTAACTGTCCATCCTCCAAAATAGATTGAATGAAATGGTACCGCAACTGAATGTGTTTAGTCTTTGAATGCAAAGCTGAATTCTTCACAAGATGAATGACATTCTGACTATCTGTAAACAAATAATTATCCTTGTGAGGATGTCCTTATTCTTCCAAGAAGAACTGAAGCCATATCATCTCCTTGGTTGCCTTTGTAGCAGCAACATACTCTGCCTATGTAGTGGATAAAGCATTAACCTTCTGTAACCTAGAAACCCAACTCACGGTTGCCCCACCAACAACAAAGACATAACTTTTAGTACTCTGCCTGGTATCAATATCCCCTGCCAAATCTGAGTCAACATAGCCTTGTAAATTAGTAGTAGAGCCCCCAAAGTGTAAACACTTATTGAATGTTCCTCTCAAATATATGAGAATCCATTTGACTGCATTCCAATGCTCAATTCCTGGATGACTCATATACCTGCTAATGACACCCACTGCATGTGTAATATCTGACCTAGTCCATACCATAGCTTACATCAAGCTTCCTAAAGCTGAAGCATAGGGTACCTTGGACATCTTATCCTCCTCTTCTTGTGTCTTGGGACACATCTCCTTAGTCAACTTCAAATGACTAGGTAAAGGTGTGTTGATAGCTTTAGCATTCTCCATAGAGAAACATTGCAACACCTTCTCAACATAATCAATCTGCGATAGCGTCAATTTCTTGTTCTTCCAATCTCTACAAATCTTCATACCAAGGATTTGTTTTGCTGCCCCCAAATCCTTCATAGCAAATGCATGTGCTAACTGGCATTTCAGCCCCTTAATGTGATTCATGTTAGACCCAGCTACAAGCATATCATCAACATATAAGCATAAAATAATGTAGCTATCATCATCCAACCTCTTAAAGTAAACACAGTGATCTAAATGACACCTATTGTATCCATGCTCATGCATAAAACTATCAAATTTTAGATACCATTACAGAGGTGCTTGCTTCAAGCCATATAAACTTTTCTTCAATTTGCACACTAAGTTCTCCTTACCTTTGACCTCAAATCCCCATGGTTGAGCCATATATATCTCTTCATCCAAATCACCATGAAGAAAGGTTTTTTTAACATCAAGTTGCTCTAAATGAAAATCTTTAGTAGCCACAATACTTAAAATAGTATAGATAGAAGTCATTTTAACAGAAGGAGCAAATATCTCATCAAAATCGATTCCTTTTCTCTATGTAAATCATTTTACAACTAACCTGACTTTAAATATTTTCTTACCTCCATCTTCTTCTTTCAACCTATAAACCCACTTATTCTGTAAAGCTCTTTTACCTATAGACAACTTGCATAAATCTAATGTCTTATTCTTTAGCAAAGAGTCTATTTCATCTTTCATTGCAGACTCCCACTGAATCTTAGTATCCACCTGCACTGCTTCATCATAACATTCAGGTTCACCAGCATTAGTAAGTAAAATTGAATACAAAGAGGGAGAAAATATTTATGGAGGTCTAATTTGCCTTGTTGACCATCTAACATTCACTGGTGTGTGTGATATTTTTTATTGGGTTGTTGTACATCATGAGGAATGGCTGGAACATCATCTTTTGGATATCATCCAACACTATATAATCATATTCTTTCTTCTCATGTTGCCGCAACAGATCTTTGTACAACACTTTCTCATTGAATATGACATCCCTACTTCTTACTGTAGACACCTAAATCTGATTACACTGCTTTGGTAATCCTATTTAGTTATCTCTAAAGGCATCATTAATTAAATTCTTATTTAATTAATCCTTTGCCATCCCTAGCTAATTAATTTAATTAATCATCTATAGTCCTAATTGATAAATCAAATAACCTATTATTTATCAATTAAATCCTATTCTTCTATCTAATTCCAAAAATCCCCATTTATTAAATAAATCTATTTGATAAATAAAATCCTCAAATCCAAAAATCTCTAACTTATCCCTAATCCTCCATTTAGCCTAATCCACCCCATCCACCCATACTAACCTAGCTTAGCCACTAACTCACCCAACCTCATTAATGCCATCCACTTGCACATCTCTAACATCCCTAATCTAATCCTAAACCCAAGCCTAATCCACCCCCTAATGTTGTCACATTCCCTAAACAAGTTTAAGACTTTCCTAAACCAAATCAATGTCTCCCCTCAAAAATCCCAACCACCAAGTCATGAGTGCTCTTACAAACTATAAAAGACTCTTACAAGCCCACTCATGACTCTTACATCCATCTTCCACACTCTTCCCTCTTCCACACTCATTCTTCTTACATCTCTCTTACATACTCAACCCCACTCATCATGCCTTTAACCAACCCTTCACCCTACCCTCTCACACTCATCCTCCTTGTGACAAGTGTCACCTTCCCATTGGTGCTAAACAAGCACAATCCATGTGCTCCCCTTTGAGTGCATCTTAGCCCTCCTTAACCATCTCTCCATCCTTGCATCTAAGCCCTCCATCCTACAAGCCCTTAGCCTATAAATTGAATCCCATCCTAAGCCATTCAACAACAATCCTTGAGCTAAAGTTATCATGCCCTTTTGAGAGCCAAAATCCATACCCATACCCTTATAATGCCAAATTGAGAGCTCACAAAGCTACCAATTTGCCATTACCCATCTCCATTGAAGCAGCTTTGAGCATCTTGAGCATACATCCACATCAAAGGACACATCTACAAAATCAAGAAAGCATGGAGTGTTTTCTCTTGTGAGGTTTGCACTTCTTGTTTGCTTTTCTTTGTCTAAACATATATGTGAATTTAGTTTTGGTTTGTGAATGTTTAATTTATTGTTAATGTTCTTTGCATACTAAATCTTGTTCTACACTTACAATTTTCTAAATTTCAAAATCTCAAAGCCTATAACCAAATTCATTAATGCCATATCCAACAAATATAGATTTTTTTGACTTAGCTTCTAGCTCGGTTCTATTTTCAAAATCTATGTGAGCAAATGCTTCACAACCGAAGGTTTTGAGAAAAGAATAACTCACCTTCTTACCAGTCCATGCTTCCTCTGGAATACCACAACCTAAAGGAGGAGAGGGACCTTTATTAATCAAATATACAACAATATTGAAAACCTCCACCCACATGTGTAAGGGCAACCCAACATGCAACCTCATGCTCTTTGCACGCTCTATTATAGTCCTGTTCATGCATTCAACCACTCCATTTTCCTATGGAGTCTTTGGAATAGTTTTCTATCTACAAATACCATTAGTGGAGCAATAATCTTCAAATTCATGACTGCAATACTCACCACCATTATTAGATCTAAGACATATTAATTTCTTACCAGTCTCATTTTCAACCAAGCATTTCCATTTCTTAAAAGTTTGAAATACATCAAATTTCTGTCTAAGGAAATAAACCCATACCTTTCTTGTTACATCATCAATAAATGTAACATAATAATGAGAGCCTCCAAGGGAAGATACCTGAGCCGATCCCCATACATCGGTATGCACAAGCTCTAATTTCTCCTTTTTGTTTTCCATTCCAGTCTTCACAAAACTCACTCTCTTTTGTTTTCCATACACACAACTTTCACAGACATCCATATTAACACATTTTAGACCTGGTAAAACATTCTTTGAATGAATTACTTTCATACCTTTCTCACTCATGCGCACAAGTCTGTTGTGCCACAATGCTGTATCATAATTTATAGCAGCTATTTGTTTTCCCAGCTCAACTGCAGTAACTATTCTTGAACATTCATTTTTCTTTGAAACAATTAAAGTAGAAGCAATAATATGACCCGTACAAAGATATAAGGTGCCTACTTTCACACCTTTTGCTACTACAAGGGAAACTTTTGAAACTTTCCAAATTTTATCATTAAAAGTGACTACACAACCCTCATCATCGAGTTGCCCTGTTGAAATTAAATTCCTACTCAGCCTTAGGACATGTCTTAGCTCATGTAGTAGCTAATGATTCCCATTCTGCAACTTAATCTTAACTTTTCCCTTTCCAACAATTTGATAGGGTTCATTATCCCCCAAATAAACAAGCCCAAAATCCCCTTGGATATAATCAATGAAATAACCTCTATGAGATGTAGCATGACATGAAGCACCAAAATCTAAAATCCATGAATCATCAACACTTTCTAAAGATAGAGCAAAGCATCCTCTTTAGATTTATTACTTACCACATGTGCCTCCTTGTCTCCATCTAGTTTATCTCCTTCATTTTTATTTCAAGTCCAACAATCTTTCTTTTTATGCCCCAGTTTCCCACAATACTAGCATTTGTTTGGTCCTCTCGATTTAGACCTCCTCCCCTTTGACTTTCCTCTTGATTTCCCACGATTTTCAGAATTACTTCCTCTCTCAATCGTTCTGCCTTTGCTTTGTGCGTTCAAAGCACTTCCTGATGTAGATCCACCTGAGGTTTCCTACGAGTTTCCTCACTCAAAATAACACCGATCACATCATCATATTTTAGGGCACTAGACCCAGGAATAGAATTACTCACAGCCATTACTAAGCCATTCCAACTTCCAAGCAAAGAACACAAAATCAAGAGAGCCCTAATTTCTTCATCAAAATTGATACCCACAGAAGATAACTAACTAGTAATAGTATTAACTTATTTAAATGATCTATAATAGATCCACCTTCTACCATTTTCAATATTAAATAAACACTTCATAAGAAATACCTTGTTTGAAGCAGAGGGCTTTTCATATAGTGTTGCTAGGGTTTTTATCAACTCTTCTATTGTCTTTGCTTTTGTAATATTAAATGCCACTGGTGGTGCTAGGCATGATCGAATGCTTCAAAGTGCCTTTCTATCCAAAAGATCCCAATCCTCATTTGCCATAGATCCCTGATTCTTGGTTTTGCCTTCCAACAGCTTCCATAAATCCTTCTGATAAAGATAGTCTTCCATTTGCATCTTCCATAACTGAAAGTTCTACCCATTAAACCTGTCAACCCTCAGCTTACCCTCGTTTGCCATCGCTCCCATTCAACTGTGAGACTCCCATTCGATTGTGAGACTTTCCTATAGAGGATAACTAAAAAATAAATAGGCTCTGATACCACTTGTTAGGATTAAACCACAGACAAAAATAAAAATTACATGCAAATATAACCAATAACAGAAAATAATAGATCACACAGAAAAGAACACAAGGCAACAAGATTTAACATGGTTCACCCAATCCCTGGATTACGTCCACCAAACAACAAGTCTGATATTATTACGGCCAAGTGATTACAACTTGATTAGGATCCGTAATCCCTCACAGCTCAATACCGCCCTAAGAACCAATTTTTGCATCACCACTTAATGAAAATACCTAACCCTAAGCCATTTTATACAAGTAATTTTATGTCACTTTAGAGTTACAATATGTTAGCCATATGTTGGCCATAATGTTGGCCATGACCCAAAGAATTTATGAAGTATGTACAGTGCTTTCCTGATCAGTCACCACAAACTAACAATCTCTCACTTGGGGACTAATCAGACTCCACACTAAACAACACAAAGATCTTTATTGCAGGGTTGTGGGAAGACCAAGAATGACATTGAGTGCATTTATCTTATTCTTTCTAAGCTTCATGAAAATTTTTAGATTTTCACTTCTACCTTCTATTCCACTAAAGATGCTTTGGATAATAGATTTACCATGCCATCCTTTGAGGTTTTTTTGTGATCGTTTGACTCGAGAGAAAGCTAAGCTCTCTCAGTTGGATTGTCTCATAGGCTCACATACTTATGCATTGGTAGCTTGACCATCTTCAGAGACGAAGGAGAAGACACATAAATCTCATTCTACAGATTTTTAGATTGATTCTGGCACTCATAGTTCATTAGGGCCACCTCCTCCTGAGGGGGGTAAACCAAAGCCAAAAAGACCAAAGTGTGCTTATTATAATAAGCCTAATCATGATGAGTCACATTTCTACGAGAAGAAGTCAAATGGCTATGCTAAATAGGTTTTAGATGTGACAACTCTCCTTCAAAATAGTAATATTGATATTCCTTCTACTTCTCACAATTCTTCTTCTTCTTCATCATTTCAGTCATATGGTAAAGATATAGGAAAGGGTCATGCATTATGTGCAATTACTATTCCTCATTCTTCTAGATGGTTATTGGATTCAAGTGGTTCACATCATATGGCATCTTCTTAGGATTTGTTCTCTTCTTTTGAGGCTTCTCCTACTCCACACATTTTGATGGGGAACAACACTGTTATGACTGTATGTGAGAAAGGTTCTATTGACCTTGATGGTGGTACATTTCATGATTTACTTTGTGTTCCATCTTTGTCCTCTAACCTTCTCTCTATTTATTAGACTACACACACTGGGACAAGGAAGACAATTGAGTTTGCACAAGATTAAGTGCACATCCGAGATAGTAAGACAAATAATATTATTGCTATAGCGCCTATTGATCATGCTTCCCGCCTATATTCCTTCTTATATTTTGGTCTACCATCTCCATTATCAGAGACTCTCTCTCCTTTTTCACGAGAGTCTAATGAGGTGAAGTCAAGTTGCTTGAACTTATGTGTTGTTCTTGAGACCAATGTTGTGACTTCTATATGTCCACCTCTTGTTTAGATTCCATCTCTTGCACATGATTACTCTTCAACATTGCCTACTATCGTAGCTCCAATCATCAAGCCACCTAGCGTAGTTGTTGAGGATATATTAGAGGACACACATCTCCTCTGAGATGATTACTTCAACATACTTGTTATCCCACGTCCATTGGAGATTCCATTTCAGGATTCTCATGCTTTATCCTTTGAGCATCAACTAGGACTTCCAACTGCATCTTACATACATGGGTTTTATCATCCTTGTCAACTACCTTTGTTTCCTTCAGATTGGAGCCACATTGGTATATTCATCAACACAAGAGTTTTGCCATTCTAGGGGGCTATTGAGTCTTAAACTTCTATCATGAAGGCTTTCATTGTTCTTATGGTCTTGAGAGATTTTCTTGAGATGTTTCATTTGTGAATCCTTTTCTATCTCTCTTTGAAGTGAGGGTTTTTCCCACTATGATTTCTCTATTTTCTCCGCTTCATAGAGATTTGATTGTGATTGGGTAGCTCATCAGGCCTTGTTGCCAGGATTCAAGTTTCCTTTCTGCATTGTTTGTAGTTGCATTGTTGTTCATCTTTTGGGAGGGGGTGTTAGAGAAAAAAGTTAATTTCATTTCATTTATTAAATTACCTTTTCTCACTTCTTAAGATTTCCATTTCTGCACCTTGCATTTCAAATTTAATAATTAATTAGTAATTACTAAATGACTTTACCTTTTTAGGTTACCCTTTTTCGGATTTCGATATCCTTCTATAAGGATTGATCTTTTGTAATTATCTCTTATCTTTTTCATTTATGAGAATACAATTTGCATATTTTCAAAGCAAGCCCTTGCCTCTTCTTGTCTTTTTCTTCTCAGTGACAGGTTTTTACATGCAGGTATTCTTCCGGCTTTGTGGTTTTGTATTGCTCAAATTCTTCATCAAACTTTGGATGGGCTAAAATCCTTAGACTAGGTGCATATCTAAGCCATCTTACTACTTTGACCTAGATTTTTATGACTAGGTGCATAGCTCTATTGTCTTGCTACTTTGACCTAGATTTTTATGACTATGTCCATAACTTCACTATCTTGCTACTTTGACCTATATTTTTAGGACATAGATTGTAGATATTCCTACTTTTACTTTTGATTATCTTTGAAGCCTTCATCCCCTTTAGACTAGGCTCCCAACACTTCTATCCTTCATATTTAAATTTATATTTTAGTGTCAATTTCCTTTCTCTATCTATATTCTAGTTTTGTCTCACTATTTCTATTTCTTTCGCGTTGTCCTTGCTATATTTTTTGAATTTGGTCATCTAATCAGCTAATTTGGTTTGTTTAAGTTCACACACATAATTAATTAATTCCAATCACTTGCAATCAACATATGTGTGATTCCCAAATAATTAGGCCTTTCATCGTGAGCATCATGCCAAGCGTACTTGTACCTCAATGTTGTATAGGAAAAATAATTGATCATAGGTTAATGCACATCTTAGTATATGAATTACTCTTCTTATGTTTCACAAAAAAACCCACAAAATTCTTTATTCTTCTCAAAAATTTTATTTTTTTGTTTTAATTTACTTAATGTTAGACTTAAAAAATGACATAATTACCTAAAACTATAAAAAAATATGAATATAAATGTATGTATGAATTTTGATGAATTCACTCGATTCATAAAACCTCAAAAATATTTGAACAATACTTTTAATATTTTTTTTAAACACTAAATAATAATTTTTAATTTTTAATTAATCAATCAAAATTGATATCACACGAAAGTTAAAAAAAAAAAAATTCTTCTTAAAGATTTCATTTATCTTTATCAAATTACTTAATGTAATATTTTATTTGAACAAAACTTACCATATCGTAAACTAATTAAGCTACAACTCTCTCTTTAGGTCGTGCCCCACACTCCTTGGATGAACTTGGAATCTCCTTCCCTCCTTGAATGGACAATGTTCTCGCTATCCTAAAAAATAATGGCCCACAAGAATATTTCGATAATATGAGCACAAATTTGAGTCATTTATATTCTTTATTGTCCCATAAATCATGATTCCTTCTCTCATTAGATATGGATGCTTGTTGAAATCTCTCGACTCATATTAGGAACCAAACATTAGAATGAAGTCTTGTTATATTATGAGCAAATTTTCCTTTTTTATAAAATAAAAACAACATAAATATGCTTGGAAACAAGTATTATTTAAAAAACAATAATTTAAAAAATCCATTTGCTTTTTAATTTTGACGCACACAAAGAAGAGAAATTATCATTTCTACGTCACTACTGCCGACGGCTATAACGACGGCAATAAGACGGAGGCAACTCCGACTAGCGTTGCCTGGTGCCCAAACAATCGATACATTTTAATTTTCGCGAGTTTCAACCCTTCGACCTGCATCATTACAACGTACAGCTGATTAGTTACACATACAGAGCGCATTCGATAATACTAATTTCATTTCGATTTGGAATTTGATACATTTTGACTCTCAGATTATTTATCCCAAGTTTTGCCCTCAAAGCCTTTTAATTTTTTTTAGAGTTGGTGAAACCCTACCAGGGGTTTTGGATTTTGAGCTTTAGTGGCTGATCCATGGCTGCCACAGAGGAATATTCTGATCGGGATGCCGTCTTCAGAAAGCTCAAGGCCAAGTCCGAAAATAAGGTGCCTGCTTTTTAAGCATTGTTATCAACATTAATACTTTGTCTTTTTAATTGGTTTATATGTCTGCGCCCCTCAATTAATTTAATTGGGGTATATTTATGTATCTGATATCTCTAGGAATGCTTTTGGTAAAAACTTGTTTTAAGATTGAACTAGGTCACAATCATTACTTCAATGAAGAATTCAGAAAGGTGCGTTGAGTATTTGAGTCAGAGCAGGGTACAAAACTCTTAAAAGTTTCCTCTTATGAGTATACCGTACTTGTTCCTTTCTGTGCCACAGCCAGTTTTATTCTGAAGAGTTTTACATAAGACGTGTATGTAACGGAGAAACTTTAAATTGAGATATTTGCGAAGTCGTGAAATCTCTCTCGGATGGCGCTGTGTAACTGCTTTTATTTATTAGAGTCGGTTTGGTTGGGGAGAATTTTATGTGAAATGCATGCAGCTCCAGTGTTTAGCTTAAGATACCGTGAAATATATGCGCCATTACGGTAGATTACTGTTAAGAAATAAGGCTTACATTTTAATAAATCATATTAGCTTATTCAGTTGGGAAGTTCATTCCCTTAAATTAGTTTTGTGCGGGAACGATAAGGATTAATAAGGCCATTTAGAAAGCAATGTAAAATTAGGGTGTAATAGAATATCAATTTCAGTTTATTATTTTTTCACAATTGATCTTTAAATTGCAATATGTTCAAAATTCCAACAGATTACAACTGTAGGTTGTATCCGACAAGTTAATTTTAAATAATTTTGAGTAGCTGGGGCATTGAACAAATCTAGTTTGCTTTTAAACATGGTCACGAGAAATTGAAAAACAAATGGGTTCAGAGTATGGTAAATAAATATATAATCAGTGTTTTGTGATTCTCTACAAGGTATATTTGTATATGCTGCATCACAGTCATTATTCGAAGTTTTGACTTAGTTACATCGCTCAGCATTAGGGAAACAATATTTGTACAATAACTTGTAGAACTATATGTTGAATCAATAATTTCAGAAGAGTTAGAAGAGTTCAGGAACAATATGTTCAATCAATAATTTAAACATAGTTCTAGGAGTAGATTTTGAAATCAGCTTTGTAACCTACCATGGTGTGTAATTGATTGATGAAATGATATTCATGGTATATCATACACATACTTCTTATAAGCTTGGATTGCCAAGTAGATAGGTGGAGATTCAAAATTTGGTTTCAAGTGCGCTAGGCCTCTGTAGTCTATTAAGTTTTCAGTTATGTAATTTGGCTAAGTTACTGGTTCATGTTCGGTTCCAAGTTCAAATTTTGAGAAACGGTTCCCAAGTTTGTCAAGATTTTGGGTTCGTTAGTACAAAAGCATGTAAAATTATATATATATGTATATATGAAGCATGAGTTAAAATTAGAATGTAGCATAGTAGCATAAACACATTTAAACAACAAAATCACCATAAACTTGTAATCATAGTGATCATACCATCATATAGTTCAAGTACCAAGTTTAACATCAAATATTCTTCAAAACATTAAAAATAAATCATAGCATCAATTTCAAGTATCATTGTTCAACCAATGGAATAAAAATCTATTAATTTTTTAAATTCTTCAATCGTCATCTTCTTCTTCATATTCATTTTCTTCTTCTCTGACATTTGTGATTACATCTCTCATATAATTATTAGGAAAGAGTCTTCTAAATGTTGCTTGGTACCTGTCAGACACTTTGATATCTCTAAAGGGTGGCAACCTTCTTGGTAGATTACAATATGGAGAGCTATAGTATTTAGGCGTTAAGGCATAGGCAATCAAATGTAGTGTAGCATTCACTTTGTTTCGTCTTTCAACAATAATTACTTGCAATTGTTTAAAGGAGGTATCTTGCGGATCTTGCTCCTTGTCATTTATAATTTGCTTGATCTTCTTAAGCATTGAATCTATCCCATCATAAATCTCTCCAAGGCAAGGCCTATCCATGTTAGTGTACTTAAGCTTGCTCATAATGGACTCGGTGAATGTAAGGAAATATTCGACACGTTCCCACCATGAGTTATCCAATACCCTTTTCTTTGTTTTGTTTGCTCTATCAGTGTTCCTTTGCTTTCATACACCCCAATTGTGGCTGATTACCATATTGCAAAGTGCCTCTTTCACTTGCACAAGTTGTCTCAAGACTATTATATTTGATGCGAAACATGTTTGAGCAACCTGTGACATAAATTAGAGCAAAAGACAACTATTAGATACACATTTTAGGAAAGCTAATACATTATACAAGCAAAATATGAAAAATCATAAATTGTCAAATATTAAAATTTAAATTATTAATTTGAGTTCAAGTTCATTTTCCTTCGATAGCTCCAATTTTGAGAGTAGGTTCTGAAAAGGGATTGAGTGATGTGGTGGTTCGTGACAAACATCTAGTTGTCTTCAAACCTCTTCATACACTGTTTTGATCCACTCACTTTGGTCCCCAATCTTTTGTAGCATAAGATGTAAATGGACTGCACAAAGTGTCCAAAAGATATGTTGATATCACTCTTCAACCAATAGACCAGCTGCTTTACAATTCTACAATTCTTGCATTTTCCATTATGACTTGGACAATGTTTCTAGCATCCACTTGTTCAATGGCCTCAATTAGGATGTTAGCAATAAATGACCCATCTTTTACTTGCCCCTCACAATCCACTGCTTATAGAAACATTGCCCCTTTAGGGGACACCACAAGGACATTGATCAAGGGATGGTTCGTGGAATCCTTCCACCCATCTGAAACTATTGTCATCCCTGTTTCAACCCATGAGTCCTTTATGGGCTTCAATTGATCTTCAATCGGCTGAACCTCTTGCTCCAACAAGGTGGTTCGTACTTTCTCAAACGCGGGGCCACAGTACCCTCTTGGAGCCTCATTAGCAACCCTCAACAATGGCCTTTTCAAAATGGAAAGCGAACAACATTAAAGGACAACCCATTTATTTGCATATAGGCATCTTCTGACCTTAATGTCGGCAATTTCCTGACTCTTATTTTGAAAAGCAGTTTCTAGTGGTCCCTTTTCTTTTGTGTGTAAGGGGAATAGTTTTAGTTTTAGTGTCCACTAAGGTACTAAAATAGGGGTGGTCTTGTACCATAACATTGGGGGTGTGGTGTTGCATTCCTTTTGCTATTTTCTTACTTTTATTGCTACCGAGTTCAGTTGCCTTATGTCCTTCTCTCTCTTTTGTTGCTTCATGCTCTTTAATATATTTTAACACGGTTGCATTTGTTATAGAAGCACCTTTTTTGCCAGGGCATTTCTTGACTCCTCTTCTAGTGCATCCACACAAATGACCTATAACATGATAATAAGAACTATTTCTTTCTACACCACAACCTCAATATCTCCATAGAGGAGAATCAGAGTGGGGTTCTAATCTTTGTTTGGTATTGCCTATTGATGAAGGGGTAGATGCCATTGCGGTTCCTTTTCCTATGCAATAAATTGCATACATTTTCATATTATATGCAAGAAAATGAAAATTTCTGAAAATGGTGGAAAGATCAAATAAAGAATGAAAGAGAAATGGAAAAATAGAAAAAACTAAAATAAAAAAAAGGCGAATGGAACAAGAACTTGTTAGAGTAAATAATTAATTATTAATTATTTATTCTATTTACTTAAGCTTACTTAAGTTAATGCATTCATTAATTAGTTGTAGCCTAGGAGTTTGTTATAAGTTGTTGACAATACGGGAGTTTGTTCTCTCCTAAGTCATACTTATCCTCTCACCTTGTTCGAGGACTTTCCACCTCATGTGGATGTATGCTTAGTTGTCACACTTATCTCCTAGCGTCTTCTAGCTTGTTCTAGGAGATTCCTTGAGCTCTTTATATTCGAGCTCCCTCATTGTATATCACAACACATTTAGCATATTGTAAATACATATTTTTCTTGTGTTTGCAATATTTTCTCTCTCGTGTCTGTTTAGGGTTTTTTCCCTTGTTCTACGCTCTTCCTTCCTTGGCTTCTCTTTGACAAGTTTTCGCATGTAGGTGATCTTGGGCATCTTCGGAGTTGGATTTCATCAACTCCAACATGGTATCAGAGCCTTCCTGTTGCTGCTTCGTTGAAGGATTTTTGAAGTCGTGATTTGGAGTTAGAAACCCTAGTTTGTTTGTGCATTTTTCTTCAAATCGGGGGAACAACAAATTTTCGGAGCACTTTCAGCCCAAACGAATGCTGCCATTGGATTCGGAAGGCCGTTTGCAGTCAGGATTCTTATAAAACTTTTCAATTTTGGAGACAGGGCTTCGGGAGGCAAAATTTTTTAAGTCGCAGGCACTTCCTTATAGATTGTACGGATGCGCAGAGTCGAAAAATTTAAAAAAATTTGAAAAACGCCACGCGGCCACCGGGCGGCCACCGCGGCGCCACTGTGGCCTCGCCAGTGCGCAACCTGCAACGGTCGTGCCATTGTAGCCTGGCTGTCGCTGGCGGGCCACCACAGCCAGGTGGTGCCCCCACCTTTCTCAGTTTCCTCTGTTCGTTAGAGCCGCTCATTCGGATCCTGCCAACTTCCTTTTGGTTGCTCTGCTCCTCAGCTTCTGCACAGCCCGGGTACACGTTAGCACCAACAGGGACTCCTAGTCAGCACCCAGCATAGTTGTCTGCCGCGCCAGCTGCTGCGTGGGTATACTTTTGCCCATTCTGTAGTTGACACGTGGTAGCGGTGCCACGTCAGCCATCCGCTACTGCCACGTGGCCTTTTTTTGCAGCGACGGTTAATTGGCCGTCAATTTTAAGCCAGTGAAATGCTGATGTCAGCACTGCATCAGCACAACTTGCTTGCACATCTCCAGGGTCAGTTTTGGACCTACCTTCAGTTTTTTGGCCATAACTTGAGCATACGGAGGTATTTTTTCGATCCGAAAAAAGCGCCAGAAAGTTGGTTTCGAAACGGAGACGTTGGTGCAGGTATTTTCAGGTTTTGATGCATTTTTGTTACCCGTTTTTTCAATTAAAGTCCAAAGTTATGTTTTGACTCCGGCATGCATATCTTTTGTGTCCTATTGCCGTTTTTTGAAAATGTTATATTTTTGGAAAGTTGGTTTTGTCTGCTTTTTAGAAATGTTGTTATTTCCTTCAGATTTTGCCCCATGCTCTTTCTATCATTGTTTTGGCATTTTTGGTCTATGGTGGATATCTTGGGTGTTTTAGGCAAAGTAACAAGAATCGGAATCGGATCGGAATCGGCAAGGCCGAATCGAATTGTGAATCGGCAATGAATCGGCGATGAATTGGCAAATTTGAAAAAACCCTTTAAATTTAAAGATTTTAACAATTTAAAACTTATTTCATGCACCCTTTATTGAATATAACTTAAACACACTATAACATCATCAAATAGAAGTTAAAACTTAACATACATAAACATGGAACATAAAATCCATCACATATGTAACTATGTTATCTAAAATGTAAATTGTAGGCTGGTTGAAGTAAATAGAAATCAAATGATCACAATGATTTAAATCATAGAATGTATGTAAGATGATCCATAAGACATCAAATCATAAATGTATGTAAGAATCTAATATGAAGATCCATGAAAGTTTGAAACATATGTCTATCAATGATTCAGTATCAATATCTGTAAACAAAATATAAAAACAAGGCTCCAGCTCAAGCCTCAGACTCATAGTCATCATCATCATCCTCAACATCATCCTGAAGCTCGGCTGCAGCCTCAGCCTCAGCCTCTGAGTATCCAGTCTGCCTAGTAGCAAGGCGTCTAATGTAGGTCCTAGAGGACTGCCGAGCCATATCTCCCGCATGTAAGATGGGCTCATGAACGTCGCTAGGGCCTGTGCCTGTGCGTGCACGTGTGCGTCTACCAATGCCTGAAGAACGTGCTCTAGCTGCCTCAGCCTCTATATCCACCTGGTCAACCCACACACGGTCTTCCTTAGTGAAGACTGGATCCACAACCTCTGTGAGCCACTCTGATTCTGGATCAATCTCCTCTAGAATGATCGGAGAGGAGTTAGTGCCCAAAATCTGTCTGATCCTAAGACGGAGGTTGTAATGAACAAAGACAATATCATTCAACTTCTGCACTGTCAACCTGTTTCTCCTCTTCGAATGGATGTGCTCGAACATGGACCAACTGCGCTCACATCCAGAAGCGCTGCTTGGCTGACTCAGAATACGAATGGCAATTTTTTGAAGTTTTGGGGTTGTGGCCCCAAACATTTGCCACCATCTATCTGCAGTAAGGGAAAAATTGAAAATAGAAACAATTAGTCTCATTTACAAATTACAAGTTAACTCTAAAATTACATAATCAACTTTAAGATTAGAATCTAGATTCATGAACATTGAATATATTATTTAATTTTTACCTGGCTGTAGTGTTGTCTGAGCATTTATGGCCATCCTGCTAGAGAAAAGTGGCCCCTCTTTATTGTTGAACTGGTCTAGCTCAACAATCGCAGCAGCGCTATCTTCATCGCTACTCAACCTCTGAATCACTGTGTATAAGCCAGTGAGAACCTCCGTATCCGCCTTGAACTCAGGACGGAAACGATATGCCGGATTCAGAAAGTAAGCTGCATGGGTCGATGGAGCTGATTCTGCCATCTCCTATCGATGATGTCCCAAATAGGGCCATACCTCTCCTGCACTCGTGCATATTGGGCTCTGATGGCCTCCTTGGCCCTATCCATGCCCTCATAAATGTAGCCCATAGAGGGCTTCTCCCCATCAGCAGTTCGTAGCAAAGCTACAAGGGGCTCAGTGACCTACATATAAAGTAAAACAAAAAACTTGAGTCAAAACTTAAATATAAAATAATATAACTTAAAGTAAAAGTAAAATACTAAATGTTAAATTGCAATAAATTTACCTGTAGGATTTCTCTAGCGGGTTTCCAAAAACCATCCTCATCAAATATGCAATCCGCCACATCTATCCCTACAGTGGTCGTAGCATAGGAAGAGGAAATCCACTCCCGCCCAACAAACATGCTCCTCAATTCATCCCTTGATGTCAACAAGGACTGCAAGGTGATGAAATTCGAGGCAAACCTCGTGATACTTGGGCGAGCTAACTCTTTGCCTTCTGTGTACTTCCTCATTGTGCTAAGGACAAATGAATGATTATAAATGAATTTGCATATGTTTTTTGCCCTTTCCACACATGACTTGACAAACTCAAGTTTGCCAATTTCCTCCAACATGAGGTCAATGCAATGTGCCGCACAAGGGGACCAAAATATGGTGGGGTGCCTCTCCATCAAAAGTTTACCTACAACAATTTTAAGTCAATTAGAAATTCAAATTTCAAAATTCAAATAAATTTATTTTCAAAACTTGAAAAGTTAAAAGTTTACCTGCAGCAACATAACTTGCTGCATTATCCGTCACCACCTGGATCACATTTTGTTCTCCCACCTCTGCTATGACTTCCTCAATAGCCTCACATAAGTATGTGGCATTTTTTACATGTGCGGAAGCATCAATGGATTTGATGAACATGGTATATCCTACAAGTAACAAAACAACGAATTAGAATATTAAAATTAAATGGATCATCAACAAATTAGCATTCAACAAATCAAAATTTACAATTATGTATGTAGGAAAGTAGAATGATCAATTACCTCCACAGGATACAAGAAAATTGAGGAGTGTTCTATTCCTCCTATCTGTCCAACCATCAGTCATGATGGTGCAACCCTTTGCAATCCACTCCTTTCGATTTTCCTCGAGCTCAGCCCTCATGTCCTCTACCATCTCATCCAAGAGGTATCCGCTCAACTCAGCCTCAGTTGGGGCTTTAAACCCCGGACCACAAATAGCAACCGCGTCTATCATGTTCTGCCAATAAGGAGCCCTGTCACAAATAAAAATTTAGATGTCAAAGACTCAAATTATAAAACAAGTAAATATAATTAAAGTTTTACTTTTACTTTTAATTTTAACTTTAAAGAAAACAACGAAAAAAGAATCAATTACCTGGCTGCAATAAATGGAATGTTGCAAAAGTACCAAAATTTGCATATCTCCTTTCTGGCAGCATCATGAATTTCCTTGTTCAAACCCATGCCCTCAAGCGTGGGTTGGGAACCAGGAGTAGTGCGGGGCACAAAGTAACTATCCATTCTGTTTTTCCGCACTCTAGGCTGCAATAGGTTGGTGTGGGACTCTGTCTCAGTATGTGACCGACTAGCACTAGCACGAGCAGAAGAACTAGGATAAAAAGGGGGCCTAGAAGAACCCTCTCCAACACAACCTACAGATGCAGAAGTTGATGCAGATGCAGATGTGGATGTGGCTGCAGATGCGGATGCGGGAACATGGGAGCCAATACCCCTTAACCCTTCAAGTTGCATTTTCCTATTGGCTTTGTCTTTTTCAATTTTTTCTAATGCCATTAAGCAAGTGCGTTTTGCCTCAAGAGTTTGGTAAGTGCAAATTGTAACATCGTGTCCAGGTATAGCAGCAATGTGGTATTTCAATCTATAAATACCCCCAGAAGTTATTTTTTCTTTACAAAAAATACATTTTGTTTGATATTTGGTTCTTCCAGGAAACTCTTCGTTATATTTCCAACATTCATCTTTTCTACCCATTGCGAATTTGCAAAAAATGAAAGCAAAGGCTGCTGCAATAAAAATTTATATGTAAAATATCAAAGTTTGAAGCTAATAAAAGCTACAAAACAACAAACCCTAGTTTGCAACTTAGTAAAAATAAAGAACATTCAAGATCTAAACTAAAATTTTTGAAAACTATAAAAATTTAACAAAAAATGCATAATACACTAACATGCAAAAAAAAAAGAGCACTTACCTCTTGCAAATGAGTTGAGGAGTGTTGAGATTGGCTCCCTAATGCTCCCAATGCAATTGATGGCCTCCCCAAATGGATTGCTGATCTCTTTTGTGCTCTTTCTTCTTGCCGGTTAGAAACCTATGGCTTTTCTTTTCTCTTCTTCTCTCTCACTTTTCCTCTCTTCTACTCATGTTAAATAAATAGAAGGCCCTTTAGGGTTATAACAAAGAGAAATGGTCAAAAACAAAGTAAAAAAACCAAGCAATTTTTTAAAATTTTACAACTTTATACTTTATTGGCTGCGGGCGATTCCTGCCGATTTTTCCAGGCGATTCATGCGATTTTTTGCCTGAATCGCCTGAATCGGCGATTCAGGCGATTCACTTGAAGAAATCGGCAATGGCGATTTCCGACTCCAAAAAAATCGCCATTGCTGAATTTAATTGCCGAATCGCCGATTCAGGCGATTTTATGGCGATTCTCGTTACTCTGGTTTTAGGTCCGAGGATTGTTTTCTTGGTATGGGATCCTTTGTTTTGAGCTGTACCATGTTTTGTTGCAACTTGTTTTTGTTTTTTATCATTGTAGCTATCATTTTGAAGCACTTTTATGTATCGCACTGAGATAAAGTGCCACTCTTGCATTTCGGGGGTCATGAACGTTGTTTTTGAGTCAGTTGTACATGCACTATTTTTATAAAGCACCATGGGGGGGAATAGGTGTTTGCTATTTTAGGCCTTCTCCCTTTGTCAAGTGAGTGTCCCTTCCACAACATTAGCCCCATGCAGAGTCGTTGTGACCGTGTCTTTATAGGTGTTTGTACCTCTTCCTCTCTCGTCATTCTTGGTTCGTCTGCAAGAGATTTTGGCCCACCTTTTCAGTTGCCTGATCTCACCCCGTCTACATTAAGGGGGGGTTATGCTGTTGTTCTAATGCATCTGTGGTTCGATGGTTCGACAGTGTGAGCTATGTATTCAGTGGTTGATCCTATATACAAGGCGATTGCAGTGGCTGGCTACCTATGCATTTCGGTGAGATGGATCATCTACCATATAGACATGCTTGGTTCATGCCTTCTTCTTCCATGGAGGTTCTTCAGATCAACAGTTGCAGTTTCTTTCTGATGACAGATTTGCAATTTCTTCATGCTTCAGTGATGCTCTTCATGATCACTCCTTGTTCCTGTTTTAGGGGACATTCCCCTAGTTGGAGGCTTCTTCAATTCTTCACTAGGTTCTTATCTCTTTTTGGGGGAGGGTTTTTCCCATGTGGTTTTCTCTCTTTCCCCGTTTTCAGAGGTTGCATTTTCTTTGCATTGTACATGGGTACCTAACATGGCCTCGTTGCCGGGACCCATTATGCATTTTGCATTTCTGCATTTTTTAGTTTTGTAAGCTTAAGGCATTTACCTAAGTTGCACTTAAGGGGGGGTGTTAGAGTAAATAATTAATTATTAATTATTTATTCTATTTACTTAAGCTTACTTAGGTTAATGCATTCATTAATTAGTTGTAGCCCAGGAGTTTGTTATAAGTTGTTGACAATACGGGAGTTTGTTCTCTCCTAAGTCATACTCATCCTCTCACCTTGTTCGAGGACTTTCCACCTCATGTGGATGTATGCTTAGTTGTCACACTTATCTTCTAGCGTCTTCTAGCTAGTTCTAGGAGATTCCTTGAGCTCTTTATATTCGAGCTCCCTCATTGTATATCACAACACATTTAGCATATTGTAAATACATATTTTTCTTGTGTTTGCAATATTTTCTTTCTCATGTCCGTTTAGGGTTTTTTTCCCTTGCTCCACGCACTTCCTTCCTTGGCTTCCCTTTGACAGGTTTTCGCATGCAGGTGATCTTGGGCGTCTTCGGAGTTGGATTTCATCAACTCCAACAAAACTTACCTTTCTAGTCATTGTAAGCTTGCAAATGTGTAGGAATGAGGCACAAACACTTGAAGAACACCCATAAATCAATCTTTGAACTCCTCGCACAACTAAACTCTTGCTCAACCACCTATTTGCTCTTTCTTTAGACAAAATAACCTGTTTGGGAACAAAAAATTACAATGGGAGGTCACCAAAAGCATTTCATAACAATCTATTTGGGTTGTGGATGCTAAAATGTTAAACAATTTTTGCAAAAAAACCACTTTTTTGCCATCTGTGGGGCCCAGAATTCACGCGGTTCACACGTGGTTTGCAGGTTTTTGTCATGGTTTGCTCGGGTTTGAACTGGGTTCCAAGTAGTTTGAACTAGCACGAAAAAAATCAAACGCTGCCCAAACCATATTGTGAACCGGTTGCAAACCACGCACCAGTTCGAACTTGGGCTAGTTCGGGGGGTCTAGGGTGAACCCTAGTAACTTAGTTAAATTTGGTCTTTAATAATATACTTTCATAAATTATTGGTTTGGATATTACAGATTTAGGTCAAATTCTTTGTGCCAATAGAGGATCTCAGCAAGGTATTTTTTTATGGATATTTGTTTTCAATATGCGAAGGTTTTTGCTATCTATTTGAAATTATAGATGTAAACTAGACATTTCCCTTTTTTCTTTTTTTTTTCGCTTTGGCAATTTGACCCAATTCAAAGTGCAATCAAATTAGAGGAAAATTCACACTTCCTCAAAGCTCACGCCAAACCCTTGTTGTTCACCAAATTCTAGAAAATAAACAATCATAATCAGATGGTCGATCCATAATGAGGAGTCCTTTTATAACATTTTAAAGGTCAAAGCTTCTCCCATACACAAATACGATATAGCTTCCTGGATGCACCTTTCACTAATAAGGCTTCACCATTACACCATTAAATTAAGATAAAAAACCTAAAAAGGTATTCATTAGGTTAAACTTAATAAATAACTTGTAATATGTAACTCATTAATGAACCCCAATCAAAGTTATAATGGAGGCTGGAATCGAGGTGCCATGACTGCATTGCCAAAAATAGAAACTTTGCCCATTTGACTTGCTATAAATAGCAAGTCAATTCGAACGAGGCCCTTTAATCTAAGTGTTAGCTCATGAGGGTTATGATGATGAACTAACTTCGCCAAGCTATTGGAACCTACTATATCGGGGACATTACATAAATCCTATGTTTTTTGTCATAATGAAGCTATTTTGCATATTTCATATTTTAAAGTGGAAGATTTACTAGTGGATAGGTTGCCAAAGACAAATGATGGCATATCATTTGCCCATATGTTGGGCCATGAAAAGGATACATGCTCAACTGCTTCATTGAATACTCTAATGATTAACCACATCACTTAATATTCCAAAATCAACCACTTCACATAATATTCCAATGCTTAACCAATTCACTCAATTCTCCAAATTACTTTCATGAAAAAGCCTTTATGAACAATTGGTCCAAGTTTTCTGCTAGTGTATCATCTATCTACGCATTTGGAGAAACATTGCCTTCTAATTTAATTCCAAATGGTGTATATGTATACATTGTCCCACTAATCTTCAAGTCTAGGCCCATGGAGAAGGATATACTTCATTATCCTTAAAAAATGGTGGAGAATCTAAACTCTAGATGGAGTTTAAATTGTTTTCGTTAGTCTAGTACATATATTTCATAGGCCATGATTATTGGTTGTCATGAAGTAATTCTTTAGCTTGAAACTATTCTCATTGAAATGTCTTGGGAGTAGCTTTGAATGTAATTTGTGCAATTAATATGTGCTTTTTGGTATGATGTTGACTCTTTTAGGGCCCAAATGTCTAATATGAAACTTCTATATATGCTTAAAATCCCTAGAATGGGAAAGCAACACTTGGTCTCTCCTTTGCAGCATATTCCTTGATTTAGGTAACCTACTAGGCTTTTTTCCTTGTATCTTTGTTGCTTAATTCCATCTCCTGTTGATTCCAAGACCAATCTTTCTTTGTTTGTGTAATGTCTCCTTTTCAAGCACTAACAACTTAGTGACCATTTGACTATTCATCAAGGTCTTGTAGGTTAATGAGTTTGGGTTAGGGTACTCCTTGGAAGTTGGAGTACTTGCAGTTCAATCTATTTGGTATTTACAGAGTTTAGCCAAAGATGTATCATGGCACTTTTTGGGACAGTTTCAAATATTAAGTCCATTTTTCCTTTTTTTTTAAAATTTTAAAACTATGTTTCAGCTTGGGTACCATTGTGCTAAGTTGACAATAGTTTTACCTTGGGATGGATGGTGAATGCATTTTGTCAGCTATGAAAATAGTGATTAGAAACATTTTATGGGAAGTAATTGGTAAAATACTTGCTTATTATTAACAATGATCAATAGATCAATATATACAAATGAATAAACGATATCGTAAGAAATAGAAACATTCTATTCTAGCGAACAATTAATTAACAACCAACTAAACATTAGAAACATTCTAATATTTACAATAGATCACGAGTAGATAATCATTAAATAATAATAGACAATAATAGAAACTATCTATTGTCGTAATACCCTCCCTTAATGGATAATCTTTCCACAACACCAAGCTGTCCTCTGAATTTAACAAACTTATCAGGACCAAGAGGATTGGTGAGAATGTCTGCAGTTTGATCTGCTGTAGGAACATACTGCAAGTCTATTGTCCCATCTTCAACCAACTGGCATATGTAGTGACAACGAACATCCACATGCTTGGTTTGTTCATGGAAGTTTGAATTCCATGCTAATTTGATAATGCCTTCGGTATCAACAAACAAAGTGGTCGGTCTTGTTGGTGACATTTGCATATCCCTAAGCCATCCGACAAAGTCAAACAACTACACAACCTACCTTAACTGCCCCTTTGTATTCAACCTGTGTGGAGGAGATATAAACTGGTTGTTGCATCTTATTGGTCCATGTGACATTACCGGATCCCAAACTAAACACATGCCTAGAAATTGACATTTTATAGTCAACATTACTTGCCCAATCTGAATGTGTGAATCCATTGAGTCTAGGATTAGAACTTCGAGAGTAAAGAAGTTCATAATCTGTAGTGCCCTTCACATAACAAAGCACACACTTTGCTGCCATCCAGTAATCAGCCTTAGGAGCTGTCATAAAATGTTAGATGCAGCTAACTGCGAAGCTGATATCAGGTCTAGTAGTACAGAGGCAAATGAGGCTGCCCACTAGTTGCCTGTATGTAGTATCATCAACTGGAGGAGAATTAGACTTGGCCGATAACTTCAGACCTTTCTCCATGGGTGCGGATGTAGGCTTGTAATCTTGCATACAAAATGTCTAAAAGAGCCTTGACCTATTTGGACTGAGAAACAGATATACCCAAAGACTGTAGCGAAACCTCAACATTTAGGCAATAATGCATGAGTCCGATATCAATTATATGAAAAGATAGGCGTAAACTCAGTTTGATTCCTGGAATCAAAGATGCCAAATTGCCAGTGATGATCAAATCATCCACATAAATGACTTGAAGGATGATGTCACTGTCAATAGTCTTGATGTATAAATGTGAGTTTGAAGAACTCCTTTGGAAGCCTTGATTATTGAGGTACTTATCAGTTTTCATGTACCATGCTCTAGGGGTCTGCTTCAAGCCATAAAGAGCTTTCACCAACCTGAGAACCTTATGTTCTTTACTAGTAACCTTGAAACTAGGAGGCTGCATCATGTAGACCTTTTTTTGTGGATCACCATTCAAGAAAGCACTCTTGACGTCCATCAGATGGACCTTCTAGGCAAACTGTGCTGCCATGGCTAGGATTAATCTGATAGTGCATCTTTGTTGTAGGAGCAAAAGTCTCTTCATAATCAATGTCCTGATGCTGAAAAAAGCCCTTTGCAACTAAATGAGCTTTGTACTTAACCAAATTACCATCAAACTTGTATTTTATTTTGTAAACCCATTTGCAGCCAATGGGTTTCTTCCCTGGTGGATGACCAAAATGGGCACAGTTGTGATTCTTCAACAAGCTTTGTTCTCATTTCATGGCTTGTTCCCACTTTGGAATTCTTTTAGCCTCTGAGTATGTCCGAGGTTCAAACACACTATGAATGTTGGCTATAAGAGCAAAGTTAACTGACTCTGTAGGTTTGTTCTTTTTTTGAGCAGTTTCCCATTGATGAGCTCATGATCTCAAAGATTAGTAAGGGTCTTAGCCCACCACTTAGGCTGGAGAGGAGAAGGACCAACATTAGCATCAGGAGATGCACTAGAATTAGGTTCCTCATCAAAAGAATTTGGACTAAATTTAGGTGAAGCATCTACAAATCAAGGTGATCTTTTAGGAGAAGCGGATGGTGTTTGTATAGGAATCATTGAGAATTCTTGGAGACCTCCCATGAAGTGGACCTAATGGAAGCCGAACTCCCAAATCATGAACCTTTATAGGCTGATCTATTGGATTAGGAACATGAGAAACAAACATGAATGGTCCTCACCGTTCATCAAAGACTACATCATGACTATACAGGAGATGAGATGTTTCAGTGCTAATTAAGTGGTAGACTTTGTGAAGACTATTGTATCCAGCAAGTGTGAGTTTCTGACTCTTGGCATTTGACTTGGTGCATGATGCATCAGGGATCCAAACATAGGCAGGAGAGTCAAAAACCTTTAAGAGACTGATTTTGGGTTTGCGACCTGACTAGGCCTCTTTCAAAGTCTTACCTTTGACCGCCACAATGGGTGACTGGTTCAAAAGATAGACTGTAGTGTTAATTGCTTCCGCCCAAAATTTTTTCACAACATGTTTGTGTTCGAGCCATCTTTGTAATTGCTTTGTTTCGACCTTCAACTACACTATTTTGCTGTGGTGTGGGGTGTGGTTAATTGGCACTTGATGCAATGAATATCACAGAAGCTAGAGGATTCAGTAGAACATAATTCCTCTCCATTATTGGTCCTAAGAGCAATAATCATCCAAATTCTTTTTTAACTAGAATTTTAATCATCTGAAATATAGTAAACACATATGATTTATTTTAAGAAAATATATGCGCATCTTTCTACTAAAATCATCAACAAACAACATAAAATATCTAGGCCCAAGAACATAAGAAGTAGCCATAGGGCCGCAGATATCGGCATGAACAAGTTGAAGTACCTGAGAAGTGCACCATGAATCACCAATAGGAAAAGCTCGTCTCGAGCACGTTGAGAGAGATAATGCAAATTTAAGTGCCCATACAGTTGATGCCAAAGTGAACTGGTAGAATACCGTCGAGCAGCCATAGCTAGATCCTGAGAATCACTAGAATCAACAAGTCTGAAAAGACCATGATCCTCAAGGCCAACTGTAGCAACAAATTGAGTATCTCTATCAGTGATGGTGCACTGATGTGAACTGAAGGTGATATCCAATCGTGGAGAGTCTTGCAACATTTGACTAATTGAGAGTAGATTGAGTTCCATCCATGGAACATAGTACACATCGAGGAAAATGAGATTCCTTGCAGCAGATTGAGTCTGAATCTTGCCTTTGTTGACAAGAGTGTACTTTTCCCCTTCACCAAAAATAACTAAATTTGAGAAAGGCTGATAGTCTAAACTAGTCTCTACAGTGGGTGAAATGATGAGAGGCACCTGAATAAATGTACTAGGCAGACAACTTCACATGATTTGTAGATCTTTTAGCCACGGAGGTGTAAAGGTAGATTCTGTTTGCTCAGTGTGCTCTGTGCTATTCGCTTTGGGCTACGAACCAGATTGCTTAGCTTGGGCAGCTAAGGTTTCCAACATTCAACTTTCACGTGACCATACTTGTGGCTAGTAGCTGCATTGAATGTTCTTTTTCTTGGAGCCTTCTGATGTTGGAGCAAAGGACTTTTGCTTAGAAGATTGCTGTGAATGAGACTTGCCTTTATCTTTCTGAAAGAATTTAGCAGCAAAGGCTTGCTCTGTGGAGGTGGAGGTGGAACTGCTACCAAATTGCTGTTTCCATTGATCTTGCTAATGTAGAATTGTGCAAAGATTTGTGAACTTTAGAACAACACCAGAAGAAGTGATGTTGAGACTTTCAATAAAATGCTTTTAGGACTTGGGTAAACTTTTGAGGGAAATTACCACAATGTCGTCTTCCTCCGTCTTGCGTCTAATGGGAAGCAACTAATCATGAAGTTTCTGAATCTTAGTCAGGTGTTTCTGGAGCGATTTTTGCTCATCCATGACAATAGAAAATAGAGAGTTCTTGAGAAAAAGAATTTTCTTTTGTTTAAAGTCTCATGTAGTTTCTTGAGATGCTCCCATATCTTTGCAGCTGTCTTTCCATATGGAATCCGAGGGAGCTGATCATCAGCGACAAATAATTTGAGAAGCATCACCGCCTCCCGATTATTCTGATCCCATGTAATATGATCAGTACTAGTTGTAGTCGGACGTTGTATAGCACCTAGAACAATCTAATTAGTATTCTGAATTCAAAGATTATTAACATCCTTTGCTTCCATGTGCCATAATTTTGACCACTGAATTTCCCTCGAGCACAATATTTGTTAGAGATGCCATGACACATTTGTTAATGAAAAATGTGAAAATCTATGAAGGCATGTACTTCAAGGTAAAATTTCGGAAGACCCAAAAAAATGAAGAGGTACACAAAAGAGAGCTTTAAAAACCCAAAAATAATATGTTGTCTACTTTTGGATATGTTGGCTCGAAAATTGAGGCACCCAAAAAAATAGACAACCCAAATGAGCTTTCGGGAAACCTACCAAGAATTTGTAATTTTTTATGATCCGATACATAAAATTAGGGCTTTGAAAAAAATGGCCTAGGCTAAAAAAGCATCAAAAAATTGCATAAATTTGCCAAAAAAACACAGTTGTTGGATGCGTATCTAAGATTGAAGGTTTGAGAAACCTTAGACGTCACCAAATAGAGCAAAAACGACCATGGTTTGGGTTAAAAATTTGCTAGAAAAACCAATTGCAATTTTGAAAAGTGGACTATTGGATTTGTTGCAGAACATTGCAAAATTCAATGTCAATACAAACACGTTTTGCAAACAAAGGGCTACGGAAAAAGCTTTGGGCGCAAGCAGGAACCAGATTGAGGACACGCAACCAGAAAACACTAACTAGAAAAAGCGACACCCACGTAGAAAAATGATGCAGACAAATTTTTTTTTCAGAAGTCAAGGAAAATATTTCATTCGATTTGTTTTTAAAAATAAAATAAAATATTTGTTCAAGTATTTTGCTTTGATACCTTGTTATGGTAAATTGATGATGTTGTAGTTGTATTAAACAAAGGAGATGAAAGCTCCTTATATAGATTTACAAAGATGATGTTCCTAAAAGAAACAATTGTGAAAGAAAGACGAAAAGAAAAACCACCTAATAAACTAAAGACTAACTAAGATGACAATTAAAGAAACATTATAATTTTCTAATGTCATAGTAAATCGATGTTGTTGTAATTGTATTAAACAAAGGAGATGAAAGCTCCTTATATAGATTTACAAATACGATGTTTCTAAAAGAAACAATCGTGAACGAAAGACGGAAATAGAAACTACCTAATAAACTAAAGACAAACTAAGATGACCATTAAAGAAACATTATAATATTCTAATACCCTACCTTAATGGTCATTTGTCTAACTGATGTCTTTTGGTCTCAAATTTTACAAAACATTTTACTATTGTTGAGATCCTTCCTAAATCTGCAAAATGTTAATGACCAAGAAGTCAAAATCTGCCCAAAAATGAATAGAGAAGGGTGCCCCTTCTTTAGAATGCTTTGCAAATCGAGACAAGCACCTGCCACTAACTTTCCACAAACCCTCCCAGAATCAACAAAACATTTGATCAGAAATTATCACAAAACATCCAACTTGTTGCTAGATAATGAAGTTGCTCTTCCCTGGAGATAAAACAACTAGCACGATGTTGAGGAAAAATCGACACACCCTCCAAACCTTACAGATGAGCACGATGCCCCAAAATAGACTGCAAAAAGCCATGATTTTTAAGGAGAAAAAATTAAAAACACAAGACACGATTTTTGAGGTAAAAAATTGATCAAAACCAACATGATTTTTGAGGTGAAAAATCAATCAAAACTAAACAAAATTTGAAACAAATAATAGAATACAAAACTTTGTTTTTGAGGGAAAACGATAAAACCCAACAGATAATTTTTGAGGGAAAATTACAAACTCACAAAGGAATCTCACTCAACTTTACAAATTATAGAATCAAAAACTTTTAAGGGAAAAATTATAGAAAGCCATAAGACATTTTTTAATGGAAAGAATTATGAAAACTGATTAGAAAATTTTTAAGGGAAAATACTATGAAAATCCATTAGAATTTTTAAAGGGTGGCAAAACACGAGACTTCGCATGGTAAACTAGCACATGCAAGCACATGCAAGCACATGGAAGTATATGCAAGTACATGCAACAAACTTGTAACCCTAAAGAGTTAGAGACTTTTGTTGCAACCAAAAAATTGCGAGATCAAAACCCTTAATCAGGCTTGCGATGTCAAGCTAAAATCTTCAAAGACAAACCACCAATTTTTTAATAAAATACCTCTGACGTTTTTTATTTCTAAAAATCGAAAAGCAAATTTTTGGAAAAAAATCCAGATAAAGAGAGACTTGAATTTTCCTTAAAAAATCCACCAAATTTTATGAAATCCCATCAAGATGCTTTGATACCATATTACGGGAAGTAATTGGTAAAATACTTGCTTATTATTAATAGTGATCAATAGATCAATATATACGAATGAATAAACAATGTTTCCTTAGGAAACAATCTTAAAGAATAGAAACATTCTATTCTACTCTAGCTAATAGTTAACTAACTACTAATTGAATATTAGAAATATTCTAATATTTACAATAGATTACAAATAGTTAACCTTTAAATAATAATAGACAATAATAGAAACTATCTATTATAGTTATAAAACATACATGATCAAAGTTAACTGCAAAGCTATAAAGTCATGCAAATCTATTCCTAATAACACCAACAAGACTATCAAAATGAAATGCATAAAATATAAGCTAAAATAAGCAAACCATTCTTTCAATGTAGGCTCATTGTTCTTTCTTTCTTCTCTAATCTGATATTGCTCAAGTCGATAAGTGCACAAAATTCTCAAAGTAAAATGGATAAATTACAAATTAAGGGCAAGAATACTCAAAAACTGTGGTTTTGAGAATGGGGCCAATGAGACCAATTTAAAGATTTTTGAAATTCAAATTGACAATCAGATCATGGACAAATCAATGGTCAGGATTGCATCTGAGAACTCTCATTCAACAAATGGTAAATTAGTGACAAAATGAATAGGAAGTTTGGCAGATGACTAATTATGACAAACTAGTGAGTGAATTTGGGAAGAAGAAATTAGTGGGAGGAAAAATGGGTGAAATCAGGGGGGAGGAATCAATGGGAATGATGTGAGGAATCAGGGGAAGGTGTAATATGAGGTGAAAGTGGGTTGAGAGTAATTAGAGGCCATGACACAAGTTAGAAAATGTGGAGATTTTATTAATGAAAGAAATATCAATTCCCCAATTTTAGGCACTAAATAAATCTAATAAACAATGTAGAAGAGAAAAAGGGGCTCAGTAAATTTAATTTATATACCATGATGAGACATTAGGATAAGGGTATAAATTAATTGTTATTTGCCTCTAAAGAGATTAATTGACTAACATGATTGTCTAATTGAATTAGTGGTTAAGATGATGCAATTGAAAGACCAAAGTTAGTAATTAATGACATGGAAGAATGACATAATATCAACGAATGATAAAGAACACACGTGATATAAAAGACATGGTAACAAGAGGAGCATTAGGCATTGGCAAGTGGACCAAAAGAATAGAGGTAGGATGGGTGAAATTTTTGAAATGTCAACTTTTTTTGAAAATGATTGCTAGGATTGATAGGAGAAGAGTTAGATGAAAGAAGAAATCAATAAGAAAGTGAAGAACACTTAGTATTGATGAAACCTTGCTTTCATAAGCACACTTTATCATTAGAAAGCTTGATTGAATATGTCAAACAAATGCTTGTGGATATCGTTGATTAACATCCTAGCCACTCTCATCTCTTGTGGATATCGTTGATTAGCATAGGAACATGACCAAAGATAAATTAATAAAGTATAAGACTCATTGAACCAAGCAAGTCAGCTGCCATTTTGATCTTGTTGTCAAAGTTGACAGTTTGTTTAATGATGATGATGTCTGGTTTCAGGAATGAAGTATCCTGTCTAAGACATATATCATCTGGTGTCGAGTATACACACCCTGTATAAGACAAATGATAAGTTGATAAATGACTGATGATGATGTTCGATTGATATGACAACTTTGATCTAGCTGGGTGTTGACTTGATTGGATAGTTTGTTGATATGTGATTTGATAAGTGCAATGTTTGACGGATTTTCAGATTCGTGTTTGGTTAAATGTCTATCTTGTTACGCTATCCATCCCCTTATTTTGTCTTGTCCAGTCTGTGGAGATTGCAATTATCCCTTTATAGCCAGTGTTAGAGGACAAGTTGTTAGCCCATCATTGCAACCCTCGTGGGCTAATGTTATGGATAAGGGCCTCAGTTGGTTGAGCCAGTGGCTGTTTTCCCACACTAGTGGTCGGGGATGTTCAGGATTTCTCTTCATTTAGGTCTGATTGGCACACTTGCTATTAATAGTGTCTTTTTTTGGGAAAGTCAGAATTTCTATCTTTAACAGGGCGCCTAAACAGATTGGTATCAGTGTGCTGTTGTGGTGACGTTGTCAGAGCTCCGAGAGATTTACGATTTATAGTAAATTCTGTTTGACTCTACTTTTTAATTTTGATTCCATGACTTAGAAAATTTATTGTCATTGGCTCGAAATGAAACTTGGAATTGAAGTGCTAAGAACAATGTAATGGAGCCCAAATTTTTTGGCAAAAATTAGGGCATCCATTCGAGGGAAAACATTAGATGTCAATGCCATATGTGATGGGAAAATGTCATTGATGTCATGGAGTTTACTTGGATGCAAAATATATATTTGAATCAAACAACATAGAAAATAATATGAAACGTAGACATTATGAGGAGACTGGAAATGCAGTGTTCTCAGGATTTGCGTGTACTGGAACTGGATATGTGGTGATAAGAAAGACACATTCTCTTCCATTGGGTTTTAGGCTTAACAAGGTATGAAGGCCTATAATTCTCTGTTGGTGGAGATGGAAAAGCATATACAGTAATACTAGAAACCAGCCCAGCTGGGGATATGTCTCGAAACAAACTATACTACACATGGTTTCCAACATGTATAGGCTATGGCAGGTAGAGGATTCCCTTCTCCATTTTCTGGCCTACGAAACCTGATGGTCCTGGATTGAATCCATTCCGTGTGCAAATGATGAGAATTCGCTTTAAGCCAAGAAAGCAGAGAGTCCCAACCACAGTGGATGTACTCAGCAAATCAACTGATTAAATTGCCAGAGAATATGATCCTCCTAATCACAAAATCTACAGCGTATTTACATTCCAAGTCAAGTTTTCTTCCAAGTGCATCTGGAGAAGGATGATTGGAGAGCATAATTTTGAATCTGCCTATTGATTAAACACACAATCAACAAGAATGTAACACTTCTTGCTTTTCTGCTCTTCAAAAGACAGAAGTCAAGTAAGTTGTCTGGCTGTGCATGTGAAATCTGAGCTTTTGCTTTTAGTACCTACTATTTCCTGGGATTGCTTGTCAGCAAGCATCTTTACAAAGCTCTCGTGGCAAGATTGTAACCAAATAAATCATCATTAATGGTTAGAATGTGCTCATAGGAATCATGATCTGTGGGATATCGCAGAACAGGGGATTGACCAAGGCGCATCATATAGACCATGATTAGTAGTGCTTCAGTAGTTGCCTGGTTAACGTCTGTTCTAGAAGGCTGCACCTCTTCCAAACAGAGAAACAACCTAGTTAATATGCAGTCAATGACATAGATGCTGTTACATCTTTGTAAGGTAATACCAAAATTGGAGAAAATGCTCGACAATCAAAGAGCATACAAGAAGTTATGTCAGGAGCAGCTTTGTATATGCCCAGTACCCAATGCTTAAGGCGGTTTGAGATCCTACATCAAGACTGGTTATTGGTTTTTAATCTTCAAGAGATTTAAATAATTGGGGAGACATTGAACATTGTAGAACAGGTATCTGTTGTACTCGGTTCCACATCCTGGACATTACCACTTTCTTATTATTCTCCATTTTCATCATCCAGTATTTCTAGAGGCTACATGCGGTTCAGGGATCAGAGATAATAAAGGAGGAAATCACTAATGAAATGGTTGGATGTTAAGAAGAAACAAAGAAAGGAATCATAATCAAAAGTCAAGAACTTAGAGCCTGAGAAATCTGGAGAAGTCTGGAGTATGAAGATGGCTCTGGGTAGCAAAGTGCTCGATGCCTGGAATATGGAGTCCGGTGAAGGCTAACCCACTCAGCAGCATCAATAAGAGAAATATACATAGCAAGAAACGAAGGTTATCACCAGCAAGGTAAAATCTGTACACGCCTTGGCATGGACTGTGCTCATACGGAGAAGGATCCGGATGACTTAGGGAACCTCTACAGATGAAAAAACTTAACAAGCGATGTCCACGGTCTTCTCTTTAGAAGATGCTTGACACCTCACCCATGGTCATGATCGAACGCGACAAGTATTGAACAAAAAGAAGAATATTCAATTACACATTGTGTTCCTGTTAATATTTGTTTGGAGATTGTTAATATACAAATGGTATCCAATAAATTTTATGGCTAAGAATAAGGAAATAAAGGCCTGATAATGCTAGAAGTCAATAAAAAGTTACATTACAAAGGGGTGCGATTAATTAAAAAGTTGTAATATGACTTTTCATTTGAAAACTCATATCTTACCCATAAAGAAGATATAAAAGGAGAGTTATTCATTGGCAGAAGAGGAGATAACAAAAGACATATTCAACAAAAGGCATTTAAAGAAGAAATATTTTATCTTTACTTGTAAGGAGGATTAAGAAGTGAAAAGATGAATTTTTAATATAAATTTATTTATTATATTTTAAATGATAAATAAAAGCCTTTCGCTTTTTGATTATATAAAAGGCGTGGAGATTTAAATTGTAGTTGATTTGTCATTTATAATCATCTTAAAAATTTCATTAACAATTTAAATGTCAGATAAGTGGGGTCGATCATTTAGCATCTTTGATGTGATCATCATAGATATAGTGAAATATCAAATTGTTTCAGTATCCGTGTCTAGTTTGTCTCCCTACCATTGGAGTTAAAGTTCAATCTGGACTAATTTAAGAGTGCATATATATTTGATCTGTCGCATCTTGATTATTAAATTGTTGATAGTATAAGTGAGTAGAACTTTATAAAGTTGTACATGAAAATCTTCACTGTAGTTGATTTTGTTGCCTGAATAAGCAAAGGCATTGGTCTTTTGAATCATTGAAGTATTATAATTGGGTTTATATTTGAAGTCATAAAATCTATATCTTCCTTCTTACAAGCATCAAACCAATTGTTAAGAACCATATACAATGTTGATTATTGGAAGATTGTTGCAAATGTAATGGCACTGCCTGTTCAAGGTATGTGTTTTCCAAATGCAACAATCACTTAAATTTATATTGAGCGTAAGACAATGAATAGACATGTCCCTTTGAAGGGACATGTTTATTCATTAATCAAATAATTAATATAATAACAAATTTAATCACACACACACACACACATATAAATATATATTATATTACTTTCTCTCATATAACAATAACCTTATACTCAAATATAATAAACACACATAGAAAAATTATATCTCATACATAATTATATATAGGTTTATCTGACAAAAGCTATCAAACATCAAAACTCCCTCTTAGCTTAGAAGGATAAACACATGAATAAATATTACTTCAATGTAATATTACAAATAACAATTTCAAGGATATCTCAAAAGATTTCCACCATTTGATATTGCATTCGATATCATGAGTATTGGTCTTTCAGAATATCAACACATGATATTCACCAAGTACCCAAATAAGATTTGATATCACATCTAATATCAAGATTATTGGTCTCTTAGAATATGGACATTTGATATTCACCAAGTACTCAAAAGGTTTTGATATCACATCTGATATCAAGAGTATTGGTCTCCTAGAATATCAATGATATTCGCCAAGTACTAAAAAAGTTTTGATATCACATTTGATATCATGAGTATTGGTCTCCTAGAAAATCAATACTCTTTGAGTAATGGCCTTCCAAAATGTTGAGATCCAAGATATTCACCATATACTGAATTTGTTTGATCTCAAAATACAAAAGTTATTGACTCATTTGGAAGTCGTCACTTCCTCATGATGTACATAGGGGGCAAGCCCATTAGAATCATAGTCACCCATATGGACTTTTGAACTCCCTCTAAATATCAATCATCCGAGTTCCTCATCCAGTGATGCTTATGATGGAGAGTCAGACTCCCTCTAAATCTGATATCAACAAGTCCCGCATGCTCAATCTAATACCTATTAGGTGGGCTCCATCAGCCTCACCAGTTGCTAGTCATGCCACCAGGTCCACCCCGATCGATATGTGTTGAACTCCGCCGCTTGTAGGGGTCATGCCGGACCCCCATGGTTCTTCCTGTAGCACTAGCCACCATTGAGATGAACTAGTGGCACATAACGGAGCTAAGGGACACTTGTTGGGATCTTAGATCGGAAAGGTGGATCAAGCTCTTCTAGAAAGGTGAACAGACCATGAATCCCCGAGCGGGCAAAGTCGTGAATTGGGATTACAGGTGCGCGGCTGATGCTTTATCAAGAACATACTCAGAGGAAAGGATCAAGGAAAATAACTCTTATAATACATATAGAAATAAATAAGAATGTTATAATTAATTTGTATGTTAGTATTTTAGCTCATGCCCATTACTAACAACATTAATGATTATAACTCTTCATTTTTTATTTTCAGTAATAGAAATAACATAACATATAATACTAAATTTTATATAAAATATAATGATATATTGAAATTAAAACTATATTAAAACTATACTCATACCTTATTTTACCTTTTTCTATTTCAAAGGTCTATTTCATATTAAATTTGCAACCTTGGGTCATTTTGTTGTGGATCCCACCATACCCACATGGCATGTGCAACGACCAAGGAGACATTAATATGTTTG
The DNA here is from genome assembly GCA_028749045.1 of Cupressus sempervirens. NCBI lineage: Eukaryota > Viridiplantae > Streptophyta > Pinopsida > Cupressales > Cupressaceae > Cupressus > Cupressus sempervirens. Next base: position 159,552,114 of record CM053789.1, read on the forward strand.
AAACTTTGTTTCTCCCTTTATATTACATCTTCATCCATTTCTTAAGGAGTCAATTCTCAAGACTTATATCATTAACATCCTCTTCCTCATGACAATAATTAGAATGATATTATCTGGAACCTATCAATAGATACTAAAGGTTTTAAAATGAAAATGATATAGCCTAATAGTCATGACTGGTAATTTGACTTCGTTAGCAACTCAATAACATGATTTTCCCTTTCTATCTACTCAAAATCCCTCCATGTTTCACACATTGTTATGTATCTGTCACCATACATATTGTATAATTTGCAATGAGAATGACGACCAAGGTCATTGAAGATCACATTAAATTTTGGCACCATTCTTGCCTCTATAGTTTTGTGGAGACTAATAACTTACAACACTTTTTCACTTTGTAGATGCTAGTCTTCTCTTCCCTTATTGGATGCATAGGGTTCAATGTCTTTTCATCACCGATTCTTATTTCTTTACCTTAGGTATACACAAATAGGAGACTTGTTGTGAGATTTTCACACCATCGCCCCAAAATTTTGGGGACCCCCTTTTTTTTCGATTGCCTTAGCAATTTTCGGTCCAGAGGTTTCAAATTTGAAGATTTCACGTCTTGGACACCTTCAGGGCTAGTGGGGTGAGGGTTAGATTTATTTTCACCCGGTTTCAACTTGATTTTCCAGAGCCACCAATTCCATCCTTAGGCCGAACAAATTTTAAAAGAGCAACACTTGGCAGGATAAAATTGTAAATTTTGCACTTAGACATTTTCTTTTGAAAATTTGGATATAATTGTATAAATTTGGATAATTTTCAAAAAATGAAATTTTTGTTAATTTGGTCTTTTGGAAAATCTTAATTATTTTTTGGTGAAGAAAATTAATTTTTGTGATGGTGAAATAAAATTGCAAAATCGATTTTTGGCTCTAGAAGAAATTTTATTTTATTTTTGTCAAATTTTTTTTTTTTTTGGCATAGCAAAATTGATTTGGGTAAAAATTGCAAAAAAATGGCTTTAATAGATAAAAATTGCCTTGAAAACTTTTTGCCTTTAATGAAATTAGTAATTTAATATTGAAAAATGGCTTTTGGCTAGCCAAAATCTAATTTTAATGACGTATTAATTACTAAATCTTCATTAAATGGAAATATTTAACACCTCTAAGGCATTATTTATTTTCTTTTTGCAATTTTGGTCCAAATGATAATTTAAAAAGTTAATTTTCATCATGGCAAAATTAATTTTAGCTAAGTATTTAATTGTGGGCCATAATTTTGCATTAATTATTTGTTTTTCTTTCTCCCAAGGTCCAAGTCGGTTAGCTTGGAGGAAATTAGAAAGTTGGGTATAAGAGGAGGCCTCTCTCCCATTTCTTTCTCACTTCTCACTTCTCCTTGTCAAGGTGTTGGTGATTTTGCAAGAGTAGATCTGCACTCTTCTTGCTTGGCGAAATTTGTGGGAGCCGAAATTTGTGGAGGGCGAAATTTGTGGAGGGCGAAAATTGTGGGAGCCGAATTTTGTGGAGGGCGAAATTTGTGGGAGCTGAAATTTGTGGAAGATAAAATTATGATTTTTTCAAGAGGTTGCGATTTTTGCCCTAGGTTGGGTAATTTTATTTGGAGGTGAATTGCATGATAAATTTCTGATTTGCAAAGGGATTTGAAATTCTTGAAGTCATATCCTAGGTTTCAAAAAGTCGCTGTAAGATTATTGGTTAAGGTGAATTTTCATCATCTAGTGTTGCAAGGGGTCCTTAAGCTGATATCCATCTTTCGTTCTAGTCTAAGGATTGCTCCTCTTGGTTCTTCTTGCCTTTTGGTCCACCACTCTACCATCCCGTAATAGGGTGACGAGCATGGAGGATGTTAGTGCAAGTAAGAATCCCAAGCGGGCAAACACTAAGAAAGACAAAGAGGATATGATGCCCAAAACTCCCTTCTTCTCGAAAATGACGAGAATAACCGACACCAATATCGCTGCAGTGGACATGATACGGATGAAGGATAGACTAAAGGAAAGACAATCCCCCTTGGCTATAGGTAGAGGTAATTTCAAATCATTTAGAGTTGCAAGGGGTCCTTAAAGCTGACATCCATTTTTCGCTCTAGTTTAAGGATTGCTCCTCTTGGTTCTTCTTGCCTTCTGGTCCACCACTCTACCATTTTGTAATAGGGGGACGAGCATGGAGGATGGTAGTGCAAGTAAGAATCCCAAGCGGGCAAACACTGAGAAAGACAAAGAGGATATGATGCCCAAAACATCCTTCTTCTTGAAAATGAGGCGAATAACCGATACCAATGGTGGTACAATAAAAGGATATACAAAAAGTAGTTGTACATCACAGCCCAAGCGTCAACACTTCTATTTCAACCATGATGAGCAACGTTGGGGTGGCACTTGATTTTGAGGATGTCAACGAGACAGATTTTGGATTGAGGTTGGGTGAGTTAGGAAAGGTTGCTATCAAGAAAAAGCATTTGGGCTCCGGTTCCCCTCTTAGTGCTCTTATTGGATTTGCGAATGAATATGAGAAGGATCATGAAAAGATGCTACAAGCAGCAAGTAGTGTGGTGAAGTCAGTGGAACTCAGGGCGAAGCACACACCTTGTCCTCCTATGGAAGAAGTTAATGAAAGGCTAGCTAAGTTCATTGTCTTAGCTAAGAAAATGAAAGAAAAGGGAAATGTAATGGCCCTCCTCAAATCTGCTCTCAAAAAATGCTGATGAAAGCTCAAGGAATTTCATCAAACAGTTCACATGCAAGGGACGTATGACTGATATAGTTTTTCAGCTGGCTTTAAATGACTCTTTTTTCAATTTGCATCAATGAGAATCTTGTGCTAGAAGACTCCAAATGGACTGCACAATGGCCTAACATGAGTGTGCTACTAATTTTGACAATATTCAATGCATATATATGATCTAAGCATGAGAAATGAACACCTACAGCCAACTGACATTTTTACAAACAGTTGGTATGCAACTAACTAGCTGATAAATAATGATATTGAATTGCTTAAATGACACCAGCAACTATTATCTTCTTAATTTGCAATGAAATTTCTAATACAATGCTCATGAAATATGGCCAAGACTTTTGGCATTTACATGGAGTACAAAATGATAATGTTGGTATAATGCACACTTACAGCTGAAACTTATAACACCCTAAAAAAACAATACTAATAAAGGAACTTGGTTGTAGATGGCTGTAATAATTTTCTTCAATGTTGCCCCTTCTGCTTTGCTTTTCCGATTTGCTTTTTTGGATTTGCTTTTTGAACGGCTTTTTCGGACTACTTTTTCAGCCTGCTTTTTCGGTTCCGCTTTTTCGGGCTGCTTTTTCGTATCTGCTTTTTTGGAGTGCTACCCTGTTGAATCTCAAGACCATATCTTTCAATGGCGTCAAGATTTCCAGCTTGAAGGGATTTCGTCTTTCAAACTATTGAGACATAATCACCATAAAATTTCCCAAGTTCTTTGATATTTCCAACCATGAATAAATGAGAGCTATCCTCTTCCTTTTAATCCCTTCCTCACTTGCTCCACGCTTTCGGCTTGCCAATGTGGGATAATACATGAGTTTTAATATTACTTTTTTTTTTTCCTTTTACAAAGTCCATGTATGTACTCAAAAGGGGGACTCTTGATTTTTTATAAAGTGACTTTATGAAACTTTATAATATTTAATTTAAATAGTCACTTTACCGTTGTAACTTCGAACATTAAAATAATATACCAAATAAACTCGAAATCCCACATATAATAGCTCATCAGAAAGAGCCCAACAAAACGCATCTCATCCTATTACTGAAAATTGAAGGCACTGCATTCCCCTATTGGCTTACTAAAAATAGTAAGTCTTTCCAAAAACCCAACAAACGAACTTCGTTTGGCCTGTAATTAAATTTCACTAGGCCAAATAACCTCAGGATCCCTTTTGAAGTCTTGGTTAGCCCTCGGGACCATACAAGAATGGGCTAACGACAACATACCTCCAAACTGGCTAAGTGGGGGACATTACAGGGAGATTTATATTAGATCATTTGATGTGAGCCCAAGTGGCAATTTCCCTTTCTTCTAGAATAGGACAAGTCTCTATTTCTGATTGGCCACCATTTTGGTGCCTTCTCATTGGTTGCCACTTTTTGCACTTTTTTCATTGGTCCATTGATGAGGTGGCAACTTCTCATTGGCCGATGGGGTAGCAACCCTAATTAGGGTTTTGAGGATCCAATCTGGATCGTTGATCTTGTTTTGATCTCCACCGTCCGTTGTATTTTTGGCCCCTATAAAAGGCCATTTGCTCTCATTTGTAAAGTGTCGGAGAAATTGTTGCGAAGATAATACCAAAATTGCTCTCTTTTTCATTGTTGCGATTGGCATGTTGATTAAGAACATTGGGTGTTATTGCATAGATTTCCTTTCAAGTTGTTAAAGTTGGTTTCATTTCAAGTTGCTAAATAGGAGTGAAGTAGACGAATAGTTGTATGGTAGCATTGATAAATGTTTGATAGGGATCAATACTAGGCCACTAGCATCCTAGCGGCTGGTTGGGAAGCTTTGTGTGGTAAACTAGTTTATTATTCCTTCGAATCATTGCACTTGTGGAAGTGAGGCCATTGGTCAACTCTCATTAGGTTCGATCCTTGTCCATTTGCTAACCTTCCATTCATAGGAGTAGGAGTAGAATAGTAAGTAGCTGGGTAGTCGAAGCTTAGAGAAGCAAGTTAGAGGAGTAAGTTAAGTATTGGAACACATCCATTCACCTTCCACAACCATCGCTTTCTCATCAACATCATCATTGGCAGACACATCCCCCATCACCACCACCATCAACATTATTTGCCTCCGCACATTTCACAAACCGAGCCACCATCACCTTCATCCCACCAAAGTCCAAGTCATCCTCAACAATTTGCGTAAGGCTGCCTACATGATTACCAGCGAATCACATCGATAAAACTGAGCGAGTATCCAATGGTGTAAGGAACATTGGAGCTATTGCTTATGTCTTCATGAGTAATAACTTTTCAAGAGAGGAGTTGCATGTTTGATATCCCGTATTTAATATTCAAATCCTAATATATATGTAAGTGATACAAAACTCGCATCAACAAGACTGCCGAGGGTTGTGGATTTAGTTTCTATATCTGTTACAATATTTGCTGAAGGATTAACATTGTTTACTAATCTGTTTTGGCAGTAACCTTCCACAATTTGGGCGCAGGTGGGGAGTAAAGCAATATTGGCAGTATAATTGCATTTGATTGAATGTTTCTAAAGCCTCATCCTCATATCCAGTATTTATGAATGCAATATCTGATGAAAATCCCCCTCCATGTGTCAAGGGTTATCGATAGACTATTATATGGCTTCCAATCTAGCGTATGGAGGAATCTAGCTTTTCAATAGCTGATAACATTTCACTGTATGCAGACTTAAATTCATGATTCCCCATGAAATCGCTTTTCTCTAAGGTGACAAATGGCTGCAAGATAGGGGTTCCATTGTTGGGGTCAGTTGAATTACCACCGTGACTCTTGTCTTCCATAAATCTGTAAGTCACTGTGATTGGACTGCAAGCGAGAGTTTAATGGATATTCTCCTTTAGTTTTCCTCCTTTTTACTCCACTTGGTCAATAATGCCGAGTGAGCTCCTTGTTCACCACATCTCCTCTTCCAATGCTGAGTTGGATCTTCTTCTCTGTTATAGGTTGAGTATCAACAAATAATTTTCATCTGATTTATCTTTTATTACAAATGTCTTAGTATTAACAGGCCTAGGAGTTGCCTGCTCTGATACCATATTGATTATTCAAAGGTTGCTGCAAATATAATGGCATTGCATGTTCAAGGTATGTGTTTTCCAAATGCAACAATCACTTATATTTATATTGAGCATAAGACAATGAATAGACATGTCCCTTTGAAGGGATGTGTTTATTCGTTAATCACAAATTTTTTTTATATATATATATATATATATATAAACTTCTCTCATATAACAATAACCTTATATCTTAAATATGATAAACACACATATATAAAAATTATATCTCATATATAATGATATATAGGTTTATCTGACAAAAGCTATCAAACATCACTATACAAAACATTCAATTATATCAAAGCAATCATATAACAGCATATTGATTGAGTTCAAGGATTCTGCCAGCTGAAGAACTCACAAGGCTTAAATTTGCTATAGAAAAATGTTGAACCAAACAGTCAGCGTTTGAGGTGAAGGTTTAGCCACCTAGGTGTAGCGAAGCCTAAAGTGCAGGGGAATCAAGGTGATTCACGTTTGTTGGCTATAATTGATTGTGGAGTCCTGTTGGAGAATTGGCAAGCTCTTGGATTTCCAATCTGTGGTTTTGGAAATCAACACAATAATCAAATTGATCCTTAATCAGCCCAAACTTGCAAGGGAATCAAACTCTTGAAAATTTGAAGTTCTAAAAGAAATTCTGAGGACTAAGCCCATAGACAAAGTTTGAGGACCAAGCCTGGAGACTAAATCTGCAAATAGTTGCAATCAAACTTTAGGACATCAAAATCATAATTAACTTGACTTATCTGAATTCCTAAATGCACAACTCCTTTTTTTAAGGACTAACCTTCAACATGTCTGACAAACTTAAAAATCAATGTACCACTTTGTTAAATATCACCCCAAATATGCATTGTGAGGCCCGATAATGGGGAATGAGTCTTAAGACCAGACTGGTTTTTTAGACAAATTCGGAAAATCAGTCTGAAGACATTCCTCCATTCTCAGAGCTAGTTCAACTGATTGAGTAGAGCACGTTTAATAAAGGTTTATGGATTAGAAGTGAAAAAGCAAACCCTCTTCCAATAAAATGTTAATCTTATTTCTGAAGAGAAGTCTGAAACATGCTGTACCTTGGTGAGTTCTCCATCAAAACTAAGTGATTCCTTTGCAAAATGATTCTCTAGAACCCTGTATGTAATGAACATTGATAGGAATTGATGACTTAAAGAATTCGTCTGCTTTTCCCCTCAAAAATCCAACTTCCTGTCAGATTTCAGACTTAAGTCTGAAAATAATCTCTTACAGCTCTTTGATGGCTTGAATGCCATGTCAAACCTTGCATTTAATGTCTGGTTTTGTCTTCCAGATCACCTTGTGAGTATCTTGACGACTTCATTGTTTTTCTCCAAGAAAATTGCACTTCCAGATTTAAGCTCTGCCGACTTCTCCTTTTTTAGCCATCTACTTGATGGGATTCAAATTTCTTATTGTTTGCAGCGATTTCACTTGGGTCGAGTATTATCGCTTAGCCATCCTTGCCACCCACATTAGAATTTGTGATTTTTCATGCAAAAAATTGTAGCCTCTTGTGGAAACTCTCAGTCCTTGCTCTAAAGATTTCACCTTCTAAGACTGCCTATGTCTCGTTTTCTCTTCTCTTGCAATGATCTCCTATTGGTACTGTTGAATTTCGGACTTCTACCCTCAATGCTAGCCGATTTTATGATGGCCGTAGCTACACTTTTCTCAGGCATATGTGCCTTAGCAGCTCTTCCTTTTCTTGCTTTCACTTCTTTCACAAATCATCCAACTCCTTTTTTGACTCCAAGCCTTTGTCAACTCCTTATTGTATTTTATTTGCTGCTGTAGGTGGTTTTTTAGAGGTTTTCGGCTTGGATCCCCCACGCACAGCCAATGTGGTATTAAAATTGCATTTTAAGAATTGATTTCAATACTTGTGGAAACTTGACTGCAGCCCCCGAGATTCATGCAAGATTGACAATTTTATTGAATAAATTGATTATTATATTTTCACTGCCAATTCTTCAATTTTTTGATTTGCTTAAGGTTTGTCCTTGTTTTTCATTTGATTCTAGAGTTGGGTTTTCTATTTGGAGGGGAGTTGCTTGCACATTCATTTTTTGTCTTTAGATATTCAACTTCACAAGGTTGGTGGAAAAAGGACCTCCACGAGTACAAGCAAACTCCTTAAAATTCCCCCTGGATTTGTCTAAGTATTTATGAAGGAAAATCGATTGGTAAAGGGGACTATTCCCACTTTCTTTCATGAGTGGGAAAACAACCTTTCTCGAGACATTTTGTCCTTGTTCTTCATGTCCACGAGGGGAAAAACGACCCTCATTGGGACAAATGGGCCCAACACTTAGTTTTTTTTATTGGAATTCTCTCCTCATGAGTGGGAGAACAACCCATGTAGGGCCTTTCATGTGGGAATTCTATTTCCATAGGGATTTTGTGCTTGTTTGGAGTGGAAATTCACCCCTTAGAGATTTTGACCATAACACTTAGTTTTTTTTATTGGAATTCTCTCCTCATGAGTGGGAGAACAACCCATGTAGGGCCTTTCATGTGAGAATTCTATTTCCTTAGGGATTTTGTGCTTGTTTGGAGTGGAAATTCACCCCTCATAGAGATTTTGACCATTTTGGAGTCGAAATTCTATATCCATTGGGACAAAGTGCATATTTATAAGGAAAAAATGGTTCTCACGAGCTCTTTTTTTTCCTTCCATAGTTGAAGTATGAAAAATCATTTTTTAGGGATTTTGAAGCCCCTATGTATTTGCACTATTTGACTAGCTAAAATGTTAAATGCACTTAGGAATTCTACCCCAAACCATTGCAATTTGACCTATTGAAACCTTCACTTTGATACTCCTATTTGCACTTACAACCCTAACAATTTCATTACTTGACCACTCCCCAACCTTTGAGCTTTGAATTGCCATCGCAATTGCCAAACCCATATAACTACGAATGAAAAGATGGGCTCTCCATTTGCAATGGGGTGATGGTGTGGACAATTTGCAACACCTCCAAATATTTTATTACTGTAAATTTGTCTTCGGTTGAAGGCTTCCCAAATTTGGACAGATGTAGACTCTGCCACAAATCCACCCCCTTTTTGTATGAACTAGGTCTTTGTCGGGCTCGTCTGTCAAACTCTGAAGGTTTCCATCTCTAGAAATCAGAAATTGTTTGTCAAATCCCTAGCATGCCTATACATCATCAGGAATCCCCTTATAAATATTTCCAGGAAGCATCTAGAAGATGGGCTGACTTGGCATAATTGAAGAAATATATTTAATAAAGTGGCCTTATTAATAATTAATTATGTTACTATTATTTAATTAAATAATTATTACTATGTCAGCATTTGAATATGTCTATATATTTATCTATAGATAGTTGAGATGGATAGATGTATAGATAACTCAATAAAAAACAATTTAATTAATTGTCACCTTAAAAATTGGGGACTAACAGTAACAATTGCTATTTTATTATGGTGTTGGCCAAGCTAATAGCTCTTGTTTTAAAATTATTCTTTCAACAGAGTCAGTATGCATGGATAAATCTATAGTTTTCCGATAACAGCCTTTGTGGTCTAAAAATGCAAGCAATTATTTTTGCAATTCTGGTTCTTCCAATTGCAAGAATACCACAACCTTAAGTCGGTTAAATGGTATTCTCTCATTGCAAATGAAATGTCCAAGAACATTACAAACTTTGCTTTAAAAACACACTTTTCAAATTCAAAGAAATTTGAATGTTGCTGTATCTTTGGTAGCAACGTCTTCTGACAACAAGCACAAGGGTTTTGCATTGTCAGTGGTATACTGTCTGCTCATCTAGATATATAAAGAGGAACATGTTGATAAAATCGGCATAATGCATAGTTACCAGGAGAAGCAGGGGTACTAGTACTAGGACAGGGATGGAGACACTAATAAAGGTAGGGTATGCTAGTAACTGGATAAGGAGGCTGCTATATTTTATATAAAAGTAGTCATCAGGAATTGTGGGTACAGTAATGTTTACATGGCCCACATTCCGATAATGGAGTTCCCTGGCAAATATGGTACACAGATTGTAGATGGGCCTTAATGGCTTGCATACTGTCAGTCATCCAGATATACTTGATTTCTGGACAAAAAACTTTGAAGGTTTTTTCAACAACATTAGGAAAGGAATCTATACATTCTTGAGCCCACAGAGAAGTATGTTATGAAAGTTGTTAGAAAGTTGGAAACCTTTTACTTTGTGACAGAGCCGATCTTTGGTTTGTCTGTCTTGCCAATTTGCACTCGTTGGCACCCCAAGAAACAATCAATACGTGTCATGAGCACCATAGCTTTCTATGATGGCCTTGGTAAAAAGGTGTAGGAAAAATGGCCATGAGGCGTGCTTCATTTATTGTGGATGAAACTATAGAAATGATGATCCTCCAGTTCATAATTGAAATCATGAAAGGGCTTATTGATTTGAATTTCTCTACCAATATATGACTCCATTTTTTAACAGTGTATGACTGCATCTAAATAATTAAGGCGTTTCATTGACAATTTTTACTTCGATAAGATATTTACTTGGGTCATTTGTCATCACCTTGGTCTCATAGATTGTCGTTAGTTTGTGTTTCTCTTTATAGATCACATTCACAAAATTTATCTCAAGGAGCTTCACCTGCTTTGAAATTGTTTTTTGATGACACTATTTTAAAAATCCCATGACAGACAAAAAATGATTGCTAAATAATTATGCTCTTTGTAATCTTTGGGAGCTATATTTTGTTTTTCTTTCTAACAAACACTGACATGATTTCCTGAATTTTTGATTCATATGCTTGTGCAGATTTGTTTTGATTGCAGTGCTAAAAATCCAAGTTGGGCTTCAGTTACTTATGGAGTGTTTATTTGCCTTGATTGCTCGTCAATGCATCGGAATCTTGGTGTTCATATCAGTTTTGTCAGGTATGATGAATAAAAAAATGGAGTTGCAGTTACTATATGTTAGGTACTTGTTTAATAAATAACGGATTGGAATATTTAGGTACAATATATATTTATAATTAGTTGAGGTTTGTCTTACACTTAAATTAGATTTAGGTCGATATCTGGTTTATATTTTTAATGCGGACAACTAATAACTAAAACTCCAGAACTAACATGCGCTTGTACAAAGCTATTTGTGGAAATGATTGCGTGTTCTTTTTTGCACTAATGTTTTGAATCACACTTTGTAATCCATCATCAGGATGAGAGTGCTGAAGGAGAAAAAATGTGGAAAGCTGCTAATTTTAATTAACACCCTTCATGGGAGGGAATTATGGTGGAAAACAAAACAACTAGAGCTGCTAAGGATCAAGCTAGCCAAGAAGATTGCAGACCTCACCTTCCTAAAGAGGTGCAATCTTCACCTGTCTTGCCCTGATGATTAATCACAGAGTGTGATCTGAAACATTGATGGAAAGAAGACATCCAATCATTTCCAGAAACAACTATGCACAATACTATGGATTGTGGAAAACTTCAACTGTAATTAATATGGGATTGCTTAGGCAATTTTAAGTCCTTGGTTAATGGTTGCTAAAACCAGTGTTTTAGACAGTTCAAAAGGCTATATGCTTATATAATGTATCCATGTTGAAGAATAAGCACATCTCTCCATAATGGACTAGGGCTGAATAAACACAGGAAGCAATAAAAAGTAGTAATTGTAACATAATGAGCTGGGACTGATAATGATACGGAAATAAATTCTCAGAATTTTAAAAACTAAAATAAATATATACCTCTGAACTTTGATGAAGTGTCCCTGTGATAGATTTTGCCAATCAATTTGTGAAACTTCCAGAGTTTTGGGAGATGTCAGGTGAATGCTGTCACTAAATTCTCTATCTCATTATCTGATTCACTTCCATGCCTGGCACCCGGATTTGAACTGTGCTGAATTCAGTATCTGGAACTTGCATCTGAAAATGGGTATTGTTTAAACACACAGTTAAGGAATGATTTCCCCTTTTCAAATCCATTGTAGAAATTTAAATGCTTGGAGAATCATTCATTAAAGACAGCAAGCAAAAATTCACTGATGCCTGAGGTGTTGATGTAAGCAGATGAAGCAATTCTGATGTTTGTTGATTGCTAGTTCAAGTAGGAATGAGAGCTAGTGGGTGATCTCCAATGGGTAAAAATGAGTCAGGGCCAGTCCTTAATTACAACTTGAAAGGGTACGATTCGAAAAAGTTTCATGATAAGTGAGCACCATGATGATTAGCTAGGAAAGTGTCAGCTTGGCATCTGGAAGAGAGGAAAAGCATTGCCAGGGGCTTAACTTCCCAACCATGGACCTTTAAGTATCCCCAGACAATCTCTACCGAGAAAGGCCCTCCCTACCTTGGAAAATAGGCTTGGGACACCACTGTCCTGCCACTGAGCATCCTACTGTTAAGAGTGTCGACTAGTCAGTTGATGAGGTTGTGGACACTTTCCGTCAACCTATCTTCTAACCGCTAGTACTCTGGCCTCTGGTGATCATATGGGCATTCATGCCATTACCCTATCTTGGCCAAGGATTTCGAATGGGCATCACGTAAGCCCAATCTCCCACCACTCGCTTTGATAACAAGAATATACATAAAGGATTACCGTGAGCTGACTTAGTTATTTTAGTTTTGAATAATTGTTACTGATTTATGTTTATTTTATCTTGCAGGGATATTCTGATTCACACCCGTCATCTCGACCATGCTGGTGGTCATGGATGAATTCCTGGGTGATTCCTTAAGTGATATCTAGTTTTGAAAATATAAACATTGCCATCTTTATCAGGCCCAAACTGGCCAATGGCATTATAAATGAGAATCATAATCTCCTTTAAGATTTATCTATTACTATGCAGGTGATGCTTTCATCTCAGAGGGCATATTGGCAATATCCCTGTATGAGAGCTAGCACTTTTGATAGAGATTTATTAAAATTGCAAAATCATATTTGATAAGCATATCTTTCTATTATCATGATGACTCCTTAATTATATCAGTTCTAGAGGGAACAACAAAAGGAAATACGCAGGCTGAAAAGCATTTGAAATTCTGGACTACGAAAAATAATGAAGCATTCCTTGTTAGGGAATCGATGAATCCAAATACATAATTTTGGAAAGATGCAATGAAGTTCAGAATAGAATGCATGACTTGGTGAGAGGTATAGCTCAACTTGCAAAAATAATCAAGTGGAGCTGAGTAGGCCGGCTTTCCCGTGCAATTCAATCTTATGGTATTGTCCTGTATATGGATGCTTGATATCTAGTCATGTGCACGACTCTCTTAGAGCAATGCTGATGATCACTCACTGGCTTAAGATAGAATAAAAAACTGTGGCAAAATAAGAATGGTTATCGGTGCAGATGAATCTTGAGTATTGCAGACTGAAGAGGTAAGAAGCAATGATAATAATTGTTAAGAATGTTAGCATTTAGTGTATTGAAACACCTGCTGTTTAAATATAAATGACTGACACAATATATATATATATATATATATATATTACAAATTTGTCATCACAATTCATAATGCAGAATATCAGTTTCATAAATGTCTTTCCTCATTCTTATTATGACAGCAATCTTTAGATTGAATGGTGTGCTTCACATTTGATAAACTTAAGTGTCATTATATCTTATCCTGATTGCTATCAGGTGTTATTAATTCTTATCACCGATTGTTGAATCGGGAGTCTCCTTTGGCAAACAATTTGAATATTTAAAGACTTGTCATCGGGTGAGATTAGCATCGGTTAAGTTTAGTTATGAACAGATACTAGTATTATTATACATATTGAGGCATGACCGCATAGGGTCATGCCCCTACTTGGTTATGTTTCAATGTATATATATATTAGTCCCATTTCTTATCTGCAGATCATATCAATAACATTGGCATATAGATCTCAGAATACTAATTCAGAAACGTATCAGATTAAGAAGTCAAGCAATCACATAAGGAGCGAATAGGTCTGTCAAATTAAGGAAATAAGACTGAAACATAATTGCTTAGTCTCCACCAAGCAAGATTTATTAAACTTTACATGGTATCAGAGCCTAATTGGTAGAGAGACACTCAAACTGAATCTTGAATAAAAATGGGACAATATTTCAAATAATGTGAGAGTAGAGGACAGACTCGAAGAAGCAGCAAATTTCTTTTCTTGGAAAATTTGAATTATTACAATTCTTGAAGAATTAGAACTAGAATCTTTTATTGAATTAGACATTTCGATACCTAAAGATGAGGCAAAAAGGGCCACTTGGAAAAGATGAAATAATAAAGCCAGGAAAATCATTGTGGATTACATAAAAGATCATATTCTTCCATCCATATTAAATTAAAAAAAGGCATTTGAAATATTCAAGACAATTAAGGATACGTTTGAAATCAACAACTCAAGTAGATTGATTATGATGAAAAATCAACTAATGAATACTAAAATGAATAAAGGAGAAACGATCTCATCCTACTTTGGAAAGATCTCCAAAATTAAAAATCATCTCTTCTATTGGAAGCAAAGTAGAAGACCAAGAACTATCAATAATAGCAGTTAGAGGTTTGCCCTTCTCTTGGGAAGCATTCATCCAAGTCATCAGCAGACCTTCAATACTAGCTTTTGATCAACTAAAGAATGATTGCACATCAGAAGAATCAAGGCTAATCTCTAGAGGGATCATCTCAAATCAAGAGGAAGAAAATCAGGCTCTTTTCTCAGTCACTAATAACAAAGGAAAAAAGAGGAAATTTAAAGAAAAGAAATATGACAAAATGAAAGAGAATAATAATTACAAAAGAGATGACTTCTCAAAAGTTAAATGTTATAAATATGAGAAATTGGGACATACCTTCAGAAATAGTCCAGAAATGGAAAAAACCTTAACTTCTTTAGCCAAAACAAATAAAGATGAAAATCTATTATTCTACATTGCCTTATCAATTGAGATGAATTCAAATGAAAATGTGTGGATAATAGATAGTGGTGCTTCTCGACATATAACAAGATTCAGAGAAAAATTTGAAACCTTTGGAAATTACCTTTTTGAAGGAGTCACCATTGGAGGCAACTCCACCCATCTAGTTAGAGGAATTGGGATTTGTTCTATACAACTAACTACTAAGGACTGGAGTTGCACTAAAATCAAAAGATGTTCTCTTTGTACCAGGCATAAAAATAAATCTAATTTCAATTTCTGGACTAGCTGATGAAGGATTTCAAGTCACCTTCAGTGAAGACAAAGTTTTGTACTAGCCTAAAAACTCAAATCTAAAAAATGCCATCACCATAGGGACCAGAGATGGGACCATATATAAACTATGCAATATTCAAAGGCAAGCTCTTAATCATGAAGTGACAAATTCTAATGAAGTATGGCATAGAAGACTTGGACATACTGGATTTAGTTCACTTCAAAATATAGAGAAAATCACCTCTGGAACACCGAGCCTAAATTCAAAGCACATAGACATATGTAAAGGATGTGCTTTAGGAAAGAACATTAAAAAACCTTTTCCTCCTAGTGAACATAAGTCTAAATCAGTTCTGGATCTAGTTCACTCTGACTTATGTGGGTCCATGCCAACACTTTCTCTAGGAAGTTACTCTTACTACATAATATTCATTGATGATAATTCTAGGAAAATTTGGATTTATTTTCTAAAAGTCAAAGAATCAAATGAGGTTCTATCAAAATCTAACGAATTCAAAGAAATAGTGGAAAATCAAATGTAAAAAAAAATTACAACTCTAAGATTAGACAATGGGGGAGAATATACTTTTGGAAATTTCAAAACTTTTTGTATCTCTGTTGGGATTAAGAGGGAGTATACAATACCTTATAATCCTCAACAAAATGGGGTAGCAAAAAGAAAAAATAGGACCATTGTTGAAGCAACAAAAACCATGCTTCATGATCAAAACCTACACTTTTCATTTTGGGCGGAAGCCACCAATGCTACTGTATACGTCCAAAACAGATGCCCCCACTCTATACAAGAAAACATAACACCTGAAAAAGTCTTTACAGGGAATAAACCTGACTTAAGTCATCTTAGAATTTTTGGTTGCTCTATTTATATTCACATACCTAAAGAAAGAAGAACTAGGTTAGGACCATCTCGGAGGAAAGGGATATTTGTTGGGTATAGTGAAAACTCTAAAAGGGTATAGAGTTTATGTCCTTGGACAAAGATCAGTTGAAGTAAGCAGAGATGTCATATTTGAGGAAAACACTGCATTAAAACTATTTACAAATACAAAAGATGAGCCCATTACAAACTTAGATGAAAATCTACAAACTGAATCTCAAAGGGAGAACATATTAGAAGAGAATGAACTATTACTAGATACAAAAGATATAGACATCTCCAATATCAAGAAAAGGCCTTTATGGGCAAGAAAAATGATCGAAGAAAATAATGTTGAACCAGATGAAATTTCGAAGGAAAGCAAGAAAACCAGAAACAAGTCTTATTATTCTGCATTAATAACTGAGCTTACTAAATCTGAACCAACAATTGTTGAAGAAGCTTTGACTTGCCAAGCTTGGAAAGATGCCATGGTTGAAGAATATCAATCGATACTACAAAATGATGTTTGGGATGCTATACCTAGACTAAAAGACAAATCAGTTGTTACTTCAAAGTGGCTATATAAAATCAAATATACATCAGATGATAGCATTGAGAAACATAAAGCAAGGTTTGTTGCTCGAGGGTTTTCCTAGAAGGTAGGCATTGATCATGAAGAAACTTTTGCTCTTGTTGCTCGTTAGAGTTCGGTCGGGACAATTATTGTAATTGTAGTAGCTAAAGGATGGAAGATACATCAAATGGATGTAAAGATTGTATTACTAAATGAGGTCATTAATGAAGAAGTTTATATTGAACAACATCAAGGTTTTGTTATAAACAATAAGAACCTATATGTGTGTAACTTCAAGAAAGCTTTGTATGGCCTTAAACAAGCACCTCGAGCTTGGTATGAAAGGATAGACAACTACCTCACCAAATTAGGATGCTCTAAGAATGAAGCTGATCCTAACATATATTTCGAAATCTCTAATTATGATATGTTAATACTTGTTTTATATGTTGATGATCTATTGATAACAAGAAATGATCATCTAATTGAAAGATGCAAACAGGTCCTTGTAGCTGAACTTGAAATGAAGGATCTAGGTTTACTACATTATTTTTGGGTCTAGAAGTATGTCAATAGAAAGATCACATCTTTCTAAATCAAGGGAAATACATTCAGGATATCTTGACTAGATTTGAAATGATGTACAACAAACCACTTGCAATTCTAATGGAAACTAATTTACACAAGCTAAAAGTGGAAGCAGTACATTTAGAATCTATTGATCCTGCTCTCTACAAACAAATGATTGGAGCTCTCATGTATTTGGTAAATACTAGGCCCTATATTTGCTATGCCACAAATGTATTAAGACACTTTATGTGTGAGCCTAAAAAGATACATGTAATGACTACAAAACATATTCTAAGATATCTACGTGGCACTATTGGTCTTGGACTAAGGTACATAAATGTTGAAATCAAACTTGAAGTTTATATTGATTCTGATTGGGCTAGTTGTTCCATAAACTATAGGAGTACAATCGGATGTTGCTTCAGTCTTGGATCAACAATGATATCATGGTTCAGTAGAAAATAACCTACAGTTGCCTTGAGCTCCACCAAAGCTGAATACATGGCAGCCTCCATGGGAGCGCGTGAAGCAATATGGCTACGAAAGCTATTATTTGGATTATTTGGAAAGAAATTAGATCCCATTGTGATTCATTGTGACAACTAGAGCTACATCAAACTTTCCACAATTTAGTGTTCCACAATCAGTCAAAGCTCACCGAGACTCCATACCACTATATCAAAGACATGGTTGACAGGAATGTGAATGATCAAAATGCTGATATTTTCACCAAGCCTCTTGCAAGAGTGAAGATAGAGTACTTTAGAGGTAAACGTGGCATGACAAATTTGTAATCATATTTGTAAATTTATATATATCCATGAATATTGAAAAATTAGATTGCAAACTTGTAAAATGAAAGGTGACGATCTTTCATGTGTGTTTAAGGTCTCTATTGTAAGGTGACGATCTTATCAATAGATGACCAACCTTCTAACACCAAAAGTGTTGAAGGAAAGTGTTATCATTGTTCTTCAGGCCAGATTATGTCGGACACATTGATAACCATCATGGTTCTTCGGGTCGGATTTTGCCGGATACCATGCAAATTATTGTTGTGGTTCTTTGGGCCGGAATTTGCCAAACAACATGAAAATTATTGTTATGGTTCTTTGGGCCGGATTTTGTTGGAGACCATAATTGTTAGGCCATAGTTGTGTGGTACTTGTACATATATAAAATGCTTCAAACCCTCATTGCTAAAGAGGGAGTGTTAAGATTGTTAGCATTTAGTGTATTGAAACACCTGTTGTTTAAATATAAGTGATTGACATTATCTATATATATATTACAAATTTGTCATCACAATTCATAATGCAGAATATCAGTTTCATAAATGTCTTTCCTCATTCTTATTATGACAACAATCTTCAAATCGAATGGTGTGCTTCACATTTGATAAACTTCATGTGTTATTATATCTTATCCCGATTGCTATATGGTGTTATTAATTCTTATCACCGATCATTATTAGTGTTAACCTGCTCATATCGATTGATGAATCAGGAGTCTCCTTTGGAAAACGATTTGATTATTAAAAGACTTGTCATCGGGTGAGATTAGCATCTGTTAAGTTTAGTTATGAACAGGTGCTAGCATTATTATATATATTAAGGCATGACCACGCAGGGTCATGCCCCTACTTGGTTATGTTTCAATGTATATATATGTATTAGTCCCATTTCTTATTTGCATATCATATCAATAACATTGGCATATAGATCTCAAACTAGATCATAATACTAATTCAGAAATCATATTAGATTAAGAAGTCAAGCAAACACATAAGGAATGAATAGGTTTGTCAAATTAAGGAAATCAGATTGAAGCATAATTGCTCAGTCTCCACCAAGCAAGATCTATTAAACTTTACAATAATCCCTCACTGCGAGTGAGTGTAGATATGTAAGAAAAGCTCCCACGTGCATGCTTAGTTACGCAAGAAAGTTCTAAGGTAGCAAGGCGCTCACAAGGCCATTGGTTATAAATTATGATGAGTCATTACTCAAATATAAAGTCCAATGGATTAAGAGAAATGTGCAAGGTGGCTGCTTAAGGCAAAAATATTAATGTTATTGCCAAGATGAAAGAATAATAATAACTCCAATCTCTTAATGTTTTAATACAAGGACATCTTTGTACTTAGCTATACTCATAGGTGTATATACACATATATGCATATATACTTAAATCCCAAACATATGTATTTTATTTATTCTTTCAAAAAAATAGATGTATACATCTTAATTGACTTACACATATCTACACATACATGTATGAGTATACCTAGGTATCATGGGGTCGTTCTATTAAAACATGCCATATGCAACAAAAGGTTCTCAAATTAAAAAAAGTAACAAATTTGCTATGCTTAGTGATTTTTCTTTATCATTTAATGTTTTATGATAATTAGTTAGTTTATGGTAATCCAAAGGTTTTCTATCCTTAGTCAAAGGTTGTTAGACTCCATACCTGATAGTTCGTTAGGAGTGTGGTGCCTCATTCGTAACTCCCATTTTGGTAACACTTCCCCCCTTCATCGTGCTCTTGCAAAAGGAAAAATCCCGAAGTATTAAGATATTTCCATGATTTCAAAACACCAATAATTTCCAAAATATCACATGATCATTTCTAATTTCCATGATATTCATTTTCAATTCCAAACATAATGATTAACTAACATGTTATATGAAATTCAAGTATAACAATTAACTTACATTTCATATGAGATAATAGCGAACAACCATAATTTCCATTTCACATGAATAAATATCATAACAGTTTTACCGGACTTCACATGAATTCTCAACAGCTATGGGATTTTTTAAATTAAGCAAAAATTTGGGATGTAATACTGATTGGAGAAGTAGTTGCAGCTGATGGTAGAGTGGTAGTGAGACTGGACAGAGTGTCCATTGCACTCGTGTTCCAAATGCCAATTGGAGGTCAATTCTGAGATGTTGATAGAGACTATGCAAAAGGGTATATTGTCAGTAATATAGACCAATGTCTTAACATCATAGCTAAGCGCCAATTCTCGACTCCAAAAAGGGGAAGTCACAGTTGTCAAAGGTGCTTCCTAGGTCCTTATTGTTGAAGTATAGCATTAGTCGAAGTGATATACTCATTACATTGAGTATTTGTATTCATAATTTATATGAACATTGTTTTATGTCTTAAATTATTGATAAGAATAATATATATATAATATATATTATATATGATATAATATATATTATATGTTAGTTCTCAAAACTGTAGATTGGAATCCTATGAGCCTTGCCTGCTCAATGCTGCTATATTCAACCGGTCAAGGCCAACTTGACGGGATTGATTGATGCAATACAAATCCCTTGTGCTTCTGGCTCTGCAAAACCAAGGCGAGTGTGCCTGATCTTGGACAAAACACTTAGATCCAAGACACTTATAGCAGATTGATTAGAATGCGAATGTATTGAAAGTTTTCCTAACAACAAGTCTTATAGAAAGACTTTAAACTTGAAAATTATGAATTAACAAATAAATGTAATAATGCTTTACGACAAAGATAGACCGTATGGCAAAGACAGGCCGTACGACAAAGATCTCACAAGCAGGCCGTATAGAAAGGATTACCCAAGCAGGCCATACGGTAGGAGTCCATACACAAGCATGGAAGTCCGTATGCAAGCAAACCATATGACAAGAGTGGTTCGCACATAGGTAGGCCGTACGACAAAAGCAAAATGCCATATGATGGGATTAACTGGAATATGTTGTAGATAGGGGAGATTGGAGTTGGCTGTATGGTAAACCCAGCTAGAGCCGACCTCGTACTTGGTATGGTAGGTTTCTGTACGTATGTTACACATTCTTCCAGATTGATTTCTCAGCAAAGTGTTATGGGTGAGAGGTATTCTTGCCTTTTATAAGGGTCAGTTTGACTAGTTGTCCCATCTTTACATTTGTTTACTTTTTGTCTTTCCTTTGATCTTGTATTTATTGTTATTTCTTTTGACTTTTTAACTTTTTCAACTTTTTCATGTTTGTCACTTCCTTTTATTTCTAAGTTATAGGCAATAATTGACTCCTTTTTTTTTATAAAGCTTCAATTTAGACCCATTGATCGAATCCTTCAACATTTTGTTGTCCAAGGCTGACAAGCTTATTGCACCATTTCCATTTACATCGACCACTTTGTATGGACCCACCTAGCGTACTTTGAGTTTGCTCGACTTTATTTCATTCTTTCCATTAAACTTGAGTACCAATTGTCTCGGCATAAAATTCATTCTCCTTAAATGTTTGTCATGCCAAAATGTTCTCCTCTTTTGTGCCACTACCGTCGCCCATTGAGGTAAGGACCTTATTTCTTCCTTGTATTCTACATCCTTCTCTGTATTCCTTATAGCCCTCTGGATACCTTTCCCTAGACTCCGATTCTTGGACTTGCAACATACTACATTTTGGCTAGAAAACTTCATAGTCTCCCATTTGCTAGTGAAATAATCCATTGAAGGAGCTCATTTCATCTTCTGAGCATTCCCAAAGTTTGAGCACCCTTTCCTAAATTGTTTCCACTCCTTCATGGTCTTCTTCCTCTGCTTCTGAATCCGATGCCATGTCCTGGCTTACAAATTGGGTCTTTAGGTCTATGGTGTTACTTCTTGCCTTTTGATTCAATAAACAGAGTGTTTCGTTTCCAATTATGGGTAGCTTTGGCTATAACCAGCCATCCCCTTCCTAGTAAAGCTTCATACCCCTTTTTCTATAGAGTAATGACCACAAAATCAAGTAGGAATTGTTGTGTACCAATAACTACCTTTTGTCCCATCAAGGTTCCTATTGGCTTAATTCCGTGCTGGTCTGTTCCCACCAGTTGAAATGTAGGTGGCCAAAGTGTGGGTTTTCCTATTGCCTTCCATGTCTCTTCAGATAAGACATTTACGCCAGAGCCTCTATCAACAATAGTATTCGAGAGTTTATACCCTAGTATTTCCATTTCCACTACTGCTGGTGTCCTCCCCATTCCTATAGTGAATAGGGTGTTATTTTGTTTCCCAACATGTGGTTCTTCACTCCTCTTCTTTGGAGGTTATCCCTTTCATGCTTACCCCTTTTGTTAATGCTACTTGCAATTGAGGTTATGTTTCCAGTAAATCAACAATTTTCACAGGATGGTGGTCTCCAGTACTTGTCTCATGATACTTGGTACACCATCGTCGGTAGGAAGTTTTTCTGGCCTTGCCTTCCCTTCTTCTGGCATGTTATTTTGAATGTATTTCCTGTCTTTGAGAAATCTTT
Source organism: Cupressus sempervirens (assembly GCA_028749045.1). Taxonomy (NCBI): domain Eukaryota; kingdom Viridiplantae; phylum Streptophyta; class Pinopsida; order Cupressales; family Cupressaceae; genus Cupressus; species Cupressus sempervirens. The sequence continues at coordinate 159,574,454 of CM053789.1, forward strand.
CCTTCTTCGTAGTAGCATTTGGGTAGACAAGTTTCTTGGCTTGCATCCTTGTGATAGCAAGGATTTCACTTTCTTGTTCTTCAATATCCAACATCTTCACCCCTTTTTGCCTGGGGCAGTTTGCATCCTCATGATTGCTTGGTCCACACCATTTACACAACATTCCTTTGTTTTGTCCTCCATTTTGACAATCTCGTTCAAAATATCCCCATTCATTGCACCTCCTACATTGGATCATAGGTCTTCCCTTAGAATTATACTGGATTGCTCCCTGGGGTATGTTGTTATTGTTGTTGTTGTTGCTATTAATATTACTCCGTCTTTTAAAATACTTGCTTGTGTCCTCCTTCAACAAACTGCTGAGTATTTGTTGACTTCTCCGGTCCCTTACTGTCTCGACTCTTTCTTCCTCAACACGTAACAAGTTTCATGCCAACAGGTGAGGAATCTACCCAGTAGATTGTACACCATTGGTGGCACTGAAAGTTTGTTGCGTACCGTGCCCCCAGGATTCTTTCTCTCACGGGCTTCCCTTTGCATGTACTGATCCACCACAACTTTCTAGGCTGTCACCAAATCGCGTGTCAACTGATCTTCTCTACTTATTTCTTCCTCTTCTCCATCACTATTTGTTACTTGTATATGTGGTAGGAATGGTCTTCCTATTACTCCATCTTGTCTTGCCAATGACCTCCGAGTTCGGACACAGGCAACGATGCCAAAATGTAGAATGGAAATACAACTTACATTTACAAGATAGCAAGATATATGCCTAAAGATTAATAACTTAGCATGTACTTGATTACCACAATATCATAATGGTGAGAGAATGATTTACTTTATTCATACCAAAATATCATGAGTACATTATCAATATTCCAAAGTCTTTATAAAAGGGTTGGCATTCCCTCACCACCTAAATGCCCAACCCACTCAAACTTAACAAGTGCTAAATACAATAATACTTAATTGCGGACTACAAAAACAAAGTAAGTACTTAACGAGTGCTAAATACAATAATACTTTATTATGGACTACAAAAACAAAGTAAGTATTCAAAGTTAAAGTGAATGATTAAACCATATTTTTTCATCTCCCAAATAACCCCATTATATTTATCCTGTACTTGCCAACTTATAGAACACACATAATGTACTCTCTTAACACTGAATATTAAATTCAAATTAACATTAGAACTTCTTTTCACATTAAATATTGACGACAAATTGCAAATATGCAAGTATGCACAAATAGTCTTCACAAGTAAATGACAAGAAGGTATTATGGCTTTTTGGCCATTACCTCTGTGGTAATTTGGGTGTAAACTCATAAAACACAAGGTAGTCTTCTTTAATTAGGAATGGTCAGTGTGGCTAGGTGACATAGTGGCCAGTCTTCATCTCCTGTTAACACCATTGGGGAAGGGTACACTCAGATCTGTGAAGCTATGTGGAGTTGATACTTGGGTCTTGCATCACTCAACAAATGTCAAGGGTGTCTGTGCATATACATCATAGTCAAAGTGCATATAAATTCTCCAATCAGTGTCAACATCATAAACATTGTAACTCCTATCATATCATACATATTATCCATCACTAAATGTAACGTATATAGTCAATTGCAATGATAAGCATGTACTATCCACATGATGAAAAGCGATCTAACATCTTCAAGGGTTTACTAGGTGGATGCCGATACAAAAGAATGATTATATGTACAATCTAATGTAACATATACAATCTAGATATAAGATTCAAAATGATAATGACAGAATGCAAACATAGAAGGCACTACATGTATCATTTCACTGAATGGAAATTTTTTTTGACTGCACAGGCTATAATATTTAAAAAAAAAATATACGACGATCTTCAGCTTATTTAGGGTATGTAGTAGGTGATGGTGAATGAAGATAGATTCTAGCCAAATTTCTTCTATCATTTATTGACCTGTTCAGCCACATGTGCATGAGGTGAGAATCTTTTTGGGTGCAGAAGAACAAATGCAGAAATTCATGGCTGCCTTTTCAACTATTATGTGGATGCCACTCATCAAATTTATGTTACAGGGGTAACAAAATATGAGGTGATTTTGCAAGTTAACATAGAATAGATGAATTTAAGAATCAAAGAAAACAATAAATCTCAATAAAAATAAAGCTTATTTCCATCATAGACTCTTTTCTGTTCACTAAAGCGAGGAAGAAAAAGCTCCCAAATGTTCTAATCGATAACCATCAAATTCTTTTACGGCTATCAGCAAAGATACATTAGACACTAAAAAATGTGACATAGCATACTAAATGTTAATACTTGATAGATGAAAGTCAGAATCAAAGAAAATTAAAAAAAACTCGATTTAATTTTGTTATAGTTTGTTCTATAAGATATTCTTTTTGTACATTAAAGCAAAGGAAGAAAGCACTTCCAAATACTGTTGGTGCCAATGTCAAACAATATTTTTTTACTAAAAAAACAGAAACCATCCAAAAAAAAACAAAAGAATTAAGGTCTAAACAATTGAAACATTATAAAGCTTCTAGAATTAGGTGGGGTCATTTTGTCAATAGAAGGTCCTTCTTTGACCGAGTTTTTCTATGATTCATTCCGAGTGTCAGCCGACTTATATGTTTAATTTGGGTCATGAATTTAATGTACGGATCTTGTCTTGGGATGTGTATAGACTATTTTGAGGTTGGCCTTCTTTCAAGTAAAGATCTAGAATCTTCTATAAGTCATTTTGGAAAGTATAAGTAGAGGTGTCTAGGCTTAGGTTAAGTATCACTTAGAGAGTTGGAAGAGAGATGGGAAGGATCATAGAGAAGCAAGTATAAGAGTCATAACTTGTAGAGATCGAGGATCTTGAGGTTGTAAGTATCTTGTCTTGGTCGTAACACAGAAGGCCTTAGAGCTGGAAATGTTGGTTGATAATTTGATGATTCAATGAAGATATTGTTATTCCTCGTCTCCTTGATGTTGTTCTTTGTTATTTTCTTCCATTGCGTTAACTTTGCAGGGTGTTTGGACTGCTAGGTGTGCATTTGGCCCTAGTTTTCCCATTCATACCTACGTCATATTATTTTCACATCTTTGATCTTATGAAAATATGCAAGAATACACTTCGTTCTCTATCTTGAATATATATATATATATATTTTTTTTTTTCCAATTTCTATTGCTAAAATTCTCATATTAAAAAGGGTTTTGAGATGAATATAAAAATCATAGCCCTCTAATTTCTCCCAATTTAAATGTGTATTTTCTACTGGGTTCTCAAATCTATATTTTCCAATACAAATTTTAGCAACAGAATTCTACTCTTTACTTCTAAAAAGTTTACCAAACAATACAGAAGTCAATTTTTTTTCAAATGCAAACCAAAATTGTGCTTGAGATATCATCTTACAATTTTAAAAAATATGTACAAGTTAGATAGCTTTTTCAAAATAATTTCCATAGAGGGATTCTCAAACCCTACCTCAATCTACCAGCCAAAATTCTTGACAATTTGGTGAACACATGCAATGCAAATATTCCTTATCCTTTATTAATTCTTTAACTTAAATTCCCAATTTCTCTCCCCAGAACTTGTGCATCCTCAAATGACAAAAAATCTTAGAATAAAGAGCCCTATCCCTTCTTAGGGTTTTAACCTGTAATTTAATAGAACTCCACTAATTGATATAAATCAATTACTGTACATATCTAGATATTGCCTTTCATATATTTTTAAGAGTTAACAAGTTCGTATAAGGCTTGATAGGACTTAAATAATGAAATATACAATGATAAAAAAAGGAGGGGTATTACATCCTCCTCTTAAAATAGGCTTACTCTTGGAAGCTGACCTTTACTACTAACATAAGTAGAAGTCGAACATACTACCCAATAAGAATTTAATAGAGTCAAGTTTTCTAAATATACACATCCAACCACATAGAGAAGACGTTGAAGGATTTGCCTTATATATCGTACAAGTGTCTCTCATGTAGACCTAAACTGCAAAATCTCAGCAAGAGAACATGATCAGCAGATTCAACACAATCAGAATAATAAATAGCATTGAAATAATATTCTCTAAGTGCATATAATGGAGTAACACATTTACTGCATATTGCTTCATTTCCTAAATTAATGCATTGCTGCTTGAATTCAATAAGAGATGAAAAGACAGCCATGAATTTCCACATTTGTTGCTCTGCACCCAAAAATATTCTTATGTCATGCATATGTGGGCGAACAGGCTAATGAATGATAGAAGAAATTTGGCTAGAATCTATCTTCACTCACCATCACCTACTACATACCCTAAGTAAGCTGAAGATTGTCGTACATTTAAAAAAAAAATTATAGGCTGTGACGTTGAAGGATTTGCCTTATATATCGTACATGTGTCTCTCATGTAGAACTAAACTGCAAAATATCAGTAAGATTACATGATCAACACAATCATTAAAATATTATGTTATGTGAAGTGTCATAACCCTGCCAAGCTATGAGGAGCTTACTAGGGGAGAAAGCAATTTTAAAATAATTACAATAAAATAAATAAAACTTTAAGCAATTCTGTGAGAACTGACATGATATGAGAATAAAACAATTTATTAAGCAGTTAGTTGTATACAGGGCCGACCTAGAGTAGATTTAAATCAAGTATATGGTAAATACCCAAAAACATGAGGCAGAAAATAAATAAATATTGGGAAGCCGACCTATCGTAGGGCACACTCACATTATTTAGGATAGTAAAGAAATTAAACAATAAGAGGGCAGACCCATGATGAAATATTGCTTCCTTTCATAGAAAGTTAGGATAGAGTATAAAAGAGGATTTATGAGATTAGATAAGAAATGGAAGAAAATATTGTAAATTGAAGAGCAGACATATGGAGAGATAAACTATACACAGAAACAGCAATTAAAATACAGGAGACAGCAATTACGAATACTGATGAATGCAGCATGAATAATGTCACAGATATCAACTCTTGACAGTGTCCCATTGTATGCTTATAGCAAGGACCAACTGTTAAGAATGTTAGGATTTAGTGTATTGAAACATCTGCTATTTAATATATATATATATATATATATATATATATATATATACAAATCTGTCATTACAATTATAATTATACTGCAGAATACCAGTTTAATGAGTGTATTAATTCTTCATTCTTAACATGATATCGATCTTAACATGATATTGATCCTCTACATTCAGATATTAAATTATATCTGATGGTTTACTTCACCACCGATAACGTCAGGTGTTATTGTCTTACACTCTGATTGTTATCAAAGGTTATTATGTTTATAATTGATCACTTTTGGGTGTTGCCTTGCTCACACCAATTGATAAAGCAGGAGTCTTCTTTGTATAACTTACACACTGGTTGGTTATTAAGAATTGTCATCACTGATTAGTATCAGATGAGATTAGTTATGAACAGGTACTATTACTATTATATATATACATATATATATGTTGAGGCATGACCACGTAGGGTCATGCCCCTACTTGGTTATGTTTCAACATATATATATATATACTTGCCCCAATTTCTATCTGCAGACCATATCAGTAAAATAGGCATATTGATCTCAGACTAAATCAGAATACTACTTCAACAAACATACCTGATTAAGAAGACAAGCAATCACATAAGGAACTAAAAGATCTCCTGAATTAATAAGGTCAAGACTGAAAATATAATTGCTTAGTCTCCACCAATTAAGATCTATTAAACTTTACATGGTATCAGAGCCAAATTGGTAGAGAGTCTTTCAAATTGAATCTTGAATCAAAGGGTGACAATATGTCAAATAATGTTAGAGGACAGACTCGAAGGAGCAGCAAATTTCTTTTCTTGGAAAATTTGGATTATTTCTTGAAGAATTAGAACTAGAATCTTTTATTGAATCTGACATTTCAATCCTAGAAGATTAGGCAGAAAAAGCCACTTGGAAGAGACGAAATAATAAAGCAAGGAAAATCATCGTGGATTCCATAAAAGATCATATTCTTCCATCCATATCAAATCTAAAAAAAGGCATTTGAAGTATTCCAAACAAACAAGGATACGTTTGAAATCAACAACTCAAGTAGATTGTTTACATTAAAAATCAACTAATAAATACTAAAATGAATAAAGGAGAAACAATCTCATCCTACTTTGGAAAGATTTCCGAAATTAAAAATCATCTATCTTCTATTGGAAGCAAAGTAGAAGATCAAGAACTATCGATAATAGCACTTAGAGGATTGCCCTTATTGTGGGAAGCATTCATTCAAGTCATTAGTAGACCTTCAGTACCATCTTTTGATCAACTCTAAATTGATTGCACATCAAAAGAATCAAGACTAATCTCCAGAGGGATCATTTCAAATCAAGAGGGAAAAAATCAAGCTCTTTTTTCAGTCTCTAACAACAAAAGGAAAAAGAGGAAATTCAAAGGAAAGAAATATGACAAAAGGAAAGAGAATAATAATTACAAAAGAAATGACTTTCCAAAGTTAAATGTTACGATTGTGAAAAATTCGAACATACTTTTAGAAATTGTCTAGAAAGGGAAAAATCTTAGCTTCTTTAGTTGAAACAAAGAAAGATGAAAATCTATTATTCTACTCCGCCTTATCAAGTGAGGTGAATTGAAATGAAAATATGTAGATAATAGATAGTGGTGCTTTCCAACATATAACATGATTTAGAGATAAATTTGGAACTTTTGGAAATTACCTTTCTGAAGGAGTCACCATTGGAGACAACTCCACCCATCCAATTAGAGGAATTGGGACCTGTTCTATACAACTAAAGACTGGAGTTACACTAAAATTAAAAGATGTTCTCTTTGTACCAGTCATAAAATGAAATCTAATATCAATCTCTGGACTAGTTGATGAAGGATTTCAAGTCACCTTCAATGAAGACAAAATTTTGTACTAGCCTAAAAACTCAAATCTAAAAAATGTTATCACCATAGGGACTAGAGATGGGACCCTATATAAACTATGCAACATTCAAAAGCAAGCTCTTAATCACGAAGTGACAAATTCTAATGAAGTATGGCATAGAAGACTTGGACATATTGGATTTAGTTCATTTCCAAATATAGAGGAAATCACCATTGGAACACCTAGCCTAAATTCAAAGCATATAGGCACCTGTAAAGGATGTGCCCTAGGCAAGAACATTAAAAGTCCTTTTCACTCCTATTGAGCATAAGTCTAAATCAATTTTGGAAATAGTTCACTCTGACTTATGTGGGCCTATGCCAACACTTTCTCTAGGAGGTTACTCTTATTACATAATATTCATTAATGATTACTCTAGGAAAACTTGGATTTATTTTCTAAAGGTCAAAGAATGAAATGAAGTTCTATCAAAATTTAAAGAATTCAAAGAAGTGGAAAATCAAATGTCAAAAAGAATTAAAACCCTAAGATCAAACAGTGGGGGAGAATATACTTCTGAAAATTTCAAAGCTTTTTGTACATCTGTTGGGATTAAGAGGGAGTATATAATACATTTCCTCAATTGAATGGGGTAGCAGAAAGGAAAAATAGAACCATTGTTGAAGCAGCAAAAGCCATGCTTCATGATCAAAACAGCCACCAATATTGTTATATACATTCAAAACAAATACACTCACTCTATACTAAAAAACATAACATCGGAAGAAGTCTTTACAAGAATTAAACTTGACTTAAGCCATCTTAGAGTTTTTGGTTGCCCTGTTTACATTCACATACCTAAAGAAAGAAAACTAAGTTAGAACCATCTAGGAAGAAAGGGATATTTGTTGGGTTTAGTGAAAACTCTAAAGGGTATAGAATTTATATATCTGGACAAAGATTAGTTGAAGTAAGCAGAGATGTCATATTCGAGGAAAACATTGCATTAAACCTATCTACAAATACAAAAGATGAGCCCGTTATAGACTTAGTGAAAATCTACAAACTGAAATTAAGAGGGAGAACATATTAGAAGACAATGAACTATTACTAGATATAGAAGATAGAGACATCTCCAATCTCGAGAAAGGGCCATTATGGGCAAGAAAAATGATCGAAGAAAATAATGTTGAAGCAGATGAAATTTCCAGGGAAAGCAAGAAAATGAGAAACAAATCTTGTTGTACTGCATTAATAGCTGAGCTTACTAAATCTGAATCATCAACACTTGAAGAAGCCTTGACTTGTCAAGCTTGGAAAGATGCTATGGTTGAAGAATATTAATCTATACTACAAAATGATGTTTGGGATATTGTACCTAGACCAAAAGACAAATCAATTGTTTCTTCACAGTGGTTATATAAAATCAAATATGCATCAGATGGCAGCATTGAGGAACATAAAGCAACGTTTGTTGCTTGAGGTTTTTCTCAGAAGGCAGGCATTGATTATGAAGAAACTTTTGCTCCTTTTGCTCGATGCACTTTGGTCAGAACAATTTTTGCAATTGCAACAACTAAAAGATGGAAGATACATCAAATGGATGTCAAGACTGTATTCCTAAATGGAGTCATTAATGAAGAAGTATACATTGAACAACTTGAAGGTTTTGTTGTAAAAGATAAGAATTTGTATGTGTGTAAACATAAGAAAGCTCTTTATGGCCTTATACAAGCACCTCGAGCTTGGTATGAAAGAATAGACTTCGACCTCACCAAATTATTATACTCAAAGAACGAAGTTGATCTTAACATATATTTCAAAATCTCTAATGATGATCTGTTAATACTTGTTTTATATGTTGATGATCTATTGATTATAGGAAATGATCACCTAATTGAAAGATGCAAACAAGATCTTGTAGCAGAATTTGAAATGAAGGATCTAGGCTTACTACACTATTTTTTGGGTCTAGAAGTCTGTCAAAAGAAAGATCATATCTTTCTAAATCAAGGAAAATACACTTAGGGCATCTTGACTAGATTTGGAATGATGGACAACAAACCGCTTGCAACTTCAATGGAAACTAATCTTCATAAACTAAAAGAGGAAGCAATACATTCAAAATCTATTGATCTTACTCTCTATAGACAAATCATTGGATCTCTCATGTATTTGGTAAATACTAGACCCAATATCTGCTATGCCACAATTATCTTAAGTCACTTAATGTGTGAGCCTAAGAAGATACATTTGATGGCTGCAAAACATATCTTGAGATAATTATGTGGCACTATTGGTCTTGGACTAAAGTACGGAAATGTTAAACTTGAAGGTTATATTGATTCTGATTGGGCTGGTTGTTCCATAAACCTCAAGAGTACAACAAGATGTTGCTTGAGTCTTGGGTCAGCGATGGTATCATGGTTTAGTAGAAAACAACCTACAGTTGCCTTGAGCTCCATTGAAACTGAATACATGGCAGCCTCCATTGGAGCGCGCGAAGCAATATGGCTAATAAAGCTATTATTTCGATTATTTGGAAAGAAATTAGATCCCACTATGTTTCATTGTGATAACCAGAGCTGTATAAAGCTTTCCGCTAATCCGGTGTTTAACAATCGGTCAAAGCACTTCGAAACTCCATATCACTATATTAGAGACATGGTTGACAGGAATGTAATCAAGTTGATCTACATCAGCACTAATGATCAACATGCTGATATTTTCGCCAAGCCTCTTGCAAGGATGAAAATAGAGTACTTCAGAGGTAAATTTGGTATGACAAATTTGTAATTATATTTGTAAATTTATATATATTCATGAAAATTGAAAATTAGATTGTTTGCAATTTTGTAAAATGAAAGGTGACGATCTTTCATATGTGTTTAAGGTCACTATTTTAAGGTGATGATCTTATCAATAGTTGTCCAACATTCTAACACCAAAAGTGTTGAAGGAAAGTGTTATCATTGTTCTTCAGGCCGGATTTTGCCGGATACATTGATAACCATCATGGTTCTTCGCGTCGGATTTTGCCTAACAACGTGAAAATAATTGTAATGGTTTTTTGGGCCAGATTTTGCCGGACACCATAATAGTTAAAATCATAGTTGAGTGGTATTTATACTTGTATATATAAATGTTTCAAACCCTCATTGCTAAAGAGGGAGTGTTAAGAATGTTAGCATTTAGTATATTGAAACATCTGCTGTTTAATCTTAGTTGTTGACATTATATATATAGAAATCTGGCATAATTATACTGCAAGATACCAGTTTAATGAGTGTATTAATTCTTCATTCTTAACATGATATTGATCCTCTACATTCAGATATTAAATTATATCTGATGGTTTACTTCACCACCAATAACATTGGGTGTTATTGTCTTACACTCTGATTGTTATCAAAGGTTATTATGTTTATCATTGATCACTTTTGGGTGTTACCTTGCTCACACCGATTGATAAACCGATTGATAAATCGGGAGTCTTCTTTGTATAACTTACGCACCAGTTGTTTATCAAGAATTGTCATCACTGATTAGTATTGGATGGGATTAGTTATGAACAGGTACTGTTACTATTATATATATATGTTGAGGCATGACCACGTAGGGTCATGCCCCTACTTGTCTATGTTTCAACATATATATGTACTTGCCCCAGTTTCTATCTGCAGATCATATCAGTAAAATCGGCATATTGATCTCAGACTAAATCAGATTACTACTTCAACAAGCATACCTGATTAAGAAGCCAAGCAATCACAAAGGAACTAAAAGATCTCCTGAATTAATAATGCGAAGACTGAAAATATAATTGCTTAGTCTCCACCAATAAAGATCTATTAAACTTTACACCGACAAGTTCAAACCTCAGAAGGTATGATTAAAAAGCACTTTAAAAATACCCTTCCACTACATTGAAGAGTTATATGTATGGAGGGATAAGCTTTCAAGGATGGCATCAAACCAGGGCACTTATCCATACAGATATCAGCAATCAGGTACATAGGTGGATCAGACCAGCGATTCCTAGTAATTGCAGGCTGTAGCATTCCTTTTTAATGGTGTATACATGAGATGCATGTTTAGTATGCATGATCAAGATGTTACCTAACACATTATTTCTTATTTGAGTTGCTAATCTTTCTAGATTATTAATTTATGTAGGTAAGAATCCAACATGGTAAGTTTAGGAAAGGAGTACAAGGAGGGAGAAACTGTTATGAGGTCCTCTTCTACGTATGCCACCTCATGGCAGTGGCAAATATTCCCATGAGGTCAAGGGGGCTCAAGGATGCTCTGCTCTTGGTCTTAGAAGGGAAGGATGCATTAGGCACCCTATTGTAGTTTCCTCAAACCCTTACCTTGGTTGTCCATTATGTTAAGGAACTCTAATCTTAGGAACAAGGATAAGGGTGGTTATGGAAGATGGGAACAACCATTGAATTCCTCACTAGGTACACGTACTCATATGGACGACAAGTGTCACATGATGGCCAAGAGGGAGAACATCTGCTCTAGAGCCCGGGTTAGAGGATTGATTGGATATGGATTCCCCACTAGGTGCACCCCCTAATATGGATGGCAAGAGCCACATGATTTTGAAGAGGGATAGATTTTCTCTTGGGCCGAAGCTAGAGGATTGATCAAATATGGCTTCTCCACTAGGCATACACCCTCTTATGGATGGCAAGGGCCACATGGTGGTCTAGAGGGATATAATCTGCTCTTGGGCCTAGGGTAGAGGATTTATTAAGGCATTGTATCGTCCTTAATTAGACCACATGCAATTCCATGTGGGATGGCACCTCAACTTTAGTTGATTAAAAAATCTCCACCAAAGCCTCCACTTTGTCATATTTTCATTTTAAGATAGAATATTAATAATAATTAGATAATACAATGTTATTAAATAAATAATTATAATAAAATTATGTTAAAATTTAAAACTAATACCAAAATATAAAAATAGGAAATAATAAGTATTTAATCTATATTATCAATGAAATAATATTTAGTATGCTATTGTAAAAAATTAAAAAATAATAAAAGTAAAATGAATAAATAAAGAAATTAAATTAAATACAAGAGACAATATTGTGGAAAGTATGTTATCCTTTTAAAAGAGAATTTAATAATAAATAATAACAAACACAAATGAGTGAGTAAATAAATAATATAACATAGAGTAATATAAATTAACTAAATCTAATAAAAAGTCGAGATATTTAACAAATAGACACGACTCCTTAAAATTAAGATATAAAAGGGAGGAGAGTTAATTTTAGAGATGGAGAAAAAGAGGAGGAGAAGATAGGAGTTCAAAAAAGAAAAACGGAAGAGGAAATTAATATGAAGAACTTTCTTAAAAGATATCAATGATATTGAAAGGATGTGAACCTTCGAAAAGGTTATAATTAAGAATAGTTGTGACTCTTCAAAAATGTTGTAATTATGAAGTGTTGCGGCTTTTCGAAAGGATTTTAGTTATGAAGCGTTGTGACTTTTCGAAAGGATTACAAACATGAAGTGTTGTTACTTTTCAAAGGATTTGTATTATGAAATGTTGCAACTCTTGGAAAAGATGAAACAAAAAAGTATATTTTATCCTTTCCTTATAATTAGAAAAGCAAGAATTTTAGAAAGTAAATATATAGTTGAGATAGTCTAGAAGAACTAATTCATTGAAGGGCCAACTAATGATAGAGCCACATGGACCAAGCAAAGAAGACTGTAAAAAAAATATGTTGATGGATTATTTTTGTTTAATTATATTTATGAATTTATTTATATTAAGGAATCATACTTGTGGATAATTTATGCATATACATATGTATATTTAAAGATGTAATTTGAAATGGATAACACACATGACTTAATGGTTAATGGTTTAAGATCAAGAGTGTCCCTTTTTAGGGAAGAGAGTGATATTAATATGGTTAATAGCTTAAGATCAAGAGAGTCCCGTTGGGAAGAGAGTGATCTTAATATGGTTAATAGCTTAAGATCAAGAGAGTCCCTTTGGGAAGAAAGTGATCTAAATTTCGATATAAAGCCGTAATATTCGGTATATGTTAACATATGCATATGTGTCAAGGGCAATGGATGGAGAATGTCTCTTCTAAGAAGGACTTTAAAGGGAGCACTTCATATAAGTCAGAGAAGTAACCGGGGATCTAAAGAACCTCAAGAGGGTTATTGATCTCGATGTGAAGATGTCTTTAAAGTTGGGTAAGGATAGAGGGTACAGTAGTGAACTATATTTTATTATTATATAAATTTTAACATTGGTTTTGTAGGTATTATTGTCTTCGCTAGTGGGGACATTACACACCTCATATTGTCTGCCTAATCACCATTTTTTGTTTGAAATCTTTGTTTACCGTATAGGGTAAACGAATATTTATCGCATTAATAGATTAGAATGTAACACAAAACCATATACGTTATTCATATAAGCAGACATGCAATTCCAATTACAATCATAATGATCCATAAATCTATTCGGACGATTTTTGTATACTTTTCGAAGGGGTAACTCAACCATCATGCAACCTTTCAGATACTAACTCAACTCGTCGGCTACAATATAGTTTTTACCGACAACATCATCCCCTCCAAAGGAAAAGTTGTCTTTGGACGACAAAATAGAGACAACTTAATTTATTAAATACATCAAAACTCAAAATAAACTAAGAAGTAGAGGGTTGCGTCCTTGATCTAGCTGGTGTGGTAGATGTCCGCTGTGCTTGGAGCTCGTTTAGTTGTGCCCGCAACTCATGTACCTGTTGCGTCCGAGGGTCCAAATTCAATTTGGCTTGCATCTCGAGTTCTAGTGCCCCCAACTGAGATACAACTGTTGCCTTCTCAACAATGAGTGTTGTGCGCTCCTTTTCCCAAGCCACCTTCTTGGTAGCCAAATTCGCTTCTACTGAGGCTAGTTTGGTAGCTGTCTCCTCCCGAGCCCTTACTGTTGCTACCTAATCTGCCTCACTCCTGTGCAGAGCATAATATGCCTCCTGATACACCTGTACTATCCCTCGCTTGAGCTGCTCAACTCTGTTCTCCACCATAGGCTCCTAAGTATTCCACTCCCGCATCTCTGGGGTCTCTGTGCTTGGCCATCCTCTTGCCTCAAAACATACGGAGAAGGCCGTTGGACAACCAATCCTCATAAATGCCAAGGCCTGCTCTAATTCTTGTACTATCGACTCCAAGGCGTGTCTCTGTGTTGAGACTACTACTCGTCTACCTCGAGTCAGTACATTTGCTAAGTATGTCTTGATATCCTCCTCTATAGCTAGGGAAGGGTCAGATGGGGTGGTGTGCTCTATGGCCAATTGCCTATCTCTATCGCTTCCAACATCCTCTCAACCGTACTCCTTGTTAGAGGTGGGGGTGGTGGTGGTTCCATGGTAGGAAGACTCTTTGTTGGGGTTGGGGGATTTGTCACCTCAAGTGCCTCTTTCATGGGTGAGATAATGACAGGTGTCGGCAGTACCGGTCTGATGCTAAACCTCCTAACCAAATACCCACTCAGCTTCTGCTCACTTAAGTCCTCGGCTGTAGCATCCTCACTGGTCAATAATGCATTGTCTATCGTCACCATAGTAGCTAGACCAGCAGTGCGGCCATTAGTCTGACAAGCATTAACACCTCCCCAGCAATGATGCCAAATGTTTATCATATAGGGTCAATGGATATTTATTGCATTAATAGACTAGAATGTAACATAAAACTAGATACATTATTCATATAAGCAGATATGCAATTCTAATTACAATCATAATGATCCATAAATCCATTCAGAGGATGTTCATATACTTCCTGAAGGGTGGTGACTCAACCATCATGTAACCTTTCAGATGCTAACTCAACCTGTCGGCTACAATATAGTTTTTATTGACACCAATCTTTATCATATGAATTGATTTGATTTAGGATGCGTGTGCCACAAAGATGTCCACACGACATGCATGTGTCCTACATATCTACATATTGGAGGTGTCCATTGGAGCATTGCACCAAAATTTGAGAACATACCATTGATTTATCATTTTCACCATATGACATGCACGTGTCCTATGTATCAATATACTGGAGGTGGTCATTGCGGCATTGCACCAAAATTTGAGAACACACCACTGGTTTATCATTTTCACCATATATAAATAAAAAATTACATTTGATTCATAAGGGTAGCATGGAAAAGATATGTGCATGCTTAGAAGATTGTATTATTGGTTCCAATAATCATCATGAACGCATCAGAACAACCACCTAGGTGACAATTAGATTGACACAACTTGATTTACAAGACGATGCAATCTCCAACATAGCAAAGCACACATTTGAATAATAAAGAACCATAACATTGTACAATCACCTACCAAATATGCCAATTACAACACACTTATTGTGCAAACTTTAAATATCAGAAAACTAATTGATAATGGAAGAAGACTCATAATTTTTTGTTGTGACAATCTTTATAGACACAACACCTAGAACAGATACAAGGATAAGCATAAACTAAGTGAATAAAGTTAAAAGAAAAGATGTAGTCTCCAAAGCTTTGTCAACGCTTTACTGTTGTTGTATCCTCTACAATGCCTTCACTGTGCATTATTGTTATGCTCTAGTCCTTGAGTCTCTCCTTTTTATTTTCACATTCTGAAAACATTCCTAAACCCTTAAAAAATTGATTTTCAGATTAAATCACTTTTTTATTGACCTTGGATGAGTTTTTTCATATGTTTTATTAGATGTTATTGTTTTGTAGTTTTAATTTGATAAATTACATCAAGATATGTATATATATGCTATATATATAAATATAAACTTATGTATATAATTTGAAGATATATATGTATATATATAGCTGGGATGATTCATCTCCTTCGTTCCTCCTAAAGCTGAATGTTTATTTGGAGTCTCTAGATTTAAGAGCTTGCTTTAGTTATTGGATTTGGAATCTCTCCCCTCGGCCTCAAAGAGATGCAGGTTGGATGATTTGGTTCGATGTGGCCCTCTGCATATAGGAGAGTGCCTTTAGAATAGTAGGCATGCGAGGATGGGATCGATTGATCACTCACAAGCAGAGGGAGTTGAAGAATGCTCGCAAGCAGGGTCTTATATAACAAACATGTCAAGGGAAGCCTATAGTTGGAACATCCATACCACATACATGGCAGTGCTAGTACATTTGCAGCGATCTCGGAAAATCAACATGGCATTAGAGCCAAGCTGCAAATGAATAAAAATGAAAGGACACCAAATAAGAACATGCATCGAATTGTATTTTAAATATACAACAGACATCATGTTTATAAGATTATAATCCAAGCTCAATTGAAGATTTTGAAAACAAGGATTCACAAGTTTCCACAGGAATTTATGTATTTTGAGATATGAAGAGAGGGAATAAAACCCTGAACCAAAAAATAGAGGATTCTAGCAGATGAGAGGATGCAGACTTGGACGAGTTTGACCTTGTGAAGGCATTGCAGGCCTCACAATGCCTCCCGTGCAATCAACGCAACAAACAGCCCGTTTCTCATCACACAACTCCTGAAGATACATGAAATGTAAGGGCACCTCACAGATTCCCTGGCCTAGTTGGAGTCCTTCTGAGAAATTTTCATTCAAAGGACGATATAATCTTTGTCAATGAGCAGCTTGGACCTTAACCTTCCATTATCAAATTAACTTGGCTTTTAAACAAGGTTTGTGGCTTTGCGCAATGGATTACTTGCATAGGGAAAATACTAGTCTTGGTCCTATTAATGCTATCCAATAAGATAGTAGGGACTTCTTTGACAATCACTCTCACATCAATACGAGACTTAGAAATTGCAGAAGCACTGATAGCTCGATGCTAGTGCCAAAGGTTGCCAAAAGCCTAATAAAGACCGTGAGGTTTCAAGAATGAAGACCAAAATTTTCCATGCTCCCCTCATGCCCTCTAGGTCGAGGTGACTTATGGTTAATGACTTCCCTAGTTTGGATGATAAGTTTTAAGGCTCTCGATAATATAAAACAAAAATAAAATCATGATGGAGAGTGGATGAAAGAAAAACATCATCATACAAGTCGTCCACCTTACATTGATTGCCCTCTCATCTACACATCGAGCATGTAGATCAAAGCACTCGCTGAAAAATGGATTTGTAGCTCTTTGAGCCCTCTCAAACTCTGCACTCTACAATCTACCATCATGAGACAATACATAGGCTTTGCTTCTTGGACCATATATGCACCCCTAATTTGACATTGACTTTGATAGGTGGCAACTTTGACATTGACTTTGATAGGTGGCAACTCTAACATTGACTTTGACAGGTGACAACTCATGATCAAGATAATGATGGCACATACGAGATTTCAATCTTGAATATCGAGTTTGATTAATGTCATATGAAGACAAAAATTATCGGCACAAGGAATCGTTGACTCATCTAGTGACTAGGATGTTTTCTAGAAAACACGACAGATATATGGTGTGAAGATGGTTGTCAACAAACACACATGTCGGTTACAAGACTTGATTTGTTAAATTTTCATTCAAAGGACTACATAATCTCTGTCATGAGCAGCTCGGGTTTTAACCTTCCACTATCAAATTGACTTGGCTTTTGGACAAGTTTTGTGGCTTTGCGCAATGGATTACTTGCACAGGGAAAATCCTAGTCTTGGTGCTATTAATGCTAGCCAATAAGATAGTAGGGACTTCTTTGCCAATCACTCTCACATTAGTGTGAGACTTAGAAATTGTAGAAGCACTGATAGCTTGATGCTTGTGTCAAACGTTGTCAAAAGTCTAAGAAAGGCCATGAGAGGTTTCAATAATGAAGACCAGAATTTTCTATGCTCTCCTCATGCTCTCTAGGCCGAGGTGACTTATGATTAATGATTTCCCTAGTTTGGAAGATAAGTTTTAAGGTTGTCGATAATATAGAACAAAAATAAAATCACGATGGAGAGTGGATGAAAGACAAACGTCAATACGTAGGCTTTGCTTCTTGGACCAAATCTGCACACTTGATCTGACATTGACTTTGACAGTAGGCAACTTTGACATTGACTTTGATAGGTGGCAACTGTAACATTGACTTTGATAGGTGGCCACTGTAACATTGACTTTGACAGGCGACAACTCATGATCAAAACAATGATAGCACATACAAGATTTTAATCTTGAATATCGAGTTTTATCAATGTCATATGAAGACAAAAATTATCAGCACTAGGAATTGTTGTCTCATCTAGTGACTAGGATGTTTTCTAGAAAACACGACAGATATATGGTGTCAAGATGATTGTCAGCAAACAAACAGGTGTCGGTTCCAAGACTTGATTTGTTATAGATACACCAATTTGACTTCGGCTCAGATTAGATGTTACACAAAGGCTAGGAACATTAAGGAGTCATAGTATATGAAAATTGGTACGTAAAATGAGGCTTCACTATTTTTTTGGTTTAAGTTTCCTAGGATAAGGGACCTTCGATATTTTTCTTTTTTGAGGCAAATACCATTTATTGATAAAAACAATTCTTGTCATGAGTATATGAAAGGTGCCTTATTGTGCTCTATTGGGTTGTCAAATCTTTCAAAGGTTTTGATGAATGCCTTGTTAGCAAGGACCAAGACTTGTGAGTTCTTTGTAGTCACTACCGTTTGGTTGTCTTCAGAATATAATCAATGCATTGTCAACAAGGTTTGAGACTTGAGAGTTACAACATCTTTTATAAAATCAACACCAACTACAAAAGGAAGAGATTATTTTGATAAAGAGGTTATGATGTTGTGCATTGAGAAGATGATTCTATCTAGATATAATGTAACATAACAACCAAGTCAAAATGATTTAAAAAAGAATGATATTGGAGTGGAAATGGAAGATTAATGTTTTGACAAAGATTTTGCAAGAATTTAAAGAGTTTGTGTATACAAGAACTTGAGGTTCAAGGGGTATTGATATTAGCATCTAGAGAATGAACCAAAAGATTGCATCATATATGTTGATTTGCAAATAAGTATTTTCCTTAAGTATTACATTTATCTATTCATCGGAGTCTCTCTCTTATTTGTATTTCTAGACATACTATAAGAGCTATTTGTGATGATCTTTTCCTTTCTCTTCGAGGATGTTATTGCAGGAAAAGGGAGAGTGATATCAGATTTAGAGGGAGTCTGACACTTCTTCAAAGACAATCTTGAATGAGGAGCTCAGATGATTGATATTTAATGGGAGTTCAAAAGTCCTTGTAAGTGACTATGATTTTTATGGGCCTATTCCCTTTGAACATCATTAGGAAGTGACGATTTCCAAATGATCATCACTTGTATTTGCAAAAGTTTTTGAAAGGTGACGATCTTACAATAATTGAATTTTCTATTATGATGGATATCTAAATATGTCTATGTAGATCATGATGATTTTACTTTGCATTGTGGATGTTTATATAGTAAGCATTATGAGAATGCATGTGCACATACCTTATAAACATTTTTTGAGTACATGGTGAATGTCATGTAGATTGATGTTCTGGAGGGTCATTACACAAAGTACTTGGTGAAGATCATGTGACTTGATGTTCTGGAAGGCCATTACTCATAGTACTTGGTGAATATCTTGCATCTCAACATTCTAGAAGGCCATTACTCAGAGAGTATTTGGCGAATATCATTGATATTCTGGGAGACCAAAACTCATAATATTAGATGTGATATCAAATGTTATTTGAGTACTTGGTGAATATCATGTATTTTGGGAGACCAATACTCATGACATCAGACGTGATATCAAACCTTATTTGAGTACTTGGTGAATATCATGTGTTGATATTCTGGAAGACCAATACTCATGGTATTAGATGTGATATGAAAATGTTGAATATCTTTTGATCAATGATATTCGTATGTTACATGGAGGTAATATATGGTCATGTTTTTATCCTCCCTAGCAAGAGGGAGTGTTGATGTTTTGTAGCTTTGCGCAGATAAATTACATCAAGATATATGAGTTTAATTATGATAATGAACAGACATGTCCCTTGAAGGGATATGCCTATTCTCTCACTCTCATATATATAAGGGGAGGCTGGAATTGGAACATATGTACCAAATACAAGGCAGTGCTTGGTACATTTGCAGTGATCCCAAAAAATCAACAGGAGATACTTGCATTTTAGCAATTTCTGCAGCAATAATTGCTGCAATTTTTACTGAAAACATGTTGCCAAGTTTTTAGGTAATTAACTCGCTTGCATGTTTGCCCCACAAGTTCTTACAGGTTTTTTCAACACAAATTTCAACCATTCACTCTGTTTATTTTTTTGTTGTGAGACCTGGCTGATTAATATGATAGTAACATGCAAGGAGAGTAAATAGGTTGTTCACATTAGGGAACCTTTTTCAGGTGCCTTAGGTTGGAAAATGGGTGGTTCTGCTTGAAATTTCATCTTTGTAACTGGAACCAATATCTTTTATTGGGAGCTTATGATAATAACATAGTATGTAACATGGTAGAAGCTTTTTAATATACAGTTTTTGCCAGATATGATGTTTTTCTTTCAGCATGAGCGCAAGAAGAGAAATTAGCAGAATCCATTTCACCATGAATAGTTGAGTTTTTAGATATACTCAGTTTTTACTCTCGATTAAAATGCATTTTGGTAGGTATTTACTATTTTATCATTCAATATGCATTATTAAATGATTTTTCTACCATAACTTTCTGAATTTCGTCCAAAGCTTTTTGTAAACTGAGTATATTGTGTGTTGTTGTGGCAAATTGCAAGGTCTACAAATCTGGATTCATGGACCACTGAGCAATTAAAACTGATGAGTTTTGGTGGTAATGGGCGGGCACGTATCTTCTTTAAGCAACATGGTTGGGCAGATGGTGATGGGAAAATAGAATCTAAGTATACATCAAGAGCAGCTGATCTATACAGGAAGCTTCTTATGAAAGAAGTAGCTAAAAGTGTGACTAGTTCTGTTCCTGCAGTACCTCCATTGCCTGATTCTCCAACTAAATTGGATGCTCCTATAAAGGAATCTCCAGAATATAAAGATACAAGTAGCATTATAGAAGATAAAATTCTGGAGCAACCAAAGGCAGTATTGTCAGGTCCTTCTCGACAACCTCCTGCCAGTGCTGTGAAAAAGACATCAGTTTTTGGAGCAAAGAAGATGAGTGGAGGGAAGTCAGGAGGAGGTTTAGGTGTAAAGAAGCTAACTGCTAAGGTAATTATTGCTCATGTGATTTTTTTTCGCTGTAGGCATAATAGATTTGATATTCGGCTTCATTCTTCCCTGAAGGGTTATCAATTTTTTAGTGAGTCCATTATGGTTTGATGGTTTTATTCCTCTGGTTTGCAACATGGATGCTGTGAGTGACTGCTATTTTCTCTCGGGTTTTGTCATTTTATGGTCAAGATGTATCTTTTGTCTCTCTTTATTTGTTTCTCTGCTATTGGTATTCTTCCTGGTGCAGGTCGTTTCTGCATGTCATGCATTTATTTAGTTCTTAAGCAGTCTCATCATCTAAATATTTTCAACTAAATGATCTCTAATCAATTCTATGTTGTCCATTCTATAACTCTGCATTCATAGCTGTGACATTGGTGATAGGAAATTTGACTTCAAATTTTTGATGGGTCTGCAAATATTTGAACAGCCAAATGAGAATCTCTATGATCAAAAGCCATCTGAACTCCCCATTGTAACACCAGTTGCAACAAGTTCAGTAACAGAGTCAGCGCCTCCTCGAACCTCACGTTTTACTTATGCAGAAGAGCAATCAATGACTAATTATGATGGCCAGACTTCTTCTAGTCATGTTCCAGCACCATCCACCAGTATGGACTTGTTCTCTGAATTTGGTCTGTCAGGGAACCGTAAATCAGGAGGTTCTAGCCGCCCTAGACCACAGGTATGATATTCTATTGGCGTCTTTATCAAATAATATCAACAATGTACTATTCTGGCCTATTATAAGCACAATTGTAGGATGCATAGTGTTTTCAAGGTTATTTATCTGTGACATCATCTTGCTTTTGTTTGGATAGAAGATTGAAGAAACTGGTGAGGCACAACGGAAGTTTGCAGGTGCAAAATCCATATCTTCTTCTCAATTCTTTGACGAGGATAAGAAGATTGTTGATGCTGATGGTCAGATGCGTCTGCAGAAATTTGTGGTAAGATTGTTTTCTGAATTTCATATCTTGCTGTTGTATACAACTGCAAGGCTTCTTTTTGATCCTGAGATGTGCTTTCCAAATGTTCATTTACATATCAAGGTATTCATCTTTGGATGTCAATCTGTTCCCTTGTCGCTGGTTCAGGTTCTGGTTCAGATCCTTGTTTGCTTTTATGTATTCAGTTTGTTTTGGATTTTTGTTTATTAAACAGATATTATAACCTAGAAACAAGGATAGCCACGTAACTTACATTTAATTAATAGAACAACTGTAATTTTTTATAAATTGGTATTTTGCTGATATTAAAGACGTAACCCCTTTTTTGCAAACCTTACATAGCATAAAAATTGAAATTAAGACCTACTTGTTATGTGTTGGATGATTAAAAGTAAAGTCTTTGTTCTAAAATTTTCAATAACGTGAAGCCAATATTTTTTTTAAAGATAAATGCAGAAGGTAATACTCCAAAAGGTCTCTAAAAATCTAAAGGCAAATGTGGTAACAGATGATTACATCTCCATAAATCTATCATTTCATATTTATATTCATCACCCATAATTGGATTGAGTAGGAGGAGGAAAAATCAAAGGTGCTGTTAAGTGAGAATTTTCTTGGATTCTATACTGTAATGGCATTGTTTGTATGATTGTTGAAAAACTCTGCTATATATTGCTAATAGTGCAATATATCACCCATAAATATTATAATCTAATTTAATAGTGAATTTATATTCATGCTGTTACCTATATAATAAATTATAATTTTATAATTGTGTTTATAACTTATGAATATATTCACAAATTATAAATGCTGTATACATTCAGTATGAATATATTAAATTTATAAAATTGTATCTATTCTTTAGATTTTTAGTGTTTATTATTTGTAAAATTGTAAATGAATGTTCATGAAATAAATTATAATTTTGTATTAATCTAGAGTCACAATGTAGAGATTCATAAACTTATGAAATAGATTTCTGATTAATAAATATTTATTAAAATATATTCATAAATTTAAAGATATCAGATTTCCACAATCCATTTCATAAATTTATGGCTATAGATTAATTAAGATGGATTTACAATTTTACAATTCATGAATAAAGATCAATAAATATAGATTTGATTCTCCAAATTTTATAGGTTTATTATTGTACTAAAGTATTATTTATTTTATGCTTTCTAATTATTGGTCATCTATTTTTGCTAGTTTCTCTAAGTCTACCTATTTCTTTACAAGATGGATGGTGACAGAACAAGGGACAAATAATTGAAACATGGACACCAGGAGCAAATCAAGGAGATGTGACTTGTAACCTAACACTAAATAAATGATTGGGAGCATAAGTTGGCTGAAATATCACCTTGCAAAGAATCCATGTAATTATATTAGGTGTGATGGCTGCCTCAAAGAGGCTATGAGGGAGGCTTTGGTAAGCCTTGAAGAATATTGGAAAGCCTTGAAGAATATGCACAAAAGAAGGTAGCAAAAAAAGGACAATGGAGTCCATGGAAGCATTAATGGGGGATTTTAGTTCTACAGGCTTACAAATAGGTGTATGGCTTCTTCTTCCATTAGGCCATGGATACAGGGAGTGGCAAGTGTGAGCAAGCATATATCAAACTTTTGGGTGGCACGTAATACTCTTAGTGCTCAACTTGAATTGCAAGGCACTGCATGGAACAAAGAGATGCACTAGAAGACAAAGGTGGTAGTTGCAAGATTTTATTACTACAACGATATCTCCTTCAATGTTTTATGTAGTCCATATTGGGATCAATTGGCCACTGCAGTGACCGTTTCTGTTAAGGGGCTCAAAGCCCCAAGTCGTCATGGGGAGAGTGGTTTGTTGTTACACAATGAGGTCCAAAACATTCATCAATTTGTGGAAGAGCAAAGAAGAGTTTGGGAACAAATAGGTTGCACTATTATATTGATGAGTGGGCATATGGCAAGAATAGTACACTAATCAACCTTTTAGTTATTTGAGGGGGATAGTAGGTGAAAAATGTAGACTTTGTGCAACACGTTCGATGAAATGGCGGTTGAAGTGGGAGTGGTTAATGTTGTTCAAATTGTGACTGATAATGCAGCTACATTATGTGGTAGCTAGTAGATTTCTGATAGATAGGTACCCTTAGAGATGTCTTGACTTGCTCCTTAAGGAGCTAAGGGAACTGAGATTGATGGAGAAAGTGGGTGAAGATGGAAGGAATATCACAAATTACATCTGCAATCACTCATGGGTCACGAGTCTTATGAGAGAGCACATTGATGGTAAAGATCTTGTGTGATTGGGAGTCACACGCTTTGACACTAATTTTCTTACCTTGCAGAGCATATTAGCCACATTGGCCAACCTGAAGCAGATGTATGTGAGTGATATATGGTTGGAGAGTCCTTATGCCAAGAAGTTTGAAGCAAAGAAGGTTGTGAAGGCTTTGTTTGATGTTTAGATATGACAAACTAATGGAGGAGATGATGAATGTAAGTTTTCAAACCTTGAGTAATGATTTATTATTTAATTTTCATATATTGCAATTCACTGATTTTTGTTAAATTATTATGTCTAGGCATGGGTATCTATATGACATCATAGATAGGGCCAAAGAAGTCATTCAACACTTGTATAAGTCAAATTAGACCAAATATAAATCCATATGTAACATAATCGATCGTAGGTGGAACTTGCATCTCCACTAAGATATTCATGCTTTTCCTGAATCCCCCAATTTTACATCAACACTTTTAGAGCAAATGCAAAGGTTCAGGTCAGCATGGACACATGTATTCATAGATTAGTTGCTGATTTGGACCTTTGAGCCCTTGTACTTGATGTGTTTCAGAGCTATAAGAGGGCCGATGGACCATTGCTGTCTTTTCATCTGTTTGCAAACGTAGGAGAGAGACACCTTGCAAGCAGGTAAACAAGAACATTTGTTTCGTTTCATTTTACCATTTATTTTACTCATTAAGTGGGCTGGGTTCACAAATTTAGATTGGTCAAGTTGATTTGTTGATAGGATGTCCACTTCTTTGTATGATTTCAATTTTGGTAGGGGTGTAGTCACATAAGATAGTAAAAAGAAACAAGTAGTATTTCTTTCCTCAACATAATTAGAGTATCAGGGAAGAGTCAAAGTAGTGTGTTAGGTAATCTGTCTAGGGAGGATGTTTTTAGATATGTAAATGTTTCAAGTTGGTCCTTAAACCCTTGTATTGTGAAAATATTGGGGTGTTGAAGGTGCCAAGAATTTAATTTTTGAGGAGTGTAAAAAACATGTCAAGCTTATTTCCTATGGCAACTTGTGGAAGATAGACTTGTGACATTGTAATATGTTTTGACAAAGGACTATATTGGAGACATTCTTACAAGTTGGTGATGTAGTCTATCTAGGGAGGTTGTTTTTAGATGTGCAAATGTTTCAAGTAGGTCCTCAAGCCCTTTTATTGTGAAAATAGAGGGGTGTTGAAGGAGGCAGCCAAGAATTTAATCTTTGAGGAGCATACAAAACAAGTCAAGGTTGTTTCCTATGGCAACTTGTGGAAGATAGACTAGTGATATTGTATTATGTTCGAATTGAGGACAATGTTGTAGACATTCTTACCAAATCTTTAAGTCTTCAAAAATTCATCAAATTTTTGGATAAACTTGGTGTAGTTGATAGATTGACCATTAAAAGAGGATTGTGTTGTGAGGTTTCTCACTATTGCCCCAATGCAAATGTAGACCCCCTCTTTTTCCTTTAGTAGTAGTAGTTGTTTGGTGGTAATTTTCAAGTCTCCAAGTCAAAGAGACGAGTTTGAGCAACTTTAGTCAAGTCTGTCAGGGATGCTAGGGAGAGTTGGGCTAAGCTAGCCAAAGAGTTGAAATCAAGGATATGTGATTTAATGAGTTAGAAGCTTTTGAAAATCCTTGTTCTAGTTTTGATTTCATCTTAGAAAGTCATGAAAGATTGTGGGAGGCAACACTGCTGGAGGAATGTTGAATCTTGAAACTTAGCTGTCTAGTTTTTTGGAAACTCCCAAAATCTGTAGGCGTAAATGATGTAAAGACTGTTGAGTGTCGTGTAGTATAGGTTTGATGACAGGAAGATAAATTTATTGTGTTGTACTTGTCATTGATGTTAATTTAGTGTTGTAATGGTTGATAGTGTTTGAGTAGTTGAATCCAATGTTGCAATAGGAATTAGAGTGTGCGGTTCTTATGGGAGACTTAGAGATGTTTCTAGATGTTGTATGTTGGTTTATAGAGGTTTCACAACATGCATGGAGAGAGTTATGATTGATTGGAAGATGATAGAGAAACCAAAAATGCAAATAGTGATAGAGGATGAATGATTTGATTGGTCTATCAAATTTGTGTGGATATTGTTGTTGTGGTTTAGTTTGAATCATCTTGATTGAGCTATGAAATTGTAGTTGCAATTGCAAGGTGATTGGAATATTGGAAGGCATAGTTTCAACGAACAAAAGATCGTTTTGTGTGGGTTGGCAACATATTTGGAAAGTCGGTGTTATAGCTTCAATTGGTGATTCGATTGGCTGGGGTGAAGCTTTTCATGAACCAGGTGTAGGCCAAATGTGCAATGATGAGTTGGCTTTGCATTGATCAAGGCGATCAGATTTATCAAGCACATGATAAGTGTTCGAGTAGTTGAATCCAATGTTGTAAGAATTGGAGTGTGCGGATCTTATGGGAGACATAAAGATGTCTCTAGATGATGTATGTTGGTTTGTAGAAGTTTACAACATGCATGGAGAGATTTATGATCATTGAAAGTTGACAGAGACGAAAGAGCAGATAGTGACAAAAGATGGATGATGTGATTGATCTATCAAATTTGTGTGGATATTGGTGTTGTGGTTCAGTCTGAATCATCTTGAAGCTATGAAATTGTTGTTACAATTGCAAGCTGATTAGAGTATAGGGAGACATAGTTTCAATGAATAGAAGATCGTTTGTGTAGGTTGGCAACACATTTGGAAAAGTCGGTGTTAGATCTTCAACCGATATGATGATGCGGCCGGTTGTGGTGAGTCTTTTGTGATCTAGGTGTTATGGTGACATGGAAGGTCAAATGTGCAATGATGAGTTAGCTTTGCATTGATCATAGTGATCGGATTTATAAAGCACATGGAAGCGTATTGGAAGAGTCTAAAAGTTTGACTATTCTTGATAAAATCGATGTGTGAATGAATTTGGAGTCTAAAATGGATCTATAAATATATTAATATTGTTTGGTATTACTTTTGGGTGGACTAGGATGAAGTGCGAAGATTCAAACAATGAAATTCAAATGTAATATGTTTTGTTTAAGGCAATGGCTGCCGTAGTGAGTGGAAAATGCACTTATATCCAGTTTGGTGAATTGTGAAGTTGTAGATTGTGGATGTTTGGGTGTGATCAAGAGAAGGGTGTGGAGAGCCTGCAAGAAAAGCAGAAGAATGAGCTTAACTGGATTTGTACTGGCTAAGGAGAAGTGTTATTCTCAAAGAAGTTCTCCAAGAAAGCCCCTTACCAGGTTGGTCCTTGTTGGCAATTTGGCTAAGGTAGATATTGAATGTTGTCATTTATGGCAACATATCTTCAGTATGAAGAAGGCAAACCTTGAAGATGAAGTTATGGCATTCATAGTTAGAAAATTATCTAAGTATCTGTTAGTTTATCTGGCAAAGTAGAAACAGTTTTGATATACGTAGTTGACAGACATTATTGGCACATGTGCAATTAGGTACAAATGAGACAAAATGTCAGGATGATGTGTTCGAGTGCACGAGTCAGTATAGAAGGAGATATAACAGTTTTACGAATTGAGGCAATATACAAACAAGAACAAAGTATGACAGGAAATGAATAATTATGGATTAAGTAAACAAAATAATTACTTAATTTATTAGGGACGACATCCTAGATATTAACCCTAAGACAAGAAGTTGTAATACTATATTTTGTCAAGCGTGTGAAAGGTTGAAGGCCGATTGGATAGTATTTTGAGAATTACAAAGATATAAAGGAAAGTTTGTAAATGCAAAGTTAAGTGTGCTTCTAAGGAAGACTATGCAAACTTTATATGATGCGTATTCTGATGTATGATTAGAGGTATGCAAGTTTTGTGAAGAGTAGCAAGAGTTATATCAAATATTGAAGATATCAGCCATAAGCAGAGATGTTTTTTGTATTTTTTTTTTGTATCAAGGAATTACATTGCATATTGCATATTTGGGTAGTGGGCTTTTCTTACATACATTTTGTATTTGTATATAACAACTCCTAACAGGGTTGAGGCTTTTAACAAGGCCCCAGTCCTCTAACAAGGATCAAGACACTATATGCATGTAGTAGACTCCTACCAGGGTCAATCTCTTCAACCAGATACTTTTGATTAGTGGATCATTTTGTGGGTATCATCCCCACCGGTGTTTTCCCTTGGCCAGGGTTTTCCTAGTTAACAAAATATGGTGTTATGAGTTTTCTTATTGCATGGTTACATTTATTGTTCTGTATAATTAGTTTTCTTTGATTGCAAGTTATAAGGCAATTAACGATATCTAGTTTTTGGCTAAAGTTTGTAGAATACTGATTCACTCCCCCTCTTAGTATTCCCTATTTCTAACAATCCTAATATGTCTTAAGTTGAAATCCTCTAACCAAGTGGCCCTTTACTTAAGGTTGTAAGTCCCTTAATTGAGTTACTCCTAATAGGGCTAGAGGCAAATCCCTTAATTGGGTGACTTCTACAAGGTCTTGGTCTAGCAGGGCATTTGTAAAGCTCCCAATAGAGCTAAGCCTTTAACATGTCATACTTTGGAAGAGTGCAAATAATTGTGGGTACTAATTTCCATTGTGGATTTTCCCTTTGACCCAAGGGTTTCCATGATAAAATTATTGGTGTTTTTGTGTTGCATGTTTGGATGGTTTCATTTGTTTCATTGTTTATTGTTGCACAAGTTATATGTTGATGAATGTTATTGAATGACTGATAAAATGTTTGGATTTGGTAGATTACTGGTTTTACCTTAGGTAATCTTGTACCTTATAATACAAGGTAGATTATTGCTTCTCCCCCAGGTAGATTACTGATTTTCCTCCAAGTAATCTTGTAATCGAGAGAAGGGTGTGGAGAGCTTGCAAGAGAAGCAAAAGATTGAGCTTAATTGGATCTGTACTGGCAAAGGAGAAGTGCTATTCTCAAACAAGTTCTTCAAGAAAGCCCTGTATTGGGTAGATCCTAACATGTCTTAAGTTGAAATCCTCTAACCAAGTGGCTCTTTACTTAAGGTTCTAAATCCCTCAACTGAAATACTACTAACAGGGTAAAGCTCTTAATAGGGCTAGAGGCAAATCCCTTAACTCGGTGACTTCTAACAAGGTCTTGGTCTAGCAGGGCATTTGTAAAGCTCCCAATAGGGCTAAGCCATGTCATACTTCAGAAGAGTGCAAATAATTGTGGGTACTAATTCCTACTGTGGTTTTTTCCTCTAACCAAGGGTTTCCATGATAAAATTATTGGTGTTCTTGTGTTACATATTTAGATGGTTTCATTTGTTCATTGTTTATTGTTGCACAAGTTATATGTTGCTGAATGTTATTGAATGGCTGATGAAAATTTTGGATTTGGTAGGCTACTGATTTTCCCCCAAGTAATCTTGTACCTTATAATACTAACAATTGTTATCAGAGCGTTGGTCCTCTTTGTGGTAAGCTTAAAAGTTTGGGGAAAAGATCCTATGATGAAGAAAGGTCCTAATTCACAATAGAGAACTATACAATATGGAGCGATTGGATGAAGATTTATCTAAAGGCATGGGGTCATAATTTTGGAATCATGTTGAAACTAAATATGTAGGTCCTTTTGGGTCTCTTTCTGCATATCAATTGAAGGAGCAGTAGGACAATAAGCAAGCATTGGAAGCTATAGTAAGTACTCAACCCAACATTGAATATATTGATATACATGTGCTAGAGACTACTTATGAGGTTCAGGAAAAGCTGAAGCTAATCTATGGTGGAGACAAACATGTGCAAAAGGCCAGGTTAGATAGTATGAAGGGCAAATACGATGACATGAAAATGGTGGAAGGTGAGAACACTGCTCAATGTGACCAAAGAATAAATGAAGTAGTTGGTGCTACTAGAAGTAATGGTGGTAACATTGAAGAAGAGGATGTGGTAAGTAAAATGTTGAGACCCTTGTTACCTGTTTATGCCATTAGGGTTTCTGCCATTCATGAGTTAAGAACAATAGATAATGTCTCTATTGATGGATTGATTGGTCAATTCACTGTCTTTGAATTGAGTAACTATGACAATAGTATTCCTAGAGTTGAACCAACTTCAAGGCCTCTTTGGAGTTTGAATCTATTTTGGAAGATGAAAGAAAGCGAGAAGAATTTGAAACATTAACCTCAACCTCTGTACCTTGTGTTAAATGCACCACTTCATGTTATTCTTTATTGGTGCAATTAATAACTGAACTTGTGCCTGTTTAACGTATTATTGATAGCTGCTTTTGCACTTCCTTAACCAAATTGTGATGCATGTTAATTCCTTGAATATTATTTCGTCCTTTCTAATGCCTCTAATATCAAATATTAATCTCTTTTGTGTATACTTTCGTTATTGTTATCTGCACCAATCCATAATTCCTTGAATATTATTTCGTCCTTTGTAATGCCTCTAATATCAAATATTAATCTCTTTTGTGTATACTTTTGTTATTGTTGTCTGCACCAATCACTTTGTTTGAGCATCTGTCTATGTCAATGGGTCAATATTTTACATGTGTTGGTATCTATAGGAGAGTATAAGATGTTGTGGTAAAAAATGATGACATGACTGTATGTAGTTAGTGTTAATTCCTTGGTTGAGCAGTATTAATCAATGATCTTCCAGTGGCAGTTTCTCTTTGCAGTGATACTAACGACACCCCTCAAATACTTTAGCCTCCCAAATTGTTCTCCACTTGATATCACTCAATGTCTAACAGTGGCTTTAATGATTATCATAGTTCATTGCTTTGATTTCCTTAATCGTATGTTAATTCTCTTTCCACCATTATGGATTGTGGATGAATCGCTTCACACAACTCTGTCATAGGTTTGGCAATCATTGGCTTCTTTCGCTTGATACTTCATCTTTATAATGTTTCCTTTTATCATACGTTAGACAAGTCACAGCAACCATTAGAGGGGTACTTGACAACGTCGCTCTTAAATACATCTGAATTGTCAGTTAATCTTCTAAGATGGTTACCAATATAACTTGTATAGTTTACATGAGTCTAAGACAACTAACACAATGCTGTATTTGATGTAGAGTATTATGGACGGCTCATCTTTTTTAGTAATTGATATAAGCTTTCATCACTTGGTATACTTCCTCAACATTATCATGATGGCCAATTACACTTGAACCGTATGTTTTCTACAATTTTGTCTTCCTAGAGACCTTGCAAAATTGTGATATTTGGTTGATGTAATGTTCAAAGGATGGCGGCATCACACTTCTTTAAAATACATACATCTGCACTTAGTGTACATGGAGGGGCATCGCACTTCTTTAAAATACATACCTCTGTACTTAGTGTAACATGGAATTAAATTAAGAACTGATAATATGATCTAGAAACCAGAATTCATGCTCTGCTGATAGTACAATATTTTGAAAAAAGAAGAAAATTAAAAGAAATACAAGCAACGTAACAATTTCTATTGGACTATTGTAATGCTTCTCTAATGGTCATCTTAGTTAGTCTTTAGTTTACTAGACAGTTTCTATTTCCTTCTTTAGTTCACGATTGTTTCACAATAGAAACATCATCTTTGATAATTTATATAAAGGAGTTTTCATCTCGTCTGTTTACTACAACATTGATTTACCATAATAGGGTACTAGAGCAGGTCGATGGGATTTCATAAAATTTGCCAATATTTTTGTAGAATAACTTGAGCCTCTTTTGATGTGAATTTTTTTCAGAAGTTTGTTTTTCAATTATTTTAAAATAAAAACTATTTGAGGTAGTTTATGAAAAAATTGTGGTTTGTCTTTGAAGATTTTTGCCGAAATCGCTAGTCTGGTCAAGGGTTTTAATTGCCCGATTTCCTAGTTTGAGTGGAAGTCTCAGAATTCTGAGGATTGCATGTACTAACATGTTTGTTCCATGTACTTGCATGTGCTATTTTACCACGTAAAGTCTGGTGTTTTGGCACATGAAGGTTCCTTTGATGGGTTTTCATAAATTTTTCCTTGAATTTTTTTATGGGTATTCATAGTTTTTCCCTTAAAAAAATCTGTTGGGTTTTAATAATTTTTTCCTCAAAAACTATGTGTTGCGTTTTTATGAATTTTTCCTCAATTTTTATATAGGGTTTTACCACATTTTCCTCAAAAACAAAGCTCTGTATTGTCTGATCTGTGTCTTGGATTTTGTTTTCTGGTTTTGATCAATTTTCATCTAAAAAATTGTGGCTTTTTGCGATCTTTTTGGACTCAGTGCTCATCTTCAAAAGTTCTTGGTGAATCATCTTGCAATCTATTTTGGGGCATAATGCTCGGTTGCAATTTTTTTCGGCATTTTCCTCAAAGTCATGGTTTTAGTTTCATCTCGGTGTCTCTAGCTACAAGGAGTGATACATTCATTACCCAACATTAGATTGGATGGCTTCTTGGTCATTAACATTTTGTAGATCCAAGGAGGGTCTCAACAAAAACAAAATGTCCTGGGAGAATTTATGACCACTAGACATACAATCTTCTATAGGGTAGTTAGACGATGATCATTGAAGGAGGGTATTAGAATATTGGAATGTTTCTCTAATGGTCATCTTAGTTAGTCATTAGTTTCTATTTTTGTCTTTAGTACACAATTGTTTCATAATAAACCCATTATCTTTGTAAATCTATACAAGGAGCTTTCATCTTCACTGTTTAATATAACAACATCGATTTACCTTTACAATTTCATCCTTGAATGACAAGAAATGGTGCTATGAAAAATAAGAAGCTACATGAAATTAAATTGAACTCAAAAGAAGTACGAGGCAGGATTAGAAATCTCTGTGTTATGTGCTTGAAGTTTCGCATTCTGAGTTTCCTTATGATCACAGGCAATAAGAGGGAAAGTATTTCATCTGCCGTGCATACTTCCTACTCAAAGTGGCTTTATCCTTCGCAGGGGTGTAAATATGGTGATGAGAGAAACTGTCGAATCTAGTGGATGTTCCCACACAACTAGTCGGTTATATACTATAGATTCTTCTGACTAGTATGACCTATGACTGGGTTATGTATCTGGATCCATCAAAGTTTCAAACTATCACTAACCTAGTATAGTCCCCTCAAAGATTAGCTCATGTTTACTTATGATTAAACACTTAACTAGACCTAAGCCTCTTATCTAGAATGCATAATGGCATTGCCCTTTTAATGTTTTCATTATTACATTGGCCAGTAGAGTAATTAATCAACCAAATATTCGGAGCTGTCAAAAAGACCAGCTAGCTATTAAAATGGTTATATAAAAGATAATTCAGAGATTAGGCTCAATGGTCCTAAAATATTTGAATTCCTGGTTAACACTGGTAAGGAATTATGAGGACCTTTTTCCTTTACTTATACATTCACAATGTGCTATATCTGTAACCCTTCATGCGCACTTGCAAATACATCATGAATTGTGAAATATGTCCTCTTTAACCTTACCTCATAGTCCATTATCCACCCAAGTTGAATCACAATTTTTAATTAATCGTTTTTAGCTTCAGGACCCTATCCAAAAGTGATGCCATACTGAAATAAAGGTATACATTTTTAATGACATTCCACATCTGACTAACAAAATTATAGCTTGCAATGGTGAAGGTTTAACTAAAATTTCCGTAAAACCCTTAAGTCAATATAGTGCTGTTATTTCAAGAGCCAATTACGTGTGGTGAGAATGTTAAAATGGGCTAGGGTTTTATGTGAGTACATAAATCTTTAAGAATACAGTGCTATTGTATTTACGGTCAGTTGGGAGTTGAGAAAATATGAAAATCTACTAGATTTTGAACATAAATTTCTTAAATCATTGAGTATAGAGCTGTTAATTTCTACTGCCATTAAGAACAAAGGAAGTATGAAACCTGCTATGATATGAGCTTAACTTCATAAATCTTTAAGAATTATAATGCTGTGAATTTCTATAGGTTCTAGGAATGCAAAAATTCTGCGATTTTCCCCGTTGAGCAAATAATTTCTTTCTATTAAAGTTGGATAAAGCTTCCATGTTTACAAAGTACTTAACAGCATCAACAAATCATTTACTACAGCAAATTGGAGTAAGTATTAACAGTAATATTTTTCTTCTGACAAATTTAATAACCTTAAACCAAATTATAATGCTTGATTAAGATGAAAAGGATAAAATCAACAACCATATTAAATAATGTAGACAACTGGAAACCATTTCCCTCGTCTTCATTATTTGAAGCTCATATTCAAACAAATTGCTCTAAAGAGGAGAACTAATAGAGCCAAGCAACCATGGATGGAGAAAGGGTGCAGATTCGAGGAAGAAACTAGCTAAATCAGCCCGTTCCCACGCCACTTCTCCCGGCCATTCCTTCTTCATACTCACACCACTCTCAGCTACGCCTCTTATTTCCCCTTGCCGTGAATGACTTAATGAAAGAAAAACCCAAATACTTCAAGCATGCATCCTACCGAATTCCCTTTTTTTGATTTCATTTCATTTAAACTCAATTTCATTTGAGTTTTTATTTCCTTCACACAGAACACATGATTTGCATTTTTTTGTTTTGTTTATTTTTTAGCCAAACTCAAATTTACCATGCCTTATTCATATTATATCAAAAAGGTTGCAATATTAAGTAGGAATATATATTTCCAAGTATCTGATAAAAAAATTCTCCTTACTTTTGTATGAAATAACTATATAAAGATGGTAAGAGATTATTATGAGACATTACTCAAATTCTTTTCCATCAATTATTGAATGAATTTCAAATTTCCTTAAAAAACTAATAATTTAATTAAATGAGACAGCTATTTAAATTCTAGAGGTTATAATAAAATGTCAACCAATTATGTAACTATGTATATATCTACCTCTATATATATATACACACACACACACACACACACACACACACTTAATATCTTAGTAATTGTATAAACGTATTTATATACAGACATACAGTTGTGTGCCATCATACTATTGTCCACGCTTATATACAGACACACATATATACGTACTACTCATAGCACATTATATAAATAATGAATAATTAAGTAATTAAGTACATTATAACAATAACGCAGAAATGGTATTACCTGTCCTAATAAGGAAATAGGTTAGCCAAAGTCTAGAGCAAGATGTAAGGTCCTAATGACAGGTATACTATCAACTCAACTACTGACAAAGTAAAACCAAATAGGCTCTAATCAGCTCCACCAACTATGCTTATCTACAACCTCATCTTATCCAAAACTTATCAGTTTGGAATTTCAGTTAGCGCAAGGCTCATGACCATGTTTGCATCCCAGACCTGGTGTTACTTTCCCTCTCTCCACAGAGGACAATCTTCTCCGGCAACCACTCAGACAAGAACTATAGTTAGTCTGAAATCATCACATTGATCATAATACATATGAAATAAATCAAATATCAACTCTAATTATGAACATAGCATATTATCATTTCTCTTAGACAGTCTGAGCCACTGTTCCATGGAAGCATGAAATATAACATCTAGGGCATCAATAATAGCGTAACCACTGTTCTATGAAAAAGGAAATAAACCATCTAGGGTGTTAAATTACACAACTCTGTTTTATGCACCTAGGGCATCAATAATAGCGTAACCACTGTTCTATGAAAAAGGAAATAAAACATCTAGGGCATCA
Organism: Cupressus sempervirens; assembly: GCA_028749045.1. Taxonomy (NCBI): domain Eukaryota; kingdom Viridiplantae; phylum Streptophyta; class Pinopsida; order Cupressales; family Cupressaceae; genus Cupressus; species Cupressus sempervirens. Next base: position 159,610,480 of record CM053789.1, read on the forward strand.
AATTACACAACACCGTTTCATGAAAACAAGAAATATAACATCTAGGGTATGAAAGAACATAACCACTGTTTCATGAAAACAAGAAATATAATATCTAGGGCATCAAATAACATAACCACTGTTTTAGTAGTCAGGAGGGATGTGACACCTAGTGCTAGTCACTTCTTAGGTTTGATATTTTGAGAAAATTGTGAAATTGTATGAGTAAGACAATTTTCTGATGCTCGTATAGGTGTTTCATGCTGGCGAGATGACAAGGTCACTAATTGGAAATTTTGAGGCTTCTGTTTATGCATGTGTAACCTAATTCTAGTTATACACAAACTCTCTGAGTTGCAAGTCCAATTCACTGGATGTCCTTTGATTCAATTTATTCATGGTACTCGATTTAGAATTAATCTAGTTTGCAGGAGCTCGATACTAACTTGCAATGCTTAGTGTTTTTTACTTATGTTGCATGACTGCCTGCCACCATGGGTTGAATCCACTGCCTAACACTGGAGTAGTTACGTAATGTCAAAATCTCCAAAGCAGTCATCTGACTTGAGAAGAAAACCAATTAATTTGAAATAGGAACGTTAATCAAATTGTCTATCAGCATGAGTGATTATATGGGCGAAATTAGGATGATAGTCAGATCCAGTTTTGGTAGCATCCACTTTAATTTGTATCTTTGCATTGGTAGAGATTGCGGTATCAAGGAACTTGCATATGATCTATCAAGCTTGGATTATATCAATTTTCTTTGTCAATAAATTAAGTTTTTTTGTTAATGCTAGATGCTTTTGACTTCCCATGATTGTATTTCAAGAACCCTCACATGATCATTCTTACCCGCTTTTCATCCAGTCAAGGAGTCTTTCCATATACAGTTAGATCACTAAACAAGAAAGGGTTATTTATCCAGTGGTAAATCTGAGTTCTGTCAAGGGTTTTCAGTAGTGGGCACCAGACATTCCTCTTATAAAGAACATGAGGTTGTCACCCAAGAAACTGCATAGAAAACAATGCTGCATTATTTTCCTGTGCTAAATAACAATTGAACCATGTATTGAGATGATCCTATAGATTTTTCGAAAGCTATGAATTTAAGTTCTTGAAGGACAGATGTGAAAGAAGATTGGAAATGACTGATGGCATCTTTTATTTTTAGATAACATCATGTCTTTAAAAGAAAAGGTGGATGCACAAAATGATTGCTAAAAAGTAGATTCAGGTGTTTGAAAGCATTTTAACAATCCTGACAAAGTTGCTTAGAACAATACATGTTCAAATGTTAAATGAGGATGTATAACATATGCGGACAATAGTAAACTCTGAAAATCTTATTATTGGCACATTATGAATTTGTATTTTGTAATTTATAGCTTTTTGTCATGTTAGTAAAGTATTTCCTGTAATTGAAATCTTATTGCAGGGATCATCTTCAATATCAAGTGCACAATTCTTTGATCGGGATGAAAGTGGCACCAATGCTTCAAATCTTGACATTACTGCTAGTGAGCTTTTATCAAAGCTGGCCGTGCAGGTACAATATTCTACTCTAATTCTGGAGATATGTTTTGAATGACTTCTGATACCTGTGAAATATTTAAATTCTTAATTTTATTCCCAAGGATTATTGACTGCAATCAAGAATAGTATTACTAAGATTTCCATCCAGTTTAGTTAATATTTTCCAAGCACGTTTTTCCCCTACAAAGGGATTAACTGATTGCCATTGTTTAGTGGTTCTATGTTTCTATGGAACTTGTGTTCTATATCATGTTTCCAGTATTAATTTTTTCTCTTAGCTTATTGCACTCATTGGAGATTTTTTGTCCCAATAGATTACCATACAATTGATTGCCATCATTACCCAACTATTTTCTCTTTAATTGTTTAAATAAAAACCTGGTTATTGAATAATTAGCCAATTTATATCCTCTTATCAAATAAATAATACTTTATTATTTAATAAATACTGTCACCATTCTTCCTCTATAAGTGGTCTCACAATAGCGGGTTACACTGTTTTTCTAGATTTGACACTGCAATAAATATTCTGAATTTTTCTTTCACATTTGGACACCTATTGCTACAAATCTATTAGGAGTTTGAAGATGATGTATATTAGTGATTTTTGTAGGTATGATTGAGGAGTAGAGAGGTTAAACCAAATATTTTTTGATCTAACCATTTTTAATTAGTTCCTTCAAATGGGATCCTCTCAAGGCTTAACTAATCATATTTTCTTAAAAACGTGTGATATCAGCAAAAATCAACATGTTTGACAAAGTGTAAACCACTATTGTGCGGTCACCTATATTTATCACTATTCACCCGCATCCATTTATTTTAATGAAAATATGATTAGTTAAGCCTTGAGAGGGTCCCATTTGAAAGAACTAATTAAAAATGGTTAGATTAAAATATATTTGATTTAACCTTTCTACTCCTCAACCATGCCTACAAAAATTACTAATTTACATCATCTTCAAACTCCTAACAGTTTTGTGGCAATAGGCATTCAAATGTGAAATAAAAATTCAGAATATTTTTTTCAGTGTCAAATCTAGGAAAAAAAAATGTAGCCCACTATTTTGTTTTTGATGGAGGATTTAGACCTGTGAGGAAACCCAGCAAGGCACGAAGCCTGTGAGCTACCAACCAGCGAAGGCCACCACATAGACATTTTAGGGACCTGATATGGGCCCACTCGTACCTGAAACTTCTTCGGCTTAGAGCCAAGGACTGAGGGGTAACCCACTATTTTGGAATTGTGGCATCTTAACATTTTTGCCTAGCCTAGCCTCATCTTTGGTACAATGTTTACTTGTGATATTTTGAATACTTGTTGCCTTTGACTCGCTTTGCTGATACAGCCATGCGATTCATGACTCTTTACTATGCAAGATCGGAAGATGTGGGCAAGTTCTGTCTATTGACTTGCCTTGGAGAGACTGTTTTATAGGAAAAATGTTAAAAGACTTAACACTTTTTAAAATATATTTGAATAAAAATGTCGTCGTATTTATCAAACCAAATTTCTGATTTCATGTAATAGAATTTGCCAAATTCTATTACTTTTGCACTAGACCTTCATGACTGCATTTTTGACTTGAGTTTGCAAAAATGTGGCAAAACACCACCTCGACTTCTTAAAAACACAAATTCTATGATAAATAGAGTTACATTTTGTGTCAAATAAGTCTTTAGAATGTTGGGGAAGTGTTTCTGTTGAAAATAAAGAGTGTTATATCACATCAACTTTCAAATGCAACAACTAATAAATATGACATTAATAATGATGACTTAAAATCATTATAAAAAATATTGCAGACAATTTACAAATTTCTCCTCCTTGCACACATTACACTAAATTATTTTCTATGATGTCATTATCTAGTCATAGTGTACTCAGTTCTATATCCACATCAGTTGTTTTATTAGATAAGGCTGTCTTATTTGAGGACAAGGTCTTTGAGGAATTCTTCGTTTTGTCTCTATCTTCCAGGTATAACATGTTTGTATCAGATTCCAGCAAACATCCAGCAAACATAGCTTACATGCTTTCTAGTGTTTGTTTTGTATTGTAAACACTAGATTTAGATGTTTTACAATTTGAGTTGAGAAGCTATTGCAAATACAGCTGCACAGTTCTATGAATGTGCTAGTGAGTGTAGCGATGGTAGGTAGGGAGTTATGCCATTCCTCAGTTTTCCAAAGAGAAGTTTCTTTTTTTTTATAATGTTTTAGCCTTCTTAGGGTAACACTTATTTTGACTCTTCAGATTTCTAGGATTAGATTACACGTTTATATTTGTTTTTGAAGAGCTAATTTGTAATGAATCTTTAGCTAGAATACAACTGCATATTCTGCTTCTTTTTTATTGAAGGGTAAATATTATTTGGATTTAAAGATTCATTAGGCCTAATATATATACCATGTATTCAAGGATTCTAGGATGATAGTTAAGATGAATAGGGGTAAATCATTCTTCATGTTAAATTCTTCACTTTGGGCTTCATGGTTAGTGTTTTGACTTGTGCATCTAGGTGCATGTATTAAGATTTGGACTATTTACATTGTTATGAATTCTGCATCTAGGTGCATGTATTAAGATTTGGACTATTTACATTGTTATGAATTTTGTAGCTATGTCATAAATGTGATAAAATGTCTCAGATGTATTTGTTTGGAAGGAGTATAGTTGAAGTGAGGGGTCAGAATTTTATATTCATACAGCAAGTGATTGTTTTAACTTTTTATGTTTATATCTTCCCCTCTGCACGGTTGTTCTGAACAACATGTGCCTTGTGTTGGCATGGTATGGCAATTTCATGATGGAATAAAGTTGTAATTTGTGGTTCTGCTTCAGTCGAATACTGATTTACTAATGCCCATATAAACATGCTATAAGAGTCGGACTAATTTTTGATTTTACATTTTCTCTTTGTCAAAATAATTGTGCATATTAAAAACCCGTTCTTGATATATTGTTATAGGCTTCACAAGATGTATCATCACTGAAGTCAATTGCTGGTGAAACTGGAAGAAAACTATCGTCAGTCGCATCAAGTCTGATTGCAGACTTGCAGGACCGCATTAGATAAGTTGTAGTGTTCAAAGTACAGCCTTCTATATTGTTCTTGCTTTTGCACTTCTGTAATCTGGCTGCCCAAAGGAGATTGATATATATGTTTTGCCATTTGGATTGAATATACTAATATTTTATTACCCAAAGTTGGTTCTGAAGAGGGCCCAAATTTTTTTTTCAAAAAGGCATTCCAAGATTATCCTGGTGTAGCTTTTCTGCATTACATTATGGACATTCCTTACAGATTTATTGCACTATAGAGAAAATGAAGCCAATTGTTTTGTGGTTTCATATCTTTGGTTACATATCTTTCACTTTTTGAATAATAAAAAATACATTGCATTGAGAGAACTAATGCATTAAGATAATTAATGCTTAAGATATTGATTTATTAAAATATATTAGTAGGGATATTAGTATTTACAATGATTTGCATGGTAGGAATATCATTGCACGTATTAAGGTTTTGCTTATTTTTCTGCAAATATAACCTCAATAACGTAATCTTGTTGTTTCCTATATAGGATTAAACGCAACTAAGAACAGTAAGAAGCAAGCTACGATGTGATATTGCACATGGCCATTCGAAAGTGAAATGCTTTTTCCATTTTATCTTTTCAAGTCGTATAATGACAAATATTTAGAGTTGGGTTCATGGGATAATAAAGGTGTAGGTGTGTGTTCTATATAAATCCCACAAAAATAGGACTTACCCATACCCATACTACAAGTTGCTAGTTGCCTTGATGGAAGGGTTGGCACTGAATGGCTATTGAAGTTTATTATATCTAGATACATTATAATAAAAAAAACGTAGTACAAATATGTTGTGTACTTTCTAAGAGGTTATATTTCAAATGTCGGTAATGGTATTAACTAATGTAAACATGCATATGAATAATTAATTAAAACATACATCTTAGTAAATGAGATGAAACATCATAAATGGAATTGAAAAGTATGAGAAAGCTTATTTGGGTTTTAGTTTGTTTTTGGAGCTTGGCATTTGCATTTAAATAATTGAGATTAAACACAAGATCATGGCATTGGGACAAGGCCATGCTTGCGTTCTAGTGTTGGGACATTGTATTTGTGAACTTTTATCATCTTTGGATTTACAAACGTATTTGTTTGTGCTTATACTTGATTTGCATAAAATCACACAAGTATGCATGCATGTTTACGCCCCTTATATGACAATGTACAATCTCACCTGCAACTTTGTTAACCATGCACCATGCTCACAATGTAATCTATCATGTGGTAGCAAAATGAACTACATGTATTATGTGACATTTATGAAGCATTGCAAACTATTTTGTGCCAATTGTGTAACTCCTTGCCTCATGTCCTAATCAAAATAAGCTTGGAAAGACATCGTACGACACATACCTAAACCTTAGCCTTACGAACCACTTTCCAAGTTCATGCCACATCTTCATAGGCAACTCCATTTGAGTTTGATAGGTTCGTGTTGCATAATAGGCATCTCCATTTGATTACTATGCTATGTTTACACTTATGTTAGCAAGTAGTGCTTATTGTTCTAAGACACGTGGTAAATGTTTGTACAATGTCTCAAAACATTAATTGGTTGTTAGTAGGAAGAACAGAACTTCTTACTATTGGGAGATGAGGTGTTGTAGAAGCAACAAACTTGTAATCTATTAATGTACATTTGTAACTTATGCAATATTTAAGGAGAAATGGATACATCTTGTTCTTGAGGTTGCTAACTTTGATCCCATGTAGGGAGTCTTTGTTGTTATCAGTCCCAAGGTTGTTCTTGGTACATCTTTGGTTGGCTTTAGCTCTCCTTTATCATGTAAATCTTTTGCGAGGACAATAAGATTTGTTCAAGTTGCAAAGTCTTGTCTGCAAACTTTTTGTTGTTAGTAATGTCAAAGGAGTATCAAGCTATTGTACTCAATTTACTTTTTCCATATTTGTGTCTAAGATTTTTAGTTAATTAGAAATGAACAAGATAATAATCTCTTCAACCTTTTAGATCTTTATCTCATGAACAACTTAATGGCAACACAAAAGAATTCATCACATGAAAACATTCACAAAGTTGAGAGAAATTTTGGTATAGTAGAAGCCCAAGTTGGATCAAAATTGTGATGTGGATTAGTACCCACAAATTGTGTACTCAAGTATGCCCTATTATGACCTTAACCCTATTAGGAGTTACAAAGATACTATTAGGTGACAACATGTTAGGGGATTAACCTCTAGCCCTATTATGAGCTTCACTTTGTTAGGGGTAGTCTTGTTAAGGGAATTTTAACACTAGTTAAAATGCCACCTTGTTAAAAGATTTACAATAAAGGAGCTCATAGGATCCACCCGTTTAAGGGATTTTGACCAGTGTAACTATTAGGGAACAATAAAAAGAATGATGTGTCATAGCACTACCTCTGCCTAATCAGATATACTAAAGCTCTAACTCGCTTCTCAACACACCTGACTTATTCCTAGATGGATCACACCTTGCATTTATTTGTTGCACTTGCTCGACCATGATCAACAACACCAAACTAATTACTTTTACTAGTTTATATTGGACTTTCAAGTCCACCACCTTTATCAAGCCTTATAATTTGATATCAATACATATTTCAAATATTCCACTTAGATTCAACTACCATAGGGCAATATCTTAATTTACAAAATATGTTTCCATGATTGCACCAACTAGTTCATAAAATTCTATAAGAGAGGTCAAACACATTTTGACCAGCCTCTTGCTTCCTCTAGAATATTCTTTATTTATTGTCATCAAATAAAGAAATGTCAGATCATCATCTTAAAATGTACATCCTAGTCATTGGATCATAATTGACTTATTTGGATTCATTGCGACCTTAACACCTATTGTCAATCACTAGCTAACTAATTCTTACTTAAGAATTCATTTCACTTTAACCTATTCATCAAATCAAACTTACGACCACTTAATTGGTTAGCTTTCATCCTAGAGTTGCTTTACCTATCATGATAATGAGTAGCTATCATAACCATGTTAGCTTCACCATCTTCTGTACATTCTCCAGTGGTTGCTTCACTTCAATCAACACAGATTTGACAAACCAATCAAATCACCTATCACTTGTCACTAACTATTCTAGTAGTTGCACTATTAATTCAAAGTACATGTTAGTCTTCCCTTTAGCAACAATGATCATCATATGCACTTCAAGAGACATCTCAAATGCTCTCTTAATGATCACATCCACTGAACTTGACTGCAACACTTTGCTCATCATGATTATGCTAGGCAACATACTAGGAACACTAGGTCAATAGTTGACATCAATGACAACACACTAACTAATCATCATGTATTCAAATTGTACCAAGACACTACTAACATCACGATTATCACACCATTAATCAAATTGATTATACCAACAATCTCCCCCTTTGGCATTAATGAAAACACCTATACTTTTATGCTCAATATGCACAAACTTTCAACAACAACCAACACTACGAAACAAAATGCTTCCACTTCTGTCTTTCATAACTTCTTCAGAAGCTCCCCCTTATACTACTCTCCTTTGCATACATTCTCTCCCCAACTGGTTCAATATATTCTCTCCCCCTTTGAGAACAATGCTAAAAGTACTAATACACACCTATTGTCTGTTATGGAAATCCTATCTCACTAGTAGTTTCTACAACTGCAGTTGCTCCCCTAAGGGTTAGTTTCTAAACATAAATTCAAAACATAAAGATGATCAATGAATACACTTGAATTGATGCAACACCATCTTATTCTAATTCAACTTAGGAAAGGGAATGACCCCTAACTTACCTCTTAGATAAACACATCTTTGGGCAATGGTTTATCAAAGATGTTTTCTACCTATTCCTTAGTTGTCACATAGTCCAACCATACTTCTTTTGCCTCCACTTTTTCTTGAAGAAAATGGTACTTGATGATTACATGCTTGGTCTTAGAGGGCATCATTAGGTTGTTTGAGATAACAACATTCGTATTGTCAAAGTAGATAACCATCGATTCAATTATCTTTTCTTGAATTTCTTTTAGAATGTGCTTGATCCATATTACTTGTGTGCATCTAATTGCAACAACCACACACTCAGCTTCAATTGTTGATTATGATACACAATTATCTTTCTTGTTTGTCCTTGACACAAGTCTATCACTTAGAGGATAATGCTCCACCACTTGTTCTATTTCAATCATCTACATTACCCGCCCAAGAAACATTAGTAAATGTAATTAATGTGAAATCACCATTGTGTTCATACCGTAGACCATAGTCTTTAATCCCCTTGAGACATTTGAAGATTCTCTTTATTGCGACAAATGAGATTCTTTGGGATTAGAGGAAATTCTAGCCACTAACCCAACTACATGTGCTATTTCAACCCATTGTGCACCACATATTGTAGCTTACTAATCATATATTCTTCATTAAATAGTTTTTAACATATTACTATTAGAGTACCGACATGTTTTGAGTCTTCTAACCCAAATATCTTAAATATCTCTTTCATACACTTGGTCTAACTTATGTAGACGCCATCTTTGAGTTGATGAATCCACAAAACTATGAAGAATTTGATCTCATCGATCATAGACATTTCAAATTCTTTCTTCATTTCTTCTACAAATGCAACACGCATCCCATCATTCTCCCCAAAAAAATATCATGGACAAATACTTTTGCAATCAACAACTTGTCATCACTTTCAACCTTTAAGTACACAATTCTATTATCACTTGTTCTTATTAACCCAATCTTGATCAAGTATAATTGTTACAAGCTAGAGTTGCCATTGCACCAAAATATTGACCTATTAATGCTCGATACAACCACGAGACTTATAAAATGCAAGAGGCAGTTAAGCCATGTCATGAATCTTGAAGGGGAACGTTGGCTATCAGTCCAACAATCCCCCCCCTCAGCGTTACCTAAGGAGATTTGAACTTGTGAGCGAGCTCTGATACCACTTGTTACAAGCTAGAGCACCAAAAGATCAACCTGTTAATGCCCGATACAACCACTAGACTTAAAGAACATAGGAGGTGATTAAGCCATGTCACGTTTCTCGAAGGGGAATGTTGGCGGTCAGTCCAACATGAATGCAACCTTTCATACCATGCTCTTGGTGCTTGTTTCAATCCATGCAATGCTTTTTGTAGTTTGCACACCATATTCTTGCCTTCTGAATTAGAAAAACCATTTGGTTGCTCTATGTATACTTCTTCTAAGATACCATTCAGAAACGTTGACTTAACGTCCATTTGATATACTTTAAATTCTTTGTAAGAAACGAGTGCAATTATTTTTACCCCTTCAAGTCTGTTCATAGGTGCAATTGTTTCTTCATATTCTAGGCCTTCTTCTTGTGCATATCCTTTGCAAACTAGTCTTGCCTTGTTTCTCACCACTTCACCTATCTCACCCATCTTGTTTATAAAAACCCATTTATAGGCATATGATTGATTATGGGTTAGGAAGGGGGTGAATCAGTAATCATTAAACAACTTTAGTAATGTTACCAATAAGAATAAGTTCTATCTATAATAGAACTATCTGTTAAGTGTGCATAAACATTCATCCATAACAATAAAATATTCAAACACTATAAACTCCAATATTTGTCTCGTGGAAACCTGATTCGGTGAAAACCACTGTGTGAGATCAATGCTTACAAATATTTGTACTCATGAAATATACTCTATTAGGAACTTGCTTGTTTAAGTGACAAAAACTCATTAAACAACTTTAGTAATGCATAGAAAATAAATTACAACACTGATGGATTGTGGAAATATGAGAGCTCTAACTTTAGTAATGTTACCAATACGAATCAATTCTACCTATAATAGAATTATTTGTTAAGTGTGCATAAACGTTCATCCATAACAATAAAATATTTAGACAATATAAACTCCAATATTTGTCTTGTGGAAACCCGATTTTGACCACTGTGTGAGATCAATGCTCACAAATATTTGTACTCTCATGAAATATACACTATTAGGAACTTGTTTGTTTAAGTTACAAAAACTCATTAAACAACTTTAGTAATCCATAGAAAATAAATTACAACACTGATGGATTGTGGAAATCTGATTACCAATAAGAATTAGTTCTACCTATAATAGAATTATTTGCGAAGTGTGCATAAACATCCATCCATAACAATAAAACATTCAAACAATATAAAGTCCAATATTTATCTTGTCGTAATCCGATTTGGATGGATGAAAACCACGGTGTGAGATCAATGCTCACAAATATTTGTACTATAATGAAATATGCTTTGTTAGGAACTTGCCCAGTTAAGAGTTATAAAAATACTATTAGGTGTACCTTGTTAAAGGGTTTTCCTCTAAACCCGTTAGAGTCTTTACTCTATTAAGAGTAACATTGTTAAAGGATTTCGACACTCTAATCTAAGAATGCTACCATATTAAGGGTTTTACAATAGACCGATTAGAGTCATCCTTTAAAGGGATTTCAACTGCCACAATGGAATGAAAGTAACAAAAAAAAAAAAAGATATGCAATTTGTGCTGATTTACTATATTAGTTCCTTTAAAGATCCATAACACAATTAAATACCATTAACTATCCTTTGTTCTCAACTACGATCACAACCCACTTATTGCTACTATGCTCTGATAGCTCTGTCCACTGCTTCTACTCTTCGTCCTTCTCTTCCACAATACCTTAAGTCACAATACCTAACTCTTCTTCTTTCTTTCCTTAAGTATATCATCAAATCACAAAAAAACTCTAAACCTAGATCCAACGATCACAATTCCATCATTTTACCTTTTTACCGTTAGCATAGCATTGCCTTATGTTGTCTCTTGGAGGAATTTCTTGAACAATCTTCTTTACCTTATTCTTCACATGTTTTCTTGACATTCTTCCAAAACCTTAACAATGAATTTGACTTTCCATTCCTTGTACAACTTAACTTCAGTAAGATATTCATTATTTCGATAAGTAATCCAATCACTAAAACTGCTTCCCATTGTTCACACTATTACTTGATTAGTCTCTTACTATCATTCTAATGTGCCCTACTCTACTTCCTTGTATAGTATTCTTTATGATGATATGGTAACAAGTTAAAATAATATGCCAAATAATTTTGACATCAATGATAAACTGTACAATTGATTATCATGCAACTCATAAGTTCCTCTCTTCATCAACAACTTGTATGATCAATTATGCCAACACTATTTAGTGTCAATCACATTCTTGTCTACTAGTTTGTGTACTAATGTCCAAGTCTGATTCTTCTCAGTCTATTCTAATTACTCTTTCATGAATTTTACCCAATCTTCATCTTTTACTATCTTTGTTCCAAATTCAGATAGCATACAATTACTTTCTCTTTCCATTCTTCTTGTCAGTAGGCTATTATTTTTGTCTCCAATAATTTAATTTGCATAGTGATCTAACTTGACATACCTTGGTACCATCATTCTACTTTGGGAGCTTCTTCAACTACTTGGACCTATTCTTGTGTATTCAATTACTCTTCCATCAATTGTATTGTAGCATTTTGTTCAACCAATTGCTTGTAGACAAATCCATAATAATCTTTTAGTTCCCTTTTGCCGAATTCATCATTTTTCTTTGAGTAATCAATCCTCACGTTTGCACTTTCTACCATCTTTGTGCTCTCTTGTTGAAACACTTGTATTCATTTTTCTTAGTGGAATACCCTAGGAATATTCCTTTATAACCTTTTGAGTCAAACTTGCTTAAATAATCATCACTCTTTATATAGGATCTCCTTCCAAATACTTTGAAATAACTTACATAAGGTGATCAACCGTTCCATAATTCTTAGGGTGTTTTGTTCCTACCTTTCTCGAGTTGTACCATGTTTAGTGTCTAGGCTATAGTACTCACTACTTCTCTCTAGAAAATCTTAGCAACATCTTTTTGCAACATTAATGTTCTTGCATAATTAATGATTGACCTATTTTTCCTTTTAGAAATACCATTCTATTGAGGTGTCATCGGAGCTAATATTTTCCTTATGTTTCCTTGTTCTTCATAATATGTAGTGAATCCATGTGAAGTGAACTCATCTTGCTATATGATCTAAGGAGTTTTAACCTCTTGTCGGTCTCCCTTTCTGTTCTAGCCTTGAAGTTCTTAAACATTTGAAAATATTTAGATTTACATTTCAAAAATACAACCCACATATAAATTTTGGAGTAATCATCTATAAAATATATGAAATACTTATCTCCATAATGACTTTGAATTCTTATTGGATCAAACAGATTGATATGAACTATATCTAGAATTCCTTTAGAAGAATGACTTTTACTAATGAAACTAGAATTGGTTAATTTCCTAAGATGACATTCTTTACACATTACATTGTCTGCTCCAGTCATGTCCTATGAATGAGATGATCTCGTGGTTATCCCATATTTCACTAGTTGACATCAATGAAAATATTTTCTCTTACCTGTCTCATCACTTAGCTCCATCAATCCATAACTTGAATCCTTCTAATAGTTATGCCAATAATATCCCACCTTGGCATTAATGGAAACCTTAGTCAACTTTAGGACTATTTTGTGCCTTAGCACAATTTTCTTAATGCTCAAGGATAATTTTTGACTATTGCATACTTAGAAAGTAAACTTCTTCTTTCATATCTCCCCCTAAGATAGTTGAATCCTTTGTTTCTCCAATAATGATATTATTTTTGTCTCACTGTCATCTATTTCCTTTGTTCTTTGTAGCTTTGCTCACTTATGCTCTTTCTTGCTACATCTTACTTCCCCCCCATATTGCTCTTCTTTTTATGCCAATTTCTGTAGGTGCTCCATTCTACCAATTGTCTCCCCTTTCATTTTCTTTCTCTTCATTTCTACCCCTTATTACTTCTCCCCCTTTGACAATAATCCCAAAGGTGCATATCTACTACCACGTCTCTGTGACTTCTCCCCCTATGGAGTAGTCCCCCTTTGTTCATCAATCCATTGTAAGTGTGATCTCTAAAGATGTTGGATTGATGTATGTCTATGCTACTCTATTTTAGACATGATAGGGGTATTCCCCCTAGTAATCCTTTAAGATACTCAAAAATATGTTTTTGAAGAGGTTTAGTGAAAATATCTGTTAGCTGCTCTTTTGTTGGAACATATTTGAAGCATACCTCTCTTCCTTGTAATTGTTCTCTTAAAAAGTGATACTTAATAGCAATGTGCTTTGTTTTTGAGTGCATAACTAAGTTCTTTGATATGTTTATGGAACTAGTATTGTCACACCTTATAACCACTAATTTCTTCTACCTTCTATTGAATTCCTTCTAGTAGCTATTTGATCCAAATGATGCAACCATAGTTCATTGCTGTACCTATGTACTCAACCTCTCTTGTTGATTGAGATATACAATTTTGTTTCTTGCTAGCCCATGCTACTAGTCTTTCTCTAAGAATTAATGCACCTCTAGTTGTTCTCTTTCTATCATCTATGTTTCTCGCCCAGTCACCAACTATAAAGATATCGAGTTCAAATGTTCCTTTGTGAGGATACCATAAACCATATTCTTCAGTACCCTTTAGGTATCTGAATATCCACTTTACAAAAACCAAATGTGAATCTTTGGGGTTGGTTGAAAATCTAGCCATTATCCCCTCTTCCAGTGTAATGTCTAGTTTGCTGTGCATTACATATTGTAGTCTAACTATCATGGATCCATAGAGAGTTTTGTTCACTTATGGAATCTCATCCTCCTTTGACAATTTACAATTGGTCACCATCAGGGTGCCCACCAGTTTGGACTCCTCTAGACTAAAGGTCTTTAGAATCTCCAATACATAATTTGTTTGAATGATGAAGATTCCAACTTTAAGTTGAGATACCTATAATAAAATGAAGAACTTATCTCTTGAATCATGGGCATCTTGAAATCCTTTATTTATTCTAAAAAATCCTTGCTCGCCTTATCTTCACCTCTAAAGATGACATCGTCCACAAACATTTTTGCAATTAACAAGCTAACTCCTATTTCATTCTTTAAACAAAAACATTCTAAAAAATCCTTGCTCATCTTATCTTCACCTCTAAAGATGATATCATCCACAAATATTTTTGCAATTAACAAGCTAACTCCTGTTTTATTCTTTAAATAACTGTTGTTGTTGTCACTGGTTCTCACAAACCCAATCTTTATCAAGTATGAGTGTAATTTATCATAGCATACTCATGGTGTTTGTTTGAGTCCATACATGGCTTTATTTAATATGTATACCTTTCCCTCACCATTTTTAGATACAAATCCCTCTAGTTGTTCAATATTTTCTTCTTCTAGGACTCGACAAAGGAATGTAGATTTACATTCATTTGATATACTTTGAATCTTTTGTATGCTACAAAAGCTAGGAGTATCTTGACTCCTTCAATAAAGCCACTGATACAAAGGCTTTCCCATAATCTATTCCTTCTTCTTGTGCATATCCTTTACAAACAAGTCTACCCTTCTTCCCGAATACTTATCCATCTTGATTCATCTTGTTTCTGAATACCATTTTGCGCCAATAAAATTTTAGTCATTTGGTCAAGAAAATAAGGTCCATGTATCATTCTTTTCCATCTATTCAATTTCTTTCTCCATCGTCTTTACCCAATCTTCATCTTTCAAGGCTTCTTTGTAGCATTGGTCTCAATATGTGAGAGAAAATAGGTTGTCTCTCTTTTCTTTCTCCTTGTCATCACTCGAACATCCTTATCTCCAATAATTTGATCTGCTACGTGGTGCCTTCTCATATACTTAGCTATCACTAGTTCTTCTCCAAGTGTTTCAATTATTGGTTCCTCAGGCCGAATTACATCTACATGTGCTCGATTAAGTACAACCTCTATTGGTTCCACCTCTAGTAGAGTAGGGAGTGGGGTATACATAAACTTCTTGTAGTCCTCTGGTTCTCCACTTCTTCCTTCATCATTTTGTTTTGAGAACTCATTCACACTGACATTGGTAGACTCCAATATCTTATTTGTCTTGGTGTTCAGACATCGACAAGCCTTTCTTTTCATGGATTATCCTAAGAAGACACCCTCATCACTTTTAGGTTCAAATTTCCCCTGGTAATCATCCCTCTTTAAGTAAATTTTTCTCCCAAACACTTTAAACTAGTGACTCATTGATGGTAAGTTTCCAGACCACATCTCACAGGGTCTCTTATGTGTACCCTTTTTCACTTGGACCCTATTCAAGGTATACATAATTATAATTACAAATTCTCTTCAGTAGATTTGTGCAATATTCTTCTAAATCATTAAGGTACCAACATAGTCTATTATTGTTTTGTTCATTCTCTTAGCAACACCATTCTATTGAGGTGTTCTTGGCCCCAAAATTTTCCTCTTGATGTCATGTTCTTCACAATAGCTCATGAACTCTTGTGAGGTGAAATCACCTCCCCTATATGATCTTAGGCACTTTAAAGCCTTACTTGTCTCTCTTTCCATTCTAGCTTAAAAAACATTGAACATGTGAAAATCCTTTGACTTTTCCTTCAGTCCTTCAGATAAACAACCCACATCACGGTAGAGAAATCATCTATGAACAACATAAAATATTTATCACATGATACACTCTAGTCCTTGTAGGATGACACGGGTCAAAGTGTACTATTTCTAATATGCATTCAAAATTAAATGATTTTCTAGAAAAACTAGAACTAGCTAACTTACCTAGTTGACAGTCTGTTGGCTCCTGATTTAACAGTTTTAAAATTAACCAAGAAACTAGACCAATGCATCTAAGGCTAGCAACTTCCTATGACGGGTACACTTGACTGCAATCTTGGGCCAACCGTAAGGCATAACTCCTTCTTCACTTCAGGCTCTACAAGACCTAGGTGGGTTAACCTTGAGGTTCTGATGTATTGGTACCAGTGCAATTTAAACATAGATCTGAACCTATTTACTGCAGATGAAAACCCCTTATATCTCCTAATAACTCATGCAATAACACAGATCTACAGTAGCTAAATGCAAATCTATGAATCTCACAAGTTGAGTGAGGGTTATTTCTTTTCAGCCCACTACAAAACGTGAAATACTAAATTGATTTTGAATAATAATGCTGAATTCAAAAAAACCCCTAATATACAACAGCATCAACAAGTGACCTTGGAAACAATTAGTGCCTTATCTATTGGAAAATTCCATGAATTAGTCACATACATATAGATACCTGATACTTATTCATATATTCAGATATACGATCTATCCATTCACCTTGTAAATAGACATCCATGTTCAATTTAAATCTCATTCTTACATGATATCCCCCTCAATAAACTCGCAACCTTGCTGATTTCTCTGAAGCATTTACATAACCCCTTGAGTTATAGGCAACAATGAAACAACATACAACTTTAAGGGACTGCAACTATAACCTAGACTCTTTGTTCAAAGATCATAAAACATTAAAAATTCACTCAGACGAGAGATGAGAATCAGAATGAAACTAATGAAATTCTTGCTCCTTTGTATTCATTTCCTTGAAACAATACAATCAAATGTATAAAATCAGAACATGAAAATACCTAACATATCAAAACTAGCTGTATTTATCTTCCTATTGCTGTTCATACAAGAGAAATTTACTGAAAGAAATGTGGTATCACAGTATGGGAACAAATCAAAACTGGATCCAAAACATGGTATCACAGCAGTGATTGGTTTTTTTCCAAAGACTGGAACCAACCTTACAATGAGGAAAAGAAAAGAAGATATAGGAGAAGAGTTAATTCTCGGATTTGATCAAAATATGACATTTGTCCCCTTGGAAAACCTTCTCAACAGGTTAAAACATCTCTCTAATCTCTCCCCTCAACTGGTGAATCAAATCTTCATTATTTGGCCTCCCAAATGCAAAAATATCTCAGATATTTGATTGAAAAGATAACTGATTTTGATGCCCAATTTGAAACTAAAAACCAAAGCAAAAATCAGTAAAATGACCTAAAAAATGTAATATAATATTTTCAAACTTGTTTTTTCCACATTCAGGCTTCAATAAGCCTTTATATATGCCTCTAAACTAATTTTGACATCTCATAATGAATTTTGCCCCTTTTACTAAGAATTCTCCAGAAATTACAAATCTTCTTGTAACTCAAACCGATGGATTGCTGTGTAAAATCTGACCACAAATTTAGAAAATTCAACTTCTCTCAATTCCAACGGTATATTATAGTGCCTATTTGGGACAAAACATGCCCCTATTATGACCATTTGAAAATAAAACCCTTGGACTGAATCAGAACATTAAAATGAAAAAAATTAAAATTTTATATAGTAATATAGAACCTTAAAATTCATTTAATTTTTTCCATCTTTGAAATCTTTCCGTTTGCAACCCTTTGAATTTTATTTCATATTTCACTTTTATTTCTGCCCCTTGCCACTTGTCAAAATCTGACTGGCTGTGCACTATTTGAATTTTTTTTAATTAATTAATGTTTTAATATTAATTTATTTTCTCACCTGTAGCA
This sequence comes from Cupressus sempervirens, assembly GCA_028749045.1. NCBI lineage: Eukaryota > Viridiplantae > Streptophyta > Pinopsida > Cupressales > Cupressaceae > Cupressus > Cupressus sempervirens. The sequence continues at coordinate 159,628,599 of CM053789.1, forward strand.
TCAGGCCCTTTCAATTTTCCATTTATGCTCATACACACAATGAGAATGTTAATATTTTAATAATATCCCATATCTCTCTGCCGTAAGGTCGAAAACCCTTAATTTTACCTTTATGTGCTTTAACTGCCTTACCTTTCAATTTTCCTCATACACATAATGAGAATGTTAATATTTTAATAATATCCCATACCTCTTTCCCGTAAGGTCGGAAACCCTTAATTTTACCTTTACGTGCATACAGGCTTTAACTGCCTTTACACTCTCACGTATCACCAGAGAGGCTCAAAATTTGTTTTACGCTCTTACGAGCGTGAGTAAATTTGTTTACGTCCATACGTGCTGGGCCTCCCCATAAGAGCGTGGACCTTTGAAATTCGCCTCCTGACCCTACGGTGATTGTAACCCCATGAAGCCTCGAATATTTCTCTCCACTCTTACGAGTCAAAACATGTTGACTTTCGAGCCCAAGGCTTGGTCGAGTGGGTCCCACAGCAAGGCTTGTGATTTAAAAGTGCTTGTTTTTTAGATCTGAAGTCTAGTGTGCATGGGTATATTTAAATAACTAAAGGATCCCTTCCACAACGAATGTGGGATATTCATGTTAAGTTGTCCCTGCGCTAAGGCTTCCTCTGTATTCAGTGGCTTCAAACATGGGAGTTTTCTATGCCTTCTTCCCTGTTCTTGGGTGGACGACTCTTTTACTTTGTTGTACTCCCCACGTGAATACCCTTGCAAAGCCCTCAAATTCTCCAAGCTTCTCTTCAAATGCGGCAAATAATTCATCTCCCCAATACAGTTCTTGTCCATACGTTCCACCACATCCCTCAGCCACTATGTTACAACGTTGCAATTCTCTGCAAGAAACTTGAGTGCCTCCTCTAGCCGATTCAATCTCAAGCAATCATTTGCTCATACTTTTCAATCTGGGCCCTGTTTTCTCTGTACTTGGCTTTGACCCATATAGCATGGAGCTCCTTTTTGCTTGGGGATTCCTTAGTCTTCTGTAGCTACTCTTGATTGTGTGTGGAGCTTCCCTTAAAAACATGGATCTCCTTTTGTCCCCTGCTGCCGCCTCCTACTTTGCTTGGCATTTTCCTCTTTACTGGCAGCTTGTTTCTACGGTACTGGGCACCTTCCTTCTTGGCGTAGGCTTCCTGTTCTTTGTTTACACAAGCTTCCTCCCCTTTTTTGGTGTGGGAGCTGATTGCTTGGTGTGGAGAACCAATTTCTTGCCCAAGTTGTGGGCTATGGGCTTCTTGTGATGCTACTATTGAAGAGACCTTTTCTTGCTTTCAACGGCTTATCTGCGTGCACTTCCTCCATTATGGCTTCTTCCATTTGACCTGCAGTCTCCTTCATCATTTAACTGACTCCTCATCTAGTCTGCGGGTTCCTCAATTATTTTTATGCATGAATGTCTTTTTCTGGCCTGCAAGCTCTCTTTTCACGCCTTGATTGGAGAAAAACTCTGCCTCCACTTGGTTGCTCTTTCTATTTGCATGGGATGACTTGTTTTTTAGTTTAGACATCTTTGGAAGTTGCTCCCTGTCTTCAAACATTTTCCTCTTTTGTTCCAGGTATAGACTGCCCTATCGGCGTACTCTGGGTTTCCTTATGCCATGGCTCTCTTGATTTGGCATGAGCCTTTGACCTGCGGCTTGATCTTAGCTGCTTTAACCTCCTTTCCTTGCGTGAGTGCTCTTTACAAGCTGCACTTCCCTACGTGAGCATTCTCCTATGCGGGAAGCTTCTTGCCCTTTGACTATGTGGCTTTCTTACACATGGAGGTCCTCTGAATGTACGCAGGTTTCTTCGTGCTCAGCGTGGCCTCTATTTTTTGATATGGCAATCCCCTACGTATTAAACAAGGCTTTCTTACGTTATGATACCGTCTCTTAAATTCAAAGAAAATGTAGTAACATCATCAAAAACCAATGTGCTGGAATCTAGACGGTAATTTCACTCTTATTGCTCGACCTTTGGAACCTTTTGTAAACACAAATGCTTCTTTTGATCCTCGTCAAGCTAAGAATCATTGTTTTATGAATTGTAGCAAATCTTCTCCTCCAGTCAAATATTTTAGTAAAATATAGAGCTTTTGTACCAATTCTTTCTTTTCATTTTTTAAGGAAACGAGCAAGAGATGCTTTCCTTGCCTGTGGTACTTCTCGTGGTGCAACAACTCCTTGGGTTATCACTGTGGCATTTGACATTGAAGCCTCCTACTGACTAACTGAAGTCACTTGATTTTTATTTGGCTGAGAGTCTCCAGTGCTCAAGGATATTACTGCTGATGGATTAGGTTTACTGGTTGGCTTTGCACTTGCAGCCAAAAGCATGAGACCTTGAGCTTTGTCTACAGGGGTATCATCATACACATTCACTGTCCCAGCATAAGAAATTGTAAGCTGTGCAGTAGGTGGATTTCCTGGCATGTTAGGTGACTTGCTTGTTGCTCTTGTGCATGCCTCTGAACTTGAGTGGCCATCCAGAGGTGTGCAGAGTGAAGAATGAACTTCTTTCTCCCCTTCATTTTCCAAGCCTTTATCTGAATGCACTCTAGGTATGACTTGCTGGCCACAACCATCTATTTATCATCTGACATTGATTGGAAGCAAATTTGACTGTGGGAAATCAAATTTAAAACTCATTTTATCATTAATCTGCAAACTGTCCATTTAGTGCCAAAAGGTCCTTTGACTGCCCTTAAAAACTGACCAAAACACCTGATCGAGCTCTAAAATATGACCCACTGATTCTCTGTTCCACACACTTTTACCCTATCGAATCTCATCTTATGAAGAATTCAGGGTCAAAAGATATTGACCATCAAAGTTGACTTCTCAGAATTGCCTGCACATAAACATGTCAAAAAATAGTAAATCACGTTTGGATTTGGCTTTGAAAACTAGGTAAATGGACACTTGGGAGAACAAAAACTAGAGCGTTGGTTCATTGTCACAAGGTAAATATAAATTTCCGATTTGGGCTCATGACGAATAACATGGTGCAAATGGTGAGCGATTAAAGTGGGATACTTGGATTTTACAAATTGAAACAATGGTAGAAAACCATTTTTTGCATGAAATGGACCTGGAAAAGTGTGCAAACGGATTCGTCAAAACTTAAAAATCGGCACACTTCAAATATTTACGGAGTACAACAAAGTGGTACAATCCGTTTGATCTCACCTATCATAGACTCAGATTTATAACATCACGAATAGGGGTACCAATCAATCTGCATTTCTTGACACCAGTAAAAGGTTACAAGTTGCATTTGGAATTGCATTTGAAAACTGATCAAATGGATTCTTCATAAGCTCAAACTTGAAACATAGAAAGTATCTGACCTCTAAAATGCAACACAACAAGAATTTTCTCATTTGGGTCAACTGGTCAAAAGTTATGATAGGTCAAATAGGGCCTTCTAGAATTTAGAAGTAATTGCATTAGCAAGACAATAATAAATGACCAACTTTGAGGGATTCAAAACCTAGTCAAAAAGATTTGAAATGACTCGAAATATGAAACATAGGCTCTTAGGTATGGACACTAGATACTCTCAAAGCGGTGAGTCATGAAACATCACTGGGTACGAGATATTCACATGCAAACATGCCCTCTTGTCATTGTTTGCCACAGGTGAAAATGCAGATTTGATAATTACTCAAAACGAGATTTCATGAAACAACTCAGAATGTCAATTCAACTTCATGAAACACATGGACGCACTAAATGGAAGGTGTTAGAAACATTGAACACCTTTTATGCTTCAAATTGATAGCCGGGTACATAGGCATAAAAAAGTATTTAAAAGGCTTGAAGTGATTCAAAGTTTGAAATAGATGCTCAAAATGGGAACACAATTTTGAGCGCCAACACATTCATTACACATTGCATTATTGGATTTTGTGATGTTGGAATACTTTAGTATAATTGGGGGGAAGTGAATTAGTCATCTAAGGTCCAGATGTATAAATAAAATTTTTCACAACTTAGTGAACCCATAAAACATTTATCATCATGCATACATCCATAAGATTATGCAATCACTTAAAACTTATATGTAAGTGTCAAATCAATTTGTAGAAATGTAAACATGAAACATAACAGATTCAACAACACATTTGACATAATGATTTATGTGGAAATCCAATTTGGAAAAGACCACCCGTAACATGCTACTCTTTTTCACTCTTCTGAAGTGATGCCTTGTGAAATGCCAACTATTAAAGGATTTCGGTCACCCTGTTAGGAGTGAGCCTTGTTAGAGGACTTTAGACCATTCACTTGGAATGTCACCTAGTTAAAGAATTTACAAATGACTATTAGGTCAACCTTAATCCAAAGGATTTACCCTAGATTGATATAATTATTATAAGTAATAGTAAGGCTTGATCTGATAATAACTTACAACTCCATATGTCGATTACAAATCTAAGTTTTAGTCTTCCATTCTTCTTGGCCTTCACACATTTGAGCTCTAATAGCTTGTTCACCCTTCAAGAATATACCCTTAAGCCTTCTTGCTTAATATGCTAATGCAGACTCTTCTCTTAGGTCACTTGATGAAGCAATGTCCTTGACATCTTGTCTTCCTTAGGTTCTTGCACATGACAACCCTTGTTTCTGACTAGCCATCCCTATAAATAGAAATTTAAGATCTTTTGCCATTCATTCTCCATCATCCAATTTAGGATTAGGATAGATTAGGTAGGATTCAATGAATCTACCATATTTCATATCTCTTGTAGAAACTTCTCCTTCAATCCTCTTTGAATTCACCTCAAAACTATTTAAATTGAATTCTATGCCACCTGCTCATCAAACTTATCTTCTACTTGGTTCATATAATCCAAGAAAAAAAACTTGTCAGCTCAGATCCATCGAATTCATGGTCTTTTAAATAATGCAACCACTCAGCATTGACTTGCCTCTGATGCTCAACACATACTACGTCGCTTGACATCCACTAAAAATGGCTCCACATAAACTAAACTTTACTGATGCTCGGCATCAACTAAACTTTCCTCGACATCCACTATTTTGCTTGGCATACACTAGAATAGACTTTTACTTGGCATCAATTGATTTTTTGCTTGACTTGCACTGACTTTGCTCGATTCCTACTATCCACTTGGTCAAGCTTTGCAGAAAAAATTTTCTTAACTTATTCTTCTAAACTCAGTTAGTGTAACTAGCCTTTGTAACCTTAAGTATATTATCAATACATCATGATATCACTGTGTTAGATGATAAGTGATAGTACTTAAATCATATAAGCAATTGTCTTAGCAACAAATAACAGGTTTGATATCAGTGACAAAACAATGATTGAAACATATTGATCATACTTGTATCAATTTGATCTCAATAGTCTCCTTCTTTCAACAATATCCCTCTTTGGAATTGATGGCAAACCAAACTGACTAGGTTAAAATAGTAAGACCGACAAAAAAAACAAAAAGAAAATAATTCCTTGTATTGGAATCTCTCCCTCTATCAATAACTTTCATCTTCTCAATAGGTTACAATATCTGTTCTATCCTGATCAACATACAATCAAACAATCAATTCATCCTTATAGCTCCCTCTGAATTACTTCTTATATCTCCCTCTACATTATCTTTCTCTTGCTAGGTAGAATGATATCAACAGATACACTTTCATTCTGTCAACATTTCTCCCTCATACTGTATGTGTTAGGATTTCTCCTTCTTTGTTTAATTTCCAATTTATTCTCCTAATCAGTAACTATCTCCCTCTTTGTTGTATTTCCCTTGATCAACAATTATCTCACTCTTTGACAACAATGCAAGACTTGTCATTTGAACATGTAGATATGAACTTCTTCAGTTTCTTCTGTGTCACCTTGCTTGTGACTGATTTGTAGTTCCAGCTCTTTAATTACTTTAGGTAGCTCTTAAATTAAGACCCACAACATCAATTTGTAACATATGGAAATCAACTTGTTTGATGCAGGGCACTCCTTTTGTTACTTAGATAGCCTTTGATAGGGGTATCACCCCTATTTTACTTGTTAGGTACTCATGAGCATACTTAGGTAATGCTTTTGTGAAGATATCAACAATTTTCTCTTTTGTGTTAACATATTCCATCTTCACCTCTTTATCTTGTACTAATTCTCTCAAGTAATGATAGTTGATTACAATGTGCTTAGTCTTTGTGTACATCAAAAGATTCTTTGATATATTTATAACACTTGTATTTTCACAATAAAGTGTCACTAGTTCTGTGATCTCTTCCTTCATACCTTTGAGTAGCTAGTTGATCCATACATTATTTGTACAATTTATAGTAGTAACAACATATTTAGCTTCAACAATAGATTGTGAAGTGTAGTTTTATTTTTTGCTAGTCCATTTAACCAACCTTTTGCCTAAGAAAAATGATCCTCCACTGGTGCTCTTTTTGTCATCAATATTTCTAGCCCAATCAACATCAATATAGGCTCTTAATTCAAATTTTTTATTTTTTTTATAGTATAGGCCATATTCATCTGTTCCTTTCAGATATCTCATTATTCTCTTTATATCCATCAAGTGATTCTCCCTAGGATTAGCAGAGAAACTTGCAACTATCCCTACATATAATGCAATGTTAGGTCTACTATGTACCACATATTGTAATTTGCCAATCATAGACTTGTATAATGTTTGATTCACCTTAGCTAAATCATCGTTCTTTGACAATTTGTGTCTTGTCACCATAGGTGTACTTACTAGTTTGAAATCCTCCAATCCAATTTTTTTCAATATTTTCTTGACATACTTTGATTGATTGATTTATATACCATATTTTATTTGATATACTTGCAAACCCACAAAGAATGTGATCTCTCTAAACATAGACATCTCAAATTCTTGCTTCATTTCATTTGCAAAAGTCTTACATAAAACATCTTGACCTCCATATATGATATCATCAACAAAAATTTTAGATAGCAAAATACCTTTTCCTTTCTCTGTCTTCATGTATAGATTTCTATTATCATTAGTATTTTCAAATCCAATCTTCACAAGATAATTATGAAGTCTCTCATACCATGCTCTTGGTGCTTGTTTCAAACCATATAGAGCTTTGTGTAATCTACATACCATGCTCTTATTGTTAATATCAAAAAATCCTTCTAGCTTTTTTATGTAAACTTATTCCTCTAATATGCCATTTAAAAATGTAGATTTAACATCCATTTGATAAACTTTGAAACCTTTGTATGCAAAATAAGTAACCAGAGTTCTTACTCCTTCCAATCTAGCAATAGGAGAAAATGTTTCTTCATAGTCAATTCCTTCTTCTTGTGCATATCCTTTATAGACTAACCTTGCCTTGTTCTTTGTGACTTCACCATTTTCATCTAACTTATTTCTGAATAGCTATTTGGTGCCAATCACATTTTTGTCTTCTGGTCTAGGAACTAGAATGTATCTTTTTTAATATCGATTTATTCAATTTCTTCTTTTATGGCTTTACTCCACTCTACATCTTCTAAGGCATCTCTCACTAATTTAGGTTCTTTCATACTTAGTAAACATGTATCATTTTCAATTTGTTCCTTGTCATTGGTTTAACATCTTTATCTCTAATAATTTTTGTAGCAGGATGATGTTTCTTGATGTATTTAGACAATCTTGGTTCAACTCTAGTTTCTTCATTTGGTCTTTCAACTTCAGAGTCACTATGTACATGTGTATCAGGTAGCCAGACATCTCTTTCATATACACTAATCTTAGAATTAGAATGTGCTTCAACTTCATTCTATAGCTCGACATCTGAGTGTAGCTTGGTTCCTAAAAGAAACTCAACATTCATAATATGTGACTCGACAGTCAGTGAAACTTGCTATTGGTTTGTAGCTTGATTTGCAACATCTTCTTCAGTAGGCATACCTTCATAAAAGTATACAAATAATTTTTATTCTTCTAGTTCATTCATAGATTCATCCTCATATGCTTTTATATATTCATCAATTTTCACATTTGTACTTTCTACAACTTTGTTAGTGTTAGTATTTAAACACTTATAAGATTTACTTCTTCTGGAATATCTTAAGAATACACCTTCTTCACTTTTTGCATCTAGTTCACCATTCCTGAAGTCTTTGAGAATATAAAATTTTCTTCCAAATACTTTAAAATCTTTTACATTGGGTGAGTATCCATACCATAGTTCAAAAGGTGTTGAATGAGTACCTTTCTTGACTTGTACACAGTTAAAGGTATAGACAACTGTACTTATAGCTTCTCTCTAGTATTTGAAAGCAACATTTTTTTTCCATCATGAGTGTTCTAGCACTATCCATTATAGACCTATTCCTCCTTTCAACAATTCCATTTTGTGGAGGGGTTCTAGGGGCAAATGTCTATCTTTTTATTCCTCTATCATTATAGAACATCTCAAACTCATTTAATGTAAATTCTCCTCCTCTATCAAATCTCAAGCATTTCAAACTTTTACATGTTTCCTTCGCAACTCTTGCTAAGTACCACTTAAACATTTAGAAAGCATCATATTTCTGTTTTAGAAACATAACTGTCATCATTCTAGAATAATCATCAACAAAAAACACAATGTACTTATCTCCTTTGTAGCTTTGCACTTAAATTGGTCCACACAAGTCAGTATGAACAATCTCTAGTATTTCTTTAGAGGTATGAGTTTTGCTCTTAAAACTTGACTTTATTATTTTGGCTAACTAACATTGTTTGCACATTATATTATTAGGTTTCTTCAACTTAGACAAACCTCTAACTTTTCTCATGTTATTGATACTGACCAAGTTATCAAAATTTACATGACATAACCTTTTGTGCCATGCCACACATCATCAAACTTTACAATTAGATAAGTAGCATCCTCTATGTCAAGGTAGAATAGATCACTCCTAGTTTGATGATCCTTTCCAATCAATTTTCCATTAGTGTCGTATATTTTAGCAATTTTTTTTTCAAACTCAACCTTACATCCTAAATTATTCAATTGTGACACACTCAATAGAGAGTTTGATAGAACCTTTTCCTTTTATCAAACATGGTGCATCATTGCCAAATCTTATAGTATTCCCATCATAATAATTCAAGGTAATGAACTTACTTTTGTCTCCAGTCATGTGATGTGAACACCCACTATTAATGATCTACCTATCATTCTTGTTCACACAAGACACATGTGCAGTTGCCTTATCTTCATTAGATTCATCCTTAATTGCAACATACACCACTTCATCAGATTCATGTTTTGTTTTCTCTTCAGCAACATTTTGCCTTTGTCTTTGTAGTCCTTGCTGTCTTCATCTCTTCTACTTTTTTATTTGTCACCACTTCTATAATTCTTCTTCTCTGGACATCTAGTAGCAATATGACTAATCTAATTGCAATTGAAACAAATGAAAAGTAATTTACCTTTGAACTTGCCTTTACCTCTATGGAATCTTCTTGCCAGTAGTGCTTCAAGTTGTTCACATCCTCCTCATCTGTATCACTATCACTGGACACATACTTTATCTTTTTCTTCTTTTTCTTCTCATCAGGTTCCTTCAATGATAGCTTAGCTTCAAAAGAAGATTCAATATTTTCAAGTTTGTAATTATCAAAGTTAGATAGCTCAAAAGCAGTGAGCCTACCTACCATATTTTTAAGTGGTAGATTATTCCTTGGTATACATCTCAGTTCTTGAATTACAAAAACTCTAACAAAATATATATGTAACAATGTTCTTAAAACTTTTCTTAGTACAATATCATCATCTATTTTACCATTAGCTCTCCTTATTACATTAACAACATCTTTCATCCTTGAGGCATATTGAGAAATATTTTCACCTTCTTCCATTCTCATATCATCAAACTTACCTCTAAGACTTTCAACTTTGGCTCTTAGAATATTAGTGTCTCCTCCGTAGATAGTGGTTAAGGCATCCCACATTTTTCTTTGCACTGCCAAGACTTTTGATATCATCAAATTTGGCATAACTCAGGCAGAGGAAATCTCCAACATTGCCTAATTATGTTCATTCTTCTTTTTCATATCCTTAGCAATTAAGACTCTAGTAGGATCAACATGCTCAATGGTAATGGTAGATTGTGCATGATTTCCAAGTCCTCCAAGGTGTAGCTTCATCAAACTTTTCCATGTAGGAAAGTTATCTCTATATAGCTTGGGTACTTCTCTTTTTAACATCTTGATCTTTGTACTTCTAGTACCTTCAAACTAGTCCTCTTAAGTAGATGGCTCTGATACCAATTGTTGAAATTCTTTAGCATAACTGAGAGAGGGAGGGGGGTGAATTAGTTATCCAAGGTCTAAATGTATAAATAAAAATTTTCACAGCTTAATGAACTCATAAAACATTTATCATCATGCATGCATCCATAAGATTATGCAATCACTTAAAATTTGTAGGTTATCGTCAAATCAATTCGCAGAAACATAAACATGAAACATAACAGATTTAGCAACACATTTGACACAATAATTTATGTGGAAAATCAATTTGGAAAAAACCACCACCAACATGCTACTCTTTTTCAGTCTTTTGAAGTGATGCCTTGTAAAAAGCCAACCTTGTTAAAGGTTACAATCACACTGTTAAATGTGATCTTGTTAAAGGATTTCAATCACCTTATTAGGAGCGAGCCTTGTTAGAGGACTTTAGACCATTTACTTGGAATGTCAACTAGTTAAAAGATTTACAAATGACTTTTAGGTCAACCTTAATCCAAAGGATTAACCCTAGACTGACACAATTATTAGAGAGTAACAATAAGGCTTAATTTGATAATAACATACAACTTTATTTGCAAATTATAGATCTCTATTTTAGTCCTCGATTCTGCTTGACCTTCACACATTTAAGCTCTGATACCACTTGTTAGAGTGAGATTTCTATTTCACCAAAAGACCAATTTGTCAATGCCTAATACAACCACTCAACTTATAGTACACATGAGGTAGTTAAGCCCTTGTCATGAATCCTAAGGGGAGTGTTGAACAAATTTCCAATATGTGATTGGAGGTAAGCCTCTCACACATTTCTTTCTTCCCACCTTAATAACTATGTCAATGTTTACATGCTATAGCCTTTTATGACATAACTAGCTACTATTAAAAACTATTTATAGTTGAATTAAGGTAAAACAAATTATCTTTTCTTCACTTCCCTTTAGCCAATAATTTACCCATCTTATCTAGAATTCTGCAAGAACCTTTTTCAAACTCAAACCTTATAACCCTCATTACTTAGTTGAGCAATACTCAACAAGTCATATTTTAATCCTTCAACTAGATACACATCTTCATAATCTGTGGAATCATTTAGGGCTATGAAACCCTTACCTATTATTGCAAATGGAATTTTCTAATCTTACCATTCCACCATCATACTCCTCTACTTTGTGGAACTTGCTTTGGTCTTAGGTCATGTGCTGAGAGAAGCTACTATCTATGATCTAGTTCTTTTTGTGGCCAATAGTTGATATTAGATCTCTTTCCACTCGTTCTTCCTTTATTTACATGAAGGCTATCTCCTCCTCATCACTAGAAGAGAAGGCTTAATCCTCATCAATCACACTTTCCTCTACAAGATATGAGTGCTTCTTGCCTTTATTTTGAATTTTTTCCACATCTTTCTCTTTTCCCTTTTGTTTAGTGTAGGACTTGCAACATAATATCCTACTCTTTTTTGCAGTTAAAACATTTGAAAGGGTGATTATCTTTATACTTCCCTTTTCCTTGAGGAATTCTTTATTCTAGTAGAGCCTCTAGCTCTTCCTATTCAAATTATTTTGCAAAGAGCCTCTAGATCTAGAAGTTCTCTGCTAGATCTAAAAGTTCTCTCCATTTATTTTCCTCTTCTAAGTGCAATAGGTGCAATATAAGCTTTGAATGCAACCTCACCCTTTTGAAGGTTGTTACATAGTTACTTATCTCAAATTCCATTTCCATTAGCTTTCAAGGCATCGATTGAAACATCACCTTTCTCCTCTGATCTTAGCTCTTGAGCTAAGACCCTTATAGCATACTGAGGTTGTAGAGTCCTTGCTATTTTTCTCACTACACGATATTCTTCTAGCCTATCTCTAGCTCCTATTATGCCCATCACTACATCTTTATCCTCTTCATGCTATACTACTCAATGTTTTCTCTTTCTTTCATCCTCACATCATCATATTTCCCTCTCATGCTATCAAACTTAACCTTTTGGAGATTCCTTTATCCTCTAGAGATAACTTTCAACATTTTCCAAACTTCACATGCTATTTTGAGGTCTTCTACATTAGCATATTTGTAATGGGCTTTGATACCACTATAATGAGAACCCTAGAAATGCCCACAAACTAAACCAACCTGGCTTTGATACCACTATAATGGGCACCTAGGAAATGCCCAAAAACTAAACCAACTGTTGAAATAATATTAGTTCTCAAACTAATAAAATCAAATACATAAGGATGAATTCCAAAGGCCAAACCCCAAGGGAATGACATCTAGAATGTCACAAAAGAGAATGGACATCCTTTAATGCCAAGAACAAATCTGTAACTCACACATCCAAGTGCTTATCAAATGTAATTCACCATAATCAGATGCTAAACAATGAAGCTCTCACCTCTATTTATACTTTCCTTACACTCTTCTAGAAGGAAATCAAATACTAATTAATTGCATTTACTAGAAGCTTCCCCCTTCCAATAATTAATGCACCCTCTAGAAACTCCTCCCTTGCAATACAATAATTAATTATGCTTCTAGAAAATTAAATTACTAGAGGCTTCCTCAATAATTAATGCACACTCTAGAAGCTTCTCCCTTTGTAATACAATAATTAATTAAATTAATTAAATATAAAGTCACCTTTTAATTTTAATTTATTTAATGACTTTATAAAAAATCAATTTAATCAATTTTCTCTTATTTCTCCACTTAGCCTTTGGAGGATGTGAAGGCTAAGAACTCCACTTAGTTACTAAAAAGATGGGGACATTACAGTCCACCCTGCTTGAAATTGCTTGTCCTCAAGCAATCTTAGTCCTGTTTGCTGTAGCACCTTGCTCACTCTTGCAAGTAGCATCTTCCTCTAGTAGGTATCTCCATTTGACTAAATATTCTTTAATCAACCTGTTTTGCAGAGTCCTTTCCCCAGTATCCAGAATAGCCTCCAGAATCAATATGAGCTTTCCCTCCTCATCTAATGGTGGCAATTCTACAGAAGGCATAACTCTCTAACTAATGGCTTTCTTAAGCCTCAACACATGAAACACTTTATGCACTTGACTACCCTTTGGAAGCTCAATCTCATAAGCAACCTTTCCCACCTTGCGAATCACTCTGTAGGGGCCATAAAACCTAGGCTTCAACTTCTCTGCTCCACTCTTCTTGAGTAATGACTATCTGTATGGTTGTAGCCTCAAGTAAACCATATCCCCAATCTTGAAGCTACACTCTATCTGATGTTGGTCAACATATAATTTTTTCTGATTTTGGGCTTGCTATATATTCTCTTTGAGCACCTTCAAAATATCCAGACTATCCTACAAGAAGTGTTCTACTTTGGGCACTCTACTATCCGCTAAAACCATATCCATGAAACTAGGTGCTTCATAACCATACAGTGCCATGAATGGAGTCATCTTTATGGACATATTATAAGTGGTGTTGTAACAATACTCTCTCATATGTAGCCATTTGACCTAAGCCCTCTATTGTGCAATCACACAGTTCCTTAGATATCCTTCCACCAATTTATTCACAATTTCTATCTGCCCATCTGCCCATGGATGATAACTAGTGCTAGGTGTAAGATCTGTACCACACAACCTAAAAAATTCCTACCAAAAAGTACTCATAAATTTACTATCCTGATCATGGATAATAAAAATAGGTAGCCCATGTAACTTGAATATCTCTTTGAAGAAATGACTAGCAACCTGTGCTATTGTGAAAGTGGATGGAATAGCAAAGAAGTGAGAAAATTTCATCAACCAGTCAACTATCACATAGATACAATATTTTCCCTATACTTTTGGTAACTCGATGATGAAGTCCATAGAAATACTTTCCCATTTCCTATTTAGAATGCACAAAGGTTGTAACAACCCTTGAGGATATGTGTGTTCTCTCTTATTTTTTTGACAAACTGCACACTCCCTAACATGCTTCTGAACATCATCCTTGATCCCTTTCCATGTGAACCACTCATGAATCTACCTGTAGGTTTTTAAAGACCCCTAGATGTCTAGCTATAGGTGCATCATGAAATTCTTTCAATATTACCTCCCTAAACTATGATGAAGGAATCAAATATATCCTACCTTGGAACTTAATCAATCCATCCATCACCACATAATGATCATCTTGTATGGTGCTTGCAATCACTCCAAAAGCCCAAGTGCCCCTTGCATATTCTACTGTAATCTTATTTCTCCAATCTCCTAAAATCTTAGCTAGAGCACAAATATGAGGTCTCCTGAATAAAGCATCTGCTACCACATTTTTCTTACCTTTGGCAAACTCAATGTCAAAGTTATAGGCTTGTAACTTCATAATCCACTTCTGTTGTCAATCATTCAAATCACGCTGGCTCATGAAGTATTTGATGCTATTGTGATCAGTTTTGATAACAAACTTTCTCCCAACTAGGTAGGGCTGAAACTTAGCCAATACATGTATAATAGCCAACATCTCTCGATCATATACGGAATAGCTCCTCTCCACTAGACAAAGCTTCTTGCTCTCAAAAACTATGGGATGCTTCTCCTACATCAAGATTGACCTAGTCCTATCTCTTGACACATCACAATGAAGCTCAAATGGCTTCGTGAAATCTAGTATAGCTAGTACTAGACATGATGACATCACCTTTTTGAAATGATCGAAGCTTCTTTGAGTTGCTCCTATCTATACAAAGGCCCCTTTCCTGGTAAGATCTTTCAAGGATGCAACAATATGTGAAAATCCCTTAACAAATCTCTTGTAAAACTCATAGAGACCAAGGAACCCCTTAAGCTATGTATGATTCATAGGAGTAGGCCAATCAATAATAGCCCTAATCTTTTTGGGATCTACCTAAACTCCACCTGCATTGATGATATGCCCAAGATATAGTAGCTTAGTCATCCCAAACTCACACTTAGATTTCTTGGCATATAGTGACTCTTTCTCTAAAGTGGACAACACCATCTCAAGATATTGTAAATGCTCCTCCCAAGTCTTACTGAAGACTAAAATGTCATCAAAGAAAATCAAGACAAATCTCCAAAGATGCTCCTTGAATACCTGATTCATGCAACTATGGAATGTAGTAGGGGAGCTGGTTAGCCCAAATGGCATAACAAAAAAATCAAAGTGGCCATAGTGACACCGAAATGCTATTTTCTCAATGTCCTCCTCCCTCATCCTAATCTGATGATACCTTGACTGTAGATCAATAGTTGTAAAAAAATATGCACCATGTAACTCATCAATCAACTCATCTCTTCATGGGATGGGATATCTATTCTTAATGGTCTTCTTATTTAATACCTTGTAGTTGATGCACATGCACATTGTTCCATCCTTCTTCTTTACCAACACTACTATTGAAGCAAAGGGGCTCTTACTAGACTTGATATGTCCCATCTCCAACAACTCCTTAATTGCCTTTTCTATCTCATCTTTGTGTTTCTTAGGATGACGATATGGAGTAATGATAACTGGTTTGGCTCCCTCCTCAAGCTCAATAACATGATCTATCCCCCTATAAGGAGTAACCCCATGCTAAATCTTGCCAAATACCTTAGTGTGCCTATCAAGTATCTCTTGCATATCTGGTGGATGACTCTTCACTTGTGGCTCTTATGAAGCTAGCATAGTCAAACATTCTGTTGCCCACTCTATGTCATTATGCCAAAAAAGCATCTGCATTCTCCTTAGGAAAACTACTCTGCAATGCCCATCTGAATGTCCTCTAAGTACAATAGTTCTCCCCTCATGCTGAAACCTCAACTCCAATTTTGCTAGGTTGAGTGTGAACACAACTAGTGAGGCCATCCATATCATACTGAGGATGACATCATAGTCTCCCATGTCTACCACATAGAACTCATCCTCTAACTCATAGCCATATCCAAAATTGATGTGAAGATTAGATATCTTTCAAGTGCATAATAGTTTGTCACCATTAGCTACCATGACTCTAAACTTGACATGCTCCTTGGTCTCTAAACCTCTCTTGGCTACCAATTGTGCATCTATAAAATTATGTGTGGCCCTAGTGTTAATGAGTGAGATTACTTTCTACCCTTGGATAGTACTCTTGACCTTAAATATGATTTCCTTCTGAGCCCTCATTAATCATGTCAATGAATTCTCATCCTCAAGAATGCTGCTCTCCTTTATAGTGCTATCCTAATTTGAATCAGAGTGCTGATCCTCCCTTTCTGATTGTGACTCCTCTACTAAGAAATACTTCATTCAATTTACCTTAGCCTTGAGAGGACACTTATGAGATAAATCCCAAGGCTCTCTGCAATGAAAACATAACTTCTTCTTCCTCAAATCACTCAGGGTGTCATTATCCAACTTATCTCTTTTTGGCTAAGCATCGTTGTGAAATGATTTTTTTTTCTTCTCCTTGTCCTTTTTCATATAAGAATCCTAGTGCTGAAATCGTCTCCTAAATGAAGAAGGTGCTAAGTCAGGAGCCTTTTTAGTAGGCTCTTCTAACATAGCTGGGTCATGCCTCTTGACCCAACCTCACAAGGGATCTAAGAGTCCATGCATAAAAAATACTACTAGCCCCCTCTCTAAAATATATGTGACCAACAAAACTAACCTTTGAAATTCACTAATATACATCTCAATTAATCCCCACTGCTTGAGTTGTGCAAACACTTTAAACTATAATTCAAGATCCTTGGTATCAAATCTCTCTATGAGCTTCTCAGTGAAGTCCTTGTAAGATGTGATTTGATTATTCCCTAAGGTTACCATGCCATGGTGCCACCACTTATGCATCGGTCCATCCAAGTGAATATTCACATACTTTATAGCCTCCTCCTCAGGCATAAGATTCAACTGCAAGTATGTATCTTTCTTCTGCACCCAAGCTTGTGCGGTCATCTTCCCTGAAGCATCATAATAAGGAAAAGAAAGTTTCTCAACTTTCTTTCTTAGCACAAGGTTTTGATTTCTTCCTCCTAATCTAGGCACATGTCTCATCTTCAAGTCCATATAATCTCTGAGGGAAATATCTACCTGAAACTCTGGTCTACTAGCCTCCCAATCCCTCTTGAACTGATCCTATAACTTCATAATCTGTGGTTCATTAACTGGTTGAACTGGATCTCTGGGTGGGTAGAAGAGCTCTTGAGCTTGTTGTTCGAGCTAAGTGTGCAACATGTCTAAAGTTATCAGCCTCATTTTCATTGTTTCTATGTCCATTATTACCATTAATATTATTCTCAGGATCGTTGTTGTTCCCTCGACCTCCATTATCATTGCCCCTATTGTTGTCATTTCCCCCATTGTTATTGTTTCCATTGTTGGCATCACCTAGATTAATATTGATGCCTATCTGTCTAGTCAAGAGCTACAACATCATATACATTTAGCTATTTTGCTCTTGTTGGATACAGTGCCCCTTCTCTAATGTACCTAGTAACCTAAACATTACATTTTCCTGATCTGGACCAGTATTCCTGCCTCCACCTAATCTTGTATTCCTATCATCTTGGTCACCCATACCACTATGTTGTTCAAAGAATATCTCCTCTGTGTCTATATGACTGGATTGTATGTCCCCCTACATGGATGAACTAGATTGTTCGCTCTGCAAGTCTAAACTCCTACTTTGTCTCGCTCTGGTATTGCAGAAATCATAAAGCCCTTGTCACATGCTCAAACATAAATGTTTAAGACCTCCACAAGATGGCAGGATTTATAACTCTAATACCACTATAATGTTCCCAATAGGTTATAACTTCTTCAAACACCAAAATATTTTATACTTCAGTTGCTTGACATTTCGTCAAACACTTTGCAAGAAAGCCCTAATACCATTGTAATGGGCACTCAGGAAATGCCCAAAAAATAAACCAACTGCTGAAATAATATTAGTTCTCAAACTAATAAAATTAAATACATAACAACTCATTAATTACTTTAGCATCATTGAGTACATTGTTGGTGTTTTAAAACTACTAAACAACAAAATGCTTAATACAAAGATGACAGTACTCATACAATCTAAAGACTAGCCAATTCTTGTTAACAATTGCATGTGCACAGCATTTGGACCCAACTTCAACAAAACCAAGGGTGGTTTTCTACTCTTCTGGCTCTACAAAACTAGGGTGGGTATACCCAGGGATGATTCAAGGCTGGGCAAGCTATATGAGGATTATTTTTAGTTTCATTCTAATTCTCATCTCAAATCTTCAAACACATACACAATTCTTGATAACTTGATAAACACATCCCGTATAAAAGATATGGCCAAAAATTCTTCTATAGATCTGCAACAATAGTGGCTAACTAAAGCTAAAACTTTCTATGCACACAAGTATAAGCCAACTTTTAAGATCTACAGAAAACAAAAGTAAAATTGACTTAATTCTGCATTTTTGACAACCATTTGTGACATACTCCTCTTTCAACTAGATCAAATTTGATCAGTGCCTAATCCATTGGGGTTCAGAGTCTATAGAAAATTCTTAAATCTAATTTTTTTCCTTACAATGAATTTTTATCAGCAATTCTTATCGAAATTTTTTATTCAAAACCCTTTTCACTACTAAAGCAACCTTATCACGTTCACCAAAGCTTTTACTTAATCCATTGAATTAACAACAGTGATAAACAGATATACAACCTAACTAGATTGCATTCAATTGTACAAGTCTTTACTTATACAATATCAAGATAACCAAGTAATTAAAAGGAGACAAGATTCAAAAAGAACTGATATGGGGAAAGTTCATAATTTGTATTCATTTTCTTTGAAAATTGTATACCATTTACAATAGAGTCAGAATGACCTTTAGAAAGAAACACATATCATTCTATATTCATGTATTCTCGGAGAGATGACATAGAAAATACATCACAAACTTGCTTCCAAAATGTTGGACCAAAGACAAACTAAGCATATCACTTAGAAAAATAGAATTCAGACCATTCTCTAGCCTTGGAATCTCACTTAAATAGTGTGAGATGCAACAAGCTTTAGGCTAAGAGAAAGTGACAAGTGTCTTTTACAAAAGGAAGACACAGACATCTGTCAAAAAGAAAAAGACTAACAAGAAGTTATGCCAGTCACACATTCTCTTGCGGGTTTCTGTCTATCACCTCCTTTCATTGATTTTGCTCCAACGGTGATTCTATCATATATGTAACTGCTAAGCTTGTCCCTGATAAAATCTATTCTGATGATTGCACTCTATCCTTGACCCATGGGTTTTGTCAAGATAACTGCTTTGTGAAATTCATCTTTACTTTCCACTCTTCTCTGATCATGCCAGGCTTCAGAAATAGTGGAAAAGTTACTTAGTGCGCAACCTTTGAGCAGGGAGACAATATGGCTGTCAAATATAACAAAATGGGTAACTTCTAATTCCCAGCCACATTTTCTTTCTTAACCACCCTTTGACCAAAATTTGCCATCCACTGATACAAAAAAGGTGCAGGCTAACAAAAAGCGAGAAAAACCATACCCGTGAGTATGAAATCTTCTTTATCTTCCTCAAAAACTATGCACAGGACCCCACACATTTCTGCTACCTTGGCATCAGGCTATGATATCTTGAAAATTTGTTTAAAGGATGATGTTACCACTGAGAGAGCTGTTATCTTACCAGGTTCATTCATTATCCATCTCAAAACCTTGGTTATTTGACTACGACATCTTACCATAGTTTCAAAGAGATGAAAATTTAAGAAAACACTTAGGATTACTAGTTTTCCTCTATCAAAAATCCAAATACTTCTACACGGGACAAAACACTTCTTTTCTGCAAACTAGTTAGAACTGGTATGCGAGATATTACAACCCCAGGCCCAAGTATTTTTACCTAGTAATCCCTCTGCTATCCACAACCTAGGATCTAGTGAACTCTTTGGAACCATCCTTTGATTAATCCATACAAGACTGAAATTTTTTCAAAAACTATGGCATGAGAACTTACTTGGAGTATTTTGCTCTTCATAATTCTGCAATTTATCTTTGAACCAATCACTTCACACTAGTGCCAGATTTATCTCAATCCTTGCAGTAATTATCTTCGTTCAGAAAATATTTCAAAATCTTTGTTCGTGCAAGGCGAAACTGAGAAAATCTTGCATGTTATACTCTGTTATTAACTTTACATGCGAAACTTTTCACATCTTATTAATGTACAGAGTGCCACCACCTTCAGTATTTAAAACTTTGCCGTCAATCTTAAAAATCATACGATCATGGGGTACAGAGAGAGACAACTAGGTATCACACTTAACAAGTTGGCCCTCTAATCCAATGAAAATCTCCCACATACACAACGCTTTCCTTGATGGTGCTTCTGTCTGGATCTACTGGCAACTGAGGACACATGTTGGTAGGTTGCTACTTTGCTATACATAAAGAACGAGCACCTTGCTATAGCGAAGCAACAACAACCATTGATCTGATCTTGATCTTGTAGATGATATGTTACTGTACTTGCTTAGAAAGATGGCAGTGGGCCCTTATTCATTACCTTGCTATACATATCTCTCGAGCAACTCTTCATGGCAAGAAGACAATGACCATTGATTTGAGATTGAATCAAAGGTGGGGAAGCTGCACGAAGTTTCCTAAAAAATGGTGGGCCCCATACTCACTATGTCGCATAGCTTAAACATCGTGCAACTCTTTATAGCAAGATGGTGAGGATTGTTGATTGAAACTTGATCTGGCGATTGGGATCTCTCAAAAGTTTTTATGGGTCCAAGACATTGCTAACATAGGATAAATTGCATTGCTGGCAATCAACAAAATTTTACTTTGAGCCTGGTCAGCCATCCACATTTCCTCAGGTCCCACTGGCTATTGGTTTTTACGGTGCCTCGCTACTTTACTAATGACAAGGAGTTAGGTCTTTTCGATAGTGAGGTAGCGAGCTCCGATGACTTGAAAAGAACTCGGCACCGTGAAATACAAAGACCTATCAAATCATTATCATTCATGCCAACTGTTTCTGACAACAATTATTGCTTGTCATGCCACCTAGTCATACCATAGTTACTGATAAATTTTGAGGCCACCGTTCTTTTGATTTTGTGACACCTCACTACTTCGCTAATGGTTATATGGCAAAATTTTTTGATAGCGAGATAGCGAGACATCGAAAAAATCATCATTCTATTACCGATTTCTGATTGTCTCCAACTGGGTCCCTTTTCCTGATTTGATAGCATTTGCTGGGTGTCCATGACTGAATGATTAGTTAGAAGACAATTTTTTGACTGCTGTGTCTTCATCTTGCAGTCCCATTTTACACTTTTAGGCACTCGCTACCTCGCTATACATAAAGAGTGCCCATGTTTTCATAGCGAAGAAATGAAAACGGTGGATCTACTTAGATCAGACGACTGGGAAATTTTGGGAGGAAAAGTAGCTCAGGGCGTAGAATATATAAAGGGAACAGAATATTTGCCTGATTTAAAATTTCAAACATTTCGCGCCCAACCATTTGTGAAGGGAAAAAGACATAGGGTTTTCATAAAACTTTCAAAGGCTTGCAAATGGACAACTTATCTAGAAACCCTATTTATCAATTTATTGAGACAATCTAAAGATTTTATATCTAGGCAAATAGTTTCTATCATTCAAAAATTTAGACCAACAGTGCCTCTGTCTGAGGACATTGAATTCTCTAGATTCAAATGAGGGCTCAAAATTTTTGGGAGAAGTAGACCATGTACAGACTACCAAAATTTTGAAGCAGACCATGTACAAACTACCAAAATTTTCTTTTTCGGATGGCTTCAAGAAAATCAAGAAGCTACCACTAAGGTTACATAAAAATGATGGCCCCAGGCCACTGGAATTCAATAAAAGTTTTACCTCTATCATAGACATGATTTTCATCTGAACTCGCATGAGATAAACTGGGATTCACTTGTATAAGTTTCACCAATCATATATATATCTTGAATCTCACCGCTTAGCAAAATTGAATTTAAACCTTGACTTCCACAATGCATATAAAATTTTGCTTCATCTTCAAACATTTGCTCATCATGAAAGTTTTGATCAACATGCTTAAACATACCAAACTGAAAATCCTCTTTATTTAGTGACTTATACATGTTGTCAATCTCAAATATAAAAGTTTCATATTTAACTAGAGGAAAATGATCACTCATACCTTCAAATTGGGTATCCATGTGCATATACTGATGGTACTCTAAAGAACAATCTGACTGGTACTCATATATCATCAACGTCATAATCTAAAACTAATCTGAGATCTTTAAGCGATTCTCTAAGATTAGCAAGTAGGTCAGTCACCTCATTAGAATATTCATCATAAAATTCATTACAAGGTGCATGCTGACTTTCAACATCTTCATCAGACACCTTGTCATCAATTTCATGAGATGCCATCTCATCAATACTTTCACCATCATATCCAGAAGTAGAACAATTTGATCCCTCACAACAGTAAGATAATGTATCATCATTAAACTCATTCTCAACTAAATCTTGACTTTCCAGGTTTTCTTCAAACAAAGGATTGATAACTCCATGCAATGACCCTCTTTGAACGTTTTGACAAAAATTTGGTTGATCATCCTCACAAGCATCATCATATAAAGTGTTATTATAGACTTTAAATTCACTACCCACCTATCGTCATGGAAACTTTTAGCATATGAAGAAAAGTTAGAACTATATGAAGACTCCTTTTCTATTTCTTCTACCAAACATATAGTGTCTATATTTACATCTTCTTTATCAACTTGTTTAGGATAACCACTACAAATGGACTATAATTCATTCCTAGACATCTCACTATATGCTGGATCTTTATTGTCTGATGTAAAAACATTTGACAACTCTGCATTGGAATCTTCAAATTGAGATTCATTAATTGGACTCAACATTTCCTTATCTTCATACTTTGTGGATAAATCACTTTCATATTTTTCATTTGCTAACTGATTCGTGTAACACAAAAACTGAGATGCACTTTCTTTTTCATATTCAAAAGAGGAATTCATAACCTTATCTTCAAATGAGTGTTCACTATCATCATTAATCTCTTCCTCCCATTCAACATCAGACTCATATGAAGTTGAACATATTGTGTCATTGTCCTCACTGTGACTCAAGTTACCACTCTCATCATCTCCTTCATAAAATTCATCTTGATAACACACTGGGTCAACAATTTCATTATCATCATTTAAAAACTGGCTTCCAACTTCTTCATCCTTATGTTGAGATGCATATTTTTCCATTTTAATTTTTAAAACATTCTCAGCATAATGCCATCTCTCACTAAGATTGTTCATTTCCTGCATGTTTTGTTGATCAACCTTATCATCTCGTGTTATCTCTTCATGGTCTGTTGGATCAGTAACATCAGGTCCATGATTAGAAAGATAACTTTTAGTTTTCCCATTTGCACAAAACTGAGATCTAGGTGCAACAACTTCATTAGCAACAGAATCATATATACAATCAATATCACAAGAACTTGCTAATGTATCTAATTCTTGATCTCCAATATCAACACATTGCTGAACCCTATCAAGGTCTGAGATACATCCTATTGTTGTAGCATCATGATCATGTGTGTTGTCATTTGTAACCAAGCTAACCTTGCCTACACACATATTCTGATCAAAATTTTCCATTTGATTAAAACCTCTAGCAAGGGTATGGATATGCTTATTTGAAATTGAAGCACCAACACCATATTCATCCTTTCTTTCAAATACATTATATTGGCAGTCATACATAGAAAAATGACCTTTAGTCAATCCGTATCTCAAGTTATTTTCAATATCCCTAGCGGTCACAAAAGCCTGATATAATGTCTATGGTTCTTTATCCCTTAGTAGATAATTCATTTTCTTGTCAAATGCATCAAAATGCACTGCTAAACACATTTGATCATTAGGTCTATAATTGTCAGGGATTTTATTCAAAACTCTTGCAAATCTGATGTTAAAATGAGAGACAAGTTCATCACTCTGAATATGAATCTTCAAGAACTTATCATAAGAGTCAGATATGCTTACCCTTTCTCCAAATTGCTCCATGAAGGCAGAATGCAATTTACCCCAAGATGAAATAGAACATGCTGGCAGAAAAGAAAACCAGTCTCTAGTGTCACCTTCTAAGGTTTGAACAAATAACTTCATATGCAAGTCCTCATGAGAAATTTCATAGTCACCCATCAAATCAACAAACAACTCAATATGGTCACTGGTTGTAACAAGATGGTTTCCACTGAACTTAGGAAAACTTTTTCTAACATCATTGGGAATAACATTTGGGAAACCATGAATACCATTAAAACTTAATGGCATATATTGCTTGGTGGAAATGGATCTAGGAATTTCATTAACTGGCTGCATACTAGATGAAATGAATCTTGACATTCTTAACAAATTTGAATCTCATTCACCCATATTCTAATCTATAATTTGTAGAAAATCTACACCCTGCTACCAATGAATCACTTCAAACTATACACTTCATAAACTTAGAAATAACAACTGAAATTCAATCCAATGAAGTGTATGAAATTTATCAAACTTTCTCCGCTTCTCAATGCTGAAAGTTCACTTGATGGAGAACACACTTGTATAACAATCAATCTTCATGAAAAGAAAATACATAAAAATGAGAATACCTTTAGTGTTGTTGCATGAAACCACTGATTTGCTGATTGGCCTGGTGCTGATCTAAATTCCTCACACCACTGATCATAACCTTACAGAGTCGCCATCTCCTTGAGGAGAGAAATGAAATCACAACAGTGATTTGCATTTATCATTTCAAAAACTTTTAATAGCAAATCAAACAACACTTTGAAACTTACTAGTCAAAAACATATATAGATCTCTTTTTTTGCTTGAAAATTTACACAACTTTTAGATTTGTTCAATTCAATGGAAAACTCTTTGAAAGCAATTATACAACTTCTCTACACTGGTTCAGAGATCCTTTAAACAGAGTCACCACTCACTATTGTGAGAAAGATTTTAAACATGATTCATAACACTACAAATCTGAACTGAATTGTCAACTTTGTAAAATTTTGCATATCTTTAAAACACTTAGAAGAGAGAAACCTTTATTCAACAATTCTGACTCTGATCTTACAACAGTATTCTGAAAACCACAATCAACTAAATTGATTGAAAATAAACACTCTTAGTAACACAATCTGTATTCAACCTTGAAAAATACTACTGTAATGGATAAAACTTAACTGGGGTGCATGATTTAGAGTAAGAAAATTGGAAAGAACATCAGGGAACTTACTGCTGAAACTTTTTAATGCACTTCTCCTGCTGTATTGAATCTCCTCTCAAATTCTCAAGGTTGTTCTGTCACATAGATTCAATACAGTCCTTAGTAGAGTCACCATTTTGTTGGTGTTTTAAAACTACTAAACAACAAAATGCTTAATACCAAGATGACAATACTCATACAATCTAAAGAATAGCCAATTCTTGTTAACAATTGCATGTGCACAACATTTGGGTCCAACTTCAACAAAACCAAGGGTGGTTTTCTACTCTTCTGGCTTTGCATAACCAGGGTGGGTATACCTAGGGATGATTTAAGACTGGGCAAACTATATGAGGATTATTTTTAGTTTCATTCTGATTCTCATCTCAAATCCTCAAACACATACAAAATTCTTGATAACTTGATAAACACATCCCGTATAATAGATATGGAAAAAAATTCTTCTATAGATCTGCAGATGTTCTCAACAATAGTGGCTAACTGAAGCTAAAACATTCCATGCAGACAAGTACAGGCCAACTTTTAAGATCTACAGGAAACAAAAGTAAAATTGACTTAATTCTGCATTTTGGCAACCATTTGTGACATGCTCCTCTTTCAGCTGGATCAAATTTGATCAGTGCCTAATCCATTGGGTTTCAGAGTCTATAGAAAATTCTTAGATCTAATTTGTTGCCTTACAACAAATTTTTATCAGCAATTCTTATTAGAATTTATCATTCAAAACCCTTTTCACTACTAAAGCAACCTTATCACGTTCACCAAAGCTTTTACTTAATCTATTGAATTAACAGCAGTGATAAATAGATATACAACCTAACTAGATTGCATTCAATTGCACAAGCCTTTACTTATACAATATCAAGATAACCAAGTAATTAAAAGGAGACAAGATTCAAAAAGAACTGATATGGGGAAAGTTCATAATTTGTATTCATTTTCTTTGAAAATTGTATGCCATTTACAATAGACTCAGAATGACCTTTAGAAATAAACACATATCATTCTATATTCATGTATTCTCAGAGAAATGACAGAGAAAATACATCAAAAACTTGCTTTCAAAATGTTGGACCAAAGATAGACTAAGCATATCACTTAGAAAAATAAAATTTGGACCATTCTCTAGCCTTGGAATCTCACTTAAATAGTGTGAGATGCAACAAGCTTCAGGCTAAGAGAAAGTGACAGGTGTCTTTTACAAAAGGAAGACACAGACATCTGTCAAAAAGAAAAAGACTAACAAGAAGTTATGCTAGTCACACATTCTCTTGCAGGTTTCTATCTATCACCTCCTTTCGTTGATTTTTCTCCAATGGTGATTCTCTTGTATATGTAACTACTAAGCTTGTCCCTGATAAAATCTATTCTGATGATTGCACTCTATCCTCAACCCGTGGGTTTTGTCAAGATAATTGCTTTGTGAAATTCATCTTTACTTCCCACTCTTCTCTGATCATGCCAGGCTTCATAAATAGTGGAAAAGTTACTTAGTGTGCAACATTTGAGCAGGGAGACAATGTAGCTATTAAATATAACAAAATGGGTAACTTCTGATTCCCAGCCACGTCTGCTTTCTTAACCACCCTTTGACCAAAATTTGCCATCCACTGATACAAAAAAGGTGCAGGCTAACAAAAAGAGAAAAAGACCATACCCGTGAGTATGAAATCTTCTTTATCTTCCTCAAAAACTATGCACAGGACCCCACACATTTTTGCTACCTTGGCATCAGGCTATGATATCTTGAAAATTTGTTTAAAGGATGATGTTACCGCTGAGAGGGCTGTTATCTTACCAGGTTCATTCATTGTCCATCTCAAAACCTTGGTTATTTGACAATGACATCTTACCATAGTTTCAAAGAGATGAAACTTTAGGAAAACACTCAGGATTACTAGTTTTCCTCTATCAAAAATCCAAATAATTCTACACGGGACAAAACACTTCTTTTCTGCAAACTAGTTAGAACTGGTATGCGGGATATTACAACCCCAGGCCCAAGTATTTTTACCTAGTAATCCCTCTGCTATCCACAACCTAGGATCTAGTGAACTCTTTGGAACCATCCTTTGATTAAACCATACAAGACTAATTTTTTTTTAGAAACTATGGCATGAGAACTTACTTGGAGTCTTTTTCTCTTCGTAATTCTACAATTTATCTTTGAACCAATCGCTTCACACTCATGCTAGATTTATCTCAGTCCTTGCAGTAATTATCTTCATTTAGAAAAGATTTAAAAATCTTTGTTCGTGCAAGGTGAAACTGAGAAAATCTTTCTTGTTATAGTCTATTATTAACTTCACATGTGAAACTTTTCACATCTTATTAATGTATAGAGTGCCACCACCTTCAGTATTTAAAACTTTGCTATCAATCTTAAAAATCATACGATCGTGGGGTATAGAGAGAGACAACTAGGTATTACACTTAACAAGTTGGCCCTCTAATCCAATGAAAATCTCCCATGTACACAGCTCTTTCCTTGATGGCGCTTCTATTTGGATCCACTGGCAACTGAGGACACGTGTCGACAAGTCACTACTTCACTATACATAAAGAATGAGCACCTTGCTATAGCAAAGCAGTGACAACCATCGATCTGATCTTGATCTTGCAGATGATATG
This sequence comes from Cupressus sempervirens, assembly GCA_028749045.1. Classification (NCBI taxonomy): domain Eukaryota; kingdom Viridiplantae; phylum Streptophyta; class Pinopsida; order Cupressales; family Cupressaceae; genus Cupressus; species Cupressus sempervirens. The sequence continues at coordinate 159,656,738 of CM053789.1, forward strand.
TTACTGTACTTGCTTAGAAAGATGGCAGTGGGCTCTTCTTCATTACCTCGCTATATGTATCTCTCTAGCAACTCTTCATGGTGAGAAGACGATGACCGTTGATCTTAGATCGAATCAAAGGTGGGGAAGCTGCAAGAAGTTTCATAAAAAGTGGTTGGCCCCATACTCACTATGTCGCATAACTTAAACATCATGTAACTCTTTATAGTGAGATGGCGAGGATTGTTGATTGAAACTTGATCTGGTGATTGGGATATCTCAAAAGTTTTTATGAGTCCAAGACATTGCTGACATAGGAGAAATTGCATTGCTGGCAATCAACAAAAGTTTACTTTGAGCCTAGTCATCCATCCACATTTCCTCAGGTCCCATTGGCTATTGGTTTTTACGGTGCTTTGCTACTTCACTAACGGTGAGGAGTCAGGTTTTTTCGATAGCGAGGTAGCGAGCTCTGATGACTTGAAAAGAACTCGGTGTCGTGAAATACAAAGACCTATCAAATCATTATCGTTCATGCCAACTGTTTCTGACAACAATTATTCCTTGTCATGCCACCTGGTCATACCATAGTTACTGATAAATTTTGAGGCCACCATGCTTTTGATTTTGTGACACCTTGCTACTTCGCTAATGGCGATATGGAAAACTTTTTTGATAGCGAGATAGTGAGACATCGAAAAAATCATCATTCTGGCACCGATTTCTGATTGCCTCCAACTAGGTCCCTTTCCCTGATTCGACAGCATTTTCCAGGTGTCCATGACTGAATGATCAATTAGAAGACAATTTTTTGACTTCTGTGTGTTAATCTTGCAGTCCTGTTTTACACTTTCAGGCACTCAATACCTCACTATACATAAAGAGTGCCCATGTTTTCATAGCAAGGAAACGACAATGGTGGATCTACTTAGATCGGACGGCTAGAAAATTTTGGGAGGAAAAGCAGCTCAGGGTGTAGAATATATAAAGGGAACATAATATTCACTTGATTTAAAATTTCAAACATTTCGCGCCCAACTATTTATGAAGGGAAAAAGACATAGGGTTTTCATAAAAATTTTGAAGGCTTGCAAATGGACAACTTATCTAGAAACCCTATTTACCAATTAATGGAGACAATCTAAAGATTTTATATCTAGGCAAAGGGTTTCTATCATTCGAAAGTTCAGACCAACATACATAACAAACTATTCAACTCACTAATTACACCCAATCTTCCTGTAGATGGAAATGCATCCAAACAACCTGTTAATGAGTTGATAGCAATGAATTTCAAAGGCCAAACCCCAAGGGAATGACATTTAGAATGTCAAAAGAAAGGATGAATGTCCTCTAATGCCAAGAATAGAATTGTACATCTACGTTCCTATCAAATGGAATTCACCATCATCCGATGCTAAATAATGAAGCTCCTACCTTTATTTATACTTTCCCTACACCCTTCTAGAAGGAAATCAAATATTAATTAATTGCATTTACTAGAAGCTTCCCCCTTCCAATAATTAATGCACTCTCTAGAAACTCCTCCCTTGCAATAAAATAATTAATTGTGCTTCTAGAAAATTAAATTACTAGAGGCTTCCTCCTCAATAATTAATGCACTCTCTAGAAGCTTCTCCCTTGTAATACAATAATTAATTAAATTAATTAAATATAAAGTCACCTTTTAATTTTAATTTATTTAATAAATTTATAAGAAATTAATTTAATCAATTTTCCCTTATTTCTCCACTTAGCCTTTGGGGAACAAGAAGGTTAAGAACTCCACTTAGTTGCTAAAAAGATGGGGACATTACAATACTCAACATATGATAGTGTGCTTGCCAGTGCATACCAATTTTTTAAATTCACACCTAATTCATCTCATATCTTAGATCTCACATTAAAATTGCAATGATGAATAGTAAATGAATACATCACACCTATGAAAGATTCAACACAACACAAATAATTTGGTAACCTAGAAACACTTCAATGTAAAGGAAACTAACAAATATTCATTGTTGCAACAATAAAGTTAACCTATTAATGTTTGATCATAACATATGTTCTATCCTGGTTTGGCCATTTAAAAGCTTCAAGACTGTTAAGTCCTACCCTATTAAAGGATTTCACACTTACAGTTAAGGACTCTGTTAGGAGGTTTACATAGACATGTTAGGATCACTCGATTAAGAGATTTTCCTGATCAATCTTGCTAAAAACTAATTTAGTACCTGACCCTTGATTTGCTTTGCAAGCTAATTTTGGATCTCCTCTGTACAATGTCTGATTTGATCTTTCAATTTGATATCTCCTTTTAGTCCTTTACTACTTTGATTACTCTATCTGATCTCCTTGTAGACTTAGCCTTTCTTTCTATGTTCTTTCGTTGTCTACTTCTTCACTTGCAATTTCTTGTCTTCTCATCACACTCATAGGAACACTCTCATATTCTAGTGTTAGAATCCTCCTTAAATAGATGTTCTTCAAAAGTTATATATCTCAATCAATGATTTACAATTCATCTTATTTTGCTATTTCTTTTTGATTTTTTGATTGGTTGATTTGCATTTGTTGGGATTATTAACTTCTATAATGATACATAATCTCCATCTTAACTATCTCTACAAATATTAAATATCATATGGAAGTCATCCAAAATGATTTACATAGTTGTTTGTGCAATTAAAAACTCATATGGAAAAACTAAACTGCTTAGAATTTGAATGTGTTGACACTTGGTCATAAATAACATTCATACTGACTGTCAACTTCTATGTATATGTGCTTCTCTATTTTCTCAAAAAAAATGTCTCTTCAATTTACTCAATCTTTATTATAATAGCTTGGCTTACATATGCAATCGATCTCAATTGAGGTGCTCAACAATTACTAACTTGTTTGGCATGTAATGCAAAATAAACAAGTCCTTATATATGCCCAACCTTGACTAGATGACTTTGTCACAATGATGACTGTTCATCCTTGCCTAGTAAATGACTAAGTGTATGAACACTAATAGACAAGATAGGATTAGAGATAAAAAATATCCTTGTTTGAAATTAGTGGAAAAACATATTGTTATGAATAGTCATTGCATTTAAAAATACACCCTAAGACTTTAATTTGAATCCGTAAAATTCCAATGCTATGACATTTGATGTCTTTGGCTCTAATTTTTTCTTTTATTTTCTCTTGGTTGTCATTCCCATTTCTATTTCCTCCTTATTTTCATTTCTTCTCAATACATTTTGTTAGAATTCTTTAGAATAACTGAGAGGGAGGGGGGGGTGTGAATCAGTTATTCAAGGTCCAATAATGTCCAATTCAACTTTTTTCTTCTAATCCTTAATGGCACATAACTGAGATTATTATGCATGCAATTAAACATTAAACAACCATGAAAAGTAAATATGCATCACACCATAACACTAAGGATTTTGATGACCCAGAAACCCTCTAGGAATAAGAAGGTAAAATTGGGGTGGGGATGATACCCACAAATTAACTGCGCAATTGATTTCAACCACTTCAGATGGTCTACCCTATTAAAGGCCTACCCTGTTAAAGGCTACAACACACTGTTAAATGTGACCTTGTTAAAAGATTTCTACACCCTATTAGGAGTGTGCTCTATTATAGGAGTTAAGAATATTCAACTTAGAATGTCACCCTGTCAAAGGATTTACATAGAGCTATTAGGCTCACCCAAGTCCATGGGATTTACAGTCAGCTTCTCAAAAAAATCTTTCATCCCTCTCTAAGGATCTCCTATCCTCCTCCTAAGGATCTCTTATCCTTTTCCTAAGGATCTCTTTATCCTTCTCATGAGGATCTCTTTATCCTTCTCCTAGGGATCTCTTTATTCTTTTCCTGAGGCTTATCCACCTAGCTGTTAAGCTAACCTAGCAATGTAGGATTTCAATATCTAATACAATGGTAAGAGAGTATTAGAAGGGTTTTGACCTAATAAAGATTGCAACCCTAACTGTGAAGATTTCATATCACTCTTAAGTTCTTTTCTTTTCTTGGCTTTCCTCCATTGTAGTGTAGATAGCTTGTTCACCCTTCAAGATCTCTCTCCTTGAGTTCTTCGACTCGTTATGCCAATGCACTCTATGGTCACTTGATCAACTCAGAGTCTTGATGCTTTGTTCTTACTCCTCTTGGCTTCTTTTCACGACCATAATTTATGACCAACTCCCTCTCTTACATGCGCATTTGATCTCTGACCTGTAACTCCTTATAAAGAAGTTCTATTTTTCATTTCTCGCTCAAATCTTAATTTGATCTTGAGAAAACAGTATTGTTTTCCCTCCAAATTGTTTCTTCTAGAAACTTCATGATAAATCCATTAGCATTCATCTTGAACTGGTTTTGCATGTTTTACATAAAATTATATGACATCTACTCATCATCCTTATCATCAAACTAATTCAAAAAATTTGATGTAACAAACTTATTGCTGCTAATCTAGCAAATCTTTGACTTAACAAATAATGCAACAACTTGACATCATTGATTTACTGATGCTTGGCTCCTTCTGTGTTACTCGACTTCTATTGTTATTTTACTAGCACTCAACACCTATAGCATTTTTTTTCTTGGCACTTGAAGACTTACTCGACATCCATTATCTTTTTCTGCTACTCGACACCTGAAAGATTTTGTGTTACTTGGCATCTGAATAATCACTCAGCTTACATTGAAGTTGAACTTGCTAGCTTCAACTAAGAATCTGCTCGGCACTAACTAGCTTGCTTGGTTCACTCTAATGAACTTAATTAGGCTTTACAAATGACTTAGTTAAACCTTACATCTTTGTTGTGTCTTAGTGTGTCCATCTTCTTAGAGGATGTCATCAATACACTATTTCATCAATGACTTAGCTGATCTTTATACTTCATTACAACATCATAACTTCAACCTTTCTCTAGGTACTTTAGTTACATCTCATTGATTGCCACCTCCTTGACAATCAACCAATTAATAGTATTAGGATCACTTAAGCAGTTGTCATTCCTACAAGTAGCAAGTTTGACATCAATGACAAAATAATTATTGAAAACATTCTTTACCATTTCCATTATTCTTCATTCATGATCTTTTCAATCATTTCCAACAATCTCCCTCTTTGGCATTGATGACAAACCAAATTGATCAAATGATTAAGCTGATCAACTTAGTTACCATCAAAATTATATACGCTTTTTTATTTGGTATGTAGCTCCCTCTTTTGCTGATAGAAACTGAATCCTTGTTTCTTCTTCTCCCTCTTGACTGCTGCATCTTTACTATTGATCTCATACATCTCCATATCTCATCCTTTCATTGATCAGTTTCTCATAAATCTCCCTCTTTGACATAAATGCCAAAGATGTAGTATCTTCAACATGCTAAATATAAGCTTTGCATCTTCATGTTTTCTCCCTCTATCACCATGCTTGTAACTAATTTGGAGTTTCTACTCCTGTTGTCATCCTCTGCATCATTCTTTTGATATTTCAATGATCTACTTCTGTTGATGCAGGACAACTTCTTTGTTGCTTTAGACAGCTTGAGTTAGGGGCATTACCCCCAACTTACCTCTAAGATATTCATAAAAATTCTTGGGCAATGGTTTGGTGAAGATATCTACAGTTTGTTCCTTTGTGTAAATGTACTCCATCTTCACTTGTTTGGCTTCCACCAATTCTTTGACATAGTGATACTTGATTGCAATATGCTTGGTTTTTGCATGCATTACTGGATTCTTGGATATGTTTATAACACTTGTATTATCACAATATAGTGTCATAGGTTTGGTTACCTCTTCTTTCATTCCTTTCAATAGATGTTTAAGCCACACAATGTTTGTGCAATTGACTGCTGCTGCCACATATTCTGCTTCTGTAGTGGACTAAGATGTGCATGTTTGTTTCTTTCTAGTCTAAGTAACTAGCCTTTTACCTAAGAATAATGCTCCTCCACTTGTGCTTTTCCTGTCATCAATGTTGCCTCCCCAATCTACATCTGTGTATGCATTGAACTTAAACTTCTCATTCTTTTTGTAGTATAGGCCAAAATCATTAGTTCCTTTGAGATACCTCTTTATCCTTTTTACTACCATGAGATGATTTTCTCTAGGATTAGTAGAAAATCTAGCCACTATTCCAACTGCTAATGCTATGTTTGGTCGGCTATGTACAACATATTGTAGTTTTTCAATCATGGATCTGTACATTGTTTGATTGACTTCAATTGATTCATCATTTTTGGATAGCTTATGTCCTATTGCCATTGGTGTGCTGATTGGTTTGGAGTCTTCCAATCCAAACTTCTTGAGTATCTCCTTGATGTATTTTGATTGTGTCACAAATATGCCATATTTTAGTTGATGTACTTGCAATCCTACAAATAACTTTATTTCTCCAAACATTGACATCTCAAATTCATGTTTCATTTTGTCAGCAAAACTTTTGCAAAGCACTTCCTTTCCTCCAAAAATTATATCATCCACAAAGATTTAAGGTACAAGAATATCCTTACCTTCTTCTAATTTGATGTACATTTTACTGTTATCATCAATTCTTTCAAATCTTATTTGCACTAGATACTTGTGAAGTCTCTCATACCAAGCTCTAGGGGCTTGCTTTAATCCATATAGAGCCTTATGTAATTTTCATACCTTATTTTTTTTCTTTTCATCAACAAAACCTTCTGGTTGCTCTATGTAGACTTCTTCTTCAAGTATACCATTTAGAAATGTGGACTTTACATCTATTTGATAGACTTTAAATCCTTTGAAGGCTGCATATGCCAATAAGGTCCTTACTCCTTCCATTCTTGCAACTGGAGCAAAAGTTTCTCCATAGTCTAGTCCTTCTTCTTGTGCATACCCTATATAGACTAGTCTTGCCTTGTTCCTTGTGATTTCACCATTCTCATCTAACTTGTTTCTAAACACCCACTTGGTTCCAATTACATTCTTGTTAGCTGGTCTTAAGACTAAGGTCCATGTCTTGTTCTTCTCAATTTGTTCTATTTCTTCTTTCATAGCATTGTACCAGTCATCATCTATTATGGCTTCACTTACTATTATTGATTCCATTTTGCTGAGAAAGCATGTCTCACTTCTGAGTCTATTCCTTGTCATTGGTCCTACCTCTTTATTTCCAATAATTTGATCTGCAGGATGATTTCTTCTTACATACTTTTCCAATACTATTTCTTTCCTTGTTTGCATGCTGTCTCTTTCAGAATTTGAATCTTCATGTATATTTTTATTAGGTATTTGTTCATTTTCTTCTTGTTGGCTGTTCTCAGAACCTAAATGAACATTCTCTATATTCTTTAGCTCAGCTTCTGAATGTGTCTGATGCTTGGCATTCACTGTCTATGATTCGAGAGATACTAGATTTTGTTGCTGATTGTCATTCTGAGTTGCAACTTTACCATTATTAGGTATACCTTCATAAAATTATACAAAGGTCTTGTATTCTTCTTCTTTCTTGGTGTTCTCAATACTTTTAACTTCTACAAGCTCATCAAATTTTACATTTGTGCTTTCTACTACTTTGTTGGTGTTAACATTCAAGCACTTATAAGCTTTGCTTCTAGTAGAATAACCAAGAAATGTGCCTTTTTCACTCTTTGCATCAAATTTTCCATTTCTAGACTCTTTATATATATATATATATATATATATAAAATTTGCATCCAAATATTTTGAAATATTTTATATTAGGAGAATGCCCATACCATAATTCAAAAGGTGTTGCATTTGTACCTTTCTTGACTTGAAATCTGTTGAGTGTGTAGACTGTAGTATTTACAAATTCTCTCTAATACTTGAGTGCAACATTTTTCTCCATCATTAAGGTCATGACACACTCAATAACTGATCTATTCCTTCTTTTTGCTATACCATTCTAAGGTGGAGTCCTAGGTGCTGATGTCTGCCTTTTGATTCCTCTTTCATTGCAAAATTCTTCAAATTCTCTTGATATGAATTCACCTCCTCTATCAAATCTAAGACATTTTAAGCTCTTCCTAATCTCTTTCTCTACTCTGGCCAAGTACCATTTGAACATTTGAAATGCATCTGATTTTAGTTTCAGGAACATGACTGTCATCATCTTTGAATAGTCATCTACAAATAACATTATGTATCTGTCACCTTTGTAGCTTTGCATTTTAATAGGACCACATAAGTCAGTATGAACTAGCTCTAATACTTTATTAGAAGTATAGGTCTTGCTTTTGAAAGTTGACTTGGTCATCTTTCCTAGTTGGCATTGTTTGCACATGGTGTTATCAGGCTTCTTCAACTTTGGTAGAGCTTTGACTTTCTTCATCTTGTTGATTCTTATCAGATTGTCAAAATTTATATGACATAGCCTCTTGTGCCATAACCATACATCATCAGTTTGAACAATGAGACAAGTAGAATCTTCCATGTCTAGGTAAAATAAAATACTCCTAGTCTAGTCACCTTTTCCTATTAGACTTCCTTGAGAATCATAGATCTTAGCAATTCCATTTCCAAATTCAACCTTGTATTCTATGTTGCCTAACTGTGAGACACTTAACAAGTTATAATTCAGACCTTCAACATAGTATGCATTATCACATGTTATCTTTTCAGTAAGCTTGATACTACCTTTCCCTTTGATCTGACATAGTGCATTGTTACCAAATCTAACACTATTTCCTTCATATTGAGTAAAGGTAATGAACTTACTTTTATCTTCAGTCATGTGATGAGAGCATCTGCTATCTATGATCCATCTATCATTCTTGTTCATGCAGGTTACCAGGGCAGTTGCTTCATCTTCATCTGATTCATCTTTCATAGCCACATATACTACTTCATCATCATTCTTGTCAGAGTCTTCTTCAACAATGTAGCATCTTTTTCTTTTACCTCTATAGTCCTTGTTGTCCTCTTTCCTGTTCTTGAAGTTGCCTCCATCCTTGTAATTTTTCTTTTGTGTGCATCTGGCTGCAATGTGACAAACTTCATTACAATTAAAACAAATGATTGGTAGCTTACCTTTGAATTTTCCTCTTCCTCTGTGAAATCTTCTTGCTAGTAATGCCTCCAATTGGTCTACATCATCTTCATCAGTGCTGCTGTCACTGGATACATACTTTCCTTTTCCATTCTTTTTCTTTATTTGAGCCTCATCTTGTCTTTTATTGTCATCTTGGCTTTGAATGCGGATTCAAAGTTTTCTGGCTTGTAGTTGTCAAAATTGGATAGCTCAAAGGCAGTGAGTCTTCCAATTATTCCTTCAAATGACAATGTGTTCCCTGGTACACACCTTAACTCTTGCATGGCTGACACTCTTATAGCATAGAAGGGAAGCAAAGTTCTCAAGTATTTGCTAGATACTATTTCTTTTGCTAACTGTCCTCCTAGGCTTCTTATGGCACTTACCACTTCCTTCATCCTTGCACCATATTGAGCAACATTTTCTCCTTCTTCCATTTTCATATCATCAAACTTTCCTCTTAGGCTCTCTCTTTTGGCTCTCTTGACATTGTCATCTCCTCCATAGATTCTTGACAATGTTTCCCACATTTGATGTGCAATATCAAATCTTTTGATGTCATCATACTCGACATAGCTTAGTGCTGAAGCAATATCTAACATCGCTTGATTGTGCTCCTTCTTCCTTCTCATGTCATCTGCAGTGAGAGGTCCTGTAGGGTCTACATGATCAACTGTGATTGAGTTCTGTGCATAGTCACCTATTGATCTAAGGTGTAGCTTCATTAGACTTTGCCATGCAACAAAGTTGTCTTTGTTCAGCTTAGGAACTTCTCTCTTGGATATCTTGATCTTCCTGCTGCTAGTACCTTGAAACAAATCAGCAGTGAGCTCTGATACCAATTGTTAGAATTTTTTAGAATAACTGAGAGTGGGGGTGAATCAGTTATTCAAGGTCCAATGATGTCTAATTCAACTTTTTTCTTCTAATCCATAATGGCACATAATTGAGATTATTATGCATGCAATTAAACATTAAACAACCATGAAAAGTAAACATGCATCACACCATAACACTTGTAGACACCTAAAAATCTTTTAGAAAATAAAATATTTTTATTTTTTGAAAAAAGTCCCAGATGACATCATCATTTATTAATTATTTAATTAATTAATTAATTAATTAATTTTTTATGCCATTAAATCCCTTTATCTTAATTAAAAATATTTAATTAAGGAATCCCTCCCAAAAATGTTTAAATCTTATTTAAACATTATTTCCTTATTTATTAATTATTTAATTAATAAATTGACTAAAAATTCTAAAATAAATAAATAATTTATTTTTTGCCCAAAACTTGGCCAATTTCCTTAAGACCACTAACCTCTTCCAAAATTTTCTAATCCTTCTTTAATTTCGATTAAAGGCTAATCCCATCATTTCCTATCCCTAATTCCAACTCAAAATATTTAATTAAGATTAAATATTAATCCTCATGTTTATTAAAAATATTTTAATAAATATCTCCTCAACCCAAACCCTTGAAATAAATAAAACTTTATTTATTTCTTAAAAACCTTTTTTTATCCTCATCCTAGGAAGTTCTAGACTCTTCTAGAAAGTCTTCATCCTCATCCAAAGCCTAGAATCTTCTAGAAGATGTCAATCCTTATCTTTAATCCTAATCCTAATCCCCTCTTAACCTTGTCACATTCCTTAAACATGGGTTAAGACTTGCTAACCTAAGCCAAAGTTAACAAATATCTCCTCCTTCACCCACCCTCATTTATTGCCATTCACTTGCCTATCCCTAAGCTAATCCTAAACCATCCTAATCCATCCTCTAATCATTTGCACAATCTTAAGCAAGCTTAAAACCTTCCTAATCCAATCCAAGTGAAAATTCCTCACCCTCCAACATAAATGACCCTCAAATATCTCTTACACACTCCTTCAATACTCTTACAAAGCACTTATGAAGGGTCTTTATGAAGATATTATCCCTTGAGCCTCCTTTGTTGACTCATCCTTGCCCTTTCTTCCATCCTCTCACTCTGTGACATGTGTCACTCTCTGATTGGCTATAAGAAAGCACAATCTATGTGCTATCCTCTCATTCAATCTGAGCCTTCCATAAACTTTTTCCTTTCCTTCCATCTTAGCCCTCCATCCCTCAAGCCTCTTGCCTATAAATTGGATCCTTCCCCTTTGCAAAAACAACACAATCTAGAAAGTAAAGCCATAATGCCATTTTGAGAAGCCATTTTGACATCAAATCCATTCACCAAAATCTATCAGAAATCCTCCATTGAAGCCCATTTGAGCATTTGAGCATACATACATAATCAAGCCATCTTAGCTATTAGACACACCTCTACATCAAGTGATCATCCTCATTGAGAGAGCCTATCCATGGCTCATATTCTCATTTGAGGACTTCACTTTGTCTCTCATAAAGTTATGTTAAAGTAGTATGCAAATGCTTTTGATTGTTTTAATTTGGTGTTTCTAACATACTAAAGTAGCATATATATTTTGACACGCTCGCTGGGACCTCGCATGGGTCATCTTCATTAGCTTTTTTAGTCAAGTTTTTTTATTTCATTTGCTAATTTTGGCTAATTTTGCTTGTTTTTATGATTGGTAGGATTGTATAAATTGGTTTTTTAGGTCCACATGAGCATGAAGAAGACAAAGGAACTCATAGTCTATCTCATAGTGTTTGCAGATTTTTCAAGCTTATAGGTGGACAGAGCACTTGGAATTCTTCTTCCTCTTCTTGTCTATATTCTTCTTCTATTCCATCTACTTCTTTTACTTCTTCTTGAGGGATCTTGGCCTTTTTTTTTTTTTTTAAGGAAGCAAAATCATACACACTTTTTTTTAAGTGCTTAAAATGTACCCCCAAATCATACTTAAATCCATTAAAAACTAAAAATTTGCAAAAAAAAATAAAATTTTTAATTAGTGAAACTAAATTAATCCAATCATTTGCATCCTTGCAACATCAAGGTTTTAGATGCATTCATGCAAAGTTAGGAACACTTCATTTTTGAAAATTTAAAAAGAACTTCAAGTTTCCATTTCAAAAGGTTCAGAATCAACACTAAGTGCACCCTAAAATCTAAATCAAACTCAAAGCATCAATCAAAGATAAAATAAACCTCATTTGCAAATATTTTAAAGTTCTTTTAAAAATCTCATGAAAATTAAGAGTCCTAAATGGTTGCCAATTTTTTTCTAAAAGCTTTGTTATTTGTTCCAAACAAATGTCTTGTTGCAAAATCTTGAATGTTTCCTAGGTTTTTCATGCATCAAAACAATCTAGGAATATCATTTTTTTAGGCTTAAAAGATGCAAACTAGAACACAAAATCTTGAATGAAAACCAAAGTTCAAAGATTCATTTTCACTTTTGAGTCTAAAACAATCTTGAATGATCTAAGGTTAAAACAAAGCAATTCAAAGTTCTTAAAACAACACGCAAAATTTCAATCTTGAATGCTCAAAGGAAAAAACTTGAATGTTTAATCTCTTGTCTTTGAATGCATGTTGCTAAAATCACTCTTGAGTGCCATGGATTAAAATCAAGTTTTTTTTAATTTTATGAATGCATGATTAAAACCAAAAATTCAATCTTGAATTCCATAGATCAAATAATCATCTTTTGGGGCATAAAAAGAATCCACATTTTAGAAACTTTCTAAGTTATAAAAATAAATAAAGACATTTTGAGTGAATTTTTTGTTGGACTCACCCTCTTTAATCACCCATCATTCTAACCATTGGTTGCAATATCATCGCCATATATGGGAATGGGTCTACCTAAGAAGGTGTTAAGTGCTCCACAAAAATCAAGTTCCACTCACTTGAGTTTTTATTGGTTTTTCTAAGATAGAAAATTTTTTGGATGCACATTAGTCTTGCTAACACTTCATTTGGGCATAAAAATTGAACAAATCTTGATGTGGAGGGCCTCTGGGCATGCACTTGAAATTGAGCTTTACACACATCTTTGTTTTTGGATTAAAACAAACTCACACTCAATCTTGAATGCCCTAAAGAAAATCAATCGATACTTGACGTGGAGGGCCTCCGAGCTTGCGAGTTTACTTTTTGTTGACCCTAAATCTTCTTGGTGTATTCATTCTTCGATCACTTCTCTTTTGTTGGCACATTTCAAATTAGAATTGAACCTTTGCATCTTAAATCACGTGTGTTTTCAAAAAGTCTAGATCAAAAAACTTAAAGCGTCAGTTGGAAAAGAACTTTGTCTTTTAGCCCAAGATCATCCAAGTCTTCTCTCCCCTTGTCATCTTTCGAGGCCATCTTGGGTGCATAAGATTAGGATCCAAAATCTTGTCTTAGCTTTTAGGAGGCTTTCTTGAGGATTTCATCACCCCTTGGGACAACCTCAACTCTAGCGTTCTGACGGAGTATAAAGATCGGGAGGTGAATCCAAAGACACCTCTCTTGGGATCAAAATTCTGTCACTCGGGCTAACCCTCAAGGAACTTTATACCTTGAGAAGTGAAAGAGGAGAAGTGGGTTACCACTCCTCTCGGCTGTGTGACATTGTTTTGGTTTCATCTACAGATTTGGGCCTCACGTACCTTGGGGTATATTGAGGACTCCCTAGCTAAACCAATTGTCAGCCTTGTAGACAACCATCTAGGATGTTAATGTGTTTGAAGTGACTGATCAAAATATTTGTAGAATATACATACTCCATGACGCAATTACTATCTTCTGAGAATCAAAACTTCTATCTGGTTGTTCCTATCTATTGCTTGATCTTTTACTTGTTGAATGAATGTTTGCAAAACTTAGTCAATCCTAGCTTAGGGCACACTTAGCATAGTCACTGCCTATTTCAGAAGTTGAACAAAGTTGAAGAAAAACAATCACGATCTCTCAAAGCCAAACAGATTCAAAAATTTATGTCAGAACAACCCAAACCCAAACAAAAGATTCACAAAGCCAAACTCAAGCCATCTCAGGTATACCAAGAAATTTCAGCCAAGAGAAAGGAAGTAACACCAAGCCCTCAAATTACCAAACTCCACAAAGTAGAAGTCAAAGCTACTGACGAAGCCCTTCAAGATGCCTGGTTAGATCGCACTATCAGATTTAGCAAACATCTAGGAGTTAACCCTGCTTATGTCTTACCAACTAGGCATGATTTCTATGATTGGGCCCCCTTGTTTCTCCACATCTTCTTGCATAAATTTCACTTTAGAGTCATCTTTGTAGGAAAGCCAACCATTCTAGGTTATTCCTTTAAGCATTTTAGCTCATCCATCTCATTTAGTTCCTTGCCTTAGAACCAAACCATCTAGCCAGCAATCAAAAAGTTCACATCCAAGCCTTCAAAATTGTTGTCACATTGCCAAAACTTTCTTTTCCTATCATCTTGCAAATCCACTAGTCTCACCAAGGTTATCCCTCTGATAGAGATTTGTCTAGGGTAATCTAGCCTTGTCACTTGTCATCCCTCATCACCTTGAGCTAAAGGTTGGGATCCACAAGTGGTCAATCTCATATTTTTCCTAAGGGATCATCAGTCTATCCTTAAGTTGACACAATCACCACCAAGCTTGCACATAGGAAAGCCGACCTTTTGTGCTTTGGCAACATATCTTTGAAGTTAGAATCCCCAACCCAGTCTTCCTTAGGTTTGTCATATAGCTTTGCCTCAATCTAGGAAATCATTTGCATAGAAAAGTCTCCCCCCTTTGCATCCATCTACATTGTTGCACCTCCTCCTTAGGAACATTTTCATGCCACCCATCGCTCACTTAGCCAAGAAGAAGAAGGAAACAATGGAGCCCTATCATTTGGATCAGACAACATCTCTCCCCTCGAGCACTCAACCATCCTTCAGCCCAGAGAACACTATACCATCACCTACTGACATTGAAGCTTTCATGCACCAACCAATAAATGTAGTATTTGTGAATGCCATTATAGACAAGAACAAAGAAACAATCATGGAAAACTTTTAGAGGGACAATGTAGGAGACTTCAATTTTGGAAGACCTCCTCCCTTATTAGATCCTTCTCACCCTTTCTTTGGGAAGCTACCACCACCCATAGGCTCTTATGATCCAAATCATCCTTTGTATATACCAAAATAAGAGCCTCAACCCACCTCATATGATCCAACAGACCCAAACATACTAGCCTCCACTCAAATTGAAATCTCTATTCTACAAGCCAATCCAGCTACCACCACTCCACCATTGGTCCATACCACTCCATCCCAAACCCCCTTAACCCAAAACACCTCATCATTCACTCCCTTCACTATTGCTGTTGCTGCTCTCCAACCCAACCTTCCAAATCCACCCATCTCCCAAATCAGTGCTAGCATCTTTGGCCAACCTCAACAATACACAACTGGGATGCCACCCATGGGGCCAAGTAATCAACCTTTCATCACCCCCAGCTTGTTTACCTCAGTTAGAGCACAATTCCATCATTTCCATTAGGTCCTTGGAGCTCAATGCCATCAGCGACAAATCCACGAGCTACTGGCCTCACTCCACAAAGCTATCAAACCCCACAAGCTACTACCAATGTTCTGCCAAGCTCTCAAGTGACCCAAGCTCCTGCCACCACTCTACCAAGCTATCAAATCTAGCCACCAAGCTATCAAACCCCATTAGTTCCATTTCCAAGCTTTCAATTCCCACCACCTCCACCACCAACTAATCTATTACCTCCTATTACTAACTATTTTTCTATGCCACTTCTAGGAGGAAATACACCACCACCAACCACCAATTACTTGGCCTCTTTTGCCATGAAAATACCCTCCCAAATGGGGGCACAACCCACATATATTGGTCAAACTCCTCAAATCCAAAGTCAAGTTCCACAAGGTCCCTGATCCTGTCCCCAAGCTTCACAACCATCTTATACCTTACCTCCACAAAGCAATCCATTTATCCGATAGCCAACTTATGTTCCTCAATCCCAACCTCAAATCCAATATCAATAGTAAGCCTTGAAACACATGCATCAATATGTGCCACCTCCACCTCAGCAACCCATCATCCACCATTCAGTTTCCCAAGCCATGTACAATCCCTACCAGCCCATACCTCAAAGCCATCCATATTCAATTGCACCATTCAACGCATATCTCCCTTAGAGTGCTCCTACAGTGGAGGCACCACATCCATCACCCATTAATTTAGAATGGGAATTAATGAAGACAACTTTGAAGAACATCCAGGAGGGAAATGACCCAAAAAACCTTCAAGTTTGAGAATGTGTGTCCTTACCCATTTGACAGAGCCATTACCATGACACCATTTCCCAACACTTTGAGATACCCAAGTTTGACAAATTTAGAGGAAAAGAAAACCTTGTCACACATATCAAAAAATTTTACTTGCACTACCAAGAAGTGGCATACAGTGACGTCTTCCCTTTGTGCCTCTTCCCCAAAAGTTTGGCCGGACCAGCTCTTGAATGGTTTTATAGAATCCCATATGGCATAATCAAAAAAATTTCTGAACTGTCTGAGGCATTTGTAGCCCAATATGCCCATCTTATTGAGAAAGAATTATCAGTGGTTGATTTTGTCCACACCAATAAAAAAGGTGGAGAAAATCTTGGTGAATATCTGCAAAGATGGCAAACCCTTACCACCCACATATCTTGCACCCTGCCAGAGCACCATTTGGTGAAAATGTTTATTGATAATGCCCATCCCGGATTAGCTCACCACATGACTATGAACTGTTTGCAGACCTACAAAGATATCAAAGAAAAAGGAACGATCCTTGAGCAAGGACTCATTAAAGATGGTGTGTTCAAGATTTATAAGGAAGCCAACCAAAATCAAACACATTCAAATGACAAGTCTAGGTATTGGAACAAAAACAAGCACGTTGCAATAGATGGGGTCACTGACACCAGACGTGAATATTGTTGGTCCTTCCCAAAATCAGTCCAACCCACCTTATCAACCAAACAATGAACAAGCTATCAACAACCAACAACAAAATCAACAAAGCTTTCAAAGCCACAATCCAAAGCCCAACTTTCAAGGGTCTAACAATCAAGCTAATGCCATCAATGTAGCTGTAGGACCAAAGCCCAAGTTCCAACCTGCACCTCAAAACTATACACCCCTTGGTGAGCCATTGGATGTCTTTTGTGAGAAATTAGTCAAGGAAAACCTCATCAAATTTCCTCCTACCCAGCAAATCAACCCAAGCCAATCCAAAGCTGCATGGTATAGAGACAATGAGTATTGCAAGTTTCATAGGGTGAAAGGGCACACCACCCTCAGATGCATGAAGCTAAAAGATTATGTGCAAGACCTCATTGATCAGAAACAAATCATAGTTGGAGCACAAACCTCTCCCAATGCAGGCTTGCAGATCTATCAAAATGCTTTTCCTCCTCACAACAACCAAAATTCTGGAAAAGAACCCATCCAAACCAACAACAACAACACCAACAACTTCCAGCCAAACCAACATCATGGGAAGAACAATGACCACACTTCATCCTACATAGACTATGGTAGCCTAATAGGTTGTATATCTAAGAAAGAGCCTACTGTCAATGTTATCAATATCCAAGGCCCAAACAATGAGTGTGCAGTCACCACTCAAAGAGCGCAATTGAATATCGCAACCCCAGCAATCCCATTAGCACTATC
Source organism: Cupressus sempervirens (assembly GCA_028749045.1). NCBI lineage: Eukaryota > Viridiplantae > Streptophyta > Pinopsida > Cupressales > Cupressaceae > Cupressus > Cupressus sempervirens. The sequence goes on from CM053789.1 coordinate 159,674,374, forward strand.
AACCCTAGAAACATCATCAACTCCATCAAAAAGCTAGTACAATATCTTGGAACACATTGGGAACATGCCAGCCCAAATCTCCATTTTAGACCTTCTCTGCACTAGTCTTGTGTACAAAGACATCCTTGATAGTGCTCTCATAGAATCCTGTGTCCCTTTGGATATCAATGCGACTGATTTTTGTAATCTTGCTGAACACCCTTCATCCTCATGTGCCTTATCATTCAAGCCCACTGACATACCCGTGGTCAAGCCAGATCACACCCTTCCACTTTGCATAGCCATTATGGTATCCAATTTTGCCGTAAAAAGAGTAATGATAGATAATGGATCAGCCTTGAATATTTGCACCCTAAAATTCATAAAACAAGCTGGGTATACTGAGGCATATATCATCAATGAGGTTATCACCATTAAAGCTTATGATAATCTGGAGAGAACCATAGAGGGAACAGTTTTGCTACCCATCAAGGTTGGGCCGGTCATCTAGGAAACAATTTTCCATGTTGTTGATCTAAACCTACCATTTAACATCCTCATAGCAACATGTAATAAATCAATGGAACATTAATTTTCTAGTGTAGAAGTCTTAACATCACACAAATTCATGTATAAAGAATGAATGGTTTTCAAAATTGTTTCTAATTGTATGACTAAATTGGAAAGCTTTTCTTGTCCATTTACAAGTTCATGAAAGACTTTCACCAAAACTTTATGCTCAAATCTTCTTTCATACCACTGTATAAATTTTTCATTGGTCTCTATATCTCCTACTTGAACTTTGTCAACTATATACACTAGATGATCCAAAATTGGATGCTAACCATATAAGTTACTAGTTATACCAAATACATCCACAAAAATATCTTTAACAATAAGTAATAACTATTTATTCTTATGCTCTCTCCTTAGATGCTCTTTCTTTGCCTTGGGAATCAACAAGGTTTGCAGTTCCTACATCTCCTCTAGTGTCAAGTTGTTCAAGTCATACATGGGTAATGTAATTACCTCATCTAGATTGACTAACTCATCTACCTCTTCTTCAAATTGCGTCAAAACCTAAGATCTAGGGGTTGTATCACTAGGTAGTGACATTCACAATTGTTTTCCCTTCTCAATTGATCTCGATACCTACTATTGCCTCCCTTGAGTAGGTATCACCTACTATTCAGGTATTCTTTCCAATGACTATGTAGACTTTGCTCTCAAACTATACAAGAGCTAGTGAAGCTTCTTTCCCTTTTGTTATCTTCTCTTTTTCTGCTGACTTTGTACATTTAACCTCTTCTTTCTTCTCATCTTTACTAGGAATAGGAACACAAGTCAATTGTGAAAACACAATTATAGCCTTGCCCTTGACACTTGTATCCTTGGTAACTGATGTAACATGTACATTATCAGTCTTAACATTCTCAATCTTTGGATAATATACATGTTAAAAAAATTGGATTTGTATGAGGTAGATTTGTATCTGACATTAGACTCTACATATCTTCCTCAATTAGTAGACTTTGATTATGTGGAGGTGTGTCAGATATATCTTTGATGGTGAAAACCTCTTTTTGTTCACACTATTTTACTAGTTGCTTGATTTCTTATGATAGATTAGCAACTTCTTATATGCATCTTCAAATTTAACTTCATCTCTTCCTTCTTTGGTATCTACTATTGGAGTAAATACTTTTGATACTTCTTTCGATATCTGAATGCTATCCTGATGAACTTCCTGAGCTTTATTCTTCAAAATTTTGTATGACCATCTCTTAGCATAAATTTCTTTATAGAATCTTTAAGGGCTATAGACATATGTGTCTTCCCTAAATATGGCATAGCTTGTGCCAATGTAGTTTCTCTAATTTTTTTTTTTTTGTGGATAGTGCCCACTTTCATTTAGCATCTATCTATTTGTACAAGCATGATGGGAATCCATTTTCTAGTTCCAAGGGTGTACGTCTAAATTTGACCATCATATCAATCATAACTTCTTCATGTAGACACCTAAAAACCTTTAGAAAATAAAGTATTTTTATTTTCTAAAAAATTCCTGATGACATCATCATTTATTAATTAATTAATTTATTTTTATGCCATTAAATCTCTTTATCTTAATTAAAAATATTTAATTAAGGAATCCCTCCCAAAAATGTTTAAATCTTATTTAAACATTATTTTCTTATTTATTAATTATTTAATTAATAAATTGACCAAAAAACCCAAAATAAATAAAAAATTTGTTTTTTGCCCAAAACTTGGCCAATTTCCTTAAGACCACTAACCTCTTCCAAAATCTTCTAATCCTTCTTTAATTTTGATTAAAGGCTAATCCCATCATTTCCTACCCCTAATCCCAACTCAAAATATTTAATTAAGATTAAATATTAATCCTCATGTTTATTAAAAAAGTTTAAATAAATATCTCCTCAACCCAAACCCTTGAAATAAATAAAACTTTATTTATTTCCCAAAAATCTAATTTATCCTCATCCTAAGAAGTTCTAGACTCTTCTAGAAAGTCTTCATCCTCATCCTAGGAAATTCTAGACTATTCTAGAAAGTCTTTATCCTCATCCAAAGTCTAGACTCTTCTAGAAGATGTCTTTAAACCTAATCCTAATCCCCTCCTAACCTTGTCACATTCTCTAAACATGGGTTAAAACTTACTAACCCAAGCCAAAGTTAACAAATATCTCCTCCTTCACCCACCCTCATTAAATGACATCCACTTGCCTATCCCTAAGCTAATCCTAAACCATCCTAATCCATCCTCTAATCATTTTTTACAAGCCTAAGCAAGCTTAAAACCTTCCTAATCAAGCCCAAGTCAAAATTTCTCTCATCTCCCTCAAAATATCTCAACCATAAAACTTTATGAAGCCCACAAGGTCATAAATGACTCTTCCAAGCCCTTTTATTGCTCTTACAAGCCATTATGAGGGTCTTTATGAAGATTTTATCCCTTGAGCCTCCTTTGTTGACTCATCCTTCCCCTTTCCTCCATCCTCTCACCTTGTGACATGTGTCACTCCCTGATTGGCTGTAAGGAAGCACAATCCATGTGCTCTCTTCTCATGCAATCTGAGCCCTTCATGAGATTTTTCCCATCCTTGCATCTTAGCCCTCAATCCCTCAAGCCTCTTGCCTATAAATTGGATCCTTCCCCTTTGCAAAACAATACAATCCATGAAGTAAAGTCATAATGCCATTTTGAGAAGCCATTTTACATCAAAACCATACACTCAGACCCAAATTCCAACTCTATTTGAAGCCCTTTTTGAAGCATAAAGCTTGAGCATACATCCTATCTATTTAGACAAAGCTACTCAACAAGAGAGCTTCTCATTGAGAGAGCCCATTAATGGCTCATATTCTCAATTGAGAGCTCATCTTAGTCTATCTTGAAGTTTATGAATTTTGTTTAGTTTGTAGAAGCTTTATTTAAATTTGGTTTCTATTAGCATACTAACATTGCTCATATACATTTTGGCCCCTTTGCAAAACAACACAATCCATGAAGTAAAGTCATAATGCCATTTTGAGAAGCCATTTTACATCAAAACCATACACTCAGACCCAAATTCCAACTCTATTTGAAGCCCTTTTTGAAGCATAAAGCTTGAGCATACATCCTATCTATTTAGACAAAGCTACTCAACAAGAGAGCTTCTCATTGAGAGAGCCCATTAATGGCTCATATTCTCAATTGAGAGCTCATCTTAGTCTATCTTGAAGTTTATGAATTTTGTTTAGTTTGTAGAAGCTTTATTTAAATTTGGTTTCTATTAGCATACTAACATTGCTCATATACACTTCAATCTTAAATTGATCATCATTTAAAAAAAATCATAGGTAATATCTTTGAATCCTATAAAATTTCTTGATTCTCTAATCCTTTCACATACTTGATCCATAGTTATTGGAGGGAGTCTTTTTACAATTTACAATTTTCTTAGTTCATTAGACTTGATCTCTTCATCATCATCTTGTTCCTCCTCTTATGCTACAATCATTTTTCTCCTTGACTTCTCTTGTATATTATATTGTGGTGAGTTGATCGATCTCTTCTTTGACGGACTTCCTTTTGTTTTCACAGCTGGGGGATGAGCTTTCTTTTATCTTGTTATGATATTTACTTATGTCTTTTGAGGTGTGAAAACCTTTTCTACATCTCTACTAAGATCAACTTTTACCTTGGGATCAACAATTATTACTTTCCTTTGCTTTGTTGCCTTGGGCTTAGCAACTACCAATTCTTTTCCTTTTCCTTGATTAGCCTTAGCAAGTTTTTCTGATCCTTCTCCTTCTTCATTATCCTTGTCCTCAAAACTATTTCTCTTCCTTTTCTTCTTATCCTTAGGAAATCTATATTCTATACTTAATTTAGCCATTATTGTTTCATATGTGCCAGATTGCTTGACATTAGTATCAACATCTTCAATAAAAAATGCAATCACTACTATTATAACCTCATCAACATTAAATTCATAAGGCATAGCCCTTAACCATGCAATTATTGGTAGTATTGCCTAAGTATTCAAATAATCTATGTCCACTACAAAATATATCTCATCATAATATTTATCAACCAATGATTTAGGTGTCCTCATTCTGTTTCTCATTTTGATTTTGAATTCTTCAAAGTAATTATCCATTATGGCTACAAAAATTTCTCCCAACCTATTTATTAAGTCATTTAACTATTTTTATAGTAGGTCAGATCCTATCCCATGCTACTATCCCAATTACAGGGAATGAGTTTTACACATAGAAAAATATACATATTAGGAAAGATCTAAACTTACATGATGTATTCTTTACTTTCCTTATCACTTCTAGGTTCTCTATCAGTTGTTGTAGTTTCATCTTAGCAAGTTCATAGGCATGATCCTTCTTGAAAATCTTGTATCCCAAATCTACTGCAATGCAAGACACACCATTCAGTCTACTAGATTGGTAATACTTGTGTGCTATCACACAAATAAAGAATTCAATTACATGATTTTCAATCCCATCAATTGACATCCCTATACCATTCCAATTTTCTTTGGTTAGATTTTTGATTTCATTCTTTGCTGCACTTCGTATTCTTTTTGGTAAATCTAGGGAGGGTAACTAGTTACTCAACATATTATTACCTTGTTGATTTTTATTGGTCCTCCCTCTAGTGATATCTTCACATCATAGATTCAAATCAACATAACTTTTATCCATTCAACCTTGAAAGCCTTTGGGAACCCTAGGGAAAGAGTAAGCCCTTTATTAACAAATAATTTGTTTTTATCTTTCAATACTCCATTGTTGCATAAATTCTTATAAGCTGCCCTTATTTCAAAATATCTGATCTCTCTTACTTTGCATAGGTAGAAGGATCTTACATCTTGAATAGTTAAAAATCTAGGTGGAATTGACAATAGGGTGCCAATATCATCTTTAGTCTTCTCAACATCTAAAGTATTCCTAAGATTTGGTGGACACTGGTCATTCCTCATAATTTGTGCATTGCTATCCTTCAACATTTCTGTTGATGATGCCATTTAATCTAGGATTTTGAAAAAAAAGTCTTCTATGATATCTTCAAAAATAATTTTCTCAGCACTGAAAGTATTATTTACAAAGGTTAACAAGATTTCCAATTCTCCACTATGATTCACTTGCTTCATCATAGAAATTTCCTTAATCACCTTTAAATCACTTGTGAGCTCTGAAATCACTTGGTGAGTAGAAATATATACTCAAATTTGATATATACCTTCAAATTTTCATTCTAGTTTTGTGAATAAATGTCCTCATACTTGGTAGGTGTATGACACCTAGCTTTATCAGTCAAGGTTACCTTACTCGGCCATAACAATTCATTCAGTCAATACATCAACTCTCTTGATCACTCGATCTATACTACAAACTCGATCAATATAGACTGTACCACTAATGCTCGATACTCTATGTAGCAAATGATTTTCTTTCACTTTCCTTTTTATGGATCTTTTCTTAATGCATCTTTACTTATGTAGATATGAAATTTTAGTACATCTATGTTACAAACTGATGTAAAATATATCATTGAATATAAAGTTCCAATATACCTTCTTTATTTAGTTAGATGTGGTGTGATCACCTCATCCATTGGATTGGGTGATCTCAACTTTTCTTGCTCCACTACTTCAAAATTTCACTATCTCTATCCATGTTTTCTTTCCCTCAATTTTTTCATTTCCATTGTTTGGTGCTAGTGCTCTAGTTCTACAGTTTCTACAAGTATGTCCAACTTTGAGACAACTGAAACATATTATTTCTCCATTTAGCCACTTCTTGTAATTTACTTAGAAATGTGTCTTGATGCAATTCTCTAGAATGTCTCCATACTCTCCACAATAGTGACAATTATACCATGTGTTGTAATCTTGATTGTAGGAATTACCTTTTCTTGGTACATGTGCTTATTTCTAAAGTGTTTGGTTGGATTGTGTCTTGAATCTACACTCATGAGCTATATGTCCATATTTCTGATAGTTATAGAAATGTCCTTGAAATGTAGTGAATGAATCATTTTTCTTTGATTTGCATTCATGTGCTTGATGTCTTACCTTCTTTTATTTAGAATAATTACCAATAGACTTAGGTTTAGAAGTTTTCATACAATTCTTGCTTTTGAAAATGTTTGCTGTGTCCAAGTTTACCACAATGATGACATGTATGTTTGCCTTTAGCATTTATTTGTTCTCAACTCTTTGATGATTCTCCTTCTTCAGTAGATCAAAAGTGCTTGTTGTATCCTAGTCCAGAGGTGTTTTTTATTGATCTAGGTGATCTCATCAGCTCTTCAAAGTATTTGATAGCCTTACTTTGTTTGTTCATTCTTTTCAAAAGTTCCTTTTTATTTTTTAGCTCATTTATTAGTTGCTCATTTTATGACCTTAGGTTTTTCATCTCCATATTCTTTCTATTTACTTCCTAAGTAGAAACTATCAATTAATTTATCATATCCAACTTATATTTTGTGAGCTTTTGTACCTCAGATAATCTCTCTTCAAGTTTGGTATCCATTTTTTTCTTGTCTTCTTTAGCCATGGATTTTTCTTCTTCAACTTTCTTCTTTTTCTCTATTACTTCACATAGTATCACTGATTGAGTTTCCTATTCTCTCTTGATTTATTTTGCCTCTTTTCTTAGAGCATTGTTCTTCTCTAGTAGTTCTATTATTGCTTCATTAATATCACTTGTCTCTCCACTATCAAGTAATCCTTCTGTGTCTACTTCCTTGTATGTTATCTCTTTTCTTTTTGTCAGTGATTTCCTTAACTCTTCTCTTGCTCCTTCTAGTTATTGTAATATGATCTAGATTTCAATATACTAGTTCTCAATGATTTTTTCCAACATGTATTCCTCTATCCCCATGATCTGATCCTCTTAAGCCATTAGACTTGTTCCAATAGAATTGAGCTATGATATCAATTGTTGGAAGGATTTAATGGAAAAAAAGATACTAAGATTGGGTGAGAGGGGGTGAATCAAGATATCAAACTTTTACTTACAAATTCAAATTAGTAAATTCATGCCTAATTCATCTCATATCTTAGATCTAACATTAAAATTGTAATGATGAATAATAAATGAATACATCACATCTATGAAAGATTCAACGTATAATACAAATGATTTGGTAACCTAGAAATAATTCAATATGAAGGTAAAATTGGGGTGGGGATGAAGCTCATGTGTGAATTACAAATGGGCAACATATACTTCTGAGAAAGGGGGTGAATCAAAAGTTCAAACTTTAGCAATTAAAACTTTCACCATTCATTAGATGCAATGAATAAACTAAAATCACATGTAAATAAAATGCATCTAAAACATGTAATCATACATACACACACTTGACACCAGATATGATTACCTAGAACCCCCCAAATAATAAAGTAAAAATGGGGTGGGGATGACACCCACAAATTTTTACTCCTGCAACAATAAAGTGTAGTCGATTAAGGGTACAATAGGTTGACCATGAAAAATGATCTGCCTTATGAAAGGCCTACCCTTTTAAAGGCTTACAAAGACTGTTAAGTCCCACCTTATTAGAGGATTTTAATACCCTATTAGAAGTGTTCTAAGTTAAAAGAATTTAGATCAATCACTTGGAATGTCACCTTGTTAAAGAATTTACTACTGATTGTTAAGTCAACCTTAGTCTGAAGAATTTTACCCTAACTGATACAATTGTTAGAAAGTAACAATAGAGCTTTGATCTGATACAACTTTCAACTTTATCGTGTAAATTTCAGATCACAAATTAGTCCTTCTTGATCCTCTTTGATCTGATATAACAATGTTGTGTACTCGATCCTTTGTTTTACACTTAATTGATTTTGCAATTCTTTCACACTACTAAATCAACTTGAATTCTCTCTAAACAATTCAATCATTCACCCCTTGAAATATTCCTTCTATCACTACTTTCTCTTCATACAAAATTTTTGGGGAATCATCTTCCTTATAGAGACTTTGTGGCTTAGGGTTAGTTATGAATCTACGACTGAGATTCATCCATTTTGCTACTTAACTCTTCCTATTTTCTGATTGGTTGCATGTAATTGCATAGGAAATACAAATAGATTTATCCTTATCTCCAAAATATAGAGATCTATCTATGAGTTGGCATAAAAATGGTTTACATAGTTGTTTGTGCCATTACAAGCAACTATGTCCATTTTGTGTTACTCGACACTTAAAGTTACTGATGCTTGACACATACTATAATTCTACTTCTGGCTCAACACTTGAACTACTCAACATCAAATATCTTGCTCGACACTTGGATCACTTGGCATGGTTTGTTTGCTTGACACTTGAGTGACATGGCACATGAGTGACTCAGCACTCATTGCAACTTGGCATAGTCTATATCTATATGTTGTACTCGAAATGAACTGAGTAAATGATTAATTATCTTAACACTTGATTGTTAAAACCAATTTGAGATAAAAAATCTCCCCCTTTGACATGAGTGTCAAAAAAACTTAACTGTACATAATCATCCTAATCTTCTTGAGCATAACATATTCACAACTCAACATATATAAAAAACTTCAAAATTTCAAAGTTTTAAAACTCCCCCTAAGTTAATGTGCCTATTTTATATCCAAAATATGTTCTCCATTCTGAGTAGATTTGTCTCTACTAATACTCTTTGATTTCAATGCACTTATACTCTTTCATTATTCTCTCCTTGCTATCTTACTCTCACCCTTTGGTTTATCTCCCCCTTTTACTCTTTCTTTCTCCCACCCTTTACTCTTTCATTTCTCTCCCCCTTTTTTGACACTTATGTCAAATAGGCTATATACTTAGAGTATATTTGTCCAAGAAATATTTATGAACTTTAATGATTATTTCCAGAGCAACATCCTAGTTGTCACATGCAACATCCAATGACTTTATTTGAATAGCTAGCTTTGCTGCAAGGTGAACTAGTCCATCTAATGTAGAAAGATTGTTACCTTTCTTTAACAAAGTTTTGGCATATCCTACTTCTTTATGGAGTATTTCCATATGGGCGGTAAGGGATGCTTGTATATTTGTTAGCTTGGCTCTTATATTAGCCTCTTTTTCTGTTAACATAACTAGTTGACTTTGTGAAAGAAGCAATGTATGAAAATGCTTCTCACTTTGAGCTGGGTTCTTAAGTAGTTGCATACCTAGGATTTTTAAATTCCTCTCCAGACTTAGAATTCTATGACTTGTATCTTGAGTGAAGAGTATGGGATCACATAGTTTGGTGTACAATGAGAATATGCTCTCAAGTACCTTCTTCACTTTTTGAATCTTTGTTGCTAATGCAACTTGTGTCAGTGCTATGTCACTAGATATCTTCTCATTTACTTTCCTTTGAAATTTTCTTTCAAACCATTCCAAAAGTTTGGCATTTTTGTTTTTGTCTTCATTGTTCACCTATTCCACAATTTTTGATAACTATTCCAATATTGGCTTTGTCTCTTTAGGTGTTGGCAAGTTGAATGCATCTAAGAAGATGTCTTTAATTTCTTGCAATGCCTACCTCTGTATATACTCCTTCTTGAGTATTTCCTAATTTTTCTTCTTTTCTAAGGCTTGTTGCATAATGCCTATCTATTCTAATGTTATAGTTACATAATCATACTTAGGTATCACTATCTCTTCATCTAAAGTTACATCTCCATAGTGAGTTACCTTTCTAACCTTAGATGAGCTTGGTCTTGGTGTTAAAATTTGTAGGGGTACAACTTCCATGCTCATATTCTAAAGGACATTTGTAGGAGTGCCTGATGTTGGTAGAGTTACCAATTATTGAATGGGCTCTTGCTCCTTCTCCTTTGGTGTGTCTTTACTTTCTTCAAATCTACTTTGGTCAATCACAATAATTTGACTTGCACCTTGTGTTTGTGCATCAGGTTGATCATTTATTGTTGTCTATCTTTGTTCAACCAAATAAACTTTAGAAATTGTATCAACCTTTGTGGATAAGTCTACTATTGTTTGAAGTAAAGGTTGAACACTAGTAGCTAAAGGGATGTTAGAAGGTGGTTCTTGTGTATGCACCTTATCCCTTGTGATTTCAGCTACTACCTTCTGAAGTTCATCTACACTGACTAATATTGGATTTTCACATAGTATTGCTTATAGTGTAGATTGGTCAAGAATCTTATTCAGATCTTCTACAATTAAAGGATTGATGTTCTGAGTTGAACTATCAAGAACATCCTTAATAGTTATAATTTCTCTAGGTATACTTGTGTTATGTGGAGGGCTCATACTTGACATTTATGTGTCTTGTACACTCTATTCTTCCTGCTGCTCTTCATTTGTAGCCATGTCATTTGTTTTCTTTTGTATCACCTCCACAACAATGTTATCCTTTTTTTTTTTCTTCCTCCTTGTCCTCATCTTCATCTTCATTATTTCTACCCTTAAAGGGATCGTCCTCTCCTTCTTTGATAGTTTTCAATACATAAATTAATTTCCACATTTGAGTGGATTTCTTCACATCTTCCATGTTATTCTGAAAAATGTTGAATGCCCTATATTTTGGTGCAAACCTTCCACCATATTTCTTGTTGGCCTTGGTAATCTTCCCTTTTGTCAATTCTTGCATCACTTGGGCTAATGTGGATTCTCTAATTTGTTTGGTTTAAACAATAATGCCACTTATTTTTAACAATAGTATATAATTCCTTTGGCATAGTATTATCTAATTCAAGTGGAGTTTTCTTGAATTTAGACATCATTGCATATATTGACTCTTCTACTTGGTTCTTTGCCTCTCTTTCAAGTTTTTCAAAGTCAATATTTTTCAAACCAGTCAGATCTGTTTTATTTCCAATATTTTCACAAATATTTTTAAGATCAAATTTTGGTGGGTGACTTAGCAGTCTAAATTGACTCATATCCTCTGATTCTGTTCTCTCATCATCAGTTTCTGATTGTGCAATGTATTTTCTTCTTTATTTCTTCTGCATTGGGCCTTTTTCTCTTATAGCCTTAGCCTTTTCTTTGGCTTGCTCCTTGGCCTTTTGTGCAGTTGACCTTGTGCTTTCCCTAGTTGTTGGTGCTATTGGATTTGCTAGGCTTGGCTTAGCAATATTCTCTGCCTTTTTTTTTGCTGTAGGCTGTGTCTTGGCCTTTCTCTTCTTTGATTCTTCTTGTATTGGTGCTTCTTCAATTTTCTCTTCCTCGATACCTTCTTCTTCTTCTTTGTCCCCACCCATGCCTTGGGTCAATGTAAGAGGTTCTTGGGTTTTTTCTTGCTCTTCCTCTTCATCTTCTTCATCATCATCTTCTTCTTCTTCACCAACACCTTCACCAAATTTGACCTTTAATTTCCTCACCAATTTGTCTTTCTTCTTCAGTGTGGAGGCTATCTTTAACTCTATCTTAGCTTTGGATTTCATAACATCATAGTTTCCAAATATATTTGCACTTTTGTCAACTTCTTCAGCTAGAAGTGCTATTATTGCTGCAAATGTTTCATCAAGATTTATTTCATATCCCAGAGGTCTTAACCATCTTACACTAGGTGTTGTAGCCTACATGTATTTATAGTCAATATGTACAAGGAAGCATATATCATTTTAGTATTGTTCAACCAAAGAAATTGATATCCTCATTCTTTGTTTCATAGACTTTTTGAAATCTTAAAAATAACTGGTCATGATAGTCTTAAAGTTCTCTCCCATTTTCTCAATGTATTCATTGATCTAAACTGCAACTGATCTATTTGTCTTCCAACCAACTATACTAAAGGATGGGAATGTGTTCTAAACATAGAAAAATATACAAACAAGTATTGCTTTGAACTTACATTGTGTACTCTTGGTTTTTCTGACTACTCCAAGGCTTTCCATCAACTACTATAATTGAAGCTTGATAAGATCATAAGTGTGATATTTCTTAACAATTTTATAGCCAACATCTACTACAATGTAGGGTACATTATTTAACTTGTTGGATTGGTAAAATTTATGAGAAATTACCCTAATAGAGAAGTCAGGTAGTGGGTCCGAGATGGTCTATAGTCATTCCTCTTTTGTTCCACTTTGCTCCGGTGTTTTTCTCAATAACCTCCTTGGATTCACTTCATAGAGACTTGGGCTGATCTAGAGTTGGATAACTAGTTACCCTATAAACTATTCTCTTTGAAATTTTGATCTATCCACCTTCTAGCCACAAGCATCCATCATGAATTCTTCTTCATACTATCCTTATCCATTCCATTTTGAATACCATGGGAAAATCTAGAGCATGGGTCAAATGCTTCCTTTCAACAATATTAAATTCTTCTTTCAAAACTTTGTTCTTGCATAAGCTATCATAGGCTTGCCTAATTTCCATATCACTTGTCCCTTCTATCTTGTAGTTATAACATTTTCTGACATCTTGGACCATTATTGCTTTTGGGGGAATCATGGAAAGTGCCCTTGACGAGTCTCGTTTGTATGCTATGTCTAGGATAGCTTTGAAATTTGGTTGTTTGACCTCATTACTAACTAATTGAACATCAAAAACTTCTTTCTCTTTCACATTCTTTGAACTGGACACCATTTGACAAGCTAGAGTTTAACAAATTTCAAACTATGTGACTCGGCTAATGAGGAATACCTTGGAAATTTGATGAACTAGAGTAGAATCATTATTGTGATCTTTTGCAAATGCTTTGATCATATTCCTATGTTTCCTTTAGCTTTGCTTTCTCTCGCTTGAATGCATAATGATGAAAAATGGGTGAAAATTGATTGTATACCCTTGAAAACTCAAGATTTAATGCTTAATGCTTGTACAACTATAAACTCAAAATCAATGTGTTTTTTATTCCACTTGGCAGCTATTGATATTACCCTCACTCGATAGCTATTACAAACTCAACAATAACTAACTTTGACTAGTAGCTCGACACTAACTAGCATTTCACTCAACATTACTAGGAAAATTTTTCATCCTCGGCAACAACATGAAAATTTGAAGGCTTAACCTTGAACTTTTCTCATCATCTTGCATCTTTATTCATGCTAATCTAGTCCTTTTAGTACTAACTTCTTTTGGAACTGATGTATGATGTAATGCTTTGAATATCAGTCCCACATACCTCTTGTTGCTTAGTTTGATGAGGTGTGACCACTCGACCTATTAGGTGAAGTGATCCCTCCATTTGATGTGGTGCATCCAACTCTCTTTTTCCATTTCTTGTTCATCTCTCCTTTGATGTGTTCAACATTTGCATTGCTTTTTCCTTTATCAAGTTCACAATTTGGTGCCTTTGACCTTGTTGGACAATGTTTGTGATGAAGTGCAAGGTAGGAGAATCCCAAAAGGAGATGTTCTAGCCCCCAACAATATAACTACACAACAGTAAGAAGCAATAACACAAGATCTGATACCAAATCACAACTCTTTATTCATAAAATAATTGTTATATGTAATATGCCAGGCTGTAAGGCCTTCCTAGTTATGACCAAATACAAAAGCAATTACAATAATAGTTCTGCAAGATCCCTCAAGATCTAATCCAAACCCAAGCTAGTCCAGATCCACACTCTGGTAGAAACCTCCAAGATTTTAACTTGTGCTCACAAGCCACCAAACAACCTCCTTGTTTCTAAACTGTAGCCACTAGCCCTTCTCACAAACTTTATCCAAGATCCAAGTGTAAACTACGTCACATTCAGTGCTCTGTCCACACATTCACAACTCCACCACAATCCTACTATAAATTGCCTCACATTCAATGCTCTATCCATAGACTTAGGAAAACTCACCCTTTATCTTCCTTCTTCTCTCCAAGCTTCTACAAAGAAGAGATCACACCCTCAAGCTTTCATACCTTGAACCTTCTACTTCCCGAAGTTCTACTTGAAGAGCTACACCTTGAGAGCTTTCACACCTTGAAGCCTTCACACCTTCCATCTTGATTAGAAATGCTCATATGCCTTGCTTAAATAAGCACTTACCACCCAAGATGTTGTAACTATCCTTCAACAAATATTTAATTCCCACCCAAATACAACTAAGCACCCAACAAATATTAAATGCATGATTTATCCAAAACCTTCTAGAATTCCACCTACACACGTCGATAAATGTAATGACAACTATTTTTATTTTATTTTTCTATTTACACCAATTTGCACCTCAAAAATATAAATTTCTCTTTTCTCCTTTTTTTCTATTTTTTTCTATTTTCGTCACTTTCTATCTCCTCCAATATTTTTTTTTTAAATAATTTTTTCCATGCAAGATGCTCTTGCATTAGATTCCCCAGGTAGATAAAAAAGTGTGCTCCACACTTTGATGCCAAAAGAAAGATCTGCAACCATCTTTATCTTCACCAAAGGTTTCCACCTCAATAGGGACAAGAAAACTAATCTGCACATCATCCATGTATGCATCACTCTGTCAAACACCAAAATATCAATAATCCAATCATCATGCTCACTCCCATGAATAAACTGAACACAATGCTTCATCAACAAACCCTCATCTACATTAGCAACTAGTGAATCCATACCAACAACATCAAACTCCATATCAACAGTAATATGTAACTCCTTAGCGACATATGCCAAACTCTCAACCCTAACAATCTCATTGCTCACAACAAGATGTTCTACAACATACAAATCTTCACCAACAACAACTAGATCATCCATGACCAAGTGCTATGCAATTTCCATGTCAGACTCAACCAACTAATCATGAAAACCAATGTCCATCCCTTCATCAACAAGGTTAGGAATATCTTCTGCAACAACCTCTAGCTACTCTGTAGGTTTTGTATCAAACTTCACAAACTGATCAACAAAAACAACTTCTTCCACCTCAACCTTTCAATGCCATCTTCTCTCTCGAACAAGTCTCTTAATTGGCCAAACAACTCTCTTCTAGATTGGTAGACTCCAGCTCCACAAAAATTCACAAAATTCCTTCCCCACCCCATCCCTAACTCAATTACCCAATCTAGCTTCAAGTCGAGAAGTCATCTCAGAAAACCACCTCTCAACCACATCACAGAGATTCCTAATCATCTTAGGGTCCAATCCTCTTGGAGCCATCTACTAAGATCTTCATAAACCCTCTACAAAAAATCTTTTCCAAACTTCTTATGACAACCTCAAATTGTTTGCAAGTTAGATCGCAACCTACCACCTTGCTTGAAAAATCAAGAACCACATCACAAGTCCAAGACCATGGATATGTAATCTAAAAGCTCTCTACAATCATGCCTCAACAAGTTCAATCTTCCATCTTTGCATCCATTGATCAATCTACATGTCCTCCCAAGGTCCTAGTGTAAACTACCTTAGCTTCGGTGATCTATCTACATGCTCAGGAACTCTTGCTTTGATACGATTTGATGAAGTGCAAGGCAGGAGAATCCCTAAAGGAGATGTCCTAGCCTTGAGCAATATAACCACACAGCAAAAACACAACAAGAAGAAGCAATAACACATGATTTGATACCAAATCACAACTCTTTATTCATAAAACAACTGTTACATGCAATGTACCAGGCTATAAGGCCTTCCTAGTTACAACCAAATACAATAGCAATTACAATAATAGTTCTACAAGATCCCTCAAGATCCAATCCAAACCCAAGCTTTTCTAGATCCACACTCTATTAGAAATCTCTAAGACTTCAATTTGTGCTCACACGCCACCAAAAAACCTCATTGTTTCTAAACTGTAGCCACTAGCCCTTCTCACAAACTTTATCCAAGATCCAAGTGTAAACTGCCTCACATTCGATGCTCTATCTAGACACTCACAACTCCACCACAATCCTACTATAAACTGCCTCACATTTGGCACTTTGTCCATAGACTTAGGAAAACTTTCCCTTTATCTTCCTCCTTCTCTCCAAGCTTCTACAAAGAAGAGATCACACCTTCAAGCTTTCACACCTTCAAGCTTTCACACCTTGAAGCTTCTACTTCCCGAACTTCTACTTGAAGAGTTACACCTTGAGAGCTTTCACACCTTGAAGCCTTCACACCTTCTAACTTGATTAGAAATGCTCATATGCCTTGCTTAAATAGGCACTTACCACCCAAGATGTTGCAACTACCTTTCAAAAAAAATTTAATTCCCACCCAAATACAACTAAGCGCCCAACAAATATTAAATGCATGATTTATCCACAACCTTCTAGAATTCCACCTACACAATATCCACAACCTTCTAGAATTCTACCTACACACCTCGATAAATGTAATGACAACCATTTTTATTTTTATTTTCTATTTATGCCACCTTTGCACCTCGAAAATAGAAATTTCTCTTTTCTCCTTTTTTTTTTTTTTTTCTATTTTTATCACTTTCTCTCTCCTCTAATAATTTAATTTAATTTTTTTCCGATGGAAGATGCTCTTGCATCAGTTTACTGATATGACCAGTCTTTAAACAACTAAAGCATGTTGTTTGATAATAATGATAGCTTTGTTTTGTGTTTTAATCCCAATTATAGAAGTGTCCATGGCTTCTTTCTCTTGCTAACCTATTTTGTGACCACATGGATTTGGATCTACATTCAAAGGTTCTATGTCTATATTTCTGACAATTGTAGCAGTAATCTTCAAATCTTGGTGTATTCATAGTTTTGGTTTTACATTCATGTGCCTGATGACCTTACTTATTGCACTTATGACAGTGAGCCATGTTCTTAGTTTTGACATGCTAATTTGCATTCTTGCTCCTGCACACATTAATAGTATGTCCTTTCTTACCATAATAATGATAGGTGGGTTTGAAGTTCTTACCTTTATTATTCCTTTCTTTAGAAACTTTGGATGATTCTCCTTCTTCAGTGCTTGTGTAGCTCAGTCTTGATGTATCATTGTTGGATCTAGGAGATTTTTATTAATTTCTCAAAGTACTTAATGGCTTCATTTGGCTTGTTGAAAATTTTAGGAATCTCTCTTTCTCTTCTTAGGTCATTTTGCAATTGTTCATTTTGCAACTTCAATACAGTTATCTCAATGTCTTTGACATTTAACTCATGGTGAGCATTCATCATCTGGCTTAGGGTATCTAATTGCATGTTGGAGATTCTGGTAAGCTTAGTTGACTTTTCTTCCAGTTTGTTTGTTCGAGTTCTCTTTTCTTCTTCAATCATGGCCTTATCTTCTATAGCTCTCTTCTTTTGTTCAGTTACCTCACATAGTATCATGGCTTGCAATTTTTGTTCTATCTTGAGATTTTTGATCTCCTCAACTTGTATTCTATTCTTTTCCATCATATCTACAATTGCTACATCAAATTCATTGGACTCTCCATTTGCAAATAGCTTGGTGGTGTCAATCTCTTTGTATTGTGTGTCATTCTCCACAATGGCTATCTCTTTCCTTCTCTTTAATGATTTCCTTAACTCCTCTCTGGCCTCATCTAGTGAATATAGAATGAGTTGTATCTCAATTTCTTGGTTCTCAATAATCTTTTCTAGTTTGTAGACTTCTATTTCAAGATCTTTTCTCTAAGTTGCAAATCTTCTCCTTCTAAGAACTTAGCTCTGATACCAATTGTTGAAATTACAAATTGGAAACATATACTTCTGTTGGGGGGGGGCGTGTGCAGGGGTGTGAATTAGAAGATCAAACTTTAGCAATTAAAACTTTCACCATTTGTTATATGCAATGAATAAACTGAAATAACATGTAAATAAAATGCATCTAAAACATGTAATCACACATGCCCACTTGACACTGGATATGATTACCCAGAAAACCTCCAAATAAGAAGGTAAAAATAGAGTGGGGATGACACCCACAAATATTTACTCCTACAACAATAAAGTGTAGCCAATTAAGGTTACAATAGGTTGACCATGAAACATGATCTGCCCTATGAATGACTTACCCTATTAAAAGCTTACAAAGACTGTTAAGTCTCACCTTGTTAGAGCATTTTAACACCCTATTAGAAGTGTTCCCGGTTAAAGGAATTTCGATCACTCACTTGGAATGTCACCTTATTAAAAGATTTACTAGTGACTATTAAGTCAACCTTAGTCCAAAGGATTTTACCGATACAATTGTTAGAAAGTAACAATAGAGCTTTGATCTAATACAACTTATGACTTTATCTTGCAAATTTCAGATTACAATTTAGTCCTTCTTGATCCTCTTTGATTTGATATAACAATGCTATTTCCTTGATCCTCTATTATGCACTTAACTTATTTTTCAATTCTTTCACACTACTAAGTCACCTTGAATGCTCTCTAAACAATTCAGTTATTCACCCCTTGATATCTTCATTCTATCATTGCTCTCTATTCATACAAATTTTTTGGGGTATTATCTTCCTTATAAAGAATTTGGTGGCTTAGGGTTAGGTATGAATCTACAGCTGAGATTTATCCATTTTGCCACTTAACTCTTCCTAATTTCTAATTGGTTGCATGCAATTGCATATGGAATACAAATAGATTCATCCTTATGTCCAAAAGATAAAGATCTATCTATGAGTTGGCATAAAGATGGTTTCCATAGTTTTTTGTGCCATTACAAACAACTATGTCCATTCTATGTTACTTAGCACTTGAAGTTACTGATGCTTGGCACATATTATAATTATGCTTTTGGCTTGGTACTTGAATTGCTCAGCATCAAGTGTCTTGCTCAACACTTGAATCAGTCGACATGGTTTGTCTGTTTGACACTTGAGTGACTCGACACATGAGTGACTTAGCACTCATTGCAACTCAACATAGTCTATATTTATATGTTGTACTCGACATAAATTGAGTAAATGATTAAGTGTGTTAACACTTGATTGTCAAAACTAATCTAAGATCAACAACCCACATATCTTCACTATTGCAACAATAAAGTTTACCTATCAGGGTTACAATGTTTGATCATAATGAATGATCTACCCTATGAGGGGTCTACTCTGTTAAAAGATTACAGACTAATATGTCCTACCTTGTTAAAGGATTTCTCACTTATAATCAAGTAAGGACTCTGTTAGGATATTTACATAGAACTATTAGGATCAATTAGTTAAGATATTTTTCCTAATTCAATCTTGCTAAGATCTAATTCAGTACCTAAGCCTCAGTTTTCTTTGCAAGCTAATTTTTGATCTCCTCTATACAATGTCTAATTTGATCTTTCAATCTAATATCTCCTTTCAGTCTTTTACTACTTCAATTTCTCTTTCTGATCTCCTTTCAGACTTAGCCTTTCTTGCTATGTTCTTTCCTTGTCTATTTCTTCACTTGTAAATTCTTGTATTCTCATCACACTCAAAGGCACACTCTCATATTCTTGGGTTAGAATACTTCTTAAATAGATGTTCTTTAAAAGTTCTAGATCTCAATCAATGATTTACAATTGATCTTATTTTTCTATTTCTTTCTGATTTTCTAATTGGTTGATTTACATTCCCCAAGATGATTACCTTCTATAATGATGCATAATATCCATCTTAACTATCTCTACAAACATTAAATATGATATGGAAGTCATTCAAAATGATTTACATAGTTGTTTGTGCAATTAAAAAGTCATATGACAAAACTAAACTACTTAGAATTTGAATGCGTTGACACTCGGCCATAAATAACATTTATATTGACATCATAATTCTATATATATGTGCTTCTTTATTTTCTCAAAAGAAATATCTCTTCAATTTACTTAGTCACTATCTTTGAATTGTTTGGCATGTAATAGAAAATAAACAAGTCCTTATATATGCATGGCCTTGGCTAGATGACTTAGTCATAGTGATGACTATTCATCCTTTCCTAGTAAATGACTAAGTGTTTGTACACTAATAGATGACATAGGCTTAGATATCAACAAAATCTTCTTCTCCTTACTTTTTCTGCCAGCTAGTGACGAGATTGCTCATCCCTCTAGCATTTCCCCCCCTCGGGTTGCATCACCCCCCAGCCTGGTTAATGGGATTTCACACCCCCTTCACAATTCCCCTCTTGAGGTGGTTTCAGTTCCACCCTCCAGCCCGGTCAGAAGCTTGCACTCGGTCCCCATCATCTCCGATTGGGAGAACAAATTAGTGGTCAACATTTCCAATGCTTGTCTTGACCCGCTTACTTTTAACTTTATTAAGCGCGGTCTAAATTTTGTGCTAGCCCCCCATGAGGTTCCATGTGTTGATTTCCTAGTGGAAATTGAAAGTGCAATATGCTCGCTCCCTAACAATGAGGTTGACGAAATTTGACAAGATTGTGCGGTTGCACTTAGACATGCTAAACCTCCGAAGCGCAACATTTCTAGGAGAGAGTCTCTAGCTTTCAGCAATTTTTTGAATAATAATGATGTTATTCTTGTAAAAGCTGAAAAAGGCAATGCTACTGTAATCATGAGCAGATAGGACTACGTTACTAAAATGACCAACCTTCTCTCTGATTCGGGTAGCTACAGAGTCCTTTCCATTAACCCTTGCTCCAAGATCTCCAAGAGGGTCAAAGGAGCCATTTCTTCCTCTTCGTTTGATGATGGCACCAAGAAGAGACTTTTACCTTCCAAAGAGGTGACCCCGCGCATCTATGGTGTCCCAAAAATTCACAAAGCAGGCGTCCCCCTCAGACCCATTGTGGACACCAGAGGTTCCCCCACTTACCTTCTTGCCGCTCATCTTGCCAAGTTAATCTCCCCCCTAGTGGGCATCTCCAGGACTTTCATCAAGGATTCGTCCCACTTTGTTAATTTAATCAAAGATACCAAGCTGGAGAAAAATGACATCTTGGTCAGCTTTGATGTGGTCTCCCTCTTTACCAAGGTTCCTATTTATGATGCTGTTGAAGTGGTGAAGAGCAAAACTAACATTGAGATCGCCAATCTTGTTGATCTATGCTTAAGATCAACTTTCTTTTCCTTCCAAGGGGTCATCTACGAGCAAGTAGATGGTGTCACCATGGGCTCCCCTCTCTCCCCGGTGATTGCTAACCTTTATATGGAGCATTTTGAGGAGCTGGCCCTTAGTTCTTTCCCCCTCAAGCCAAAATGGTGGAAACGGTACGTTGATGACACCAATGTATGTTGGCCCCATGGGATGGAGAAACTTGAGGAGTTTCACCAGCATATTAACAGTATTTCTTCTTGCATTTCTTTCACCAAAGAGCTTGAATCCGATGACCGGTTACCCTTCCTTGATGTGTTACTCATTAAGAAATCTGATGGATCTCTAGGTCGTCGGGTGTTTCGAAAAGCCACCCACACTGATTTGTACCTCCATGCCTCTTCTCATCACCATCCCAGCCAAAAAGTTGGCATCCTTAAGACCTTGGCTTTAAGGGCCCACAGAATTTGTGATGATGACCACTTAAATCTGGAGCTTACCCACCTTCGCCAAGTCTTCAAACTGAATGGGTACTCCAGTAAACAGATTTCGAAGGCCTTCGCCCAAGCTCGTTCTTTCTTCTTATCCCTCTCTGCTCCCAAACCCAATCCCTCTCCACCCCCCTCCTTTGTGTCTCTTCCCTTCGTTGATGGTGTCTCGCAAAAGCTTGCCAAGATTTTGAGTAAAAAAGGCTTACGGGTGGCTTTCAAAACCTTGCATAGGATAAAAAACCGGACCCCTGCACTCAAAGACTCCAATGATGTCTTTTTAGAATCAGGAGTCTACAAAGTGTCTTGCTCTTGTGGTATGCCTTATATAGGTGAAATCGGTCATTCCTTTAGCACTCGTATCAAGGAGCATAGTGCGGACATCAGACATGATAGGGTTCAAAAGTCAGCCTTAGCTGAACACTCATCTACCACCAAGCATCACATCTGCCTGGAAGATGCTCGTCTCTTATCTAAGGAGGACAATTATTTCAAGAGGAAACTTAAGGAAGCAATTGAAATCAATGGTCATCCCATAAACCTTAATAGGGATGAGGGATGGACCTTAAACCCCTCCTAGTTTCTGATGTTAGCCAAGTGCCATCGATCCTAGTCTCGCGATCTGCGCTCGTCCTCTGTTGTTTCTTCCTTTTTTTGTTTTTTCCTCTTTGTCCCCTTGGTGCTGGTTGCTGGTCAGTAGCAGTCCCCTGCTCCTTCCTGTTCTTCTTTTTATTCCTCTTTGGTGTCTGGCTCTCCCTCTTTGGGGCTCCCCATTTCTCTCCCTTCCCCCGAGTTTTATTTTCTCATTGGTTGTTGGGCTTGGATTTTCTTCCTTCTTTCAGGTTCTCGTGCTCAAACTCTATCTCATTTTCTTTCAGGTTTTCTTTACTTTACTTCCCCCCCCCCCCCCCCCCCTTTTTTCTTTCTTTTTTTTTCCTTTAGTTTTTTTCCTCTTATATATATATATATATACATTAGTTTTTTATTTCTTTATAACTGCAACATTTTGTTTTCAGTAATATTAAAAGCTATTTCATTTTATATTATTTTATCTTTTTAATTTCTTTTTTGTTTAGTTTTTCATTTTTATTTCTTTTTGTTGTTAAAAATTTGTTCACCCCGTTATTTGGTTTTTTTATTTGTTTTGTTTCTTTCCTTTTTTTCATTTTTTAGTTTTTTAACTTTATTTACCACTTTTATATATATTTACTTCGTTGTTCTTAATTTCGTAATTCTTATTTTTCTTTTTTATTGCATTATTTTGTTATTAGTATAAATTAGTATTTTTTTGTTCTGTTTTAGTTTTAGTTTTTCAATTTTGAATTTTTAAGTTTTAATTTTTTGTTTTTTCTTCTCAATTCTCTTCTCTCCTCTTCACCAAATGCCCTCTATTTAATTTTTTGAATCCTAGTTCTTCTCCCCCCCCCCCCCCCCCCCAACTCGATCTGTGTGCTACCTCAACTAAACCCCCCCCCCTCTCTTCCTCCTTTTTAATCTCTTTGCTCCCTCCAATCTGCCACTTTACATTTTTCTCTATTCTCTTGCACTCCTCATCCTGATGATGGATCACTGTGTGTGATCCGAAACGTTGATGCTTAAAAATCACGGCACAATCAAACTCCAGAAATTCTCATGATATTACTAATGGATTGTGGAAATCAAATGACATTAACTTCTTCTCCTTTGTTTATTTAGCATCAAGTAGTGGTGCAGGCTGAATGCACTTTGTCTTGACATGATTCTTGTATGCATCTTCCAAGGTTCTGAGATGCAGCTTCATCTTTCCACACCATAGGACATAGTTTTCCTTGCAAAACTTTGATGCTTCCCTCTTCATTATATTTCCCTTTCCCTCAAGTGGTAAAACATATATATTTAGAGGATCAAGGCTCCACTAAAAATTATTGATCCACAATCTAATGATTATACTTATAATAACTTGAAACTTTGACACTTAACTAATGTGTTGATACTTATGATTAGTGCCCAATAGATTAAAGCATAATTAAAAAATTATTCATCAAAGAAAGGAAACATCACATAATAAAAAATTATCTTGTGGGAACCTAACTTGGGTAAAAACCATAATCATGAGGTGATGGTCAGTAAGATTACACTCGCCTAGAACATATTCAGTGAAGATCTTATCCCTATTAAAAAATTACAAAGACATTGCTAGGTACCACCTAGATAAGGGATTTAATGAAGACCTATTAGAGTCTTTAATTGGTTAAAGATATATTGGTTAAAGGACTTAAGAAACAAATGAATGTGTCACCTTGATAGGGGGTTTGATACAAAAGATTATTATAGTTCACCCACGATGAAATTTATTGTTGTAATTATAAGAGAAAAAAATAATATTTGATTTATCAAATATGGCTATTACTTTATCTTTATTTAGATCATTTTTATAATCTTGGACCTGTTTGCAAATTCAACACTATTGCATTCTGTGTGTTTGGCTCACTAGATCTTACTCACAAATACAACTCCCTCACTCTATCTTCACCTTTTCTTCTTTTCTTTGCACTTTTAATTGCACTCAACTTAGCTCACTGGAATTCCAACTTCTCAATATGCAATCAACACTTGTTCATAAATAAATAAACAACTATATATGTTCCTTGTTTCCTCACTCTTAAATCCTAATCTGTGAATTTAAAATTTGATTTCAGTTGTCTTTGTTAGACATGTTCTCGTTATTACACCTTGCACCACATTCAAAGGTAACATGTGTCAAGTGTACTTTATAGACATGGAAAATCATGGATTCTTTGTGACTCCAAACTACTTGCTGGAAGAATTCTCCCTCCCATCTTCCCATTGAAGCTCGATGTGATATCTTATCCACCATTCTTTGAGGTATTAGAAAAAATTCACCCACTCTATGATATGTCTAGTCATGGGCTACATGCCTTTGTGTTTGATATTGATGACTCCCCTTCATCCTATCCATGAGACTATCAGTCTCATCAAGTTATCATCTTGCCTTGTCTCATTGCTTATTTGCAAATTATACTTAGCATAGTTTGTCTAAGTAAAATTGTGAAGACCACTTAACTTTACTAATCTTGCATGAACCTTACTCTAGTCATGTCCTCGTGTGACTAAATTAAGATCATATTCATTCCTTATTTTACCAGTTATCATACATTCATTGGTAGTCTATGTTGACATCAATGCTAACACTTTCTCTTACCTATCTGACTAGTGATCTCCATTGGTCTATATCTTGAATCCTTGTAACAAGTATGTCAAAATATTTCTACATAAAATTTTATAATTTCCTTCTAGAATACCATGGATCTATAAGAATTTTCCTTAGGGAAAAATCACCCAAGATAAAGGAACTCAAGCACAAGCACAACAATAGACCAAAATAGTATGATCAATATGAGAATGAATAGCTCAAAAAATTTCAAAGCATGTACATACACACTAGGAATGCCTATATATAAAGGCCTCTAAGATGCATCTAGAATGGTTCTAGAAAGAACTAGGAGATAAGCATGACAACTAAGCACACATCCTCTTTTGTGCATGAATATACGTGCATAAATGAGAGGATAAGCATGACAAAGTGTCTCTCATGTAGAGATGTTGTAGAACCATGTGATCAAATAAAGTGCTTACTCCTATGTTGTAGACACCATGTGCATAATTAGAGTGCCAACTCTTGTGTTGTCAACATGAAAACTCACAAAAGTATGCACACTCCTAGGTGACTAACTAATAAATAATTAAATAATGCATTAACCTAAGTAAACTTAAGTAAAGTGTAAATAATAAATACTTATTTACACCAACACCCCCCCTTAAGTGCAATTTAGGGGAATGCATTTAAGCTTACAGAAGCTATGATGAATTGCATGATGGGTCATGGGTACTAGGCCATGTTAGGTAGCCATGTAAATAATGAAATGAAATATCTCATAAAGTAGAGAAAGAGGGAAAACCTCATGGGAAAAACCATCCCCCTAAAAGAGATGAAAAAACAAGATGCATGGATGGATGGAGTAATCAAGACCCCCCATTATGACATACATCAAGTATATACAATAGAGAAATATGAGAAGAAGAAGGATAAAAGGTAGTCCCCCCCCTTAAATGTAGAAGCTGATTAGTGATAGCTCCTACAAGGTAGAAGCTGGTCCATGAGTACTGAATAATGTTCCTCCCCTTTGGAAGAAACAATGATAGAGGTACATGTGTGATTCTTCCCCTATGTGTAGAAAGAATCCCAAAGATAAATGGTGTCTTGAAACCTGATCAACTGTCCTCGTGTCAATACTGATAGGTACCCTTTCCAACACTACTAAAAAGAATGAGTGAAAATCTAGCAAGGATGAATGTAGAACCTATCCCAAAGAACAAATGGTCTTCTCAAATGATAAATGGTCCTCTTGCAACTATTGTACATAAGGATCCACAATCATATCAACTTGTGAAGATTGATCATTTAGAGAATGGACAAGAGGGTTAGATTGAGCTATCACAACAATTGGAGTAGGATTTGCTTCATCAAAGAAGATGGATATGATCAATGCTATCTCCCAAATTTTCTATGTGGGACTCCACAAACAAACTTTCAATGTTTGTCAAGAAGTCATCTGCAGATGCTAGAGCTAGAAGACTGGGTGTACCCTACTGTACTAGACATATCACTGTGCAAATGGATGAAGTATTCACCTCAACAAAGAGAAGATGAATATCATTGATGATGTCTCCTACATCTTCAATGTGAGACTCCATGAACATACTTGCAATATCTGGAAGGAAGTCATCCCATGAAGCTAAAGTGGGAAGATAGAGTAAATCCTACTACACTAAATCAAGAGCATCTGTGGCTAGAACTCAATCAGTAGTAGCAATAGGAGCATCAGGAGGTGTGATCTCATATGGAGTTGAAGGAACCACTACTAAAGCTACTAAAGATAGAATGTCCTCTAGAAATGGAGGAAATCATAGATCTCCATATGCTTCTCAAAGAGCCATCCAAACATCATGAGGAAAACTTGCCATACGAAGAGGAGAAAAAGATTCCTTACTCATACTATTATACATAAAGAGAATAAGAAGATGAAGGTGATCTGCCCAATTAGGATTAGGTGGCAATATCTTCAAATATAGATAAGGAAAATCTTCCTTATGTTCTGTTAGATGATCAATGATTAAAGCACTCCATTTCTGATAGTTTCTCGGTGTCAACTTTGGTCTTATGCCAGACTGACATATATGACAAAATTCCCCCATGAGATCAATAAATGTATGCACCCCCCAAAATATAGAAATAATCAATCAACCCTTCCTAATGTATGATTTGGCACTTAGCGCATTTACAATAGCCAATTTAGGGCCTAGTTTTGAAAGCAATGTTTCTATCCACAAAACCTATAATCTGATTACAAATATAGAAAGTAGACAAAAAATTATTAACTTTCAAAAAAATGGAATATGATTATGTGTCCAAATGAGCCTGTACTAAGCATTTGAAGTGGCAAAAATTGAGATTTTTTAGTTGCAAAAAATATTAGAAACAAAGATGTCAAACCACCTACACGAATGTGTAGATCACAAAATTCTACCCCAAAACAAAAAAAATTGCTCGAAAAAATGAGTTTGTATGAGGGAGATATCACTATTTGAAAATCACTTCTATTGTTATTTTTCCTAAATCGCTAATATTGCACCTTCAAAAATCAAATGGCTCTAGATTTTGCCTCATATGTCTGATTTGGATGAAACAAAATCTATTTTGGAAATTTTTTAACCTTTTGAATGTGATGCAAATATCTAATTTGCACTAGCAAGCTTCAATCTTCACCTGCAAAAATCTCTCCTACTAGCTTGATGGCCAAAAATTTCTTAGAAAATAATGCAGATCCAAAAAAAATTGTAGAGATGTAGATGAAAAAAATGTAGATATGAAAATTAAATGTCTAGATCTGAAATGATCATACCAATTCTGCAAATCAGGCCTTTGGGTTGCCAGTTTGCAAAAAAAATGTTGCCTCAATTTTGACTATGGCCCAACATAGGAAAATTTATAGTCATATTTCACTGAATTGATGTTATGGATGTAATGGTGAGGTCTGCTTTGGTTCTAGACACTCCCAATATCTGTAGATTCTCTAGATCTGGGTCAAGGTGCTGAAGCAAGAATTGTCTCAAATGACTATGTGAAGAGAATCTTCAGAAGCTCTGATATCATGTAAGAATTTGCCTTAGGGAAAAATCACCCAAGATCAAGAAACTCAAGCACAAGCACAATAGTAGACCAAAAGAGTATGATCAATATGAGAATGAATATCTCAAACAACATCAAAGCATGTACATACACACTAGGAGTGCCTACATATAAAGGCCTCTAAGATGCATCTAGAATGGTTCTGGAAAGAACTAGGAGATAAGCATGATAAATAAGCACACGTCCTCCATTGTGCATGAATATACGTGCATCAATGAGAGGATAAGCATGATAAGGTGTCTCTCATGTAGAGATTTTGTAAAAAAATTCTTACTCTTATGTTGTAGACACCATGTGCATAATTAGAGTGCTAACTCCTGTGTTGTCAACATGACAACTCACAAGAGTATGCATACTCCTAAGTGACTAACTAATAAATAATTAAATAATGCATTAACCTAAGTAAACTTAAGTGAAGTGTAAATAGTAAATACTTATTTATACCAATAGGATCTCATCAAGTTTCTAAGTTCCTCATCAAAGAAGACCTGATACTCTGATACCAATTGTTATAAAGTAAATTCCACCCACACAACTAGGGTGGGGGGGTTGAATTAGTTGGGAGAAAATTAACCTTATATTAAATCCAACTTCAATAACCAAAGAAATGAAGCATAACAAGATATAAATCATGAATATTGAAATAATAATTTTTTGACTAGGGAAACTCTTACTCAGAGAGAAAACCCCAGTGTGGATGACACCCACAAGATAGTGTACTAATATAGATGTTTCTTGTGAAAGGACATGACTATGTTAGGATCCAAATGCAATGCAATCAATAAAAAAGTCTTAGTTACAGGAGATATCCATATTTAGATACCTTGAACCCTTATTAGAAGTTTCAAACCCTATTAAAGGCTTGCATATAGACAATAAAACTCACTGCCCAAACTAATTCAGTCAACAATAAAGAGTAGATATTCATAACAAGAAATCAAATAGCTAAATTGATCATTATTGTAAATGAATTACCAATATAATTCCTTTCAAGTCAAAATCTCAAATCCTACTCTATCTCCTTTCTTCTGTGATCAAATTTGCATCCTTTGATCACATCCACATAAGAACAATACAATGTGATTCAATACATCCAAGGAAAACATCTTTCCTTTATACCTTATCCAAATAAGTAATTATGTCAGCCTGTTAAGGTTTTCCCAATATACAATGATTGCATAGGACCTCATTAAGGAATACATTCCTTCTTAAGCTTAAATAAAATTATGAAAATTATGATCCCATACATTACAATACAATTAACATTTCTTTCAATAAAGTTCAACATGTTTCACTAGCCCAATTAACTACCAGTAAAATATATCACACATTTTGGTTTTGTGACCTCTCTAGAATAATCTCCAAGATATGCTATCACAAAAATAGCATCATGAACATGTCTTAAATCATTATCCAAGATTTCTCATGTTAATTCAACTTCATAGATAAGATACAACCAATTTACCAACAATTATCTTTGATAGAATTTCCTACACACTGGTCTGCTACCAATCTTTACCAAATGAACTTCAACTCATCCAATGCTCAATAAAAATGTATGCAAACATAGATGTATCATGTAGACTCACAAATGAACACAATCTTAAGCTCATACAACTTAACCTATTTTATGCTAACTTTGTTGTCTCAATAAACCTTTGTGATGTACAAAATCTCTGTCTATCATGAACTCAAACATATATGTTGTCATCAATGATAAACTTATCACTAGTACAACACATCATCAACATATCCAAGTGTCAACCAGCCCCATATTCCTAATATACTTATCTTTAATAGGAAAACAAAAGTTAGTATGTGTAGTGCCTCTCCCATTTGACTTCTGTAAGTCGTCCCGATGGATGCACCCTTGCTGATCTTTTGTTGTGATGGATCATGATTGTGACCCTGAGTGGTCTACACCATCGAGGTGTTTGGATTTATATTTTGTATCAGTTGCATTGATTATGCTTTTGATTGATCTTTGAGATTATGATGTGATTTTTGGTTCATTGAGGTTTGTGCCAGTGGTTACTAGGATCAATGTGGTATCATGAGGTTGTTCTATGATTACCCTGAGATGTGTGCAGAGATTGCACTGTGTACTATTACCATGCTACACGGGACTAGGTTCCTGTAGTGGTGGTTAGTCATGTTTATGACTATGGTTGTTTATATGTTTTTGAATTCCTTTTTAATGTAGAGTAATCAATCATTATTAATGCGTAAGTAATTAAATGGATTGTTCATGTGAGATTATTTGGTTATGTGCTGCAAACATTTACCTTGTTACATTTCTGATTAGAGAGATATTTGTTACTCATGTGATGATTTACATTTGAGATGACCTGAGGGTCAAATGTTACTCTTTGATTCCAGTATCATGGATTTTAGACTACTATGCTGTTTAGTTAATCATATTGCATGATGATGCTATTTTGAGATGATAGTGTATTTTATGATGATATTTGGTTATCTAGTATTTGGACATACCTCTGATTTTGTTATGTGATGGATTTAATGCTATGGTTATTTACTTCATTCCTGCGTTGTTATGCGAATGTGAGTAATGTAAATAGATTATTTTAATATAATTAAATAAATGGTTAAATTAGGTGATTTAATGCATTATTGCTTCGGCTATGTTATTATATGCAATTGCACTTGATCGTGTTGTTTAGTGTGCATGATTATATCCCTGGCAGTGGCACATGGAGTTAATGATTCAGCCTTTCATATTTTATCAATGTCGTCCTTATATGGTCGATGTATCATTTATTAAAGTGTTTAAATTAAACCTTTTGGTGATTATTAAATCCGAACTCATTTGCATTATGTGATTAGACTAGTAAGTGTGTCTGTGCATTTAGAGGTTCGCATTGTCGCGAAAGTTGTTTAGGTGATTTTTGTGTTTTTTGGGTTTTCGAGCCTTTTAATTGATTTATTTTTAATTTCTGGCAGCTTTTCCATAGATGAATTCCTATTTATATGAATAGCTTGTTTTCATTTAGGTCGGTTCAGAGTTTAACTAGGTTGGCTGGTTATTTTCCCTAATCGATTATTCACTCGAAAAGTGATTAAGTATCCAAAAAGGAATTTAATTCCTCACTTCTAACTTTCAAATTGGGAAGTTGGAGAGTAAAACCGAAAATCCTCTTCATGAGGACTTACTGTTTTGTTCATTGTGGGAGCTATGGGCATGGGATCATCGCGAGGTTGGGCTCGTTGGATCTAGCTCGGGGAAACCTTGGATTGCCGTGATTTTCAGCTACTTCTGCGAGATATTTATTTTATGGTTCAGATTCTCGTTTTGCCCTTTTGGCTGTGAGGTAGGGCTTTCCTGTTTTATTGTTTCTGCTCCGTTTCTGCTTCTATTTTTGGTAGCTGTTTGTTTGGAGGCTGAGAACTAGTGTTCCCCTCCATTTCTGTATGCTAGTTCTACCCGGTTGGGCGGGTATGAACATTTCCCTATTTTTTGGGATGAGGGTTTGGAATTTTACGCCGTTATGCTGGCCGTTTTTGCATACGATGTCCGATTCCATTTATTTTTGGATTTTTGAGGTTTTTGAACCCAAAGGCCAAATGGGTTTTAATTTTGAAAGTTTTCAAAAATTTGGGATTTTTACCTCATTTTGCGTGCCACCCTATTTTTTCAGGTTATCTTGGCACATTGTGGTTCGTAGACCTGGATGATTCATTTGGATATTAATCAAACCACTATTGCACTTTTATGTTGCATTGGGATGTGTGTTGCATCCGTACTCCCGACGTTGTGATCGATTGAGTGATTTTATACTTGTTATGGTTTTTGTTAGACCTTTGCTTTTGTTTCGTGAACGCTAGGATTCGTGTAGAATCCATACTCTCAAATTGAGGCCGGTTGAGTGAGTTCATGATGTTTGGTCTTGTTACATCATTGGGATTCATGTAGAATCCATACTCTCGAATTGAGGCCGATTGAGTGATTTCATGATGTATGATTTTATTTGGCTTTGGGATTCGTGTAGAATCTGTCTTTCCCGTGTTGCTTTTAGTTGGGTGTTTTCTTTGCATTGTGTTCTCATTCCTGTCCTTGTGTTATGATCTTCGTGATGGTGGTGCGCCACACACGAGTACGTACGCGTACATTTGTTGGGTGACTTGCGAGGCCTGATCTTTCGTGGATTTGCCAGAAGTTATGATCATTGGAGTTGGGATGAGAGTATGCATGCCCACGGGCACTTGTCATAGGATGAGCATGGGTAGGGTAGGGTAGCATATGGAGGGGGCTTCTATCTCGCAGCCTGGTGACCTTAGTCCCATAGGGTTGGCAGAGGAAGTTTTAAATAAGTGATAATTAAAGAAAATGTGTGACTATTAATAAAACTTAAGATAATAAAATGATACTTTTGTGTATTGGTCTTCCGTTGAGGGAGTTGAGCTACATGGTGTATTGGCCTTCCATTGAGGGAGTTGAACTACACAGATCCGAGCTTGGGCTTGTCGATGCCAAGTGACTCTCCATGATGCTAGTCCCTACTTAGTAGCCTTTTGAGTGTCTGACCAGGACCTGTACTCCTTGCATTGTCTCAGGTTCTTGGTTCAACCATCATACTGTCTGGCGTGAGTGTTAGCCATGGATGTTGTGATTTTTGTGTGTTTGTGGTTGGATCTTTATCTCCGTCAGCACGGCGAGTGTGGACCTATGGGTGCCATGTGGTTGGGAGGTGTAGCTACCTTCACCACTGTTAGGGATCGGTGTACAGAGACGATCTTTTGTCCTAGTGCGATCATTGCTGGATGTCTTCATTTGGTACTTCGAGTTTCGGAGTATGCTTTCTTGTGATTTATGCTTTCATTGGGATGCTTGTATATCATGTTTAGATGATGTTATTTTATTTGGTGCATTCCTTTATTATGATGTTTAGCATATGATTAGATGCTGTGAATTATTGTATTAGCATATCTGTTGCTTATTGTTGTTTACCATGTGATAGGTGATGTTATCTAATGTAGGATTATCTTATGCTTTACTACTAGCATGTTAGATTTTCTTATGCTTATATTGTTGCATGTTTTAGTAGTGATATCCCTATTATGATAGTACCGACGATTTGGTCGATGGCTTGGGATGTTATGCACGGGGGATGGCTAGGATCCACGATGGTCTTATGATGTTATTGACGGTTGGGAGGAACCGCACACTTATTTGGTTGTTTAGTTCTGAAATGTTGCTTTTGATCTCTGCGATGTTTCTATTCAATGTGTTCTTTGCTATTGTAGTTTAGATGGATTGATGTTCTTCATTCTATGTTGTTGTTGCACTCGAGTGTTCATTCCTCGAGCCTTTGTGGATCCAATACTCCCCGGTGTGGAGGTTCTTTTGTTGGTTTTTCCCCATTTTTGAGTTTTGGAAGTGTTTTTACTTTCTATGAGCAACATTTGTTCAGCATTGTGCCACATTGATAAAGTATCGCACGCCCATAGAAAGAATGTCGTACGATACTATAAAGTGTCACACGCATTATTGGAGAAGTATCGTATGACACTGGAAGAGTGTCCCACGGCTTTATGAGAAATGTCGCGCGATACTTTTTCAGTATCACACATCTTCTTGAGAAGTGTCGCACTCAGTAAGGGAGAAGTGTCGCCCTCCCTTAGTAAAAAGTGTCACACAGTTTTTGTGAAAAACCTGCGTGTACCATCAGCGGGCACTTTTTTCCTGATCCGATCTTTTTGAGGGTGGTTTTGGATACCCTTTTGGGCGTTCTTCAAGCCTATGTTATTGCATTTTGAATTCAGGAGGTTTCTTTTGAAATTTAGTTTTTGGGTTTCTATTGTAGTCCTTCAGGGTTTAAAATATATCGTTTAAGTATAAGTTGACGTATATATTTTAAACCCCGAAGGACTACAATAGAAACTTAAACGATATATTTTAAACCCCGAAGGACTACAATAGAAACCCAAAAACTGAATTTCAAAAGAAACCTCCTAAATTTAAAATATAACAACATAGGCTTGAAGAACGCCCAAAAGGGTATCCAAAACCACCCTCAAAAAGATCGGATCACAAAGAAAAGTG
Organism: Cupressus sempervirens; assembly: GCA_028749045.1. Taxonomy (NCBI): domain Eukaryota; kingdom Viridiplantae; phylum Streptophyta; class Pinopsida; order Cupressales; family Cupressaceae; genus Cupressus; species Cupressus sempervirens. The sequence continues at coordinate 159,708,506 of CM053789.1, forward strand.
CCCGCTGATGGCACGTGCAGGTTTTCCACAAAAACCGTGCGACACTTTTTACTAAGGGAGGGTGACACTTCTCCCTTACTGAGTGTGACACTTCTCAAGAAGGCGTGCGATACTGGAAAAGTATTGCGCGACATTTCTCATAAAGCCGTGCAGCACTCTTCTAGTGTCATACGAAACTTCTCCAGTAATGCGTGTGACACTTTATAGTATCGTACGACATTCTTTCTATGGGCGTGCGATACTTTATCCTTTGGGTTTCTATTGTAGTCCTTCGGGGTTTAAAATATATCGTTTAAGTATAAGTTGACGTATTTAATTCCTTATACTTAGGATATATTTTAATATATGTGACAAATCATTTGAGATAGGTTTTAGACCTCTTAGAGATAAGTTATGGATTCTAGGAAATTTCAGGGCTTCAGAATTTTAGGCTTAGCCAAATTTTGGAATTCTGCATTTTACCCCAGCGTGGTGTTTTGTTGATGAGTGGTCATTTCTTGTGCCCTCATCTTGTTGTGGTGGTTGTTGGCTTTTGTCTGGGTGTGTCAGTTGGGTAGTTGTGTTCGGAGATTCATTGGTTGCCGGGATTGTGTTGAAGTCTTCCGTTGCGATCTTTGTGATCCCTGTATGATGTTGTCTTGTGCATTCATACTTGTAAAAAAAAAATATCTTGGCTTGATTTGAATCCTTGTTTCCAAGGATCTTCGGGCGGGGCATTACATTATGCACTAAATCCAATACATTCTTAGATGAATTTGACTTGCTACTAAAATTAGTACTAGTTAACTTAAACAATTGGCATTTCTTGTGCATAAAATTGCTTGGTTTGACTGGTGAAAATTATTATAACTATATTTTATTTCTTAATTTGATTAACATATCAAAATTGACATGACAATACCTTCTATGTCAAAGCCAACTATCTTCAACTTTTTTAATCAAACAACTATGAACAATAGTATTCAAATGGGATAAGTTACATTTTGTTTATCTCCTAGTAGAAATAAAATATTTTGAGCTTCCTAGTATCTTGCACATACCTCCTTTGAACTATATGTTATATCATTTATCATCTAATTTATTGAAAACAAATTGATACAAGTATGAAAATGTGTTTTGATCATTGTTTTGTCACTGATGTCAAACCTGCTACTTGTTGGTAAGACAAACACTTAGATGACTTGAGTACTATCATTTGTTTGGTTGATAAAGATGATTTGATCAAATGAGGTAGCAAGAGCACCTAGGGGAAAGGTTGAGTTATGATATGTATAAAAGAGTATAAATATTTGTTAAGACAGTGATATTATAGTGCACTGATTATCTACTTAAGGTTGCAAAGGATAGATACACTGAAAAAGTCTAGAAGAACATGCAAGAAGAATTGAGTTTACTAAGCTTAACAATTTACAAAATAGGTGACAAGAAATATTAGTGTAAGATAAGAAGAAAATCAATTGGAGCCAAGAAAAGTCAAATTTTAGTGTATGCCAAGTGATAAGTGTAAGTCGAGTAAAGTTTGGGTGATGCCAAGCACTAGTAAACTTTAGTTCATGCCAAGTGATTTGATAGTGGATGCTGAAAAACACATTATGTGCTGTGCATCAGAAGTAGTTAATGCTAAGTGGAAACATTATCATAAAGATGATGTATTTGATGAATTTGAGCTAACATGTTTGATTTATTGGATTGTGTAAACTATGTGAAAGATAAGTTTGATGAGCTAGTGGCACTGAATTCAAGATAAACCATTTTGAGGTGAATTCAAAGAGGATTGAAGGAGAAGTTTCTAGAGGGGAATACAAAAAAAAGGGGTAGATTCATTGAATCCTACCCAATCCTACCTAAACCTAAAATGGAAAATAGAGGCTGAATGACAAAAGATCTTAATTTTCTATTTATAGAGATGACTGGTCAAAAGAAAAGGTTGTCATGTGTGAGAACCTAAGGAAGACAAGGAATCTAGGGTATTGTTTCTTTTAGGAACAAAAAAAAAAAGAGACTGTTATTGGAAAGAAAAGAAAGAAGGCTTAAGCGTATGGATGCTTGAAGGGTGAACAAGCTATCAGAGCTAAAGTGTGTGAAAGCCAAGAAAAATGGAGGAATGAATCAAAGATCTATAATCTACAAAGTGAGTTGTAAGTTGTTATCAGAGTAAGCCTTACTATTACTTTCTAATCATTGTATTAGTCTAGGGTAAATCCTTTGGATTAAGGTTGACCTAAAAATAATTTTTAAATCCTTTAACCATGTGACATTCCAAGTGAATGATCTAAAGTCCTCTAACAAGGCTCACTCTTAATAGGGTGCTTAAAATTCTCTAACCAGGTCACATTTAATAATGTGTATTGTAACCTTTAATAGGGTTGGCCTTTCATAGGGTATCACTTTATAAGAGTGAGAATGAGTAGCATGTTATTGGTGGTTCTTCCCGAATTGGGTTTCCATGTAAAATCATTGTGTCAAATGTGTGATTGAATCTATTATGCTTCATGCTTACATTTATGCAAAGTTGACAATAATCTACAAGTTTAATGATTGTATGACTTAATGGATGCATACATGATGAATATGTTTTATGAATATGGGTTCACTAAGCTATGAAAAGTTTTATTTGTACATCTAGACTTTGGATAAATGATTGTATTACTTATTATTTTCCTTGATGAGATTATCACTAAAAAGGGCAATAGGCCTTTAATCTTTACTCAGTAATTTCTTGATTACATACCTGCTTACACCACACTTTATGCTAAAAAATTTGTTGAAATCAAGAAAATATAAAAAGGGTTGTTATTCCACTCTTTCTTAAAATATTGGATTTTTTTTCCCTCCTTAGATGTAAATCTCTCTATTTTGTTCCCCTTTATTATGCCAATAACAAGAGTACAACTGGGACTAAAATTCTTTATAGTTTTTCTATAAAAAATAACTAGGCCATGGAAACTCCTTACATCACTAACTAATGTTGGCGTTGTCCATCTTTTTATGGATTATATCTTGCTAAGATCCATCTTTGAGAAATATTTTGAGATCATAGAGCCTATACATAACAGTTCTTCATTCATGAACTCACATTTCTTCAAGTTCCTTAGAAACTTATCCTCATGTATCCTCTTCAAAATCATGTCAGGGTGTTTCAAGTATTCCTAAATAACATTTCTAAAATAAGGATATCTGCCAAATATACAACCAAAATCTTACCTATGAAGTGATTCAAGACCTCATTCATTAGTCTCATAAAAGTACTTGGCACATTTGAGAGCCCAAATGACATAGAAATCTATTTATTAATCATTCATTTGTCTTGAAGAAAGTCTTCCATTCATCTTTCTATCTAATTATGATCTCTAGGAAACCACTATAGATGCCTATATTTAAAAAAGACCTATGTGATCCTCCAAGACAATAAATAAAATCCTCCATCCTGCATATAAGGAATAGGTGCCTTATTGTAATTTTGTTAAATTCTCTTGAATTGGTACATGTTAATTTCCCTTTATTAGTCCCTTGTCAATAAATTATTGAATCTTCTTCTTTATCTTTTCATTCTATTTCTAAGTTAGTTAGCATGTTTCCTTATTGGGTAGACTTGCAATTGGTATAAAGATTATATGGTGGCTCACATTCCTAATGGGTGGTAAAGAATTAGGGAGATAATCTACTACAACTTACCCATACTTGTCAAATTTTTTTGTACCTTACTATGAATATAATCCACCTTTCTTGTTCTCATGAAACCTTTTGTTTGGTCACAATAGAAAAGACCTCTCCTTGTAACTTCATAATTTTTAACAACTTCTTTTCTCTTAACATCATCAAGTTAGGACCTTCATTTTTAGTCTTGTCCTCATCTTGTAATGGGTTGGGGGTAAATGAAATTCCATCCTTTTCAATTGCATACATGTTCTTCATCTCATCACGATTAACCTTCCCTTCATATTGCCAAGTTCTCCCTAGAAGTAATTAGCATAAATATATGGATGTTATATAAAATAAGACTTATATTTATATCCTCCAATATAAAACCCCACCCAAGCTTTTCTGGCCACTAGGAACTATTGTCCCTTACTTAGCCATGAAAATTTGAGGGAGTACCATGTAGACTTACCTTTATCTTCAAATTCTCAATCATCTCTAAAGAAACTAGATTTGTGTACTACTTGATTCAACAATAACCTTTCAAAACTTTCATTGAGGCTTACATTTTGTACTAATAAGATATTTACTTTGTGAAGGTTCTTTCACTACTAGTATTTTAATGAAAGCTCTTTTAGTACTATCACTTTGATGACAACAATGGAGAAATGAGTGTAGATTGAATAGAGCCTATGTTAGATAAGTTAACAACCTATTATGATGAAAATATTTAAGGAATAGGTAAATAAAATTGTTAATATTTTCAAGTATATGAAATTTATTTGGAGGTTTAACTTCTTTTGGCATATTTTAGATGAGCTTCTAGATTTCAAAAAATTGGAGCCCCATTTAGAGGGAGAGGTGTAAATTTACCCTAGAATTTAGGGTTTTTTTTGGTAATATTTACAATGCATATGATAAGAAAAAAAATCATGTATGGCTATCCCTTGTATTATCATAAAAATTATATATATACTTTTAATCCTTGGTATCCAACATTCAATCTAGTATTTGAGCCTTTCAATAAAATTCATGTCTAGGTAAGACTTCCAAATTTTCCATTAGTTTTTTTTTTTTGTGTTTCTTATTTTGAGGCTATTAGTAATACCTTGGGAAGATTCCTATGGATAGATGATGATTCATAATATTTATTACATATGTATTTTGTTTGTATGCAGATGGATTTATCAAAATGCCCTCCTAGTAATTTATCTCTTAAATTATCAAAAGGGGTTCAAATGCAACTAGTGGACTATGAAGGAATTCCCTTTGAATGTAGAAAGTGTTTCTATAGAAAATATGTTTCTAAATTATGAACTAATAAAATGGATAATAAAAAAGCTACATAGTGGAAAGAATGTACTCTTGAAATGTATAATACAGAGAAAGGGGTGAGGGGTGTGCCAAGGATCGATTTGATTCTATCATTGGTAAGTGATCTAGCTCTAATAATGTATTGGATTTGGAGACTAAATAGGGTCAACCAAATTTGGGAATGAAAAGGTAGAGAAATAAAAAAAAAAAATCCTTGAAGGTAGATTGATAAGGGCTTAATTAAATGAAATCTTCTATTGGAAAATGCATTTCTAATATCTCTAGAATGTTTTCTAGATAAATAATATGTTCAAAGAATGGATATTGCTACTATTGCACCTGGGGTAATGGCTTCAGTGGAGAATAATATTTTTAATGATCATAGATTAGAGGAGAAACATATGGATGAGGATTATCTATTGTAGAAAAAAGAGATAGCCAATATTGAGGGTGGATAGAAAGTTGTGAAAAGAAAGGATGGAAATAAGATGAAAAAGGTGAAGCTTTTGGTATGGTCCTTAGCTTAGGCACAAAATGTGGAGTAATTGGAGAATATTAGTTGTTAACTTTTTTATGGGTGTTTCATCAAGTGTGTATTCATGGGGAGGTAGTTCTTTAGTTGCCACCACCTCTAGTTTCAAGCTAAGCTAAAATTATGATCTTTAATAAAAAATAATATTTTGTTAGTACAAAAAATAACTAGGAACATTTAAATTTGAGTTTGAAAATGAATATAGTTTATTTATGTTAATATTGTTTATTATCTCATTATTGTTTAATTGATTTAGTCATCTAATTCTATATTTCTCACTAGTGACAATGTGGAACCTAAGATGTTGAAGTCCAAAGTATGATGTTTACTACTTATACATGTAAATAATGTAATTTTAGTTATCATGATGTATATTTACTATTATAATGTTTAAGTTAAAGATGTTTTCATTTTTTTTTAAGATTGTGTTATGATTTTAGTAGTTTATAAGTTGTCATTTTGGGCTCTATTACACAACGTTACATACACTTATATCAAATCATCACAACTTCTAATGGGACAAAACAAAACTATTCCATAACTTACATGCTAAACATTCATTTCCACATTAGTCCATTAGCATTGTACAAGTGATAATAAATGCCTTCATGGGTACTAAATCATGTAAGTTATAATTCACTCTCACATACAAAATTCAACTATCATTTTTAGTTTTGGTTGGTAAGATTTAGAATTTTGATGGATATCTCCACTAGTCTTATCTTATCCTAGCTACTCTCGAGTACTACAAGGAATCTTGATTTTTCAGATTGTTGCAAGTACAACCTTATGAATATCCTAAGATTTGAAACATAAGTAAAATCAAAGATACAAGAACAAAATAGATAATTTTATTCAGTCTCTCTTAAAAAAACTTTTCACATATCAATTTATGTCCATTTTTATTTTTTAGAACTAAATTTAAGAAAACAACACAAAAATATAACATCTATAAAAATATGATTAGATTCGATGCAAGATCCTACTACACAACGATAAACTGTGAGCCCCTTATCTGGGAGGTCTTGGGTTTGAGTGTACTTGAAGTTAATAAATAATAATAACAATTAATCACAATGTATAATAATAACAATATGTGATTAGCTTCAAATATCAATACAATTATTCTAAATCAAGCAATTAATCCTTTAACAAAAATCAATATAATTCTTTTCTTCAGAATAAATAGTATATTTTTTAAACTTTAGATCATAAAAATTAATCAACTCAAGAGAGACGTGGAGATATGAGTTTTAGCTAATATGATTGTAAAAAATTAATATATTAATATATTATCATTTCACTGCTGATTATATTGTTATTGAGAATAAATATATTTTAAATATTAGTGTACAAATTATTAGTTAGTAAAATGCCTTCTTAGATTATGGCAATAATTTTGAGCAAGATGTTAATAAATTGTACAAATTAAAAGATATAATATAATATTAGATAACAATAATTCTAAAATTAACAATAATGAAAGTAAATTAGTAAGCTATAATTATATATAAATTTTTGAATTGGTAAATTATTATGTGTTAAGGTGAGTAGATCTGAACCCAAGACCTCCCCAATGAGAGGCTTACAATTTACTATTATGTTGTAAGCTCTTGCTTTAACTATTGTTTTATAAATTTCTAAAATATTATGTCATCACCAAATGATAATGTTGATTAATGTATATGTAAGAGTCACATTAATTGCTGTGTTGTCATTGATGTCAAGCCTTAGTTGGTGATACATTATGCTAATTCACTAGAGTATTTGATTGATGAAGAGGATGTGAATAAAGTATGATGATATAAGTGTTGATAAGTGTTGAAGTCTAGTGTTAATTGAGAAATTTTAGTGTTAACCGAGTCATGTATTGATCGGGCAAGTTGTAGTGTTCACCAAGCATGAACATGAAGAACAAGTTTGTAAAAGATTAATTTGAGGCTAAACTTTGATGAAAATTAAGAATGTTCAAGAAGTGTAAAAAAGGACAAAGTTGGTTATAATATCAATGACTCAAATAAATCAAAGGAGATCTAATGGAGTAGATTTAAAAATCTAAAATGAAGGACAAAGTTCATGAAGGAAGTATATTTTTTGAGTGACTAAATTCAATGAATTTGAGATCTACAATTATAATTAAGCAACAAAATCTAGAAGATTCTGGAAAGGCAAAAGGTAGTTATTAAAAGTATGAACAAGATATTTCTTATTACTGATTTTTGTTGAATGTAATGATGATTGTGATACAAATTGAAGTGGATAAAGAAGACAAAAGGTGAACCAAGAATAATAGAATTGAGAAGATCAAGAAGAGGAAGTGCTAAGTGAAAGTGTGAGTGTGTAAATCAACCAAAAAGAGATTAGAAGGAAGAGATAGAGTGAAGAAGAGACCTAAATAAGAAATATAGTGATAAAACCTAATGAATCACTTGATTGCTACTTTCTTACCATTGTAGCAAAAAAATTTCTTAATTGAGGGGACCTAACACATCTTTGAAATCCTATATGGTAACATTCAATAGTAATGTTTGTAAATTCTTTAGAGAAGGCCACTCTTTAGAAATGTCAAGGAGTGATAAGGTCTAGATGATCTTTGGAAGAGTACCTCTAACAAGATCACACTAAAAATGTGCATGTAACCTTTAACAAGGTTAGCTACTAACAGAGCTCACTTCATAAGAGTAAGATTGGTTGAGTTGTTGGTTCCTAGGTGTTTTTCCCTTTACAAGGTTTCCACATTAAATACTTGTGTAAAATGTGTGATTTCTTATTGTGTTGCAAAGTTTATTTCATGTTATCTATTTAATGTTACAACTTGGTATAAGCTAGATGATTAGTCTGATACTCATTATATTAAGAAACATTGAGAGAACAATTTGAAGTAAAGTTAATATAAGTTGGAATTAAGATGTTTGATATGTAACATGAGTTATTGATTTGAAATTTTATGAAGTTGAAGTTGTTACAAAATTATTTTAAATCCTATAGAATAATTGGTGAAAATTGATTCACCCCCCTCTTTATTATCTTCTAGCTTATACTTGGTGAACATTACATTTCACTTGGGTGATACATTATTTAGTTAACACTGTGTAGCTTGGGCAATGTTGTACTCCTTTTATCTTGTCACTTAGTTTAGCTTGTTCAATTCATAAATTTTATCATCACATTACAAAATTACATGATTGTAAAAAAATCAAACCATTATTACATTATCACTATCCATTTCAATCAAGTGCCTATTAAACACCATACATATAAACTCTATCATCGTATGCTTTATTCAAATCCTCTTCATCAATCAAATGATATGTCACTCTATCAAATTAGCATAATGTATAGCCAATAAAGAATTTGACATCAATGAAAACTAAACAATTGATATGACTCTTTTGTTGGAATTACAATAGGAAAGGTAAAATTTTGGGTGGGAGGGGGGGGGGGGGGGGGTTTGGGGGTGGGGGGATGAATCAATTGTTCAAAATTTTAACCCACAAAATATTCACCACACATCCATCTCACATATTCAATAAGTAAACTGAAATACCATGTAAAGCATGTACATCTAAAGCATGTAGACAAATAAGCATTCACACATATATGACACCAGATATGATTACCTAAAAACCCTCCAATGAGAAGGTAAAACTAGGGTGGGGGTGACACCCATAAATATTCACTATTATAGTAATAAAGTGTATATAATGAAGGTTACAATGTTTGATCATGAAACATGATCTACCCTATGAAAGGTCTACCCTATTAAAGGCTTACAAAGACCGTAGGTCTTACCCTATTAAAGGATTTCAACACCTTGTTAAAAGTGTACCTTGTTAAAGGACTTCAACTCACAATAAAGTAAGTACCTTGTTAGAGGACTTCAATACTACCTATTAGGACTACTCTGTTAAGAGACATAATTGATTCCCCTATTAGAATGTCTCAACATTGATCTTGTGGTTAGCACTTTGTTTTTTGATGATAGATCACCTCTAAACTAATGTATTCTTTGATCCTTCTTGATTAGATGTCTCACTATTGTTCATTATTTCCTTCCTTTATTCTCCTTTAACTAATTCTACAATGCAATTTTAGATCATAACACTTTGGTCACCATGAATGTAATGGTTTGCGCATGTAAAACTCTTCTTGATTATTCATTCATTCCCCTTATTACTCTCTATGAATTTTAGGGTTTTCCCTCCTTAAAAATACTTAGGTGACTTAGGGTTAGGTATGAATCAACAACTATGATTCATCTATTTTTTTTCTTAAACCTTCCCTTTACCTGATTGGATGCATGTAATGCATAAGGATTCCAACTTAAGATTCATCCTTATCACCAAAATATTGTAATTCAATCTACAAGTCAGTTAAAAAATGGTTTACATAGTAGTTTATGCCAATACAAACATCTATGAAAAAAATGTGTTACTCAGCATTTGTAGTCCCTAATGCTTAGCATATAGTGATTTCAATACTCTAACTTGGCATCTGAATGACTCACCATGCACTACTTGCTCATCTCCTAAATCACTTAGCATACATTGTCTGCTTGGCACTTAAGTGACTTAGCACATGAGTGACTCAACACTTACTGTTAACTCAATATGCTTTAACTTATACATGTTGTGCTTAGCATATACTACTTGTTTGACATGAACTAAATAAATGACTTAAGTGTATAGACACTCACTTGTCAAAACCAATATGAGATCAACAATATCCCCCTTTGACATGAGTTTCAAAAACACTTGGTCATGGATTAATACTTTTATTCTTATGAGCATAACATAACTCTTATTGAAAATTTCAAAATATCAAAATTTTGCAACAACTTATACCTTAAAATCTTATAAATCTTATAACTCCCCTTAGTTGTTTGATCTATTTTGTACCCAAAATCTTACTCCTGCTAAGTAGATGTGCCTCAATCGATATTCTTTCACTCACTTGCTATTCTTTTCTTTCTCTCCCATGCTTGCTCCCCCATGCTCTTACTTCCCCTTAGCTTTTTATCCCACTTTTTAACACTGATGTCAATGGGTTATACACTAAAAGTGTGTTTGTCAAAGAAATATTTATGGACCTCAAGAATAATATTAAGAGTGGCATCTCAACTATCACTAGATACTTTCAAAGATTTAATTTGGATGGCTAGCTTGGTAGCAAGGTGAACTAGGCCATCTAATGTAGAAAGATTGGGGTCATTCTTCATAAGAGTTTCTCCATAGCCTAACTCCTTGTGCAAAATCTCCATGTGTTATTACCTCTTCTATCTTTGATGAACTTGGACTCAACAGTGAGAATTGTAAAGGTGTTGCATCTATGCTCGGCCTTTGAAGAGTGTGACTAGAAGGAGTTCCAAATACTAGTAGTATTACCAATGTTTGAATTTCTTCTTGCTTCTTCATCTTGGGTGTCAACTTAGTCTCTTCAATCTTGCCCATTTCTACCTTATTTCTTTGAATTGTACCTTACATTTATGTTGGAGGTGTAGATGAATCCATCTGACCTATTTGACTCTGTGTCTCAACCTTATCTTCTCCATTTATCTCAACCTTTTTTGATGCAACTTTAGGTACATTTGTGACTTAAGGGATGATGAGAGGTGGTTCTTGTGTTTTCACCTTCTCCCTTGTAGTTTTGGTCACTAATTTCTAAAGTTCATCTACACTCACCAATCTAGGGTTGTTACATAATTTAGCTTGTAGTTTAGATTGATCAAGTATCTTTTTCAAGTTGTCATTTGCTAGGGGATTGATGTTCTGAATAGTAAGATTAGAAACATCCTTTACTATGATAGTTTTAGTACTTACACTTGTTATTTCTGGAGGGCTAACATTTGGCATTTGTGAATCTTGTACACTCTATTCTTATTTCTACTCTACCTTAGCTATTTCCTAGTAAATTACATTCATTTCAAAACTTTCCTCAATTGTACCTTCATTATTACCATCATCTTCATCATCTTTAACCTCAATAGGATTTTTCTCTCCTACTTTAATTTTAGCTAGCCCATATGTAATTTTTCACATTTGTGTGGTCTTCTTTACAACATCTTCAATGTTATTCTACAGTATACTGAATGCTCTATATTAAGGTGTTGGTCTCAGATTGGTTTTGATAATTGAGTGTCAAAACACTTAACCAAATTCTCAAGATGATGCCAAGTATAATACGAAAGCCAAGCTATAGTGTGTGCTGAGCAAAGTTTAGAGCTAGAAATTCAATAGGTTCTGAGTGAACTTCAAGTGTCAAGAAAAGTTCAAGTGCTGAGTGATAAGTAATGCCGAGTCACTATAGATGCCAAGAAAAATAGAATTACTATAGGAGCCAAGTGAGACTTAATTTCTATATGTGCTGAGCATTAGCAATTAGTAAGTGCCGAGTAACACAGAATCAACATATGAGTTTGTGCCTTCACAAACTCAGATGTAAAACTTCGTTGAGCTGACTTAGGATTAATCTCAAAGGATCTTGAAGATAAAATCAAATCTTTTGCATTACCTATGTAATCAACATGCAGCTAATAAGAAAAATGGAGAAGGCATGCAATAGGAAAAGTGCAAGAATTGAGCAGGAAATGAAGAGTGAATATTGATCATAGATTCATACCTAACCCTAAGTCTTCAAAGCCTTTAAAAGGAGGATGGAACCCTATTATATGCACACAGATGTGAGAAGTGTATGGATGAATTATAGTGAAGTCTAGAAGGGTGTAAATAGTTAGAAAGAATAGAACAACATTGCAAAATTTAGTTGCTTAAGAATAGAGTATCAGAGTTTTGAGAAGAGATATATCAGATCAAGCAAGGATCAAAATAGACAGAGTAGAACAAGGATCTAGAATCAACAATTGAAGATTGCAAGTCATTAGGTCAAGAATTTCTAATACTCTCTAGCTATTGTATTAGGAATAAAAATCCTATGATGATAGGTTGGTTTAATAGCCATGTTGTAAGCCTTTAAACAAGAACTAGTGCATTTGAGGTCATTTTTCAACTATTATTGGTCCCCCAAATCTCGACCAAGTTCGTCAAAATTTTTTTGGTCAAAACCTTTGAAACATGTTGGCACAAGTTCTGCCAAGCATTGGTCAAAATTTTGACCAATGCTTGGTCGAAAAGTGCCAAGTATTGGTCAAAGACAGCCAAGCATTGGTCAAAATTTTGACCAATGTTTGGTCAAAATTTTTTTTAGGCTCACACTTGTTGAGGTCCACTTCAATAATGGCCCTTCTTGTGAAATTGTTGTCTAAAACCTTTCTAATGAGATAATGTGTTATGAGCTCTTCATTAGTGGGATGGAACGTGAATCCAGAAGGTAGTTGTTCATCACCCATATCATGACTGTAACTAAAGTTAAGAGCCTCTATTATTGAATTCTCTTCCCTATTTCCTATAGCAAAGGAAATGAATATGGGTAATAGGGAAGAAAATTAAATAATAGAGGCTCTTAACTTTAGTTACAATCATGATATGGGTGATGCACAACTACCTCATAGATTCACATTCCATCCCACTAATGAAGAGCTCATAACACATTATCTCATTAGAAAGGTTTTAGACAACAATTTCACAAGAAGGACTCTTGCTAAAGTGAACCTTAACAAGTGTGAGCCTCAAGGAGGGTTCAAATCCCTCCTTTATTATTCACTATGCACATAATCCCACACAACCATTTGATCTCAAACGATGATATGTATTGAGTGCTGAGTGTCTGTGCTGAGTGCTCCAAAACCATCCATTTCATGCCTTCATTTGTACACAATGTCTTTCTAGTTTCTTTCTACTCGCACACCCATTTCATTTCATATGATCATCTAAAAATTGTGTCACTTTAAGCTCTCAACTATTTCCTCTTGATTGATCATCTCATAATTGTTGAATGAGAGCTTTGGGATAAGATATAGGCATCCATCAAAGCATAAAGGATTTTGTCAGACAGTGTAGATGAAGTAGTAGCATTTTCCTTGGGAGACATGCTTGCAAAATGGAAGCATGGATAAGTCATGTAAACTATTTGACAGGATGCCTAAACGTAATGTGGTCATCAAAAGCCATGGTTGCTGGATATACACAAAATAGATATATTGAGAGAATATATTTGTTTAAGTTGCAACTGCCCTGGTAGACATACATGAAAAATGTGGAATCAAAGGTAAGGCATTTGAACTATTTTATTGATTGCCTCCATGAAATGTCATCTAAGGGCAAGCCAATATTGTAGGATATGCATATTGATTTTTTGAATATATCTAGATGATGTAGTGAGATTCTTGTTACTGCAAGCAATGCTACATATGTATAAAATTGGGATTCCAACTCTTGTTGAGGTTGTAAATTATGTTGAAAATAGTCTCAAGCCACAATAGTTTTCTATCTACCAAAATTAGAAAGAGAATCATATAAACTTATGCAATCTCTTTGTATTTTCTTTGATATGATATTTAGGAAAAGGATGAGAAACAAAATTGTAAATAAGTAGGCAAGCTCTCCATGTGCTCTACACCCCACAGGTAAATCTACTCTGGTTCACTTTGCATTTGTAACCTTGGGAAGGCTCTTAGCAACATGCTCGCATTGAACCTTTGACATAAAGGAGAAATGGACAAGCTCATAACCCTTAGGAAGGCTTTCTTAGATAAGAAGTTTCTGAACTGACACAAATCCTCACTAATAATGCTACTAAAATTTTCTTGTTTAAATCCAAAATTTTTTGTATTATCTTGGGAAGAGGAGACTACTATTGTTTGTGGTTAAGGATCCTTTAGGTCAGTATAATCACATGCAAACTAGATGTGACATCGTAGTAAGAAAACTGTAATAAGAGCTAGGAGCTTGCCTAGTGATTAGGGCTTGAGACTAGACACTGCATGAAGCATTTATAGGCATTTGAGTCTGAAGTGTCACGAGCACAAAATCAAACTGAAAAGGAAACTTGGTGAATAAAACTAAATAAAAATAGTCCTCTTGAGTAAATATCAAAATTTTATGAACAATACCATTACATTGCACTATACTTGGTACAAATATATTGTTGGCTGAGTCCCATGACATAATGCTAGTTCCTAGGTACATCAATATGCCTACTTATCTAGGTATATCATTTTCTTACACATAAAGGACAATCTACTAAAAAAATAAAAGACCACTTTTTACAAATTCACACAGGTATAAATCCATTCATCTCTGAAGGTAATGCTCTTACTACCGTTTCACTCCTAGTAAATTTGTTGTAAGTTCCCAAGTGAGTATAGATGTAGTATTAGTAGGGAAAGATCTCACCAATGTAGGCCCCATGCCAACATATAATCCTCTAAAACTGAGTTCTCTATAAATCTGTCAAACATAGAATTGGTAAATGGTTTCATGTTCATTAATATGAGAACTTATTTCTTTTAAATTCATCTATTGGTTATCTAAGACTACTTAGTAGAATAGATCCTAGAGAAAAAGATAGAAGCTAAGTCCCGTGGTATTTGAATATTTAATTTTTAATCTTTTAATTAGAACATTCTATATACCCACTATAAAACAAGCATGCAAACAATTGGTGTTAGTATCATAAATGACAATTTTTTTAATCTAGAATACAAGAAAACATGCAAATAAATGAATTAACCCAATTCAATAATCCAACCATCAATCCTAATAGATATCCTAATTGCTATCATAAGAATCCAATAGCTTTGTAAAAGCCTAATCAAAATCTTTATTAAAAATTAATTAAAAAACATTTTTTCTAGAGTAGAGTCCATGTAAAAATGAAATTTTATGTCCTACCATCTTGATTATGTGTGTAGGATTTCTACTGGCGTTAATATTTGGAGCTGTTTGAATATGGGTTTTTGCAACATCAAGAGGCAAAACAATTGACCAAAATTGCAAAGAAAATTACAAGTTTTGTTGCACACATTTGATTTGCAAAAATAGAGTTTAAATACTTAAATTGAAATTCTAACATTAAGGTTACATACCTCAATTCCTACAAGCCCACCAAAGACAACTCCAACTTCTACTCCTATAAAAACTTTAGAAGATTAGTTGACAAATTGAGAAGACTGAGAATTCATTTGGGGATTCACCTTATCATGCATACTAATAAGTGAAAGCATATGATATCAATTCAATTCATAAGTACTAAAAAAAATTGTGTTTCCAATAGACTCCCTAAAAAATGTAGTTAGGCCACCATGAAACAAACCTTGTACCTAGAAAATTATGCACCAATGAAACAATCAAACAGTATCTTGTACAATGAAGGATACCATGTGAAGCATTTATATTGCAGTTCTAAAACTACATACCAAATAGTAACAATAATTTAACACCTTACCCTTTCATTTCTAAGAGTTTGCAGTGTACAGTCCAGAGGCCTAACATATCTTTGCTGATGCTTTTTCAATTGCCTGTTGTCATTTTCCTGAACTTGCAATCTACACTGAAAAACAAAAAATAGTCAATGGTATGGAGTTTAGAGTTAACTTTATATACATACAATAGATACAAAGTCTAGTTCTTGTTACCTTTATCAACTCTACTGGGCGCAATACAAAACTTATTAATGCTCCACCAAAAGCCGTAGAAGGAACAACAATCTGAAGTTTGGGCTTGCCGCTGCTAGGATCTCCTCCCTTTCCAAAGAACCACCATGCCAAATATGATCACATGAGGACTGTAGACATAAAATACGCACTACAAAGAGGAAAAAGTACATCAGACAATTGCCAATATGCCTATGAATATGCATATGAAGATATATCAATATGCCTACTTATCTAGGTATATCATTTTCTTATGGATAAAGGAAAATCTACTGAAAAAAGAAAAGACCACTTTTTACAAATTCACACAGGTATAAACCCATTCATTGTGGGAAAGTAGAAAGCAAATCTAAAGTACTAGTGATGCAAACAAAAGTATCTAGCATCCAATCAAGCAATTCACCTTGAAAATCCATCCAAGTTTCTCAATGCACTCCATAACAAGTTATTGGTGTGCTAAAAATTTTCTACTCTTCATAATTCTTACAATTGACACATCAATTGCATAACGTCTATCTTTATCCACATCCTCAATCAATTTTTTTTCCTCATCCACTGGTGGGAGTGGAATCTGCAATCAGGTAGAAACCAATTTCCATGTGATCTCCAGATGCATTAGTTTTTGTTAAAAATAGACAAGAAAAATAGTATAGAATTTGTTATATCAGAGTTCATACCTTAATTCTCCTCATCTTATTAGTGAATTTTGAATTGACTTCAAAGACATCTATTTGTGCCACAATTTTTGTATTTGGCTCTTTATTGAGAATTTTATGTTTCACACATGAAAGAGAATGTAGCAATCTGACAATGTCTTCATCAGTTAAATTCAATTGAGTCTTAACTTCTGAGTAACTTAGCCTTTTGGATGCATTGAATATCAAAAATGCTGATGCCTACATATCATAACCACAAAGTAAGTTACACAAGGAAAAATAAGCAAATCCCAGATATATCAAGGAAACTGACACTGATAAACATGATGTATTCACTTTGCATATTTATGGTTTCTATAACACATCAATTTTAGTTTTCCTTTAAACATATAGCATATGTAGAAAATGAATCAAATTATCAATGTATGATCATTAACAATTAATGACATTAACCATTGCTTTAACTAATCCTACCCAACTAATTCTTGACCAGAACTGGAAAGGAGAAATTCACAATAATGATTAGTAGAAAATGACCTATAATGCCATTTTATATGAATCAAAGAATCCAACTGTCAGTCAGTAATCAACCAAAAAGGAAATTACCTAGTAAGTAGTAACAACAAGTTCCATAGGCTTAGGGTAAAAGTCCCCATTAATATTACAAGTACCTAGAGAATATATCCATGTAAGCTTTCTATGCTTTGTCTTTGTCTGATAGAACTACTTGAACACCTCTACGCATCTTACCTACATTAAGTAGCAAAGGTCAAAATGTTAAACTACTTTAGAAATTGGAAAATTTAAAAGGTATACTATATACAAAATGGACATACCATTTCGGCTGGTAGTTTAAGATCAAACGATTTGTAACTCGGCCAAAACCTAGTTGTCAAAACTGTCATAGTCAAGTCTATGCTAGGATGTGCTTGAGAATTTTCATTAACTTGGTTCGAAGGATCTAAGAAAATCATCTAATAACCTCAAGGATAGTTCAAAATTCAAATCAACACAAAAAATTCAGTTTCGGTCTACACTCCCATAGGTAAACTTTCAGTTTGAATGTACTAAGGAAATAAACTTAACAAGCCCTAAAAATCCAGCATTGTGAATGATATATTCCTTGCTTATTTAATTAAGGCATTTATTTAATAAACACTGTACTTACCTAAATAGCATAGATATTTATGCAACTAGTTTATTTTCCCTTGCAAACACACATTCATATAAGTGCACAGGCACTAAAGTGAGATATTTATGTAACTAGTTTATTTTCGCTTGCAAACTCACCAACTTGCAAGCACTCACAAAGAAATCTCTTTGGGTAAGTAAACTCACCAGCAAGTTTTTTGGGGCTTCCTTGTCAAGAAGCATGAGTAAATGGGAAAAACACACCCACTAGTGCATAATGACAGTTAACAGCCAAAAAAGCATCAAAACCCATTCATTTCAAATTTTTCTTGTCATCTTTCACTACAACAATCTGACAACATTTGATGCATTTGCAAGTAATTGCAAAGGATATTTTGTAATATTGCACTGATTTGACAAACTTTTTGGGAGTATTCTTCTAAAATATCACACACTTGATTTTTTTCCACATCTTTTTCAAACCATATAATGCAATCTCATCTTTGAAGTGTATTAAAAGCTAACATAGCATCTTTGTTAGCTGATCTCCCTTGCGAGCTCAACTAAAATAGAATTCCTAAAGAAACTCAGTCTGCAAATCTATTTTTTGCTGAAAGGAATTGAAGAGAAAACAAATCCTTATGCTTCTATAAGATGGTTTATAGCCTCTTCCAAATCACCTGAGAAGCTCTGAGATTAGAACAAATGCAAAAGGCAATCTATGTGATACCCTTCCAGAAATAATATATGACAACCACTCTATGAATTATATTAGCAAAGAGTTTATACCCTTTGACATTGCCTCCATTGCTTTGCCCTTGGCTGCTTGGGTAGAATCTTGTTGCTCTTTAATTAATTCAATAGAGGGATCTCCCATTTGTCAGTAACTACTAATGTTAATTAATGGGTTGATGTTAACAACATCAATCATGTAGAATCTCCAAAAGCAATACTAACTCAGACTCAAAATGTACTATGACATACATATTTTAGTTTTCAATAGAAAATATTATCAATCCAAGCTTTACTTTTTGTGGGGGGTCATTGTCTGATTCAAAAACTCCTTCATTGTCAAGTTCAATGTCTGATTCAACAATCTCATCATCACTGACATTTTCTTTTGGCACTTTTGGTGTAGGGCTTGAAGTACCAAATTATTCATCTAGATCTATATCATGATCACTTTCATCCTTGAAAGTACTTTTTTGGAGCACATTTTACAGAAATTCAGTTAAAAAAACTACAAACATTTTGGATTCTCATGAACGTTATAATTCAGATCAATATAAAACTCCATAGAAACTGATAAAATTGATACAACACATGCTTGCTTTGTTACAATTCCTACCTCAAACTCCTTGGAATAACACTAGTGAGTTTTCAAGTGAGAATAAAGTTAAATATGGGAACCAATTTTTATTTAGAAAACCAACTAATACAACACAAAATGTACACAAAAGAAAACTTCAAAAGAACAAATACCAAAAAAGATGTTTGGGACTCAACTTTGGAGTACAAATGTATGATATTAAGATATTTTATAAACTGTAATTCTAATATAAACCTACGTGCTAAATCATAATATACCTATTTGCCTAAAAAACACACAACTGAATCCTAATAGTAAGATCACAATTTGACTTCTTGTGTAAAATATCTCCTACTTATCAAGCTTCAAATATCTTAATCTTTTTCTACTTTAATTCTTCCAGTAATGCTTGAGAGTTCAATGGGACTTAAATGTTTCAATTTGAAACAAGTACAAATTTCCCAATATCTAAGTGTCCAAGTCATTTACTATAGTCTACACTAATGCAATGTCTTTGTTCCTCATATATTTTTCCTAAGAAATTAATTAAACTAACTAATTAAATATCAAATTGTCTTGATATTACTGATATTCTTTCATTCCATTACTGAGTTTCTTTCATTTCATTCATCCCATATGATGATTATTAGGAGAATTTTCCAATAGAATTTAAAGGTTTTCTTTCAATTTTCAATGTCTATCCTTCTATAACGGACTTAGTAAGTTTGGACAAGGTCCTTTCTAAGTTCAAGTATTTTCACAAAGAGGAACATGAGAAAAATTTGGTCATTGAGGGGGGGTTCTAGATACTTCTACACTGTGAAAACAATATTAACTATTTAAGTTATTACAAGCTCAACACAGTAACCACAAGTACACTTAGCTAGTTTTTTAGAGTCTTGATTCCCAATTAATGGGTTGCATTAAATGCAAGCATGCCACAATTGATCTTAATATTAGTCTTAGTAATGATTTGTTGTATTGAAATCATAGATTGGTGAAGCCAATGTAAGAGCTATTTATTAATGAATTTTTAACTGAAATCATGTATCACTGAAACCCATGGTAAAAGCATTCAAGTTAGTAGATGAAAATTAATCTGTGAGCCCGTATATTTGAGTTGCAAAATTTTGCCACACAATCTTTCTCCATCATCATATATTGACCATATCAACTTCATGCAAAATTTATACAACTGTGGTACTCGATAAATAACATTCATTCCTTTGCATTTTCTTCATCTTCTACTTCATTCACATTGACTGTGAAAGTGTACTCTTGATCACACCCAAGCTATCAATCACACATGAAATATAGTGTATATGTCTTCTCTCCAATCTCTGAAGGTGTAGTAAACCCAAGCTTGACTTTAGTCTTCCTTTGGAGCAATTCCCTTTTAATGGCCAACAGCTGATTGCTTTTTAAATACCCAATTACTAGCCACCATACTTCTTCCTTTGTTTTGGGACACCTTGGTGCATCAACTGGACCCAACTCATGTCTACCTTCAAGATCTCTTTCTAGAGTGACCTGCACTATTACATTCTCTCCAACCCTCACATCATCACTGTCAACTATGTCATATGCCAGATCAATGTTTGGGAAGTGATTACAAAAATGAGCAATGTCTAACAGCTATTAATCTGTCATCTATAACAATTCATGCCTTTCATCATCCTCCGTCTCAACTAAATCAAAAATAGTTTCAATGCTTTTCCCTAGATTCTCATGGGACTTCTTACCAAGTTCCTTGGTGAAATGTGGAAGCTGTAATAGGAAAAAATCATGGTCCCAAAGACCTTGTGTAACGATTTGGCTCAATTCCATTGTTGCAAGAGCTGGATTGAACCAACCATTACCAGAAATAACATCCACCATAGCTTGAAGAAGCTAGTTAGTAGAAAGAAGCTCGCTGATCTAGTGTTAGGTTGCTAGCTATGACATGCCTTGAAAAGTGAGCTTACAACAATGCATTTTCCTTTACATGTGGATCGATATATTTTGGTTTGTCAATAGAAAACTTTTGATGATTTATCAATTTTCTTATTGTTTCTTCTTCACCTAGCTATATGGGAAGCTGTGAATACTCTGAGGCAGAAGCATGAATTTCAAGAAGCTCTTTTAGCTTTGTCTTTGCAAACAAGGATGAGTTGAAGAGTTCAATGGTGGTATAGCTAACATAGTAGTAAGATCCTATCATCCCTAGGTTCAAAGAAGAAAGATACATATCATCTTTTATGGCAACACATTTGGTTGATTCCAAATCACTCAACATACTCTCTATAAGCTCAAAAAGGTGGTCTAACAAATGCCTATGGCTAACACCTTGAAGATTATAGTAATTTTGATTTTATGTGAGTCTTCAATAGAAGAATGTCCAAGTAAGATAGTCTACAACATCTTGCTTACTTTCAGTAGTACCCATGACAACTTCAGCATTGATATGATCATGGAGAAAGTGATCTAGATGACTCTCCATAGGAAATGACTCATATAAGATTTTTTTATAATATTCTTTATGAGGTGCATGGCATAAAATTACACACTTTCTAGCATTATCAAGCAGAGGTCTATTGGCACGCCCCATCATTTGGAGAAGATCAGTTATAGGATAGACTGTGTGAGCATTTTCCTATCCATCATAATATTGTATACCCATGACAACAACCAAATGAGCTGAAAAAGACAATCCCTAACTCATTGAACTGCTTGCAATGCACACCTGAATTTCCCATGCACTGAACAATTGGGCTACAAGTTTGTTCTACCAAAGTGAATATTATGATGAAAATGTTTTTATTGGGTTGATGATAGCATTAAAAAATCATAGTTCAAAGTAAATAAAAGAGAGAATCTAAAACTAGGAAAGAACTATAGATTTGAGTAGATTTTCCTCAGGTATTATGATTAAAAAGTTTTTGTTAATAATAGAATTGAACAATCGTAGCTCAAAGTAAATAAATGAGAGAATCTAAAACCATGAAAGAATTCATATAGATTTGAGTAGATTTATTTTAACATTATGATGAATTTTTTGTTGTTGAAAATAACATTGAATAATCATAGCTCAAAAAAAAAACAAAATTCTCAAAAAACCTTAGTAAAGGTCAAATTTCTTAACAGGGACCTTGCCTACAAGTTTGAGTGGCTTGAGAGGATTGGGGGTTTTGGATCGCTGAGGTAATAAGCTTAGAGATTCCATTGAGATGTTCCTATTTTCACACCCAAAAATGTAGCAACTCAATTTGCCACAAAATAGTTATATTGTGCCATTTTCTTAACTTCTTTCCCTCTTCTTTTCTTGCATCTCCTTCTATGGCTATCTTTTCTACCATGTTTTCCACTTTCCTTTTCCTAGTACAACTATATAGTTATTCTCTCACCATACTATACTTCTCTTGGTAGGTACCTCATCTCTCACAAGTAGTTTCCCTAAGTGACTCTAACATCACCTTAGAATACCCTTCTAGCATCTCTTGTGTCACTTCATAACCCATAGGACGTATGAAGATATTCCATGGGTCAACTACTTTCATGTAGGTCTAATTGATTTGTTTCCACAATAAATAAAATGTTCTCTACATACTTCTCTATAATTGTCCTTGGAATTCTATGTCTTTATTTCATATTAATCTAAAAATCTTTAATCATTCCAAAGTTACCTTCTATAATATAACCTTATTCTACATGTACTAATTAGTGATAAGTTCCATAGTGCATTTATCAGAAACCCAAGATGAATTTGACATATTAGGGAATTTATATAAGACATGAAAGTATATATACATAATTAGTTATCCAAATCTAAATGGCTGGATCTTTTCATATTTGATTATCCTCACATTTTCAAGTAGTTGTTTCCTTATGATCTTGCACACATCAAAATTTTCCTTTCTCTATAACTATCTTATATGTAGTTTATATGACTCCTACTATCATTGATATGTGTCTTGAACTACAATATATTTTATATCCCAGAATCTTGGCTAAACATCTTACATTAATTTTCCTAATACAAGACAATTCCATTTCTCTTCAATCCTATTTAGTCCCTATTTTTTCTCAACTTCCTTCTTTATAATTTTAGTTCAATAAAAATATGTATCGATTCCTTAGTTTTCAAGGTGGTTTGGTATCCTAACCAAACATATCATCATGAATTTTTCTTATAATAGTTATTAAATAGATTATTGGGGTTTAAATTATCCATTGTTTTCCATGGCACAACCTTCTACCAAAGTCCACCATTCTCATAGGGCACTTGAGTCCCTTAGTAAAAGTAGTAGCCTGCAATGTCACATAGTAATAGTCAATTACATATGCATAATATTTTGTTGTGTTGAGCCTGTATAGGTAGATGAGTTGGCTTGAGGTTATGGGTAGTTCCCCATGGTCTCCAAATTGATCTTCATGTCTTTGTTCACCTCACATATAAGTTATTTACAATAATTAGAAAATCAACCTCTAGCACTATGACCAATACCCTACGACCAAAATTTTGAAGGAACAATAATGTGCAATTAGACTCCTTGATGTATAAATTGGGTTTAAAAAAAATTAATTTCCTTTGGGGAAAGTACTTATTTGGTTTTGAATACTAATGTCGTGAAGTTCATTTCAAACCATATAGTGTCTTTTCAAGTGACAAACCATGTGTTCCTTTTCTTTTCTAACAAAATTGTGTTTTCAGATCTTCATTTAGGAATGCACTTCATATCTATTTGGTGGATATTCCAACTATGCTTGGAAACAAGTGTTGTCAACATTCTAATCATAATTATCTTTGCAACTAGAGAAAAGATTCCTCAATCTTCAATTTGTTGCTCTCTAGCTACTAATCTTGCTTTGTGCTTGTCAATTAAAACATTATTTTTAAACTTGATCTTAATCATTTTTATAATCAATGGCTTTCTTTCCAATGTCTATCTCTCAACTCAACACATTTTTTCATTTTGCTTTCCTTCTTGCTTCATCATAAATACTTAGTTCACAAGTGCTTATGATGTTCTTATTACTAAGATTATGAAGTGGACAATGACTTTCAATCTAGACAATCAATTTCTTCTCTTCCTTCTATAGATTCAATCGGACTTTCAGAGTTTGGCTCAACTTTGTTGGGTAAGTGTGATGATATGTAGTGCACTAATTTTCTCTTCAATGAAAGGACTAGCACCTCTAATTTTCAAATGGTGATCAACTAGAACTAGCTGAAAATCTAACCTTAAAAATACATTTTATGCCAAACTCCAATCATAGTTAAAGACATTTAGCTATTGGAAAATCACAAGATTATGTCTTATTTTAGATATGCAATAAAATGGGCAAGAAATGTGGAAGAACGTTAAGTTTTTATCCGCCAAAACATGAGTAAAATTGTATAAACTGAATGTATTTTTAAAAATAATGTCAATTCCCTTCAAAAGAAATATTTGGCATGCAACTTGTTGAAGATGTTTCAAGTTCAACAACTCTTTAATCACATGATCTACAATAGTTGGAAGCTTTGACCTGTCTGTCAGCTATGGCTTGGCCTGTAGCAACCAAAAATTCATTAGTATATGCATCTCGACATTTAAAAAATACATCAAGTAATTCAGGTTAGTTCCAGTCTATAAATTAACTAGCATTTGTTTCCTCTTTAACATATTCAACAATCAAGTACAAGGTTTTTTAGTTTGGACTCTGCCCTGATGAGCATTGCTAATCAAAGTTATAAAATTCTTAAGATATCTAATGAGCATGTCAAGATCCTTCTTGGTAAATTAGAGAATTCTAATGAGGATAGAGCCATTATCCAACTCACTGATGACATTGCTCCTCATGTGACAAAGAATCCTATTGGACTAAGTAGAAGGACTAGAGCTAGCTATAAAAGGAAATAGTCTTCTATGTCCTCTCAGGTTAAAGAGCTTCAGAAAGTGGCAGATAATATGAACAAGCTTGCATTGGAAGTGGCTGAGCTACTCAAAAATCTTCGGTAGCTATTTGTTTGTGATTCTTCTCTATACTTTGTTGTCTTGGGTCTTTGTGTTGGGGAGCCTAGCCCTTGCTTTGTTGTCATTATCTCTAGTTGGCTGGCCTATTTTGTTTTTGTTATGTTTCTCAGTTAGTACTATAATTCTACCTATCTTTAGCACTATTTTGTAAAAGGTTTCAAGATCCCTTCAAAAACCTATTTTCAAGTAATCAAAAACATATTCAACAATCAACTCACTCCCTATAAACTACAATATATTTACATATTCAACAATCAACTCACTCCCTATAAACTACAGTATATTTTATAACTTTTTAATTTAACTGGTAACATGACTATGACATGTGCCTAGGTATCACATGGACTAAGAGAGACCAGTCCTTGTGACTTCATGCTTGCCATTGAAAGCACTCACATTTATAACAATAGTCTTAAGACCAATGACACCAATCTCCTTCAAAAATATGTTAGTACTCTTTCTTGGCAACTAATACATTGAATTTCCTAAGCTAAAGCATAAAATGATAAAGCTGTTGGAAATATTAAAGATATGACAAGTTACTAAGAGGGGAGGGGTGAATCAATAACTTTAAAATTTCAAACAATAAAACTGTATACTGATATATTCACCATTCATCCAAGTAACCTATTGTAAGCATGAAACAAAATCATTTGCAACACTTGAACACACAGATTTGGTGACCCAGAAACCTTCCAAATAGAAAGTAAAACTGGGGTGGGGATGAAACCCACAAAGCTTCGTTACTGCAGTATGAAGTTGGCCGGTTAAGGCTTACAATGACCACTTTTGGTGATCTGCCCTGTTAGAATGAAATAGTAGATCTGATTACAACTGATTGCTGATAAGATCCGCTATGCTCTGTTTCACCTTGATGTGATAGATAAAACTTTTCTGCTCCAAAACTTGACCTTGCTGAATACCTTCACAACTCAGCACACATACTTTCGCACGCATGTATTTCTTTCACACTTTCACACTTTCATTTATTACCATTACTATTACTATCATATTTGAATGATACAATACATCACATATATATACCATCCAAATAAACAATACATGCAAGGTCGAGCAAAACAACAAGTGCAAATCTCTATACAAAGTCGGCCCAAGGTAAAAAATCGGGTTCACTGAACTGACTCGGTGTCCTTCTGATACTCAGCGTCCACTGCGTTACTCGGCATCGTCATGCTCTCGGTAGAAGTGAAGGCACGGTCCATACTAAACACTTCGAGTAGTTCTGAACTGTAGCTCGGTGATCAAAGGAAACACTCGATAGAACCTTGTGACTCGGTGATAGTTAGTTTCCTTGATAACCGTCTGAGCTCGGTAAAATTAATTTCCTTGATAACCTCAGGAGCTCAGTTATCATGAAGTTCTCGGTCAATACTAAGTACATCTTCACTCGGTCAAAACTGATTCCTTTCTTTACCTCGAACACTTGGTAAACACTGGCTGCTTTGTTCACCTCGATCACTCGGTAAACACTGACTTCTTTGTTCACCTCGATCACTCGGTAAACACTGACTTCTTTGTTCACCTCGATCACTCGGTAAACACTGAGAATTAGGTAAAGCTTGGCTTACAAAGGAATTTCCAGTGAGAGCTCGGTAAGCATTCAAAATCCAATAAGTGTTGTAACTAATGACAAAAATGTATCATAATGCCAACAATCTCCCCCTTTGGCATTAGTGACAAAAACACTTATGAGACAAAATTTATCTGACATGCTGATGACTGATTCTGAATATACATAGCTTCATTATATACAACTCCCCCATAGAATGTACATATAGTATTTACATGAGCTGTATATCTCTTCCTTTGTACAATTTCTCCGAAAACACTTATTCACCCATAGTATACATATCCAACAATAATCTCCCCCTTTTTGACAATAATGCCAAAGAATAAAATAATATATATACTTATATAGAAACACCAAAATGAGAGATGAACTCTGAATGTACCTGAAGAATAAGCTGGAGAGTCTTATCCCAATTTTCTTGCAAAATTTTGCAGGTGGAAAGAGCTACTTGAACTTTAGCCGAAAGTTCAATCACATGGTCTGCAATGGAGAAGTTATTATCATGGATTAATGTCTTTGAATGTGCAATGTGCTTCTGCATTGAATCCATGATGGGAAGGATCATGTTTTGGATATCTATCAATGTAGATTGGATCCTTGCCTCTTCTCTCAATAGCTCTGCCTGCTTCTCTGACAAAAATTTGATCCTGAGGTGATGAGATGAGCTTGAACTGGGGTCAAGCTTCAAGTTCTGTGCGCTCACCTTCAGATCCTCATTAATTTTATTTAGTTTCTCTCTTATTCCCTTAGTGTACTCGGTAACATCACAAAGCTTAGCAAAAAGAGATGTTACATTATTAAAAGAATTTTCCATATCTGCCAAAACTAAGGTTAATGCAACCTGATTTATTGCAATGTTCTAGGCAATGTGCCCCAACACCTTATTATCAAATTTCTTTGCTGCACACTCAATCAGCTTTCCTTGTACAGAGGCATCTTCATTGAATTTATTAACTGCCTCTTCCAATTGAATCAAAATGTGTTGAGAAGTATCAACATCAACACCTATAGCCTCAGTAATTATGTTCCGGGCATCCTCAATTATCCTGTATTCCTTATCCCTTTCCGATCTTAACTGCATCTGAGTAGCCTTTTTCTCAATAAGTTGACTAGAATACCTCATTTCTTCAATGGTAGCATTATCAAAATCAATCTTATGAATTACTATCTCTGTGTCCAAGTCAATGTCTTCAGGAATTTCCTTTCCAGTGATCATAAGTCTTAATGGTTGCTTTTGTTTAGCTTCTAAGATGACTGGTTTGACCTTTGGAATAGACGCAACAGTAGAGACAGAAGGACTAGCAGTAAAAACTGGGATGCTTGAGGGTTGAGTGCCAATAGGAGTATGTACAGGGTCAAAAATTTTAGTACTGGCCAAAAATGGTGATACACTCGGTAATATAGTATCTAAGCTCACTGTGCCTGAAGTAGATGGTGAAAAAATTGTAGAACAAATTGGAGTAGTCAAAATTGGAGAACTCACAACAATGCCAACTGATGATGATGGAGTCGAGGAGGCCAACTCGGTAGATGAAGAGGGGTGCAGCTCGGTAGACAAAGTGGTAGTCACTTCCACTGATGATACCTGGAGCTGAGATATGGCAGGTGTAGATGGTAAATCTGGTGTAGATGAACCTGCTGAAGCTGACTCCAACCTTGATGATGTCATAGGTTTAGCTAGGGAGTGAGGAAGGGATGCAATAACTGTTGCTGCAATTTTTACCGGATCATCCTCCTTATCTTCCTCTTCAGCTTCTTCCTCTTTGTCTTCTTCCTCTTTCTCTTCCATCATTGCATGCAACTCTCCTGGTGTAACTGTGATGGATGGAGCACTATCTGATTCATCACTGCTGCTGCTGCTGTCATCATCCTTTATTTCTACTAGGTCTACATTGGGCTTATGTAGATGATAGATGTTTTTCCACATGTTTGTAGCATCATTTACAACATGCTCTATATCTTTGATCAAAATCAAACAAGTGTGGAATTTGATCATCATTTTACCTTCATAGGTTTTCAATTCAGATTTTACCTCTGCTCCAGTGAGACTAGGCTGAAGATTCTTCAGGGATTGCTCATATATATCTTTTACCATCTTGGTGGCTAACTCCCATCTTAACTGTACTCTCTCCAGTAGTTCTTTAGAGATATGAGGAGCAATCTGGTCCGGGGAGTATTTCCATTTTCCCATTTTGTTAAGTACCAGTTCCTCAATCTGCATTTTCTCTGCATCAGTCCTTGTCTCAAATTTCAATGCCTTGAAATTTGTGATGCCAGTTCCTTCTTCCAATGATTTGAGCCTTTGCTCGAATGTAGGTGCAGGCTTGACCAATACAAGTTCCTGAATACCTTTTCTTGTCCTTCGAGTAAATACTACAGTAGGCTGCTTCTTGGGCTTGGTAATGATTACCTTGCCTTTCTTCTTTGCCAGTTGCTCTTCTTCTGATTCTTCTTCTCCTTCTTCTTCTTCTTCACTTTCTTTATCTTCACCTTTTCCCTTGGTGAGCATAAGAGGACCCATTGCAGTTTTCAGTTTGGCCACTTTCCTCTTACCTTTGCTGATGGCCTGTGGAATTTTGATTTCCAGTTCAATTCTGGCCTTTGCTTCATCATAAGTACCAAAAATCTGTTGCCTTGGGTCTACTGGCTCATTTACTAGTGCTTCAATGATATCCCTTGTTTCATCAATATTTACCTCATATGGAAGAGGTTTCACCCATGCAACTCGGGGTCTAACTGCCTGTATGTACACCTTGTCACAGTCAACCATAAAACATACGTCATCTTTATATTCTTCAACAAGCCTAGGAGGAATTCTGAATTAGTTATTCATCCTCTCCTTAAAGTCTTCAAAATAGTTATCCATGATACTATCAAAATTTTCTCCCATCTTTGCTATAAGCTCATTAATCTGATACAAAATTGGGACATCTTTTCTCCATTCTACGGTTCCCTTTGATGGAAAGAATTTTTGTACATAAAATAGTAAACATATTAATAGAGATCCAAATTTACAGGGGTTATTCTTCGATGTCCTTATACTGTCCATGTTCTTGTTTAACTGCTTCAACATTACTTCTGACAGATCAAACTCAACTTTCTTCTTTACAATTTTCAGGGCCAAATCCACAGCTTCACACGGTATACTATTTAACCTGCTGGAACTATATAACTTATATGCAATAATATGTATGCCAAATCTTAGTTCCGGATCTG
Source organism: Cupressus sempervirens (assembly GCA_028749045.1). Taxonomy (NCBI): domain Eukaryota; kingdom Viridiplantae; phylum Streptophyta; class Pinopsida; order Cupressales; family Cupressaceae; genus Cupressus; species Cupressus sempervirens. The sequence goes on from CM053789.1 coordinate 159,738,439, forward strand.
TTACAGTGTTAACCTTCAAACCTCTACCGTCCCACTCGGCTAGGGTTTGCCTCTGTAACTCATCCCGTCCTAGGGTTTTGGTGGTTTTGGCTTTGCTGAGCATCGGGAGACCCGTGATTTTGTGAATCATCTTCTTGGTTATCAAAACGGGTTGTTCCAACCACAACTGACCATTATGCACTCGACTCAAGATATAACTAATCCATTTGGTTTGGATGTTTCTAGGCATATGTGCGATGTGAGTCAAACCTTTAGTTTCCAAATGCTTGTGCTCGATTTTGAGAGAACCATTTACACATAACTCCGTTAGGGCATTATCCATGTCCAATGTCCCTATTTCTTGAATAGCACACTTAAAATGAGTGTGAATGTCATTCATGAGGAGTACCTTGGGTGGAATCTGTGATTGAGCTCCATTGGGATCGAGCGATTCGGCGATGGCAGGAACAAGCTTGAACGTAGGTGCCTTCCATTCCGTTCCCTTCACAAGCATTTCAGAACCCTTCTTCGCCTTGCTACTGCTGGTGCTTGCGGATGCCATTGCTGCTCGGTGAGTAAAAAGGTTTTGTAAGAATACTTTGCTAGAAAATCTCTTCAAATCGCTTGAACTCGCTTGAAAGCCCTTTCTTTTTCTTGTGTAAATCTCAAATTCGCGGTGAAAAATGAGGTCGAAATCTGCCCTTTGATGAAAAATTTGCCATTAATGTTCAGTATGGAGGTATTTGCGATCGACAGACTGTCATCCACTAGCTCAGCTTAAACTTCGCAACTCGGTGACCAAAAGAAAATAGGTTAAACCGACCTTAACTCGGTAAGAGAAGAACCAACCATGCTCGGTAAGTGCAACTGGTGAAAGAAGCCTTATTGCACCCGACTGAGCTCGGTAAGGTCATGTACCGACCATGATCCTGAGGTATCTGAAATACTAATTTGATCATATTTTCATTCTAAGACTGCTTAGGATATTGCTTTGTAGATACAGTCCTGGTCTTATCCTGATGAGTCTTAATTGGAAATGGTAGAGTCACTCACTTCTTGAGTGACCATTCCATCACTTGAATTATTTGGCTCGGTAGACTTAGGAATCCATTGCTGCTTCATTTGCTTCCGAATATTGTCTACTTTGATTTTCTTCTCATCCTCGACTTTCTTTATGTTCATGCAGTTTTTAGATATATGACCAAGTTCTGTACATGTATAACATCTTACAGTGGTATCCCTTTTTCTTAGGTGATGCCTTGCACAGTTTATGCCAGTATGACCATATTCTCCACAATAATGACATCTACACCAAGTGTTGTAGTCCCAACCAAATATTGCTTTGACAAGTTGTTCTGCTGGATTAAATGATTTGGATTTGCATTGTGATGCCTTATGACCTTGCTTTTGGCATTTGTGACATTTACCTTCAAATTTCGGTTTCTCTTTGCATTCATTGGCTTTGTGTCCATGCTGATTGCAATTGTAGCACTTTCCATTAAATTTTCCTTTTCCATTGCTCCAACATCTGTTAGATGTATGACCTAACTTACCACAGTGGCTGCAAGTTGGTCTTTGATTCTTTTGAGTACCTTGTTTGGAGGATTCACCTTCTTCCTTTTATCCAAGGCCTGCTTTACCATTTTGTTTATGAAAGTTTTCTTCATTTTGTAGATTCAATTGATCCATGTCCTTTTGAGATTTTACCATTCTCTCATTGACTTATTTTTTAGAGATTAGATCACTTTGTAAGCTTGCATTGATTTGCCTTTCAGTAATTAAGTCATTTCTCAAATTCTCATTCTCAGATCTTAGATTCATAATTTCTTCATTTGCATTAGATAATTGAGTTACAAGATTTTCAAGCTGAGAGGATTGATTATTCCTTACCTCTAAGTCTTCAGCTGCCTTGTTCCTTTGCTCCAAGATTTCGCATAGCCTGATGGACTGATTTCTTGTTCCCTTTTGAGCTTTCTTAATTCTTCCTGCAGAGATCCATTCTTTTCTAAAAGTTCTTTGATTGCTTTGTCAGCTTCATCTGAACTACTTGATGGTGAGAGATCTTCAATCTTTTCTTCAACATACTGATGGTTATTCATTTGCCTTGCAAGTTCTTTTCTTCTTTTCAAGGATTGTGAAAGATGCTCTTTTGCTTCATTGAGTTGAGCCATGGCCATTTTCAGATCTAGCTTTTCATTCTCAATAGTTTTGTCAAGTCTGAATATCTCCATTGAACTTGATCTTTGCTCAAGCTGTGAAACTTTTATCTTGAGAACCTTATTGCTCTGATACCAATTGTTGGAAATATTCAAGATATGACAAGTTACTGAGAGGGGAGGGGTGAATCAATAACTTTAAAATTTCAAACAATAAAACTGTATACTGATATATTCACCATTCATCCAAGTAACCTACTGTAAGCATGAAACAAAATCATTTGCAACACTTGAACACACAGATTTGGTGACCCAGAAACCTTCCAAATAGAAAGTAAAACTAGGGTGGGGATGAAACCCACAAAGCTTCGTTACTGCAGTATGAAGTTTGCCGGTTAAGGCTTACAATGACCACTTCTGGTGATCTGCCCTGTTAGAATGAAATAGTGGATATGATTACAACTGATTGCTGATAAGATCCGCTATGCTTTGTTTCACCTTGATGTGATAGATAAAACTTTTCTGCTCCAAAACTTGACCTTGCTGAATACCTTCACAACTCAGCACACATACTTTCGCACGCATGTATTTCTTTCACACTCTCACACTTTCATTCATTACCATTACTATTACTATCATATTTGAATGATACAATACATCACATATATATACCATCCAAATAAACAATACATGCAAGGTCGGCCAAAACAACAAGTGCAAATCTCTATACAAAGTCGGCCCAAGGTAAAAACTCGGGTTCACTGAACTGACTCGGTGTCCTTCTGATACTTGGCGTCCACTGCGTTACTCAGCATCATCATGCTCTCGGTAGAAGTGAAGGCACGGTCCATACTAAACACTTTGAGTAGTTCTGAACTCGGTAACCACTGGAGACTCGGTAGAAGAGATGTCACTCGGTGAACTCTTCTATCTGAACTGTAGCTCGGTGATCAAAGGAAACACTCGATAGAACCTTGTGACTCGGTGATAGTTAGTTTCCTTGATAACCGTCTGAGCTCTGTAAAATTAATTTCCTTGATAACCTCAGGAGCTTGGTTATCATGAAGTTCTCGGTCAATACTAAGTACATCTTCACTCGGTCAAAACTGATTCCTTTCTTTACCTCGAACACTCGGTAAACACTGGCTGCTTTGTTCACCTCGATCACTTGGTAAACACTGACTTCTTTGTTCACCTCGATCACTCGGTAAACACTGACTTCTTTGTTCACCTCGATCACTCGGTAAACACTGAGAATTAGGTAAAGCTTGGCTTACAAAGGAATGTCCGGTGAGAGCTCGGTAAGCATTCAGAATCCAATAAGTGTTGTAACTAATGACAAAAATGTATCATAATGTCAACAAAAGCATACCCAAGTAATGAGAGATAGGCCTCCTTATAGCATTGATTTTTCTACAGGCTTTATTCCAGTAATAAGTTCCAATAGAACTACTCCAAATGCATAGACACCACTTTTTTCCGTCAATTTCCTTGTCATTGGTTACACAAAGATAATTCTATAATTGGTTGTACAAAGAAAATTATCTAAGTAGAGGTGAATCAATGTCATGGGGGCATTCGTAGCATAGAAAATTAATATTAATTATATCTATTTTCCTAGGATGTGATTTTTTTGGGAAGCAGATATGCCATAAACATAATTTGAAAGCTCAACCTAGTATTTGAGGCATACCATCTACAAGGTATTCTGAAGCTACATATCGCAAGGTTCCCAAAACATGAAATTTTTTTTTTTCCACAACTCCTCGAACTATTACAGCAAGACCAAAATCTAAAAGTTGTATGCCATATTAAACATGCAAGACTATTATGAAACATACTTTCTATGTGAAAATATTCCCTTACAATCAAATTTACTTAAATTGGCATTGTAGTTTGCATCAAGGAGAAAATTTGATGATTTCAAATCACAGTGAATGATAGATGGATCATAGTGCTCGTGCAAATGCTTCATCGCTCTATAATATTTAGGGAATAATGACTTTATATTCTATTGCACTATCTTTATTTTTACAAAAAAAAACACTGAGAATCTGCTCTTGGCTCAAATCATTATCACTATTGGCTCAAACTATTTTCACTGAAACTAAATGAATAGGCATCAGAAAAGAGATAAAACAACACCAAAACAAAGGATGGTCTATTTAGAAGTTTTAACAACCCATAACTACTTTAGGAGGCTTATTGAACCTATTTAGAATTGAAAGTGAATAAAAATGGGATAAGGTGAAGAATTGAAAGAGAATAATAAATGAGTATAGAATCTCACTTGAAAACAAATATAACTAGAGATTTAATATGATGAAGAAGACTGGAAAAGAAAATGCCAATGAATAGAGTAGATTAGGATGTAATGATCATGTGGACAAAAATACAATCAATCCATTACTCTTCCCATCAGAATAAATTCTAAAAAAACCCTTGTAACTGCTTCTCACTATTTTTGTTAACACCACAATGAACAAGAAAATTGATTGTGTGAAAAACAATAAAACTCTTTGACAAGATTCTATCTTGAGACAAAAAAAACCAAAGCTGATGTGTGTTTTCCACAGCTGCATATATTTGTTATAAGTATTTGTTGTTGCATCAAAAATTTGAACTATTAATGTTAGATACAAATGGTAGATTTATTTTGATCCATGGCATGAATCTCAAAAGAGGCATTGACTACTAGATCAACAATCTCAACAGTAATTTATTGACAAAAGATGTAGGGATGCAGGGTTTCATAGATGGGAACAAGGGTTTAAATTTGGAGATGGTAGAGGGACAGTGAGTGAACAATGGTGGAGCACTGGTAGGGGTGGTGCTGCTATATAATATAACATCTTTGTGAGTTTTCATGAAGGTGATATTCTTATTAGAAGTGGTTAAATCATGTTACAAATTTTGAGGGAAGTGCTTACCAATTTTTTACCAATCTAGCCTTTGACATTAATCGAAAGGACTCAAATGAGACCAAGCTCTGATACCACTTATTACAAATGTTGTTGCCATTACACCAAAATATCGACCTATTAGTGTTCGATACAACTAAACTTATAAAATCTACAGAAAGTAGTTAAATTGGATTTTGAAAGGAACATTGATGAATTTGCCTAACAGATTTTTCTAGAGTACATGTTGGAACAATAATTTATTACATATATTCAAAAGTTATTTCAATTGAAATTTGTAGTTAGTGACTCAATTTAGTACATTTGAAGTAACGTTCCATTAGAAAAGAAAAATGTTAGCCATGGACAACATGAAAAAAAATAGTAACATAGACACTTCAATACTATTGAAGCATTCAGAGTCTACATGAACAATCGAGTCTGTATATTAAGATATTTAGACAAATGATATAAGAAAAGGGATCCCAAAATTATTAGTCATTAAACCAAAAAGTGAAATAAGAAAAGAGATATCAACATTATTGAAACATCAATTCAAAAGAAAAACAAGAAAAGTGACTTTAGTATTATAGAAAAGTTAAGCCATGCCATGAATCCTAAATAAAAACATTGATAGAATAGGGCTACTGTAGACAATTAGAATTTTAATTTACATACCTAAAATTCTTCCTTTGCCTGTTGTCTATTGCCATTCAGCTTCTTCACAATAGCACAAAATCCATCATGGAATTGGGCTTGATATACACAACCAAAGCCACCCTTTCCTAGAAGATTATAACTACTAAAATTATTTGTTGCCTCATGCAAAGCAAGGTAATCGATTACAGATGCACATTCTCTCCTCTTTGTAATTTGGAAAGAGCTCAACGATTAAATAACAGCCCAAGTGATATTCCCTTACTACCATCTAAAAAGACAAGTTGGTTCAAAGTTTTATTAGTAAACTACTTTTAATTCCATTTGGGACCAAAAAGGGACTACAATAAGAATGCCCAAAACTTCCTTTAATGGATGTATCTACGGCCCTAAATCCCATAAAGAGATTATGATGATGCTTATTCAAACTTCACAAATTGTAAGCTTAATGTCTATAGAAGAGGATCCCACTAGAATATTTTCAACCATTAAGAAAAGAGAAGAAAACCTAAACCATCAATGTGTACTCATCTTTCATATGCTTGAACTTGAGATGGTGGATGAACTAGATCTGAATTCTGCTTGTGCACCCAACTACAATATGAAAATAGCAAGATGGCTCCAATAAGGAATGGTGTAAAGATGATAGCCGCAAGGATTAGAACTCTGAAATGGTGGCTTTCATGGCTTGCTGAATTTTTTTGTTCCATTTCTGTTGCTGAAACATTGTTTTGGAATAATAAAAAACATAATATCTATCATATGGCACAAAATGTATTACTAGATTCAGGTTTCTATAGTATCTACACAACTCGAAATGTAAAAAATATAGATAAAATTAGAATGCTCTGACTCTTGGAGCACCCATAATTCAATTTTAGTAAATGAAAGCTCCTGATAGAGAATGAATATGTAAGTTCATTTACCCATTGTAGAAGAATGGTAAAGATGGTGTGAACTGGGAGCATGCAATGGTGCATATGAAAAGGAATGAGTCCTCTACCTCTGAGGAAGATAAGATTTTCCTAATGATCTCTTGCCATTAACATACTTGAATTGAAATGTTCCAATGACACAACTTCCCCAAAATAAAATAGCCATCAAAGCTGATTTTTCCATCATATCTAATTGAATAAACTAAATGGCAATAAGATGCATTCAAAAAAGTCCAAACACACCTTGAGAAGTAACAAATAGTTTCTTGTGCTATAATACCCGCTTCATGCAATCTGTGCACCTTCAAGTACACAATCAAAGTTCTTCAAAGTTGTATCATAAGTTTAGTTCCTTCTAAATTCTTATGCACAGAGATGTGTATGTGTGTAAAAAGATAAAGATATTGTTAAGAAGTGGGGGGCATTGAGAAAGGCTGGATGGATAAGTAATGCCTTCATTTTCCCAATCCAAGCATTGTTACAGAAACTGATATGTATGAAAAGTAGCAAATTTGGAGAGGACCCATTTTTGAAACTTCAAGAATTGATTCAGCTCACCATAAAATACCCAATATCTACCATTAAATTTTGGGTTATTAAATTTTGGGTTGCCCAATTCAAGCATGCTTATTGAAAGACATTATATTATCGACACAGGGCTCTCAAATTGCCAAGTCTACAAAAATATTTAGGAGTCTGCAACATGAGAATTCGTGCTTAAGATGTTAAATTTTGGATTACCAATTCAAGCACGCTTATTGAAAGGTGTTACATTATTGGCATAGGGCTCTCAAATTGTCAAGTCTAAAAAATATTTAGGGGTTTGCAACATAAGAATTCATGCTCAAAATGTTAACATTTATACTTCACTTTGATAGCCTCTCTTCAATTTTTATCAACATAAACTAAGGTAGCAAGAGTCTAAACCATGAACAGTGTAATCCAACCATTGAATCACTTTTCTGTTGAATCAGAGGCACACATTTTGTATACTAAAATATTTTATTGATAGATATAAGCTACTTGAAGGGTATAAGGTGCAATCACCAGACATAGACGGTATAAGATACTGAAAGATTTTATCAACAGACACCATACATAGATGGTGGTTTTAAAGCCCCAAAAGTGAAACAAATGCATTCTGAATAGATGATCTTGGTGGCCATAAACTACAGGGTGGTTGATTCTTACCTCCTTTCTCCTCTCCTATTGACCCTGCACAAAACTCCCACCCGCTACAGTCACGCACATGAAATCAAAATTAACATTGTCATGCCCTTTTATATTATCACATCTTATGTTCTCAAGGTCAAAATTTTGACAACCAATTTAACCATGGTCAAAATTTTGACCATATCGGGCCCATTAAAAAAAAAAAAGAATTTAACAACCCAAATAGGCCTTTGGTTGAAAATGGGGGCCTAATGTACTAGTGAAGGTGCTGAATCCTTTAATAGGGTAACATTCCGAGTGAATGTTTGTAAATCCTTTAACCAGGTCACTTTTAATGGGGTGTAAAGTCTTTAACATGACATGCCTTTCACAGGGAAAACCATTGGAAGTGGTCAAGCTTTGTAACCTTAAATAGTTACATATTGTTGTAGTGATACTTTGTGGGTGTCATCCCCACCCTAGTTTTACCTTCTCATTTTGGAGGGTTTCTGGGTTACCAAAATCTTGTGTTATCTATTTTCATGCATGTCTTTACTTTTATGTTTATTAGATGAATAAGATGCATGTGAATGATTTTAGCTAAAAGATTTTGAAAAGGTTAAAGTTAGTTACTTTTGATTCACTCCCCCTCTCAGAAGTAAATCTTCCCACTTGTAAATTCCAACAATTGGTATCAGAGTCAAGTTCTCACAAGGAGGAACCTCACAACTTGGAGAAAAGATTTGGAAATGGAAGTCTACAAACTTGGGAAGATCATAGAGAATCAGGGAATTATTATACAACTTTCTTTACATGCTTTGGAAGAAGCTAGGGAAGAACTGATAAAATCATTAAAGACAAGAAGAGAGATTACCATAGCTGGGAATGATACACAATACAAGGAGATTGACACCTCAAAACTATTTACAAATGGAGATTCCAAAGAGTTTATGCAGCAATAACAAACCTAATGGAGAAGAATAGAGCTTAAGCAAAAGAAATTAGAACTCTCAAGCTTGAACAAGAATCACAAGCCATGATGCTTTGTGAAGTGACTAAACAAAAGAAAAGATTCATTGAAGATAAGACTATGCTAGAAAAAGACAAGAGAAATCTTGCCAATAGACTAGAAGAAAAGTCAATTGAACTTGCAAGAATTTCAAACATGTAGCTAGACACTCTAAGTTAGATGATGAATACACACCATGAACTGAATGTCAAGGACATTGATATCTCTACACTAAAGATGCAAAATGAACAACTGCAAAATGACCTAAAAAGAGAGAAAGAGATTACAAAGAGCTTCAATAAACCCAATGAGGCCATCAAGTACTTTGAGCATCTATTGAAATCACCAAGGGCTAGCAATGATACTTTAGGACTAGGATACACCAACACTGAACAAGGAGAGTCATCCAAGACTGCAGAAGAAAGGCGTAACAAAGGTAAGAACACTAAACCTACTTGTCATTTTTGTGGTAAAAAGGGACATACCTCTAATGTATGCAGTAGTAGGAATGCTCACCAACATGATACACTTAAGAATGTGAGTCACTCTCATAAATGCAACAAGCAAGGACATCAAGCACATAACTATAGGACTAAGACTATCAGAACACCAAGATTTGAAGGTCACTACTACAATTACAAGAAGTATGGACATAGAGCTTTTGAGTGCAGATCAAAGCCTATGTGGACACCTACTCAGCCAACAAGAGGAAATAACCATGGATGTTACTACAATTGGGACTACAACACTAGGTACAACTATCATTACTATTAGGAATATGGACACATTCTTGAAAATTGCATAAGGACACATTTCAGTAGAAACTACAATAGATGGTTGAGTAAAACCACATGTTTTAGTTGTTTGAAGTTTGGTCATATCAACAAGAATTTCCCAACAAGGTCAAAGGCACCCAATTCAATGAACAACAGAGGTAAAGAGAAGGTAGATGTTGAAAAAATTAGAGGAGAAATGAATAAGACATGGAAGAAGATAGATGGGAGTAACACAACAAATGAAGGGATCACTTCACCTAAAAGGTCAAGTGGTCACACTTTATCAAACTAAGCAAAGAGAAGGCATGAGGGACTGATTTAAAAAGATTTATCATACATTAGTTCCTAAATAAGAAAGTACTAAAAATAAGAAGATCAACATATTAGAGATGCTAAGATAAAATTTCAAGATTTCAAGAGTGTTGCCAAGTTGCCCTCAGATGCTGAGTAAAATTATAGTACAAGCTGAGTTGATAGTCAAAATCAGTGGAAGCTAAATGATTAGTTGCAACTGAGTTGGTAGTGGAAGCTGAGTGAGTAATACTTCTATGGATGTCAAGTGGTGAAAAGACAATGGAAGCTGAGTAATGCAGAAATCCTTAAGAAGCCGAGTGGACAGCTGTAAATGTACTAAGTATTAAACGCAATGAAAATAGGGTATATTATTGTGTTTTGAATCATTTTCTTCATCATGAATGAAGAGAAAAGATGAAGAAGAGTGCATAATGACTTCAAAGTAGAGAATCTAGCATTTGAGCCAATTTCAATACTCATTTAGCACAATTTCATCAATTTTGAGGTATTTACATTTGTGTTGAGCTACGCAGTTTCATATTTTCTTCATGTTCAAACCCTAGATTGCAAAAATAGCTTCTAGCTCTAAGAAAATACAGGAGGAAGATCCATTTGAGGTTCAACTAGTGTCTAATGAAGCAAAACAACCTAATTTCCAGTCAATCCCTAAAGTGGTATATAAAAATGACCTAGCCGAAGCCCTATCTTTCATACCTCCTAAGGTAGTTATGGTTTAGGATGTTAGAAGATGCTATAACTATAAAATTGGAGCCATAGGTGACATGGAGATAAGGGAAGCTTATGAGAGATTGTGTGAAAATAGAGTGTTGAAAGAAGAATATTAGATTGTTGAAAAGAAGGGTTTGACCTGTGCCCTAGAGTTCCCCATAGTGTTCAAAACTAAATGGATTAGGATAATACTCAACAAGATATATGATGAAAGTTTATGGTTGGAGGATGGTCCAGTGAGAATTTCAAAAAGGGTTGTACATAGAGTGACAGGGTACCCAACCCTAGATCAGCCAAAGACCTTTAGGAGTGATTCAAAGGAAGCAATTGAAAAGAACACTAGTGCCAAGTGGAACAAGAGAGGAATGACAATAGACACCATTCAAGACCCTCTTTGTGACTTTTTATTAGAGTCATTGCACATAAGTTCTACCAATCAAGTAGACTTAATAGCGTACCTTACATTGCAGTGGATGTGGGTTACAAATTAGTGAAAAAGGATCACACTTATGATCTTGAAGAACTACAACTGCAACAAATTAATGAGAATTTAACAGCAATAAGGAGAACCAAGGAAGCCCAATGCAAGTTTGGTGCTATTTTGATTTGCATATTCTTCTACGTATAGAATGAGTTTCCTTCTTTTGGTAAAGTTGTCTAGAAAGAAAATAGGTCTATCATAGCTCAAGTTAATGATTATATAGAACAAATGGGAGCTAATTTTGAGACCCTAATGACTAGTTATTTTGAATACTTAAAGAAGACCATGAAGCAAAGACTAAGAATACCAGTTTCATTGGTAGAGAAGCATGTAAATGATGTATGTTTTCTTGTACATATTGACTATACATAAATTCAAGTTGCCATACCAAGAGTTAGATGGTTAAGACGTCTTGGTTATGAAATAAATATAGATGAGGCATCAACAACTATAATTGCACTACTGGCTAAGGAAGTAGACAAGAGTGCACTAGATTTTGGTGAGGGCACTATAGAAGAAGAAGAAGGTGAAGAAGCAGAAGATGATGAAGAGGAACAAGGTTAGGAAACACTTGCATTGACCCAAGGCATGGGGGAGGATGCAAAAGAAGAGGAAGGTGCCAAGAAAGAAGAACCCAAGGCTGAACCAAAGAAGAGAAAAGTACAAAAAAAGCCAGTTGCACAGCCAAAGGGGAAGAAGAAAACAACAAAGCCAAGCCTAGCCAAGCCAATTACAAGGGTAGATACTAGGGCAACAACCCAAGTGGCAAAGGAACATGGGAAGCAAAAGGCCATAGAGTAAGGAGGTCTTGAAAAATGAAAGAAAAGAAGAAAATATGTTGCACCCCCAGAGTCAGACGAAGAAAAGACAAAGTCTAATAATGATCAATTTAGATTGGTAAGGCATTCTACCAAGTTTAAATTGGAAAATGTTTGTAATAAAATTGGAGATAATGCAGATTTAACTAGTTTAAAGACCATAGATTTTAATAAATTTTCAAGAGAAGAATAGAACATAGTCAAAGAGTCCATCTATACTATGATGGCTAAATTCAAGATTACCCCACTTGAACTTGACAATTCTATGCCTAAGGAGCTAAGCTCCATTGTAGAAAATAAATGGCATTATTGCCTCAATATGGAGAAGGAAATAAGGGAGTCTACATTGTCTTATGTAATGCTAGACCTAACAAAAGGCCAAATAACTAAGGCCAGTAAGAAGAATGGGAGAAAATTTGCACCCAAATACAGAGCCTTTAGTATTTTGCAGAATAAAATAGAAAATGTTGTAAAGAAATCCACACAAATGTGGAAATTAATTTACGGATTGACTTAAAGGGAATGAAGATCCCTTTGAGGGAAAAAATTATGAGGAAGAAGAGGAGAATGAAAAAGATGAGGAAGGAGAGAAAGAAAAAGAAGAGGAAATAGTGGAGGAGACACAACAAAGTGAAGAGGCAACAACTAAGGAGTAGCAACAAGAACAGAGTGTCCAAGACACCCAACTACCACCACCAAGTCCTTCACATACAACGCTTGCAAAAATATTAATTTTCAAGGATGTTCCTGACACCTTAGGTCAAAACATCAATCCACTAACTATAGAGGATCTCAAAATGATCCTTCACCAAACCACATGGCAATCACAATTGTGTACAAATCCTATTTTGGTGAGTGTGGAAGAATTGAAAAAAGCTATAGTAGGGATTACTAGGGAGAAGGTGAACACACAAGAACTACCTTCACAACCTCCCACAACTATAGTAGATCAACCAAATGAGCAAGCAACACAGGATACAATTTCTAAGGTTGATCACATAGTCATAGCAACAACAACTATCAAGGAGCCAACAAAGGAGAAAACATGACAAGATGTTCCTACAACACAAAGCTAAGGTGCACCTCCTCAAATAATTACCATTGATTAAGGCAATAGAGAAGAAGAGAAGGAAGAGGAGAAAACCCCTAAGGAGAGAGAGCAAGGGGAAATATAGACACTGGTAAACTTGCCTACTATGGGGACTCCTACCAAATAGCTGAGCATTGATGTTGTACCACTACAAATTTTAGCACCAAGCTTGAGCTCCACCAAGGTAGCAAGCGTACTTCACTATGGACAAAAGAAAGGATTAGTGGAAATCAAAGACATATTCCTTGATGCATTCAGCTTGCCTATACCTGATGAAACAAAGCCCATCATGGAGCAACTGTCCAACATAGTGGACCAAGTACAAAAAGAAGACCTTGATACTAAAGTCAAATTATTAGAATGGTCTGAAAAGAAGTTTCAAATGAAAGTCAATGAGAAGATATATAGTGAAATAACACTTTCACAAGTGGAATTAGCTAAGAAGATAGAAAAGGTGAAAATAGTATTTGAGAATATATTCTCATTGTACTCCAAATTGTGTGACTCTTCATTCTTCACACAAGAACCTAACCAAGGAATACTGAGCTTGGAATGCAATCTTAAGATTTCTAGCAAATAGCTACATACAGATCTAGCTCAGAGTGAGAAGCATTTTGCAACAATGCTTCATACTCAGAAGGAGTTAGCTGTATTGACAGTAGAAGAGGCGAATGTCAAGGCCAAATTGATATAGATTCAATCTGTTATTACCCCACATTTGGAAGTACTACATAAGGAAATTACCTATGTAGAAAATGTTCTAAAGAAAGACCCCAATCTTTCTACCTTAGAAGGCCTAGTACTTGCAATAGAGACAACCATCCAACACAAATCATTGGAAATTTCCCTAGACAATTGGGATGCTTCTTTAAAGATGATCATAGAGGTAAATAAAACATTTTTGGCTAAATATTCTATTCATTCTTAGGACCCTTTGAAATAAGTGTCAAAAAGGGGGAGATAAGCATTATAAGGGGGAGATAAGCATTATGTTTGCATATAATAAGAATGGGGGAGATAATATAGTCTTTGATGGAGTCAATAAAGAATACCAAAAGGGAGAGATATTCAAATTTTGAGGTAGTAATAAGCAGATACAACCAAAAATAAAAAAGGGGGAGCAGACACAGAGCAGGTAACACAGAATCAACATATGAGTTCGCGCCTTCACAAACTTAGATGTAAACTATTTTTGAGTTGACTTAGGATGAATCTCGAAGGATATTGAAGATAAGATTGAATCTTTTGCATTACCTATGTAATGAACATGTAGTTAATAAGAAAAATGGAGAAGGCATGCAACCAATAGGAAAAGTGCAAGAATTGAGTGGGAAATGAAGAGTGAATACAAATCGTAGATTCATACCTAACCCTAAGTCTTCAAAGCCTTTAAAAGGAGGATGAAACCCCATTGTATGTGGATGTGAGAAGTGTATGGGTGAATTATAGCAAAGTGTAGAATGGTGTAAAGACTTAGAAAGAGTAGAACAACATTGTAGAATTTAGTTAATCAAGAACAAAGTATTAGAGTTTTGAGAAGAGACATATCAAATCAAGCAAGGATCAGAACAGATAGAGCATAACAAGGATTTGGAATTAGAAATTGAAGATTGCAAGTCATTAGGTCAAGACTTTCTAATAATCTCTAGCTATTGTATTAGGAATGAAAATCCTATGATGATAGGTTGGTTTAATAGCCATGTTGTAAGCCTTTAAACAAGGTGCTAAATCCTTTAACAGGGTAACATTCTAAGTGAATGTTTGTAAATCCTTTAACCAGGTCACTTTTAATAGGGTGTAATGTCTTTAACAAGATAGGCCTTTCATAGGGTAGACCATTGGAAGTGGTCAAACTTTGTAACCTTAAATAGTTATGTATTGTTGCAGTGATACTTTGTGGGTGTCATCCCCACCCCATTTTTACATTCTCATTTTGGAGGGTTTCTGGGTTACCAAAATCTTGTGTTATCTATTTTCATGCATTTCTTTACTTTTATGTTTATTAGATGAATAAGATGCATGTGAATGATTTCAGCTAAAAGGTTTTGAAAATGTTAAAGTTAGTTACTTCTGATTCACCCCCCCCCCCCCGAGAAGTAATTCTTCCTAGTTGTAAATTCCAACATTAGGAATAAATTTAACATCATATTTCTTTATGGCTTTAGCTATTTGTGCCTTACTAAGTTTAGTCATAACTTAAGCAGGGGATGCCTCTGTAATTTTCCTTTCTAAGTTCAAACAATAATGCCATTTTTACTCAACTATTTCGTATAAACTTTTAGGCATAGAGTTGGCAATCTCTAGAGGGGCTTTCTTATAATTGGCCATCATGGCATATATTGCCTCCTCCACTTGATTCTTTTCAAATTTTCCCAAATTTTCAAAATCAATGTGAGAAAAGCCTGATAAATCTACATTATTTCTAACATTCTCACATAAGTTTTTTAGATCTGAGGATGGATTATGACTCACCACTTGGAATTGGCTATTGTCATCAGATTTAGTTCTTTCCTCATCAGTTTTAGCCTGAGCAATATATTTTCTCCTTGGTCTTTTCTATGCTCCACCTTCTTGCTCTGTAGGCTTAGCTTTCTCTTTAGTCTTTTGTGCAATGACACTTGTAATGACCCTTGTGGTAAGTGCTATAAGTTTGGGTTGGCTTGGTTTAGCAACCTTCTTAGGTCTTGTCACTATTTGTGCCTTAGCCTTTCTCTTCTTCTGATCAATAGGAATAGGTGCTTCCTTAGCTTCATTTTCCTCAAGATCTTCTATAGTTTTTGTTTCTTCCTCTTGCTAATATTCAACCTTCCCTTGTGTCAATCCAAGTGGTGCTTGAATTTGAGTGTCTTCTTCCTATTCATTCTTTATCCTCTTCATCTTCCTACTTGGCACCTTCACCAAATTTAGCTTTTAATTTCTTTACCAGTTTCTCCTTCTCTTTGATGACAGAGGTAGTCTTCAACTCCATAGTAATCTTTGATTTGGACATCTCAAAACTACCAAAAGCTTTGGCATCTTTGTCTACTTCTTCTGCAAGTAATGCTGTTATTGCTATAGAGGCCTCATCAACATTAATTTCATGACCTAATGGCCTTATCCATCTTACTCTAGGAATCACTGCCTAAACAAATGTGTGATCAACATCAACTAGGAAACAAACATCATCTTAATATCTTTCAACTAATGATACTTGAATCCTCAATCTCTTCTTCATGGATTGTTTGAAATCCTCAAAATAACTAGTCATTACTGACTCTAAATTTTCACCTAATTGTTCAATGAACTCGCCTATTTGAACTACAACAAACCTATTTTTCCTCCATGCAATACTACCAAATTTAGGAAATGTGTTCTAAAAATAAAAGAAGATACATATCAAAATAGATCTGAATTTACACTAATGCACTCTTTATTTTCTTTATTGCTCTTAGGTTTTCAATTAATTATTGTAGCTGCAACTCAGCAAGATCATATGTATGATCCTTCTTCACAATATTATAGCCTATATCTACTATAATATAGGGTACACTGTTTAATCTACTTGATTGATAAAATTGATGTGCAATTACCCTTACTACAAAATTTATTAGAGGATATGTGATGGTGTCTATGGTGATTCCTCTCTTGTTCCACACAATTCCTGTGTTCTTTTCAATGACTTCTTTGGACTCACTTCTCATAGTCTTTGGACGATCTAGGGTTGGATACCTTGTTACCCTATGGATTGTTCTCTTTGTGATTTTGAATGACCCATTATCCAACCATACTAAACTATCATGAATTCTTCTCAAAATAATCCTGATCCATTTAGTTTTGAAAATGTTAGGGAAATCTAGGGCATGAGTTAACCCCTTCTTTTCTACAATCTTGAATTCTTCCCTTAACACACCATTTTTACATAGTTTTCCATATGCTTCTCTAATTTTCATGTCACCAAGACTACCAATCTTACAATTATAACATTTTATGACAACCTAAATTGTTAGAACTTGTAGTGGTATCATAGGTAATGCACTAGAGAGATCTTGTTTGTATGCTATGTCTGGAATGGCCTTGAAAACAAATTGTTTTACCTTGTTTCTAACCAACTAGACATTTAAAGCCTTTTTTCCCTCTACAAAATTTGCTTTCAAAGAACTAGACACCATTTTATAGAACTAGGGTTTACAAAATTAGAAACAACATATCTTGGTACATGATAAATACCTCGCAAAATTTAATGAAATGATATCGAATAGCTATTCAAATCTCTTGCAAATGCTTCAGATGAAATTTTTAGAATGCCTTTACCTCTTCTTGCTCTCTCTTGAATTTAAATGATGTTAAATGAGTAGAAATTGATCAAATACCCATTTAAAATGCTACAATTAATGCTAAGTGCTTACAAAATTATAAGCTCAACATCAACTAATTTCTAGCTCACTTGACATCCACTAGTTCTTTTCATTCATTTGACAACTATTACGATCTTGAAAAAAACTGTAGTGCCTGCCCCTAAGTCGCATTTCTGTCATCCTTGCCAAAATCTTTTAGGCCAATTTATGTTTGATGATTAGTATTATTATTTTAGAGATTATCAGATGTTGTTGTACACTCAGTTTATTATATGATGAGATTACTTGGTACTCTATATTTCATGCATGTATGATGATTATTCAATATTTTCAGTTATCGATGATGATTAGTTAGATGGTTTATTATCACACGTGCTTTCTTATGGATACTTACCCCATACTACATGTGTATGGTGTGCGTGTTTGTTTTCTTTATGTATGGTGTTTCTGATGTGGTTAAGGAAGGTAGTCGTAGTCACCTGCTAGTCGGGATCTACACGATACACCACTTCCTGCCATTGTCTGTTTAGCTTAGAATATTGTGTCCATACATGCGTGAATTTTATGTAGGTTGCAGGTACCGGGTATCGACTTCCCTGAATTGCCAGGATGAGCGTACCCTATCGCATTATCTCAATGGTAAGAGAGGGGAGATAAACTCTTAAGTCCAAATCCTAAACCCTTTAGCCAATTGTCCTAATTGATAATTAGGACAAGTATCTGAGTTAAGTACCCTCCGAATGCATCAAATGATGTTATTTCGTGATTATAACCCTTTTTGTTTGATTTAGTATGGTTCTTCTATGATGGGTTTTTATATGTTGCTTTATGAGTCCTTGATGTATTTTCTATTAATTAAGTTTAATTAAAAGGATTAATTAATGATTTAATTTAATAGAAAATTATTATGATATTTTAATATTTAATTATATTTAATTAATTGAGAAATTAATTAAATAAAAAGAATTAGATTTGGAGATAAAAGTTTAAGGATAATTTAGAACATTATAATATTTATTTAATTTAATAATAATATATTTATAGTTCATTTTTAAATAAATGCTAAATATTATTATTAATTGAATTAATAAATATTTTATTAATTAAGTTATTAAAATGAATTAAGAAGTGGAAAAGATATTAAATTATTAAAAAGATTCTACATTGCATGATGCGTGCATAAGTTTAAAATAAAAGAAATTTATTAAAAAGATTAATTAATGATTTAATTTAATAGAGAATTATTTTGATATCTTTAATATTTAATTTATTGAGAAATTTATTAAATAAAAGGAACTAAATTTGGAGATTAAAGTTCAAAGATAAATTTAGAACAGGATAATATTTATTTAATTTAATAATAATATATTTAGAGTTCATTTTTAAATAAATGCTAAATATTATTATTAATTAAATTAATTAAATATGTTATCAATTAAGTTCTAAAATAAATTAAAAGTTGAAAGATATTAAATTATTAAGAATTCTAGATCGCATGATCTAAGCATGAGTTTAAATATGAGAATTAAATTAAAAGATTAAATAATAGAAATTAATAATGTTATTTTAATTTCATGAAGTGCACATGAGATTAAAGTAATAAATTAATCTAAAATAGAAGTCAAGTAGAATATTAAATAAAGTTATTTAATAAATCAACTTAATGCGCATGAAAGATGAATGCAAAATAAAATAAAAGATAAGAAAGGTTAATTGGAGTTAACTCAGTTGTGCAAAGAGTCTTCTCGGGTGAACGCACAATTAAGTGCCTCGGTTTAAGGAGAAAATTTTCTTATCACAAACGTTGGGGGTTCATTCTTGAAAAGGGGGAATTGGAGACAACATTTTTAGAGACGAATTTGGACGCGGATTTTGGGAGGCAAATCTTCTCACAATTCTTGGGTGTTTGTGTGTTAGCATCAGATTCAGGTAGGGTCTTGTGTTTTGATCATTGCTTGAATTATGCAATTTGATATTTCTGTCTACTTCGTGATTGTAAGAACTTGTCTTCTCAAATTTCATTGTATGAATGTGTCAATTCTTCATTCTGGACCTTTTTGCTATTCGATTTCATCTGTAAATCTAGATTGGAGAACCATTTTAGAAAACCTTGTTCGTAGGTAAAAAGGGAAATTGGGATCAAATTGGGATCTGTGTTTAATTAATAGACTTAAAGAATTTAAATTTGGCAGGAGTTTGAATCTTTGGAAATGAAAATTGTAGTTGAAAATTCGAATGGTTAATATTATTTTCTCTATCAGATTATATTTGTGAATGTTTATAAAAAAAAAATAAAAAAAAATTATTAATTAAATATTTTGGGTGGGGCGGGGCCACCACTTCCCATGCCCCACACGCTCCCCCACGACTGCCGCAGCAGGTGGTACTGCTGCCTGCGGCAGCAGTAACACCTGCGGCCGCAGGTGGACGGCAGGCCGGCGGGCCTTTAAAAATGCCAGTGTTTTATTTTTTTTAAAAAAAATATTACGATTTAAAAATTTTATAAATCATTTAAAAAAAAAAAAAAAAAAATGTTTTAAATAGAATTACTTTATTTAATATTGTTATTAGATAATTTAAAATTATTAAATTTTAAATTATATTGAAATTTTATTATTATTTATTAATAATTTTATAAATAAATAAATTATTAATAAATATAATATGATTTCTTATGTATCATTAATTAATCTTAGTTATAGTTTGACTTAATTAAGATTAATTAAATCGAATATTTGTGTAAGCAAGTTTAATATTATAACATCGATTTTAATGGAAGCTCAGATTATTATAATCAACAAGGATTATTAATAATTTAATTATTACCTTAGATTGTTTTAGGAATTTGACTTAAGATCAATTAAGGGTAATTAGGTGTTTCATTTGGAGTTAGGAACAGGTTAATTTGTAAAGGTGAACTATGGGTTCTATCTGTTTAAAACATACGTTCAACTGGAAATGGAAACCTCACATTTACTCAATAGTATATTATCAATCAAATCGAACTATAAAACTTTTTATTTGAAAATAAACACTGAAAACTGAAACCTTATTGTTTAACTCAACTGTATATTTCAAATCAAAACCAATTGTGAGACTATGATGTTTTCTATATATTGTTTATGTTTGAGTGTTATGGGGTTGGTTTAGCGTTGACCAGTTTAGGTTGTCCCCAGAGGCTCGGGGTTGTGAATGTGATGTTATGATGATTTGTTCTCGATCTTTTCAAACCAACCAAGGTAATGTGATAGTATGCTCTATGATGGATGTATTTACTGTTTGTTTTTGCTTTCCAATTTCCTTGTGTGAAGCTGAGGTGTATGTATTTGAGATACTTGACTTAACCATTTTTGAGTCTCGATCAGTTATACTTGGTTTGCTTTTCGGTCGCTTGAGAGGACTGAAGTGTTTGTTATGTTCTTGATGATGTCATGTTTTGACTTGACCATTTTGGAGTCTTCGATCAATATTGTATTTTACTATTGGGATACTTTCTGGTTGCTCATTGGAGAACCATTGGATTTTGTGATTTATCATTGATGCCTTCAGTTGCTGATAGAGAACTGTCGTGATCATATGATTATTATTGGATGCTTATCTGTTGCTCATGAAGAAATGATGTAATTTTGTGGCTTATCTTTTATGATGTTTTTCAGTTGCTTGTATAGGACTGAGGTGATTTTATTATGATTCATGATTTGTGATTTCATGAGCCTAGGGTAGGTTATCTATGTGTAGAGTCGGGAAGTGGCTTGCAATGGGGATCGGGGCCCTAAGAGGCTGCCTGGAGTAACCCATTGTAAGTTGTTTTAATAAGTGAAAACATTTACACTAAATAAGGGAAAATGAACCTAATAAGATAATTGTATGTTCTCTCCCATGCTTTGAGTGCTAGTACAGACTAGGATGGGGTAGAGAGAATGCTTGGTTACGACCTTGCATTCCATAGTATGCCTCGTCAGTACGAGAGGATACTAATGGCCGCAGGGATCAGTAAGGACCCGGGATTCCTAAGGGATTGCTCGGGTAACTTCTACGTGACTTTTGCGATGACACTTTCCCGCTTGCATATTAGGTTTCCTATGTGTCTTTGTGGTGCCTCTGGGTCTAGATGTCTATCTATGTTGGAACCCTTGAGTTAGTATACTTTTAGGATTTCCCAGACTTAGAGAGTACTTGTGTTTTGTGTTTTGATACCTTGTTTGGGACTTGAGACTATCTCCTCAGTGCGGTGGGAGTGGACCATTTAGGTTCCACGCGGTTGGGTGGTAGTGCTTTTACTCTTACCATTGAGATCCATTCCGTGGTCACCGTGGCTGGAGATTTCATGATTGGCTTTTACCTTCACTATGTTCTTGGATTATTATGATGGATGGTTAGATTTTATGATAGATGTTTTATCATTATGGATGTATGGATGTATCATGTATGGTGAATAGTTTCATATATTTTTACTGTACCTTGTATCATGGATTTGAGGATGTTGTATCTTGATCTTTACATATGTATATTCTTTTAAACCTTTCATACCTTGTGACATGTACAGTGGATGATGGAGCATTCCGAATTAATTTGCCAAGGAGCATTCGGAACAAATGTATATTATGGACATTGGAGTTTCTGATTATTCTTTATTATGTATGTATTAGTTGTTAGACTTAGAATTTAATTAAATTTAAATGTGACTCAACATCTTGGGATCTTTAAGAATTGTAACTTGCAATGTATGGTTGTCGATGATTACATGTTATTGCTTCCGCTACTATGTGTTTGATGTGTATGCTATTCATTCTTACTTTAAAAAAAAAAAAAAAAAAAAATGTTTAGCAAACTTAGTGAAACTTTAGGTTAATTCTTTTGGATCCCTTGGCGGGGCGTTACAAAAACTAACGAGTCTGTTGGCTTGGCATCCACTAGAATTTCACTCGACATCTATGGAAAACTTTTCATGCACAACAGTAACATGAAAAAATTAAAGATTTTTCTTTGATTCCTAATAACATCTTGCATCTTTATTCATGCTTATGTAATCCTTTTAAAACTAAATTCTTTGGAACTGATGTATGATATAACTTTTGAATATTAGTCCCACATACTGCTTGATTGTTTAGTTTGATGAGATGTGATCACCTGATCCATTGGGTGAAGTGATCCATTCTCCACTTGATGTTCTACAATCATCCTTTCTCTTCCATGTCGTGTTCATTTCATTTTTGATATTTTTAGTATCTACCTTTTCCTTTTCCTTTATTGAACTCACAACTTGGTTCCTTTGACCTTGTTGGATGATAGCAGCTGATGTGACCAGTCTTCAAACAACTAAAACATGTGGTCTAACTCAACCACCTTTTGTATTCACTCATAAAGTGTGTTCTTATAGAATTCTTAGGAATATGTCCATACTCTTGACAACAGTGACAACTATACTTTGTATTATAATCTTAATTATAAAAGTTTCCATTTTTTTTTACCTTTGCTTGCCTGCTTGATGGCCACAGGTGTCTAGATCTGCACTCAAAAGCCCTATGTCCACACTTCTAATAGTTATAATGATATCCTTCAAATCTTTGAGTGTGCATGGTCTTAGTTCTACATTCACGTGCTTGATGACCTTGTTTGTTGCACTTATGGCTTTGACCCATACCTTTTTGTTTAACATTCTAACTTACAATCTTGCTTCTACATACATTGGAAGTATGTCCTTTCTTACCATAATTATGACAAGTAGGTTTAGAATTCTTACCTTTGTTACTCCTTTCTTTAGAAATTTTGAATGACTCTCCTTCTTCAGTACTTGTGTATCCTAGTCTAGATGTATCATTATTAGATCTAGGGGATCTCATCCATTTCCAAGATCTTTCCTCAAAGCTACAAAGCTTCTCTTTCAGAAAACTAGGCTCTGATACCAATTGTTGAAATTACAATAGGAAAGGTAAACTTTTGGGTGGGGGGGAGGGTGAATCAATAGTTCAAAATTTTAACCTATAAAATATTCACCACACATCCATATCACATATTAAATAAGTAAATTGAAATACCTTGTAAAATATGTACGTCTAAAAGAATGTAGACAAATAAACATTCACACATATATGACACTAGATATGATTGCCCATAAACCCTCCAATGAGAAGGTAAAACTGGGGGTGGGGGGGGGGGAGGATGACACCCACAAATCTTCACTAATGCAGTAATAAAGTGTAACCAATGAAGGTTATAATGTTTGATCATGAAACATGATCTTTCCTATGAAAGGTCTGCCCTGTTAAAGGCTTAAGATGACTGTTAGGTCTTACCTATTAAAGGATTTCAACACCCTATTAAAAGTGTGCCTTGTTAAAGGACTTCAACTAATAATAAAGTAAGTACCTTTTTAGAGGATTTCAATACAACCTATTAGGACTACTCTGTTAAGAGATATAACTAATTGACCTATTAGAATGTCTCAATATTGATCTTGTGGTTAACACTTTGTTTCTTGATGATAGATCACACCTCTAACTAATGTATTCTTTGATCCTTCTTGATCAGATATCTCTCTACTATTCATTATTTCCTTCCTCTATTCTCCCTTAACTAATTCTACAATGCAATTTCAGATCATAACACCTTGGTCACCATGAATGTCATAGTTTGCGCATGCAAAACTCTCCTTGATCATTCATTCATTCCCCTTCTTACTCTATGAATTTTAGAGTTTTTCCTCCTTAAAAATACCTAGGTGACTTAGGGTTAGGTATGAATCAACATCTATGATTCATCCATTTTGCTACTTAAGCCTTCTCTTTACCTAATTGGATGCATGTAATGCATAAGGATTCCAACTTAAGATTCATTCTTATCACCAAAATATCGTAATTCAATCTACAAGTTAGCTAAAAATGGTTAACATAGTAGTTTGTGCCAACACAAACAACTATGAAAAAACTATATTACTCAACATCTATAGTCCCTAATGCTTGGCATATACTAATTTCAACACTGTAACTCAACATTTGAATGACTTAAAATGTATTGCTTACTCAGCTCCTGAATCACTTAGCATATACTATCTTCTTGACACTTGAGTGACTTGACACATGAGTGACTTTTCACTCATTGTTAACTATGAATGCTCTAACTTATAAATGTTTTTCTTAGCATATAATACTTGTTTGACATGAACTAAGTAAATGACTTAAGTGTATAGATACTCACCTATCAAAATCAATATGAGATTAATATCTTTCACATACATTCAAAGAATTCTCTATTACATCATTAGATGGGGCTAACAATCTCCCCCTTTTGCATTGACAACAACACATAAGCATATGATTTTACATTACAAAACATTACATAAGATAATAAAATGTATGCATTATCTATAATACATAATTTTAGCTCTAGGTTATTAGTTATAATCTCTATAAAAAAATTCCACGATCAGATGTACTTGGTTTGTATCTTTATTAGCATAAATCTCCAACATTTCTCCCTCTTAGGATATGATCTCTTTCCGTTCAATATTATCTTCAATATTTTGTATAAGTTTCTTGATTCTCTCTCTTTGATGATTCACTCCATCTTCACTTATTCTCTCCATAGCATATAACTCACCCTTTTATTATTCTCCGATTTTAGTCATTCACCCCCCCTTTGATAACAATACCAAAGGTAACTATAAGTTCCATCGTGAAACTTATAAAACCTTGTACCTTACATGTATTGTTTACATCAGTTTCATTCCAATCATTTTTACTACTTCAAAATTGTTCCTAATATGTGAATTTTTGTATTATCTCCATAAAGATATTCCTATTCATCCATGAATTTTTGCAATATGAATCTTCATTTAGTGAAATTTGGATAGGGGAAGGACCCCAATTTACCTCTTAAACACTCAAAAGCATCCATATTGACTTTAAGAGTAAAGTCTGTTAGTGTAAATAATTATTATTTAAACTTTACTTAAGTTTACTTAGGTTAATACATTATTTTATTATTTATTAGTTAGACACCTAGGAGTATGCATACTCATATGAGTTATCATATTGGCAACACAAGAGTTAGTAACTCTATTTTAGCACATGGTGTCTACAACAATGGAGTTTACATAATCAACTGAGTTGACATGTTGACAATATAGTTGTTCATACTCTTATTTTAGCATATGGTGTCTACAACACTAGATTTTTCATAATCAACCGAGTTGTCATGTTGAAAACACAATTGTTTGCATTGTTATTTAAGCCTAACATCTCATGCAGTGTTCTATTTTTTGATAGTGATAGGCATTCCATGAATATTGAGAGGACAAACCAAAGAATCAAATGCTTGTATAGCCACAGAGAAGTGTGATACTTTGAAGAAGACAACAATCCCCCATCACAAAGGATGCAAGTAGATTTGCAATTAAACCATGTGCTTATGCAATGCAACCCTTGTTAGAATTCTTTAGAATAACTGAGAAGGGGGGGGGGGGGTGTTGAATCAATTACCCAAGGTCTAAATGCCCTAATAATAATTTTTCACCAATTATAAGTGAGCCCATTAAACTATTCATCCTTCCAAGCTTAAATCAATCATCTTAGCAAGTTACAAAAAATCAATATGTAGGGATAAAACATGCAAGATCAACACATGACACAGTGATTTACGTGGAAACCCAATTTGAGAAAAATCACCAGTAACATGCTACTTAATTCTCACTCTTCTAAAGTGATGCCTTGTTAAAAGCCTACCTTGTTAAAGGCTTACAACACACTGTTAAATGTGACCTTGTTAGAGGGTTTCACCATACTGTTAGGAATGGGCCTTGTCAAAGGACTTTGGAACATTCAGTTGGAATGTCACCCTGTTAAAGGATTTACAATATGGCTATTAAACCAACCTAAGTCCATAGGGTTTAAATTAACTGTTACAATTGCTAGAGAGTAACAATAATGGCTTTTTGATCTGATACAACTTACAACATATCTTGTAGATTTCAGATCACACTTTAGTTCAATTCTTTGCTTGGATTTAATCACTTAAGCTCTGACAGCTTGTCATCTCAAGTTTCGTCTCCTTGAGTCTTCTTGCTCATCATACCAATGCAACCATATATGTGGTCATCTTATCGAAATAGAGTAACTATGCTCTCTTTATCCTTAGTACCTTCTTCAGCACTTCATGCTTTCATGCTTGACCTACTTCCTTTGCTTCGTGACCTTATGACTCCTTAAATAGAAATTTGGATTACCTTTTCTGCTCGATCCTCCCTCTCCAATTTTAGGGTTTCAAATAGATTAGGTAGGATACAATGTATCTACCCCATATCTTGCTCTTATCTAGAATCTTAGTCTAGAGTCCAGTTATATTCTCAAAAATGTTTTATATGGTGTTCTGTGCAACTAGCTCATCACTCTTATCTTCTATTTGATTCATAGAATTCTAGATAACTACCATGTCAGCTTAGATTTGGTGAGTCTTTGATTTTCAAAATAATGCAACAACTCTGCATTATTGGTTTACTGATGCTTGGCACCTTCTGTGTTACTCGACACTTGAATCATGCTTGACACCTGATCTTCACTCAGCACCTGTTCCTTGCTCGGCACCAGTTTCTTGCTCAACACCTGAAGATTGCTCGACACTTGATCTTTACTCGGCTCCTGAAGATCACTCGGCACAAGCTGAAGTTGAACTTGCTCAGCTTCAACTAAGAATTTTTTTGGCACTAACTAGCTTGCTCGGCTCTCTCTCTCTAATAATACTTAGTTAGACTTTACAAATGACTTAGTTAAACCCTTACAACTTTGATGTGTTTTAGTGTGCCCATTTTCTATGTCTTAGAGTATGACATCAATACACCATTTCATCAATAGCTTAGCTGATCCTTGTACTTCATTACAACATCATAACTTCAACTTTTCTCTAGGTACTCTAGTTACATCTTATTGATTGCCTCCTTCTTGTCAATCAATCAATTGATAGTATTTGGATCACTAAAGCAATTGTCATTCTTGCAAGTAGCAAGTTTGACATCAATGACAAAACAATGATTGAGAACATTCTTTACCAGTTCCATTACGTTTTATGTGAGATCTTTTCAATCATTTCCAATAAACCTATGCTAGATGCAACCTTAGGATAAATACAACCCTAGGTCAGGTTACCAAGCTTCAACAATTATCATCACTGAGAATATAATGAAACCTCAGATGTCATACAATTTCTACTAACATAGCAATCATAGGAATATGAATAGGACATCTATTCTAGTTTTGTCAAGATTAAATGTAAGCATTCAAAGAACAAGAAGCCATAATGACTAGAACATTTATCCCTTTTAGTGTAGCAAGTGAACATAAGCATCAGAGCATAAATGCTAGGATGACCAGAATGTTTCTTTTGTGCAGACACACTAGACACATGAGAGATCCTTCTTATGCTAAGTAATTGGTAAGTATTCTATCCATAATGACCCTTACATTTCTAAACTAAGATAGAAGTCTACTAGGAATACTTATAGTGACTCATAAGTTCACTTAGTAGGACGAGTATCAATACTTACTGTAGCATGAAGAGTTCACTCCAACAAACAAAGAGAAGAACCAACCTCATTGATTTACCCATATAAAAGGAATCGAGGTACACAGCTATCCAATATGAGATAGAAGCTCTTATAGTCAACCCTCCTTTTATATGAATGCTTCAAATCATTAGAACTAAACCAACCAATAGAAAACAAAGAAAAGATCATGCTCCCAGTCCTAGCTTCTCAAGTCAAAAGTGACATCATTGAGTTGTTCAAAGAGACATGATAAAGAAAAAACAAAGTAAACAAAGAAAAGCTTAGCATATCTCAAACAAGTTCATCATTTTGAGTTCAATTTCTATGTTATAGGATTAATGTCAAGTGTCCATGTGTAAAAAATCTATGAAAGAGATCTCTTCAGTAGGGTGACAATAGTAGATAGACACAGTTAGAACAACTGGTGACTAAAATCAAAGAGGAATCTTCAATAAGAAGAACCTTGGTAGGAATTGGGTGACAGTAGATAGACAGTTAGGACAACTCGTGACTGACGTGAGAGAGATCCTCCATGAGAGAAATCTCAAAGTAACACAAGTGATAGTAGGAAGACACAGTTAGAACAACTGGTGACTGATGTGAGAGATTTTCCATGAAGTGACACTAGCGACAATAGGTGGATGCAGTTAGAACAATTGGTCACTGATGTAAGAGATTTTCTATGACACTACAAGGGTCACCCCTAAGTTATGACAAGATTCAATTCATGGATACATGAGCAAAAACAACAAACGAAAGCAAAAAAGAAACTATACATGAGCCAGAAGATGCATTGTGAGATAAAGCATTTTGAACAAAAGGAGCCTATTTACCAAATTTTTACCTTCTTGGAAAAGATTCTTTTTTGCTACGATGATGCCTATTTGCTAGGTTTTCATCAATGGTACTTTTTTTTTCTATTTTTCAAATTAGTTGTATTTCTATCTCTTTTTTTTTTGAATTTTTGATTTTTTTTGGAATTACCAAAGCACCTATTTCTAGGTTTTCACCAAGGTAATGATTTTTTAAAGGACTTTTTGCAATTTTTAGCTTTTTTATAGGACATTTAAGTATATACAAAGAGCTTTTGAAATTAGATAAACTATAGAACTACTTCAGGTGACGAGTGTAGATAGGCTCTTTGACCACCTCTCCCTCGGCTATAGAAAGTTGGTAAGCACCAGATCTAAACACTACAATAAGTATGTATTGACCAAGCCAGTTGGCTTAAAACTTCCCTTTTTGTACTTATTGTTGTTAATTATTAGGGTTCTCTCTTAGAACGAGATCACCTAGATGGAAGTCACATTGCTTAACTTTCTTATTGTAGCTTTTGAACATATGTTGTTGATAAGCTCAAAGATGATCACACGCCACTTGTTGATGTTTATCTAACAATTCTAGCTCTTGAAGCTGAGATATTTTATATTCATGATGAGTAATAAGGCCCTTCATAGAGATTCTCAAAGTGGAAATCTCAACCTAAATTAGAAGCACAACATCCACTCCATATACTAAAGCAAAGAGTATTGTACCCATTGGAGCTGTGATACTTATTTTGTAAGCTGATAAAGTTGAATTAATCTGAAGGTGCCAGTCCCTGCCAAATTTTTTACCTGTGTGATGCAAGATCTTAATAATTACCTTGTTGGATGCTTCTACTTGACCATTACCCTGGGGGTAATAAATATAAGACTAGTATTGTGTGGTTCTAAACCTTTTGCACAACTCTGTAAGATCTTTGTTTTTAAACTATCCTCCATTGTCAGTAATAATGTGGGAAGGTATACCATACCTACATATGATGTAATTCATGATGAAAAAAGATAAAATTTTTCCATTTTCTATGGAGAGAGGGATTGCCTCTACCTATAGCGATAATGATGAACTTATGTCCATTTGAAGAGGATGGGTGAATCTAACCCACAAGATCAAAGGCCCATTGTTAGAATGGCCACAATTTGATAGATGGAATTAGACCTCTAGCTAGAGCATGAATCATATTCCCATGGAGTTGGCATTTTTTGAAGGACTTAGCATATTTGATTACCTCTTTCTCCATATTTGGCCAACAATAACCAACTCTAATAAGCTTACGAGCTAGTGTCAATCCAGTAGAGTGAGATCTACAAATACCCTCATGTACATCTATTAATGCACATTTGGAGTCATCAAGTTCTAGACACCTAAGAAGTGTTCTGTCGAGACCTCTCCTAAACAAGTCATCGACAATAATGACATACCATGAAGAATTAGGGATAAGGTGACATTTTTCATTCTAAGTTAGATTGTTTGGGATGATTTGGTCATGCAAGTAAGAGTAAATGTGGTGGTAGTGGGATGAGTCATGTCCTACAATAGAATAGATCATCCAATATTTGGGAGAATCATAGGCAAGGTAGAGTAATGTTTCCACTAGGAACTCATGTCAAAGATAATTTTTTGGCATCTATAATAAGGAAACAAGAGTAGCCATGGCATCAACCACTTTATTGTCTACCCAAATAACTTGTTGGAAAGTGATATGAGAAAAGTATTTCTTTACGTCATCCACCATGCATTCATAAGGAATTAATTTCTCATCCTTTTTTTGATATACATTGTTGACCTCATTGATTATAAGCTATGAATCACCAAAAATGTTCAATTGATCCACTTTCTATTCAAATGCAATCTTCATGCCATTAATAAGAGCTTCATACCCTGTGATATTGTTTATACAAGGAAATAGAATCTTGTATGTCTTAGGCAATGAATACCTCTATGGTGTTATGAATAGTAGCCCAACACCGAATCCCTATTGTGTGAAGGAACTGTCAAAGAACATCATTCAAGTCTAGTGTGTAATCATTAGAATTGATTTACTAGAGAAATCGATGTTTAGTGGGAGAAGACTTTTCATTGGTACTTTTGCTAACTAATCAACAATCACTTGTACTTTGATAGCCTTTCATTCAACATACTGAATGTCAAACTCACTTAGTATCATGACCCACTTAGCCAACCTTCCTATTAGAGCTGCCTTGCTAAGTAAGTACTTTAGTGGACCAATTTTAGCAACTAGTCATGTAGTATGGGTAAGCACATAGTGTCTCAACTTTTGGGAAGAAAAGAAAGAAAGCCTTCTTAATGATGCTATAACTCATTTCATAAGAAATTAGCACGTGACTCAGATAGTAGATAGCTCTTTCCTTGTTATCATTGTTTTCTTGTGCTAGCAAGATACCCAAATATGTCTTTGTTGCTGAGATGTATAAATGAGAGGCTTTCCATAGATAGGAGGCATCAAGATCAATGTATTAGCAAGGTATTGCTTTATCTATGTTAAACTCTAATTGCATTCTTGGTTCCAGTTATATTTCACCCCTTTATGCAGAGTCTTGGAAAAAAGTTTGTGACCTATTTGCCAGTTGTGAATTGAATCTGTGAATGGATTGAAGTCTTCCTTGTAAGCCCCTCATCTAATTAATATTATGAGGTGGAGGAATATCCATGATTTCTTAAACTTTCTTTGGATTGACCTTAATTCCTTTTTTGGCATAATGTACCCAAACAATTTCCTAGATGTTACACCAAATGCACATTTCTTGGGATTAAGTCTCAGACTGAATTTTTCCATGAGATACAAGATAGGTCCCAAATATTGAATGTGAGTGTTGTCTTTTGTTCTCTTAACCAAGGTATCATCAACATAGTCCTCCATGGTCTTATGCATCATGTCATGGAAAATTGTAGTAACTACCCTCTGATATGTAGCACTAGCATTTTTCAAGCCAAATGGTATCATGTTCTAACAAAAGGTTCCCCATGCATAAGTGAAACCTATCTTTTCCTTATGTTCTAATGCAATTTTGATATGATTATAACTAGAAAATCTATCCATGAGTGAGTACATTTCATATCTTGTTGTCATGTCCATTATCATATCAATGTTAGGGAATGGAAAATCATCCTTCGAACATGCTAAGTTTAGATCTTGGAAATCTATATACACACTAATTGATTTATAATGCTTGGAGACTAGAATTTTTTTTGATATCCATTCAACACAATCAATAGCTTAGATGAAACTAGCTTTCAAAAGCTTTTCCAATTTAGCTTTGATGATAAATGTGACATGAGGATGCATTTTTATGAGTTTTTGTTTGACTGGTTTAACTTGTGGTGCAATAGACAAGTGATGCATTATGAGATCAAGATCTAATCCTAGCATGTCTGAGTATGTGCATGCATATTTTATCTTTTTCTTTTGGAAGAAGGCAATAAATTCTTCTTTGTCTTCTAGAGATAGCGACTGTGCAAGATGTATCATGTGAGGTTGTTCCTCTATTCCTAGATTGATTGACTATGTTAGCTCTATCAACACTGATGATCTTTCCTAAAAATGAATAGGAAGTGCATCAAATATCTCATTTGTAGGCACCTCAGAGAGGTTTTCACCCTTGGATATGTCTTTTATTTTTAATTTTTTAGGCTTTGACACTGCCACAATGTGGTTTTCACCATCAGACCTTTTTCTTTTTTCTTTTTGATTGTATGACTAAGATATCTGATCTCAGCTTCAATCATATTGATGCTTTATTTTCTAGTGCAAGATGTTACAAGTTTGACACTATTTAAGTAACAAGCAAGAGCATAATCATTCTAGAATGTAAGGATTTTGTTAGATGTATTGGAATTCTAGTCTATGAGCTTAAGATAGGTGAGTGAAATAGATGTGGTAGGTGTTGGTGTTTTAAAACTACTGAGCAATAGAAAACCTCAATACCAAAAGGATAATACTGATGCAACCTAAGGATTAGCTATTTCCTATATTCAATTACACATTCAAACCATTTGGATCCAACATTAACAAAACCAAGAATGGTTTCCTTCTCTTTAGGCTCTACAAGACCAAGGTGGGTATACCTAAGAGATGACTCAATATGACTATTGCTATATGAAAACTATCTTAGTTTCATTTTGATTCTCATCCTTAATCCATAATCATATAGCTAATTGTGACATTTAAATATAATACATCCCATATAACAGATTTGGTCATAATATCTTCTGTAGATCTGCAAGTATTCTTTGCAACAATGGCTAACTAAGGCTAGCATATTTCATGCAAACAAGTATTGACCAACTTTGAAGATCTTTAGGAAATAAAAGTAAAATTGATTGTAAATTTTGCATTTGATACCCATTTATGATCTATTTCTCTTCCAGCTAAATCAATTTGATCAGTGCCTAATCCAATAGGGTTCAAAGTCCACTACAAATCTATAGATCTAATTTGTTGCATTGCAATAAAATATTATTAGTAGTTCTTACTGGAATCCATCATTTACAACATCCTTCTCATTACTATAGTAACCTTATCAAATTCATCAAAGCATTTACTCAATTCATTGAACTAATAGGAGTGATGAAAAGATATACATCATAAAGGATTGCATCCAATTGCACAAGTTTTACTCATACAACATCAAGATAACTAAGTAACTAAAAGGAAACAAAATTCAAAAAAGAACTGATATGAGGAGAGCTCATAATTTGTATTCATTTTCTTTGAAAATTGTATACACTTTGCAGTAAACTCAGAATGACCATAGGAAGAAACATAGAGATCATTCTATATTAATGTATTCCCATAAAATTATAGAGAAAATACATCATAAAGCTTGTTCAAATTACTTGGACCGAAAAAATAGACTAAGTATGACTAAAAGCATTAGCCATCGGGCCATCCCATTGCCTTGAAAACTCATATATATAGATATGAGTTGCAATAAGAAAAGGGAAAATGTGATTGACAGGTGTGCTTCAAAATATTCTTACATACACCTATCATAAGAAAATAGAAAGTGAATAACAGAAAGAATGATACATTGAAAACTCTTTCATGGGTCCCTTTTTATTATTTCTTCTGGAAAGACAAAAAGCACTATGATCAGATTCTTTTATCAACAACAGGGGTGACTTCTATTTTTGTACCTTATTCTTCCTTATCATCCTCCATCTCATCATCTCCTACCATCTACTCTACAGACAATTTTTTCTCTCTCCACTCATTGTAGGCAATGTCATCCGGCCAATCAAAACTTAGGACCTCTCTTTGTATAGTTATTAAGGAATTTGCAATTGCCTCCATATTCACAAGATTTTTTCTAATGGTTTTGTAACTGCACCTTTACCAGCTCTTCATTTTTCATTTCACATAATATATGGCTTGGTTCATTTATAACTTTATTCATTATTTTACAAAATACTTCATCCAACTCCTTCCATTCTTCCTTTTCCTTCACTTTCTCAATTGTCTTTAGAGCACAAGGAAATAAATCAAATTTCTCTGTAAAATACTTGGAAAAAAAATAGTTAATCTTCTTTGGAAGGAATCTTGTTTATCATCAAAACCTTGTAATTTATTTAATAGATCAAAAATATTTTCTATTTGATGACAGGTTAGCTGGATAACAGATATACACATAGAAGTGATATCTTCATTTCTTTCTTTCCATTTTTGTACAATGGGTCTGAATATAGCTTCATTTCCTTTTAACTCATCCCTCATAGCTACAATCCTTGCTATTAAATCAAAAAATGATTGCCATTCAATTCTGTCCACTAAATACATGATACCCTGCCTTAATTTTTCTTCATATTGATTATTAAGTTCGACATGTAATGCATATAACTTATTTTTCTCCTCTTCAAAATCCTCTATAGTATATAACTGAGCCCTTTCTAGGGTATCTAGTATCTCAATAATTGGTGTTGATTAAAAGGCTCCGTAAGTGGTCGTGGGCGGTATACAATCATGGGTTTACTAGATCCTCCTAATTTTCTTTTCTTGAGAATCTTCTCCATTTGAGTCACTTTATTTTCTAATGATTGTATTTGCATACCCCTCTCCTCATATGCTTTTAGAACTTCTTCAAACCTAGCATTGGGTTGGGAAAATCTATCTTCTTCTTGGCCAGAAACTACGCTACCAAATTTTGGCATCTCTGATGCCATTCCCATTATTTATTTACTACCTACTTCACTAGCCCTGAACACTGTCAATGCACTAGTATGCTTTACAGTGGAAATCTCATGCATTTTGGTATTGTTCTTTTTTTACATAGACCAAATAACAAGGGCTTGGTGGTCATCACTAAACTTGACTCCTCTATGAGCTTGTAATATCTCTTCCTCGGTCCTTAATTGAACATCCTTTTATTTTCTTATTGAGTAAAAAATAATGGCATTCACTATATCCCATTTTGGTAGAAGGACTCCTAATTGTTTAACTATCTGTCTCCTAGCTTTAGGTGTAAATTGAGCAAAGTCATTCAA
Source organism: Cupressus sempervirens (assembly GCA_028749045.1). Lineage (NCBI taxonomy): Eukaryota > Viridiplantae > Streptophyta > Pinopsida > Cupressales > Cupressaceae > Cupressus > Cupressus sempervirens. Next base: position 159,773,609 of record CM053789.1, read on the forward strand.
AAATTTAGAAATTTACCTCTTCCTTAATATCAAATTTAGGTTTGTCTGGTTGTTTTGGCTTTATCTTTTCACAAGTTTTCTCAAAATTTTCCATGTTTAATCTCCACAAAAATTGAGAAAAAGCCCTAGATTTTACAAAATTCTCATCATTAATAAATTTCTCTAAAGCCTGGGCAACTATGGGATCAATCTCTTTACCTTGATAATCAGCCATAGTGAGATCCAATGAAGGTGCAGGTGGTTCTTGAGGCTCTCCAATCTCCAAATCTATGGAAGTAACAATTACATCTCCCTCTCCACCAATTTGTCTAAGCTGCTCCCTTAGAGATGTTTCATCATCAATTCTAATTGGGGATTGGCTTGGGGAATATTGCTCCACTTGGGAAGAAGACCCTTGCTTTGATCTTTATCTTTTTGGAGCATTGGGTACAGATGGGCTTCTTGGGTCTGGTCTCTATTGAACAGGAACTTGTTGCACATTCTGGATCATCACATATCCTACCCTTTTCTACAAGGTATATTGGCCAGGGGCCACTACATTTCTATTGTTGATCCTCCTTTGCACCTCTGTAGCCTTGTCTGGATATGTCTCAACGTACATGGCCTTCTTCTCATTCATAGTTTGGATAATAACAACAAAATTATTCATTAATGCTTGCATCTTGGCTCCCCAATATTTTTTATCTTTCAATGGGTCATAATGGGGGTCAAAAGCATTAATAAATTCTAGGGTCTTGCTGAATACTATCCATTTCTCCTTTCTCAGTTCTTGTTCTTGCAAAGTAAAAATATTTCTAATCACATCCTTTGGATAGTAAACTTTTTGCACCACGCGAGAAGCTTTCACCCTCTCTCTTAAGAGGTCATAGAATCCTTCAGTATCAATAAATTTGGCATGAGATTTTTCCATGTTATATCTATCTAGAAACAAATTCAAGTGCTTCCACCCTTTTGTCACAAAGACAAAATCATATACCACAATAACAATTGGAAAAAAGGTACCCTTCTTAGGCAACTCCCTCTCCTCTATAGTGCCTATTTGCCATAACAACTCAGCTATTCTTATCTTCAAGGGAACATGAAATGGAAGCACATGTGGCTTCCCCGAAAAACCATATACTCTTATTACAGTTAAAACACTATAAGGGATTATATCCCCCCAATTATGACTAACCAATAGTCCTTGTGCATGGTCCTTAGGTCTGACTAATTCTAACAGTGCTTGTGGAATTTTGGGGTTGTCCCGTTTCAATAGTAATCTAAGCTTTGATGCAAAGTATCTATCAAATCTCACATAACTGGCATTTGTAGCCTCTAAAGTCATATCCACACTCCAAAGCTGCACTAGATTCCTTTCTCCATCCCTAGTTATTTCCAACTCCATGCCCTTGGAGAAAAAGGTAAAGCATACATACATAAGAAATGAATACCAATAGAATGGTTTATCCACTTTTCCTCATGCTATCCCCAACAAACCATTGTGAATTTCTTTCGCAAGAAAAGTAGCAAAATCTAGCATAGTGCTCATCCCGAATTGAAGGGTTTGAGCCATAACAAGGACAATTGAGCTTGGGATTTGGTTAGCTTTATCCATCCCAAAAATTTTGCAAAGAGAAAAATATAATGCCTAAGCCCTAAGGTTAAAATGTCTTCTCAGTAATGGCTCTGGGGTGCTGGTAGTAATCATAGACAAAGTACCAATTTTACTAGCATGTTCTTGAAATGGCCCTGTCCTTAAGTAAATCCTTTGTGCATCATACCTAGCTTGAAGGTCATCTAGATCTTGATTTCATGGATGACGTGGTTAGGGTTGAGGTTGAAAACCTCACTAATCAGTTCAGGGTAGACCCGAAAAAGATTCACTCCTGCATGATTCTTTACTCACCTTGTAATTGGATCATATTTTTTTGGCTAAATCCATCAACAAATCACTATCAAAGAAAACTATGGGGACAGTTAATTTCCCAATATCAAACTCCCAGACATTGCTCATAGGGGTATCCAATTTTCATTCTAAAAACCACTTTTTGAACAACTCCAAACCCCCCAAGGAAACTTGGGCATGTCTTACCCAATTTGCTTTATCATAGAAACCTTTTGCTATAGTTACCCTAGGGTGTTTTGGAATGAGCTCCCTCCCCTTAGTTATTTCATGTATTGATAAAGGGAATTGTTCAAGAAAATCATCATGTACAAAACATTTCAAATAATTTGTTTGTCCAGTAAACTCTTTTCGGGGAGGCATTTTGAATAAACCCTAGAAATTTTATAACAACATATACTTGATTTTCAAAGAGTCACAGAGTACTTACCTACTAAAATTTTCACTTCTACACTGTGTGATTTCCTCTACAACTTATTGGATCTCTAGATAAAATTTTAGTGCCTTGGCTATGAAAATTTTGTATGCTTTGATGTTCTTTTTGCACTTTGGTGATTCATTAATGATGAGATTGTGAGTTCTTTTCATGCATTGAAATCACATGAATGAACTTTGCACCATATTTACTCTCAGTAACCATTACCTCCAAATTGCACCTAGATTTGAATCCTATTCATAGATTTTCATCAGATCAGATGGCTTTAGTTTGAAAAAGAAATGACCTTTATGGTTTGAAAATAAGGCCACGTGTCACAATACCACTTACCCACATTCCTTAAATTTCTTGCACCTTAGAATTGTGGGGAAGTGCTACTCGTTGATCAAGATAAGATCAACGATCAAATTGGTTTACAATTGAACAAAGTCCAGCCAACTATGTTGACGAGGAGGAAGGCTTTATATGAGTTTGTGCCTCTTGACAACTTCCACACCAGTGGGTCCCACATCTTCTTCTGAGCAAGTAGGTTCTTGACATCATTCCTTCCACGTGTCAAGCTGGCACATTCTTTCTTTCCTTATTAGATGAGCATCTTCAAATTACGGGCCTGCGCTAACCCTTGATCTTTAAAAGTTCTATGGTTGATAAAGCTTCACTCCCATCTAGCAGACCAGCTTCTTCAGTGGCACATCTGGCAGTACATATCAGCGATAATCTTATAGCGTGGCACACCACAACATACTAGAGATTCTTGACCCCACCTTTCTATGTGTCAAAAAATTGCTTGAAAATGTGGGCTTGTGCTAGCCTTTGATCTTTGATAGATCAACAACCATAGAATCATGTGTCTTAAATACTACTTCAACTGAATTGATGAATAAAATACTACCCTCCAGTCCAACTCATCTGACATTTTCCATGGAAGACATCTCAATCATCATCCTTGGAAATGGTGGGCCCATTCTGTCAGATTGTGCTACATGTCCTATTTATGTATCCCTACATTATTTAATTCTTGAGCACCTTCTTCTTGTAGGAAAGTGCTAGCCCTTGATTTAAAAGAAATCAATGGTTAACAAATGTTGGTGATAAAAGAATACCTCTATTAGTAACTCAACCAATGACATTGCAGGAATTCTAGAATGTGCATGAAAAGTACTAACGAGTCTACAAAAGGTTCTGATAACTTATGACTCATTACAAACTTTACAACTCACTGAGACTTAAAAAGGGCAAGGGCTATGTGTCATCAAATCACATCCCTACATTATTTAAAGAACTTTCACCTCAAAATTGTGGGAATGAGATGCCCATTGATCTAAACAAGATCAACGATCATATAAACTTTGTATCATCAGTTTCTTAATAAAATGATCGAGCAATTTGTAGGCAAAGGATGAACACCTAAGGTTTAAACAAGATTTTAATGAAGTCATGCTTGTGCAAGCCCCTCCTTGGGGTAAAAGTAATATGCCTTAAGAGCATTTTTTGAAATATTATTTTCGAGGGTTTTCAAGACTAAGGTAAAATGTAATAAGGCACTAGGGTTTTCAAATTTAGGGTGTCTCAACTGATTGCTTTGATGTCAAAAGTTGAGAAACTAATAAGATTCCAACAACACAGAGGCTAGGACATGAACTAGGGTAGTTTAAGAAATTTGAGAAATAGAACGAGCAAACCCTAAATTGCATAATATAATGACCCCAAATGATTTTTTCAAAATTTTCTTTGTACTATGAGGATTGGACCAATAGTAGGTTCGATTGCATTCATAGTATAATCATCAAATGCTCAAACAAGCAATTTAAGACCTAGAGTGACTTCGTCCTCAAATGTGTTTGAATGCCTCTAAGTTCTAATGTCATTAATCAAAGACTCAATGATACTAGTTCGAAAAGACACATTTGACCTAACCCTAGACGCTTCACCTACTTTGAGGAGATTTTCATAGACATGAACTTGATCTATGTCATTATCTATAGTTTCTTCTAAGAGAGAGTCAAATTTATATTCTTGAGAATCTATGCTACATGGTGACAGACTGTAGAATTCCCCAACAGTGACAGGGACAAATTCTCCTTCATCATCTAGATTTTTACAATGGTACTCAATGAATTAAGCATGACTAGACTCTCCTTGTTCTTGTTGGGTATGTTGTGAATCAATAGTATCATCAGAAGAAACACTATCGCCATCCATAGTGCTGAAATGTGGTACAAAATCATCTAGTTCAACAAAGAGTTTAGGAAGATCATCAAAAATGTGATAAGGATAAGGATCCTCATTATCAACATTGTCTTCATGGTCATCAAACTTAGCTTGTGACTCATTTTTAGATGAATTCCTAGGTTCTGGTACAAATTTGTTAATCCTTAGAAGGAAGGGAATCTTCTTGAAACCTAGACCAGATGTATCTTGATTCCTCCTAGTTGTCTCTTTGACAAGATCAATTAGACCATTTTTGTTGCATCCAATAGGACCAGTTCCATTGTAGCCAAAGTGTTTCATGAGTTTAAGACTTGGACTATACTTTTTAGGAGTAATTTCACGAGACTATTTTGTGAGGTCAACTAGAGTTTCCTCTTTGTAGATCCATACAAAAATGGCTCTATTTTCACTTTCTTCCTTGAGAGGGATAGTATCTTTGACAAATGTACCATTGTACTTGGTTTGAGGTGTCAAGACAAAAGGTCTCTTCACTTTAGATGGTCTCCCATAATGATGGGAGACTCAGGAAGAGATGTCAATGACAAAAATGGTTCTATGTGATAGTCACCCATTCTAGTTTTGTTTAGCTTGAGTGACTGCTCAATTTTCTTTAGCTTGTTATCATGATGGTCTATAGACTCCCTATTAGTAGGCACAAATTTTTTAGTAGACTTTAGCATGTTATAGGTATAGCTTATTGGAATTCTTTAGAATAACTTGGGGGGGGGGGGGGTGGTGAATTAGTTATTCAAGGGCTAGATGTATAAATAGAACTTTATCTAAGCTTAGTGAACCCATAAAACATTCATACCCATGCATGCATCCATTAGGATAATGTAGTTATTAAAAAATTGTAGGTTATTGTCAAATCAACTTGCAAAAATGTATAGCATGAAACATAATAGATTCATCAACACACTTGACACAGTGATTTACATGGAAACCAAATTTGGGAAAAACCACTAGTAACATGCTACTCTTTTCACTCTTCTGAAGTGATACCCTATGAAAGGCCAACCTTGTTAAATGTTACATTACACACTATTAAATTTTACCTAGTTAAAGGATTTTAATCACCCTATTAGAAGTGAGCCTTGTTAGAGGACTTTAGACCATTCACTTGGAATGCCACCTAATTAAAGGATTTACAAATGACTATTAGGTCAACCTTAATCCAAAGGATTTACCCTAGATTGATACAATTATTAGAGAGTAACAATAGAGCTTTGATTTGATACAACTTACAACTTCTTTTGTAGATTATAGATCACCATTCAATCCTCAATTCTTCTTGGCCTTCATACATTGCAATTCTGAGAGCTTGTTCACCCTTCAAGCATTCATCTTCTTAAGCCTTCTTCCTTAGCACACCAATGCAATCACCTTTTACATCACTTGATGAAGAAGAGTCCTTGACTTCCTATCTTCTTTTGATTCTCGCATCCAACTCTCTTACTTCATGATTAGCTATTCCTATAAATAGGAAATTAAGATACTTTCCTACTTATTTTTCATCATCCATTTTAGAGTTCAGATGTTAGGTAGGATACAATGTATCTACCCCATATTCCATCTTTCTTCTAGAAACTTCTCCTAGAATCATCTTTGAATTTACATAAAAATGATTTACCTTAAATTCTATGCCACCAGCTCATCATCCTTATCTTCCACCTAGTTCACAAATTTGAATAAAACAAACTTGTCAACTTAGATCAAAAAATCTTCTATCTTTTAAATAATATAGTAGCTCAACATTATCAACCTTCTGATGCTTGACACATACTATGTTACTCGGTATCAATTATGAAATCATTTAGCATCAAGAAAATCTTATTAATGCTTGACATCAACTAAAATTTACTCAACATCAACTATTTTTCTTGGTATCCACTAGAATTTGCTTTTACTTAGCTCTAACTAACTTTCTGCTTAGCTTGAACTAACTTTTCTTGGCACCTACTATCGACTCGGTCAAGCTTGGTAGACAAATTTTGTGTAAATTTTTCTTCTAAAATTTCTAAGTGTAACCAACCTTTGTAACCTTAAATATATTATTAATACATCATGTCATCACTATCTTAACTAATCCTTGTACTTCATTATATAATTATAACTCAACCTTTGTTCTAGATGCTATTGTTACCTCTTATTGATCAAATCCTCTTCATAAATCAACTAAGTGATGGTACTTGTATCTTATAAGCAATTGTCTTACTATAAAATAGCAAGCTTGACATTAGTGACAAAATAATGATTGAAACACATATTCTTCTTCAACAATCTCCCTCTTTCAATAATCTTTCTTAGCAATGATCTTTTCAATCAGATCTCAACAATCTCCCTCTTTGGCATTGATAGCAAACCAAATTGATCAACTAAGTCAATCAAATGATGAACATCTTGTTCAATCAAACTGAGTAGGTTAAAACAATAAGACAATACCAAAAAAAAAGAAAACTTGTATCAAAATTTCTCCCTTTATCAACAACTTCCATCTTTTGATTAGGTTAGAAAACTCCTTATGAATCCCTCTGAGTTATTTTATGTATCTCCCTCTTACTAGGTAGATTAAGATTTCTTCCTCTTTCTTACTTTTTTCTCTATCTCCCTCATCTCTCTTGTTCTCCTCTAATAAAAAACATTAACAATTATCTCCCTTTGATACACTTTCTCTAATGATGATCAATCTAATGTTCTTTTCTCCTTTCTGATCAATAGAATATCTCCCTATCATTTTTGGCTTTTGATCAATATCTCCTTATCTAATTTGGCTCTTGATCAGTAGAATATCTCCCTCTTTGAAAACAATGCAAAAGACATATCATCTTTTGATCTTAAACATGCAGATATAGGCTTTTGTAGTTTCTTCAATTTCTCCCTTTGTCACCTTTCTTGTGATTATTTTGAAGTTTCAACACTTTAATTACTTTAGGATGCTCCTAAAGTAAGATCCTCTACATCAATGTGTAACATATGAATATAAGCTTGTTTGATGTAGGACAATCTTCTTGATACATAGATATCCTTTGATAGGGGTATCACCCCTAATTTACCTCTTAGATACACATGAGAATCCTTAGGTATTGGTTTTGTGAAGATATCAACAATTTGCTCTTTTGTGTTAACATATTCCATCTTGGCCTCTTTATCTTGAACTAACTCTCTCAAGTAATGATACTTGATTGCGATGTGCTTTGTCTTTCTATGCATTACTAGATTCTTTGATATATTGATAGCACTTGTATTATCACAATAAAGTATCACTGAATCTATGATCTCTTCCTTCATTCCTCTAAGTAGCTACTTGATCCATACAATGTTTGTGCAATTTATAGTAGCAACAACATATTCAACTTTAGTAGTAGATTGTGAGGTGTAGTTTTGTTTCTTACTAGCCCATGTAACTATTCTCTTGCCTAAGAAAAATGCTCCTCCATTGGTGCTTTTTTTGTCATCTATGTTTCCAACCTAGTCAACATCAGTATAGGCTTTCAATTCAAACCTTTCATTTTTCTTATAGTATAGAATAAAGTCTTCTGTTCCTTTCAGATATCTCATTATTCTCTTTAAATATATTAAATGATTCTCTTTGGGATTTATAGATAATCTTTCAACTATCCCTACAGATAATGCAATATCAGGTCTACTATGTACTACATATTGTAATTTTCCAACCATAGACTTGTACATTGTTTGGTTTACTTCAGCAAGATCATCATTCTTTGACAACCTGTGTCCTGTCACCATAGGTGTACTTATTGGGTTAGAATCCTCCAATCCAAAGGTTTTGAATAGTTCCTTTACATACTTGGATTGAGTGATGTATATACCATATTTCATCTGATATACTTGCAAACCCACAAAGAACTTGATCTCTCCAAACATAGACATTTCAAATTCTAGTTTCATCTGATTTGCAAAATCTTTACATAGAGCATTTTGACCACCAAATATGATATTATAAAAAAAAATTTTAGATAACAAAATACCTTTTCCTTTTTCTGTATTTATGTACAAATTTTTGTTATCATTAGTCCTTTCAAATCCAATGTTCACAAGATACTTATGAAGTCTCTCATACCACACTCTTGGTGCTTGTTTCAAACCATATAGATCCTTATGTAGTCTACATACCACATCCTTATTGTTAATATCAACAAATCCTTCTAGCTGTTCTATGTAAAATTCTTCCTCTAATATGCCATTTAGAAATGTAAATTTAACATCCATATAATAAATTTTGAAACCTTTGTATGCAACATAGGCAAGTAAAGTTCTTACTCCTTTCAATCTAGCAACAATGAAAAATGTCTCTCCATATTCAATTGCTTCTTCTTGTGCATATCCCTTGAAAACTAATCTTGCTTTGTTCCTTGTGACTTCACCATTTTCATCTAGCTTGTTTCTAAATACTCACTTAGTACCAATCACATTTTTGTCTTCTGGTCTAGGAAGTAGACTCCATGTTTTTTTCTTCTCAATTTGTTCAATCTCTTCTTCCATGGGTTTGTACCAGTCAACATCTTCTAATGCATATTTTACTAATTTGAGCTCCTTCATGCTCAAAAAACATGATTCGCTTCTCAATCTATTTCTTTTTATTATTTTCCATCTTTATCTCTAATGATTTGATTAGCAGGATGATGTCTTTTAACATATTTGGACAATCTTGGCTTAGGCTTTATTTCTACATTTTGGATTTTAGCTTCAGAATCATTATGTACATCTCTTTTAGGTATTTTAGCATCTCTTTCATGTACACAAACTTCAAAATCAAAATGTGCATCTACTTCATTTTGTAACTCAACATCTGAATGCAACTCAGTTCCTAAGTACAACTCAACACTCATAGGATGTGACTTAACAGTCATTGTAACTTGCTATTGATTTGTAACTTGATTTGCAACATCTTCTTTAGCAAGAATTCCTTCATAAAAGTATATAAATTATTTGTACTCTTCTAGCCTTTTCATAGGTTTAGCCTCATGTACTTTTGTATATTCATCAAAATTCACATTTACACTTTCCACAATTTGTTAGTATTAGTATTCAAACACTTATAAGCTTTACTTTTTTCTAGAGTATCCAAGGAATATACCTTCTTCAATTTTTACATCAAGTTTACCTTTCCTAACATCTTTAAGAATGTAACACTTTCTTTCAAATACCTTAAAGTATTTTACATTGGGTGAGTATCCATAGCATAGTTCAAAAGGTGATAAATGAGTACCTTTCTTGACTTGCACATGGTTCAAGGTATAGATAGTTGTGCTTATAAATTCTCTCCAATATTTCGAATCAACATTATTCTCCATCACAAGTGTTCTAGCATAGTCCATTATAGACCTATTTCTTCTTTCATCAATCCCATTTTGTGGAGGGGTTCTGGTAGAAAATGTCTATCTTTTGATTCCTCTATCATTGCAAAACATCTTAAACTTATTTGATGTGAATTCTCCTCTATCAAATCTCAAATATTTTAGACCTTTACCTATTTCTTTCTCAAATTTTGCTAAGTACCACTTAAACATTTGAAAAGCATCAAATTTTTATTTAAAAAATATAACTATCGTCATCCTAGAATAATCATCAACAAATAACTTTATGTACTTATCTCCATTGTAGCTTTGTACTTCAATTAGTCCACACAAGTCAGTATGAAAAATCTCTAGTATTTCTTTGGAGGTATAAGTTTTACTCTTAAAACTTGACTTTGTCATTTTGCCTAGTTGACATTGTTTGCACACTACATTATCAGGCTTCGTTAACTTAGGATAACCTCTAACTTTCTTCATGTTGTTGATATTAACCAAGTTATCAAAATTAACATGACATAACTATTGTCACTTAAGTTTGCACCCTTGTCTAGGGCCTATGCGCGAGGACAACCTAGTGAAACATGGAAACAACCTCCAAGCTGTGGGACTTGAACTGTGAGGTTGAGTCTCTGGAGAAGGCCAGCTTCCTCTTACTATCAGAGCACATCTAACTACTCTTAGAAGAAAAAGGGGAAGAAAGAGATGCAGAAAACAACTCTACCCTACCTAAACTACGGAGGTGATGCACCAAAATAGAGTGTTCAGACCCATTTCTGCCCATGTATGCGCTATTGAACCAGAATGAAACTAAGGATATACACATACAGACTTGTTTTGATCTAATAACCACATGCAAATTAGGAAACCAAACTAAATAACACAAGAAAAGAGGAATCTCACTCATATATTACCCAATAGGCAAAAAATAGATATAGTATGTAGGCTATAGATCTCAACAATACACCAATGAGAGGCAAAAAGGGATGCATATATACATTAATGGCTGAAGGAGATAAAACAGAGGATCATTCAGTTTAGAGGCATAGGGAATGTTACACTGAGAGTTGTAGAGCAATATCAGAGAAATCAGAAAAGAGTCAACCTTAAGAAAAGGTTACAAATTGCCTTTATAGTTCAGGCATAACTGAGGAAATTGGCTCTACATTAACTGCTCAACTACTGCCATCGAACCCCAAAAATATTCGATCAAAGATCACACTCGAGCATGGTTCTGAAGTACAAAATTAGAAATTTGACTAAAGGAATGCCTCGAGTAGACAGAAGCGGCACCAATGAATGATCCTGACACAGTAGATGGATCGACTGAGATGGTGGAGTGTTTCCCTATGCCTTGCATTCATTTTTGGTAGGTCAAAATTGATCGCGAAGATCAGATCGCAAGATAACATCGATCATCTTTGCTTCTTGGTTCATGAATCCGTCAAAGTCAAAAAGTCAACTAGGCTATATAAACTAGTTGAGCCAATCATCTCTCTTTATTCTGCCACCTAAGGAGTCCTTCCACAGTTGACCACCTTTATCAAACTAACTGTGCCACCTTTCAGACTATTATTACTCACCGTGATCGCCAACTGCTAACCATCAAAGGTTAACAACCAACCTTGGTCTGCCAGTGAGCCACGTGTCGAAAAATTGCTATGTTGCAAACATATACATCACGCAACTTCTTCATAGCGAGATGACACCTGCCATCGATCTCTACAAATCTGATGATTGGGAAGACTCGTCATGTGTCATACTTGCTTCACCTCGAGCCATCATATATGGCGCCACTTCAGCGGCTGCACCACCCCAAATGACACTTGGCGATACTGATTGGTGTACCCTATTGCAATTGAGCCTCGCTGACACATGGCAAAAGGGCACCATGTTGCTATGGTAAAGATCGTGGAACTTCACCATGGTGACATGGCGCCATTTGTTGATTTGCCTTGATCTGATGGCAAGCAAGATGGATATTGCCCTCAGTGTGTCAATGAATGGAAACTGGCCACGTATCGCCGTCTGTATCTCCTGCACCTCCAAACTTGGACCCACGAGGACACGTGTCCTCCAGGTGCCATGTCGCTAACATAAAACTCGAGCGGATTACCCATAGTGCGATGGTGCTTGTCGTCGATCTCTACAGATCTGACGGTGGAGATCTTAACCCTTTCATGCACTGGCGACGCTGACTGTACTCTGACCTGGCACACGTGGTTGCTCCCTATTGGATTAACGAAACACAACTTTGGTCTGACAAAGCACCAACCTACAGGGTTCATACCGCTTGACCCTACCAAGGGACATGTGGCACCCAGGTGCTATGTCGCTATTGTAAATCTCGCACAGCTTCCTCATAGCATGATGGTACCCATCGTAGATCTTCCTTAGATCTGATGGCCAAAAAACCTCGTACCCTGCACATCATCCCCTCTAAAAATTGTTGGGCTTGTGAAACGCTGTATTCTAACACGTACACTTGGCACCCCCCTATTGGTCATTTGAAATGCTGACCTGGTAGATCCAAGACTTGACCCCATGGAGTGGCCACATGTCGGCTAGGTGCCATGTCACCATGAGAAAATCAAGGTCAAATTCCTATAGCGCCATAGCGCCTAGCCGATGACATGTCCTCTGATTTGCACATGGCTCCTTCTGATTCACCACCATGGCGCTAGGCTTCTGACTATACAGGTGAAGTATAATTGGGACCCAACTGCTTGCCTGAAGTTCTTGCCGCTGATGTTTTCTGTCGCCATAGACCCTGTTGCTGATACTGGGACTCACCGTAAAACATCTTCCGACCGGCCGGGCGCTATGTCGCTAATTGAAAATTCACAATTTTTTTTTTAGTGCCATGGCACCTTGCCATCTTTTGGGCTTTTCGGCCCACAATAAAACTTTTTTGACCCGTGCCATCCTCTGCCCTGTAAGCTGGACCCACCGGACATGCGTCGACTAGACGCTATGTCGCCATTGTAACTCTCACACAACTTCATCATAGCGAGATGGCACCAACCGTTGATCGGCCTTGATCTGACAGTAGAGAACTTGTGAGGTGCAAAAATATCATAAGGTTCAAAACTTAGGTAATTTTAATATCTTTGTGGGTATTAAAATATTAGTAATCGGGGAGGTGACCATTGGGCAGGGTAACATTTGAATTTTGAAACTTGGCGGGGCGAACAAAATGTGGTAACATTCTGGCGACTCATAGGGGGCATGAGCTTGCTTGATGCATGAGACCAGTGGCCTGTAAAATCCATTGGGCTACAGAGTCAGAAAATAAGACAGAATCTGGGGGTTATGTAACCCTAACCCTACCATGAAAGGCCAAAAAATGAAACTCTAGTCTCTAAAACCTGGAAATAGAAGACTCAAAACTGCCAAAAATTCGAAAGGCTGGCAACTCCCAGAGATAACCATGTGTCCATGCACTTATTGAAAGTAGGAAACAACAAAAGGGAATCTAAACTGATATGTACATGGTTTCACAAAACTTTAGAAACAAGGCTTCAGATAGATCCCATTGACTAGAATAGGTAGTATCTCACCATTTGGCCTACTCAGCTGGAATGCATTGGCCTGCTTGTAATCGAAGATTAGATAAGGGCCACTCCACAATGCATCAAACTTAGAATGTCTTCCTGGTTTTGCCCTATCAGCATCCCATTTGAGGACTAAATCCCCTTCTTTGAAAGTTCTAACCCTAGCTTTCTTATCAAAACTCCTTTTCATCTGCTGCTGATGTAACTCCAAGGTCTTCATAGATTTATCTCTTTTTTCCTCTAGCTCCATCAGCTCTGCCATCCTTACTGACATGGCACTATCTTCAATCAATTCTAGCTAATGAGCCAACTCCAAGGATGGGAACTCCAATGAGATTGGAAGTCTGGCTTCTCTACCATATACTAGCACAAAAGGTGAATTCCCAACAAACCTCTTGGGTGTTATCCTATCAGTCCACAGAGCAGTTCTTAATTTCTTATGCCAGACCCTCTGATTGTCTTCTATTGTCCTCTTTATGATTCTAATCAGATTCTTGTTGGAAGACTCAGCCAAACCATTACCCTGGGGATAGTAATTTGATGACGTGCTCAGGTAGATGTTGTGATCCATTTCCCACCCACAAATCTAGGTCCCAAAAAAAGACTTAGCATTGTCTGAGATGATGGTAGAAGGAGCACCAAACCGAGACACAATCCCATTAAGGAATTCAACAACTGATGGTTCTGTAGCATCCTTCAAGGCAACTGCCTCTGTCCACCTAGTGAAGTAATCAGTGGTAGCCAAAATCCATTTATAACCTACACTAGATGGAGGATTAATAGGGCCTATAAAATCCAACCCCCACTGGGTAAAGGGCTGATCCACCTGAATAGGACAGAGGGGGAGGGCTGCAAGCCTCCGTTTGCCTGAGAAGAAAGAGTACTTCTCACACCTTCTCACATATCCATAACAATCATGAAACAAAGATGGCCAATAATAACCAGCCCTCATGATCTTCATAGCAGTTGTTCTTGTAGAGAAATGGCCACCATTAGGGCCATCATGAAGTTTCTTAACCATCCTCTTAGCCTGATCCTCTTGGATGCATCTCAACAGGAGACCTTGAATCAAGGATTCATACTTGGCTACATTATTGGTGCAACTGAATTGGAGCCTAAAGGAGAAGTAGTATCTTATTTGTGTAGGAGAGACCAACATAACACCAGCCCCTGACCCATTTCTATTCCTTGAGCCTTCAAAGTACATACTCCATATTCCATTTATATCATCATTAGTCCCAACAAGATTAGTAACTTGAGCATCTTTCTCTATTATGCAATATGTACTAAGGCTTGTCTCAAGAGTCTCTGACATAGGCTCAAACTGATATGCATTTGCCCACTCATCCAAGAAGAAATCAAGAATCTCTGCTATGGAAGTGACAGGCTCATTTACTATGTCATTTTCATCCATCTCTAGAATAGGGCAATTCATGTTGCTGGAATTGGGGGTGTAAGATTCAGTGTGATGAAGGGCTTGAGGTTCTGCTCTAATTGAGGCATTGGCTCCATATCTGGTCTTAAATGACATATATGACCAATCAGCAGATATGAATCCACCAATCTGAGCAGTGAAGTCTCTTGAAAGATAGATGGCAAAATAGGGCTTGACTTCAGCAATAGATATATCTTAAATCATAGTGCAACTAGGGCATGCATGTAGGGCCATCTCCACATTCTGAAGGATACCTACAGTTTTGACAATACTACCATCTAATTGTAACACATCTATAACAATGGGCTCATATTTCATTCCTAAAGCATCATCAACACACTTGGGCATTACTGAGCTACTAGCCCCTGAATCTATCATGCAATTGTGGACTAACTTGCCTCCTATAATCAGAGAAACATAGAATGGATGAGGTCTAACCATTTTATTTTTCTCCACATCCCCTGCTGGTTGTACTAGATTTGTGGCATTCTCCATGATAGATGGCTGATCCTTGAGTTCAATCTTCTCTAATTCTTGCTGCAACATCCTCTTCTACATTGGTATGGTAGCAACAACATCCCACATGGAGATATTCACATTGGTCTTCTTCATTTGCTCTACCACACTGAAAGGTGCATTAGGAACTTTGGTAGAAACTTTGGGAGCTGCACTTATAAGAGGTTGAGATGGGGCAACATAAGGATCACTTGCATATTTCTTTCTAGAATCTTGCTTTTGCTGTTGTGAAGTACTTGTTTGTTCATTTGCTGTTTGTATATGAGGTGTAGCACTTGAAGTTGAGGCCTGCTTAGGAGAAGGAGGGGCAACATGTTCCATAGCTCTCTTCCTGCTTCTTTTGTTATGAGCAACGAAATCCTGGTTTACATTACAATGCTCCCCAACCTGATGATTCATGAAAGAGCAATCATCACGTCCTTGAATATATGAGGCCTCCTTGGGATGATCCTCCTTGTATGATCACTTTGTTGTAGGTTCTTGGACAGTTAGGGCCATATAAGATTTTGCCTTCTGGCACATGCAATAGGTATAAGAATAGTTGCAAGAAGGACATAAATCTTGATCTTGGGCTAAGTTATTTTGAGGGACTATAGCTCTGTTCTGATTTGAGCTTGAAGCAGAAGCATGAATATTTTGCCTACCCTGATCAAAGGAGCTATTCCACTGATTAGGAAGCCTACCACCACTTGGAGCTTAATATTGCAGTTGGGCAAGCTTGCCAATTTGATCTTGCTACCTTTCTAAGGCCACCACCTTGTTACTCATTTTTTGTATCATAGAGAGACTATCCTCTAATCTCTCCCCCTGGTCCTTCAACTCCCTCCCCTGCTCTTGCAATTTTTTATCCAGGGTCTTCTCTCTTTTATCTACATTCAGCACTAGACCTTGGAGCATTTCTTTGAGCTAATCTATCCCATTTGAGGATGTAGAAGCTTGAGGGACTGGAGTAAGGGTTTGTGATGTAGAAGTTGTAGGAAGAGGGGCCATTGCTGGTTGGTGGTTAGGAACATTAGGAAAGAAAGGCATAGGGGGCCTTGGAGCAAACTTTCCTCCTTGTATTAGGATGTTCTCAGCTTTTATGGCTATCTCATAGGCATTAGGCAAGGTATCTCCTCCCATAGTTTGGATTGTAGTGGCAATATCACTGTTAAAAGCTCTAAGGTAATGCAAGAAGGCATTACCAGGGGTAGGTTTCACTACAGTAGGTATTCTATCCCATGTCTTTTGGAATCTATAATTAAAATCAGTCATACACTCATGGGGGGCTCTTTTTATTGTAGTCAACTGCTCTAATAGTGACAGATGGTCACTTCTATCCTCATAATGTTTGCATAATCCTGCTCCTAGTTCATCCCAATTAGTTATAGAACCATGAGCTAAGCCTCTATACCACTGTAATGCTTTTCCTTTTAAAGATGAGGCTAGAAGTTTGACAACAACATCATCCTTTGTAATACCATGAATATTACAGACATTTTCTACTTCTTGGATATGCTCTAAAGGGGAGATGGAAGTTTCACCAGTAAAATCAGGTATACTTTTTAGTATAGATACTGGTATATCATGCCTTTGGGCTATCAATAGAGGACTCCCACCATTAAAGGTGGCAAAAGCATGAACTCTTGGCTATGCCATGTAAACAAGTGTTCTATTGATGAATGTTGATGGCAATCTAGGCTGAGTTCAAATAGTAGGAGGAGTAGAGACAGACCTTACAGGTATATTAACTGTTACTACACCCCTAACTGGTGATAATGAAGTTCTAGTCCTCCTTCTTCTAGGATTTGAAAGAGAAAGCTCCTGATATTAAAATTTACCTCTAGAAGATGCCCTTGTTTCAGCTCTAGGCATGAATTTCTGTAACTTTGGCCTGGAACCAAATTTGTTGATGTTCAGAGTCGCCAAGTATTTTGAAGAATCAACCTCTTGAAGGCTTGAATACTGAAGCCAGCACTAGCTCTTCAGTATTAATCTTGAAACTCTTTCCTCTTTGACACCAGTAGACTTTAAATCTTTGCTTGATCTTGTTGTTGTGGTCCCACCGAGCATGCCAAAAACTGTTGTCACTTAGGTTTGCACCCTTGTCTAAGGCCTATGCATGAGGACAACCTAGTGAAACATGGAAACAACCTCCAATCTGTGGGACTTGAAGTGTGAGGTTGAGTCTCTGGAGAAGGCCGACTTCCTCTTACTATCAGGGTGCACCTAACTACTCTTGAAAGAAAAAGGGGAAGAAAGAGATGCAGAAAACAACTCTACCCTACCTAAACTATGGAGGTGATGCACCAAAATAGAGTGTTCAGACCCATTTCTGCCCATGTATGCGCTATTGAACCAGAATGAAACTAAGGATATACACATACAGACATGTTTTGATCTAATAACCGCATGCAGATCAGGAAACCAAACTAAATAACACAAGGAAAGAGGAATCTCACTCATATATTACCCAGTAGGCAAAAAATAGATACAGTATGTAGGCTATAGATCTTAACAATACACCAATGAGAGGCAAAAAGGGATGCACATACACATTAATGGCTGAAGGAGATAAAATAGAGGATCATTCAGTTCAGAGGCACAGGGAATGTTACACTGAGAGTTGTAGAGCAATATCAGAGAAATCAAAAAAAAGTCAACCTTAAGAAAAGGTTACAAAATTGCCTTTATAGTTCAGGCATAACTGAGGAAATTGGCTCTGCATTAATTGCTCAATTACTACCATCGAACCCCAAAAATATCTGATCAAAGATCACACTCGAGCATAGTTCTGAAGTACAAAATTAGATATTCAATTGAAGGAATGCCTCGAGTAGACAGAAGCAACACCAATGAATGATCCTGACATAGTAGATGGATCGACTAAGATGGTGAAGTGTTTCCCTATGCCTTGCATTCATTTCTGGTAGGTCAGAATTGATCGTGAAGATCAGATTGCAAGATAACATCGATCATCTTTGCTTTCTGGTTCATGAATTCGTCAAAGTCAAAAAGTCAACGAAGCTATATAAACCAGCTGGGCCAATCATCTCTCCTTATTCTGCCACTTGGGGAGTCCTTCTATGGTTGACCACCTTTATCAGACTAACCATGCCACCTTTCAGACTGTTATTATTCATCGTGACCGCCAGTCGCTAATCGTCAACCGTCAACAGCCAACCCTGGTCTGCTAGTGAGCCACGTGTCGACAAATTGCTATGTCACCAACATATACATTGTGCAACTTCTTCATAGTGAGATGATGCCTACCGTCGATCTCTGTAGATCTGACGATTGCAAAGACTCGTCATGTGTCATACTTGCTTCACCTCAGGCCATCATATTTGGTGCCACTTCAGCGACTGCGCCACCCCAAATGACACCTGGTGATACTGACTGGCATACCCTTTTGCAACTGGGCCCTGCTGACATGTGGAAAAAGGGTGCCATGTCGCTATGGTAAAGATCGTGCAATTTCACCATGGCGACATGCCGCCATCCGTTGATTTGCCTTGATCCGACGGAAAGCAAGATGGATATTGCCCTTAGCACATCAATGAATGGAAATCGGCCACGTATCGTCATCTGTATCTCCTGTGCCTCCAAACCTGGACCCACAAGGACACGTGTCCTCCAGGCACCGTGTCACTAACATAAAAATTGAGCAACTTACCTATAGCGCGACGGTGCCTGCCGTCGATCTCTACAGATCCGACGATGGAGATCTTAACCCTTTCATGCACTGGTGATGCTGACTGTACTTTGACCTAGCACATGTGGTTGCTCCCCATTGGATTAACAAAACACAACTTTGGTTTGACAAAGAACCAACCTGAAAGGTTCATATCGCTTGACCCTACTGAGGGACACGTGGCGCCCAGGTGCTATGTTGCTATTGTAAATCTTGCGCAACTTCCTCATAGTGCGATGGCGCCCATCGTAGATATTCCTTAGATCTGACGGCTAGAAAACCTCGTACCCTACACATCATCCCCTCTAAAAATCACTGGGCCCATGAAACACTATATTCTGACATGTACACTTGGCACCCCCCTGTTGGTCATTTGAAATGTCTACCTGGCAGATCCAAGACTCGACCCCACGGAGTGGCCACGTGTCAGCTAGGCGCCATGTCGCTATGAGAAAATTGAGGTCAAATTCCTATAGTGCCATAGTGCCCAACCGATGACATATCCTTTGATTTACACGTGGCTCCTTCTGATTCACCACCATGGTGTTGGGCTTTTGACTATACAGGTGAAGTACAATTGGGACCCAACTGCTTGCCTGAAGTTCCTACTGTTGATGTTTTCTGTCGCCGTAGACCCTGCCACTGATACTTGGACTCATTATAAAACATCTTTCGATCGGCCGGGCGCTATGTCGCTAACCAAAACTTCATGAATTTTCTATTAGCGCCATGGTGCCTTGCCATCTTTTGGGCTTTTCGGCCTGCGATAAAACTTTTCTAACCCGCGCCATCCTCTATTCTGTAAGCTGGAGCCACCGGACACGTGTCGACCAAATGCTATGTTTCCATCGTAACTCTCACACAACTTCATCATAGTGAGATGGCATCGACCGTCGATCGGCCTTGATCTAACGACAGAGAACTTGCAAGGTGCCAAAATATCATAAGGTTCAAAACTTAGGTAATTTTAATATCTCTGTGGGTATTAAAATATTAGTAATCAGGGAGGTGACCATTGGGCGGGGTAACATTCAAATTTTGAAACTTGGCGGGGTGAACAAAATGTGGTAACAATAACCTTTTGTGCCATAGCCATATATCATCAAATTTTACAAAAAGACAAGTAGCATCCTCTGTATCAAGATAGAATAGATTACATATATCATAGAAATCTTGTTTTCAAATTCAACCTTGCATCCCAAATTGTTTAGTTGTGACACACTCAACAAATTATAGTTTAATCCTTCAACATAGTAAGCATTGTCAGATGAAATCTTATTTGTGAGTTTGATGGAATCTTTTCCTTTTATCAAACATGGTTCATCATTACCAAATCTTACACTATTTTCATCATAATAATTTAATGTACCGAACATACTTTTTTCTCCAATCATATGATGTGAGCATCCACTATCAATGATTATCTATTTTTTTTTCACACAAATCACAAGTGCAGTTACCTCATCTTCATTAGATTCATCTTTCATTGCAACATACACCACTTCATCATCATGTTCATTAGAATCATCCCTTGTTTCTTCTTTAGTAATGTAGCATAACTTCTTGCCTTTATCTTTGTAATCTTTGCTATCATCTTCTCTTCTATTTTTGTACTTGACACCACCTCTGTAGTTCTTTTTCCATGTACATCTTGAAACAATATGACCAACCTCATTGAAATTGAAACAAATGATAGGTAACTTACCTTTGAACTTGCCTTTACCTTTGTGGAACCTTCTTGTTAGAAGTACTTATAGTTGTTTAACATCTTCTTTATCTGTATCACTGTCACTAGATACATATTTTATATTTCTCTTCCTCTTCATCTTCATCGTTTGCCTTTTCTCATTAGAATCCTTCAATAACAACTTTGCTTTGGAAGCAGATTCAAGAATCTTAGGTTTGTAATTCTCATAGTTAGATAGCTCAAAAGCAATGAGTCTACCTACCAGACCTTCAAGGGTTAGATCATTTCCTAGAATACATCTCAATTCTTGAATTATAGAAATTCTAATAGCATAAATAGGTAGTAGTGTTCTCAAAAATTTTCTTATCACAATATCATCATCTATTTGACTAGTAGCTCCTTTTATTGCACTGACAACTTCTTTTATCCTAGCAACATATTGAGAAATATTTTCACCTTCTTTCATTCTCATATCATCAAGCTTACTTTTGTGACTTTTAGATTTGGCTCTTTGAATATTTTTGTCTCCTTCATATATAGTGTCTACAACATCCCACATTTTCTTTGCAATGTCATAGCCTTTGATATTATCAAATTTGGCATAGCTTAGGGCAGAGGAAATTTCCAACATTGCCTAGTTGTGTTCCTTCTTCTTCTTAATATTTGCAGTAGTTGGCACACCAATCGGATCAACATGCTTAGTGGTAATGGTAGATTGTGCATGATCTCCAAGTCCTCCAAAGTGTAGCTTCATCAAACTTTTTCCATACAAGAAATTTATCTGTATTAAGCTTGGGTACATTTTTTTTGATATCTTGACCTTGTACTTCTAGTACCTTCAAAATACTCCTTTTAAGAAGATGACTCTCATACCAATTTTTGGAATTCTTTATAATAACTAAGAGGGGGGAGGGGTGAATTAGTTATTCAAGGTGTAGATATATAAATAAAACTTTCTCTTAGCTTAGTGAACCTATAAAACATTCATGCTCATGCATGCATCCATAGGATAATGCGGTTACTAAAAACTTGTAGGTTACTATCAAATCAACTTGCAAAAGCATGAAAAAAAATTTCATCAACATATTTGACATAGTGATTTACGTGGCAACCCAATTTGAGAAAAATCACCAGTAACATGCTACTCTTTTCACTCTTCTGAAGTGATGCTCTGTGAAAGGCCAACCCTGTTAAAGGTTATAATACATGCTATTAAATGTGACATGGTTAAAGGATTTCAATCACCCTATTAGGAGTGAGATTTGTTAGAAGAGTTTAGGCCATTCACTTGGAATGCCACCTGATTATAGGATTTACAAATGACTATTAGGTCAAC
This sequence comes from Cupressus sempervirens, assembly GCA_028749045.1. NCBI lineage: Eukaryota > Viridiplantae > Streptophyta > Pinopsida > Cupressales > Cupressaceae > Cupressus > Cupressus sempervirens. The sequence goes on from CM053789.1 coordinate 159,795,654, forward strand.
CTTAATCCAAAGGATTTACCCTAGATTGATAAAATTGTTAGAGATTAAGAGTACAACTTTGATCTCATATAACTTACAACTTTTGTAGATTACAAATCACTATTCAGTCCTCAATTCTTCTTGGCCTTCATATATTGTGGTTCTAATAGCTTATTCACCCTTCAAGCATTCATCTTCTTAAGTCTTCTTTCTTAGCACACCAATGTAGTCACCTTTTAGGTCACTTGATGAAGCAGAGTCCTTGACATCCTATTTTCTTTTGATTCTCACATCCAATTCTCTTACTTCATGGCCAATTATTCCTATAAATAGAAAATTATGATACTTTTCCTCTTATTTTTCATCATCTAGTTTAGGGTTCAGATGCATTAGGTAGGATACAATGTATCTACCCTATATTCCATCTTTCTTCTAGAAAATTCTCCTAGAATCCTCTTTTAATTCACCTAAAAATGGTTTACCTTAAATTATTTGCCACCAACTCATCATCCTTATCTTCCACTTGGTTCACAAATTTTAAGAAGACAAACTTGCCAGCTCATATTTAACGAATCATCTATCTTTTAAATAATGTAGCACCTCAACATTATCAACCTTCTGATGCTTGGCACATACTACATTGCTTGACATCAATTTTGAAATCATTCGACATCAACTAAAGTTTACTGATGCTTGACATCAACTAAACTTTACTCAACATCAACAATTTTGTTTGGCATCCACTAGAATTTTCTTTTACTCAGATCCAAATGACTTTTTGCTCAACTTCTACTGACTTTTCTCAGCACCTACTATCCACTCATTCAAGCTTGGCAGAAAAACTTTGTGTAACTTATTCTTCTAAAATTTCTAAGTGTAACCAACCTTTGTAACCTTAAGTAGATTATCAATACATCATATCATCACTATCTTAACTGATCCTTGTACTTCATTACATAATCATGACTCAACCTTTCCTCTAGGTGTTATTGTTACCTCTTATTGGTCAAATCCTCTTCATCAATCAACTAAGTGATAGTACTTGTATGTTATAAGAAATTTTCTTACCCAAAAATAATAGATTTGAGATCAGTGATAAAATAATGATTGAAACACATAGTCTTCTTCAACAATCTCCCTCTTTTAATAATCTTTCTCAGTAATGATCTTTCCAATCAGATGTCAACATAGCTAGTTCTTCTAGGTATGGTGACTTTAGAGTCATGAAACGGGAAATTTACACATTGATGGTAAGTGGAAGGCATAGTTCGCATCTCATGTATCCATGGTCTTTTCTAGCAGAATATTGTAAGCTAAGGGAATTTCCAAGACTTGACAAGTGACATCCCTTTTGACAAGATCAACCCAGAGAGGCAGAAAAATAAGAGCCAAGGATTTGTGCTCAAATTCATCATACACTTTGATAGTTATCTTGCAATGATGGTCAATGGAATCTTCAGAATAGTCGAATTATCTGAGTAGAGCACTAGAGATAATATTTAAACCAACTCCATTATCAATAAGCATACGCTGGACATGTTTTTGGTGTATCATTACCTTAATGTGTAGAGGTTAATTATGCAGATGACTCAATGAATTTTTGTCCTCCTCAAAGAAGGACATGCAATAAGGTGAGGTTAGATGACCTACCATAGATTGGAACTTCTCAAGATCAAGATCTTGAGATACTTTTTCCTCAGTGAGGGCTTTGTCAAGAATTTTCCTATGAGCAAGCGAGATTTTGAGTAGTTCAAAGATCATTATTTGAGCATTTTTTTGTTGTAACTAATTGAGGATACTATAGCTAGTAGCCATAGAAGTTGTGATTTTTGTTCCTTTCCTGGATGGACTAGCAAGAGGTTTGTCTTTGTGTTGTTCTAACTCAAGAGTAGAAGGTATAGGACCTTTGAGTACTAACTTGGTGTGAGAACATGTAATAACATTGACACAAGTTTGTGATAATTCATCATTAGATGTTTTGGAAGTAGGACCTCTTAAGACAAATGGTGTCTTAGGTTTAGTTTTGTCTTGTTTGTCCTTGATGGTGATAATATCACAATACTTAACATCCACCAGTTCAACCAAATGGACTATCTCATTATCATCATTACAGTACGTATAGTTGATCTTGTTATGAGATTTTTGTTTTGAGTTTTGTCCTTTTTCATAGTAAGGGAATGGCTCCTTGAAAGCCTTGTTATCAAAGTTCTTGTTATGTCCATCCACAACAATGTCACCATCATTGATTAGTTTTTGAACTTTGTGACACAAGTTAATGTAGTTGCTAGTTTTGTGACCTTTGTTTTGGTGATATTTACAAAATTTGATCTCATTCCACCATGGTGGTTGTGGTTGTGGATCTTAAGGTGAGAGTTATCCAATGGAGAAATGAGCTTGTCTTGCAGCAAGTTCTTGTAGACCACATCCAAAGGTTCAACAAAAGGCATAAATTCTCGTTTAGGGTATGTGACCCAAGATGAGTTCCTTAGTTTGTTTCCAGATGTCTTGTTGTCAGAAGGAGGTTTCTCAACATTCTTGGATGCTTTGTGATTATCTATAAGATTAAAAGTTTCCTTAGCAAGTTTAGGACTAATGTTGTCAACAAATCCATCATGCACAACCTCTTGATTTTCATTCACATACTTGGACTTGTTCTTATTAGAGGTTGACCCTTGTTTGGTGTCCTTCTGAAGGGTTATTCACCCTTTTGACCATGAATTCCTCCATCCAAATATCTTGTGTGACCATGTGTATGAAGGTATGTGGACCTTGAAGTTGAACTCTATACCCAAAATCAGGCAAGAGATTATCCATAAAGATATCAAGTTTCTCTATTTCTGGGATTTTTCATGAGTATTTGGTGTAAATTTGTCTCAATCTTTGAAGGAATGTGAGGAAAGGTTCCCCAAATTTCTATTTAAGGTTGCACAAAGCTCAAATATTAACCACATTTTTTTATGTTGTGATAGTACTATTGGAAAAATAGGTTAGCAATATCATCAAATGTTTTGATACTATTGGCAATAGTGAAAACCACTCCATAGCCTGGCCACGTAGACTTCTTGGGAATAGATGCATGAGATATGTCTGATTATGCACAAATTCCATAGACAAGGCACTAAATTCTCACAAATGATCTTAGGTTTCAATGGTTCCAAAGTATTTATTGTACTTAGGTAACTCAACTCCTCTTAGAAAAAGAGGCATGTCTATACTCTTGTCAAAAGAAAATGGACAAAGAGCATCTAAGGTGTATGTTTTTGTATTTTTTTTTTTATCACACATCATTTGGGCTAACTCTTCTTACATGAGCTTTAGTTTTTTTTTCAATTTGAAAGTTTTAATTTCCTCTTCAAGTGTAATGATAGTTTCAATGTTAAAGTGATTAGGTAGCTTGGCTCCCTCTTGGGAAAGTTTGAGAAAATATTTCTCTTTCTCTTTGTTAAGCAAGATTTCCATGACTTTCTGGAAGTTTTTCTCCTTACGATATTTTTCAATATGTTCATGAAGTATTTCTACCTCTTCTTCAGTCTCATCAGTAAAAGGAGGTTCCTTACATCATTAATTCCTATGTTGATCTTGGTCTCTACTATGTTCTCCATGTTCGAGTTCTTGATCAACCATTATAGCAATGTGATAAGTTTTAGTGTATCTTGGTTGGAAAGGTCCTTTGAATGAGAATTCAGATGTGTTGTTTGGAGACATATAACCTTTGCTAGTTTTAGGATCCTCTTGATACAAGGGGTTCCTAGTTTGGTGTAAGTTTATGGAAAACATTCTTTGAATCTGAGGTGATCTGACAGGTGAAGGAGGTCGTGAAGACTCCTCACTAGATGAACTAGAGATGGACAATGTATAAACTAGAAAGTGACCTCTCCCACAATTACAAACCCTAGCTCTACCTTATTGTTAGCCATATTATGAGTCAACCTATTTTGAACTTTTCCTAAACTACTCAACTAGTCATCGAAGCTTTTTATTGTCACTTTATGTTCTATTGACCATTGAAAACATTGTATAAAGTCTCCTAAAGCTTCCTATTATTCCTTGTGTTTATCCAAACCTCTTTGAACCACTTTGAAAATTGGTTCAAAGTAGTTCAAAGTAGTTCAATCAAAGGTTTTTATGCTGACCTCTATTTTCTATAGGTAATTCATGCGAGACTACAAAGTGTTCTTTTGAACTACTTCAAACCCCTTTGAATCTTGGTTTGAAGAAGTTCAAAGTGATTCTATAACTAAGGTTCTCTGGCAAAAATTGATTGTGGATTGGTGAAGCCACCATTTTCATGTGGCATAAGTTACCACATTAGGAGGTAATAATTCAAAAGAATGCATTAATTTCAAGCATGGGAAAATGCCATCATGACTTAAAGTGGGAGATTTTTTCACTAAAAGGAAGGATTGGGTGTTAGAAAAAGTTAATCATTGTCAGTACAAATACAAAGGGAAGTATTTAATAAAAGGTCACATCTAAAGATTTTAAACGTGTGAGCCTAGCCACAGTTGATCTATCATGAGTGCCTCATTATGAGGTTGTACTTTTACATGTATGTTCTCTTTCCCTTAAAAAAGTTCATAGTTTTTTCCTTTTGTTTATCATGCGAAAGGGAGATTTGAAGAAGGAGCTACTAAGGGACAAGAAAAGAGGTTATTTTTCTTGGCAAGATATAGGTGAGAACACAAAAAAACATTCTTTTTGTTCTACTGTCTGTATGCATTTCAAAATAGAATTAGTTTGAGCCTTGCTTTCCTCGTTTAAGATGAAATTTGTGTTACATTTCTTTGGGAATGTGTCAAGTTTGGAGTGCAAGAGACCTATTATTTATTATAGAAATTTAGAAGGTGTTAGGCTAGAAAGGTTATAATCAAATTTTCTTGAGTAGATGAATTGAATGGTTTTATGGAAATTTTCACTAGTGGTCCGATTGAAGCCATAGCTTTCCCTCCTACCATATTAAGCCCTAAATTACTCCAAATTTGTATTCACCATTATGATGTAAGGAGTAAAATTTTCCTAAATAAAGATGGAGAACCTATGCTATCAATATCTAGCGAAACTATTGCCTCAGTGTTGCATCTACTACAAAGTACATTCACTGCATTTTCTCCCATCCAATCCCTTGCTAAATACAAGAAACCCCAAGAGAATAGAATAACATCCTAGCCAAGAATTGGATAATAACTAATTATGGTGAAGGGTCAAGGCTACCCAAGATAGTCACAAAAGACCACCTTAAACCCCATATTCATGATCTTGTAGTGCTATTACACCGAGTTAAGGGTTCAATCGATGTTCTCCTTTTTGAAGAATAGATGTTTCGTTATGTTGAGATTATTTTTAAGGGGGAACAATGGATGGATTGGGCTGAAATAATTGCTAGCTCATTAAGAACACAACTTAAACATGTTAAGGAATCTAAGAAGAATTTCTACATGGCCTCTTATCTTACATACTTCATTGCTTATGTTAGTAATCTCACTTCCCTAATCCATGAGATTTGGAGGAAATAATAATCTATTGATATTGTCCCCTACTTCAAAGATATAAAGTGTTAGAAAATTTTAGAAAGGTACACAGTGTATTGGTAGAAAGTGTACATTTATCTCTGAAAAGGGCATTCATGCCCAAGATATCCTCAGAAGCCTAAAAATTGATTCAAAACTATGGTAGCTATTACATATAGTTCCCTAAGTTCACCTATTTAAGAGTAGGTGGGTCTGAGGATGGACCAACGAGGCCACCACATTATGCACTTGACTGTTTTGTTTTAGCTAAAGTCAATAGGCCATTATTTTCTATCATTAAGGATAATCTACCACAAGAGAATTGGGAGTTGTTGTTTCCTATCAAACTTTGATCTTTGACTTGTAGTAGCATGATCAATACTTCAGTCATAGGAAGTAATTTTCTCAATTTTGGTTTTGGATGTACCAAGGAAGAAGGGATTTTGATAGTAAAGGATTTCCAGCTTAGGATCTTGGTCTGAAGGGTCAGTTATCCACAATCCCACACATGGAGGACTTATGGTAGCACTGCAAAAATGAAGAAGAAGTGTTAAAAGGGACCACTCAAGATTAACACTTCAACAAATCAATTCCCCCAAATTGAAATTTCAATTGGAAGGAATAGTTGAAGATGGTTTAGACATTGTTGAGCCTAGGTGGGAGGAAGCCAGTAAGTTGAGGTGATTAGAAGTGGATTAGAATTAGGAAGAAGAGGATGATATAAATCTAAGAACTAGATCCATTGCCACCCATAAGATAATTGGCTAAGGAGGCAGAGCATGAAAGTAGTCAATAAACCGTCTCCAAAGATGGTTTCTTTTTTTGGACCACTGACCTCTGACATCCAAGTTTCATCTCCTATTGTAGGTGGTGTGTCAAACCTTGGCAAGTAGAAAAAGATGCCAACACCCATATAGAACATGACTCCTTGAACCAGATCTCAAACTAAGTCTAAAGCCCTCATGCAACAAGAAGTTCAGAAGGAAAAGATGCTAACCCAAGGATAGGATTTGGGTGATGGTCTTGGTTTTTAAGACAATCCTGATGGTGATGTGTAATTTATTAAAGATCCTAGGGTAGACCAACCTAAATTCATGACTCCTACTTAGGATACTCAAGAAATCTCTACTAATCTTGTTGTCCCTCTTGGTTATCTAGCTCAGTCAGTAAGAAAAGAAATTTGCAACTAATATGTACACCTATAAAAGACATTGTAACAAAATATGCAACATGTGGCTCCAAAGTTAAAAAGCTAAAAATTGATGTCCATTTAATTAAAGACCTAGTGACTGGGAAAATCACAACAAAATTGGCCACATATATGCAAAAATCTAAATCTGGAGAAATTAATAGTGAAGGCTTCAAAGTTACTTTAGTTGAACTTGGGACCATCAATAGAAATACAAGCAATAACTTCTTTAAGGTTTTTGCTGATCATATGTTAACCCAGTTAGAAAAATATAGTAGGAGAAAAAGGAACTCAAAGCCTTAGTGGTGACCATGGCTACTTATATCAATTCACTGATGAATCTCAGGGACCTACCAGTTGTTCAAACCCCTCAATCTTTTGATCCTGATTCTATAGATAGTCAATAACTAGTAAAATAGATGCAAAAGGGAAATCTACTCTTGGATGTAATGCAAGATTGCGTGAATTCCATTATCAAGGAAGGTAATAACTTTATCCTAGAATTCACCACTATGTATGATAAAAGGGAATCACTCTTGGGAGAGATTCAAACTCTTATTCTAGGGTAGGAAACCAAATGGACTTGGTGTCAAGCTATTGCATTTCAGGTGACTGAAGTTGAAAAATTTGGAGTTCTTAAGTTTTTAAGTGAGAAACCTATGAAAATTGTGGATTCCTGTATGTTGTTCATCATGAAAAATAACATGGGATAGAAAGAATTGATCTATAAAGAAGCTATTAAAAAAATGCAATCCATCGAAAGAAAGATTGTTGGGTAGTATGCGGAGCTTCTTAAACATATGAATATAGTAAATCCTACAAGAATTCTATAGTTTGATGATGGCAACATGGATTCTAAAGAATTAACAAAAAGCTTCAAGGATGCTATTGCAAAGATTAAGAACAACGACTCGCCTACTGCTAGTGATTTCACCACACTAGGAAATATTGAATCCATGTAAGGTCTAAACATGAACCTCATGCTGTGACAAAGCTTGAAGATCAAAGAATTCGAATGGTAGAAAGATGCTTGTAGGAATAAGCTACTAAGTTTGAAGAACCCACATTCCCATGTGATGCAAGAATTCATGAACACCTTCAGAAGCTAGAAATTTGTATCTCAAACTATGGGCAAAGAGAAAAAGGCCAACGATGAAGTCTGATCGAGATAGTTACTTCCAGTCATGTTTTAGGCAACTGTTTTAAAAACTATTTTTTCTTCTTATTGTTACTATTTAAAGCCAAATGGCTAGGCTTTAATGGAGGCCTTTCAGATATGTAATGAAACTATAAATGCTGGGGTATGGAACTAATTAGGGGTTAGAATAGAAAGCTAGAAAATACTCTGATAAATAGATACTTTTACATAACAATAGACAAATAACATATATATATTTACTTTTTGAATGACTATACACAAGAAAGAAGTTTCAATATATATATATATATATATATACACACCACCTTTGATCTCACTTTAAAACTTGGTGTTTGAAGTGCTTAAATCATTGTTACTTTGTGAACATTTAATTTATCGTTTGAAGATATTTGTTGCTATTTCTTCTGTAGTTTATGCTGATCAATTTTCTTGAATGATTATTATGAATTTTTTGTATCATCCTTTCTTTGAATAAATGGTTATGATAAAAATATTGTGAGTTCTTTTATCTTTATTGTATGAACAAATTATCACCTTAGTACCTAGGAGTATGTGAGAGTCCTTATGCGCTTTTTGGAAAAAGTGCAAAATTGGTTTTTGATTCATTGATAAATCTTTTAAAGGAAGTTGTACCTATAAATAAAGAGAGAAAATAAATAACATGAATTTTTCTCAGCTATTGTGAACATTTTTGTACTTTCCAAGTCTTGGGCATAGAGCAAATTATCGTTGTGTAATTAGAAAGACAATTTGTTCACCAACAAATTTTTGGCAACTCTACTGGGGAGAGTCCCTATTAAATAGAACCAACTTTTAAAAAAAGACTATGAATTATAATGGTTCTCCCACATAATGATGTGTTCCCTATGTTATAGCCCAATCTTAGATTTGAAGATACACAAAAAGATATAGTCTTAGATTTAATTGCAACTACCTGGACATTGTGTCAAAATAGCCAACAATTTCAACAAGTGTTGAGGATCCTAGAAAGAGAAGAAGAACGGGCTAAACTACTAAGGGGTGTGAATGAGATTCAAGAAGAGGAAATGGTCAATAGGCTTGCTCAAGAACCTATAAGACCTTAAACAAGACATGAGAGGTAGAGCTGGTTGCTAGGAGATATACAAGAGGAGAAAGAGAGAAGGGGATTCTAGATGAGAACTTTGAACCTTTAAAGAATTTGATTTTATTGCCTGATTTTAACAATCCCAAAAAGAAGAAAATTAAGTCTTGTAGTAGACCCAATTCCCCACCAAAGCAATTCCCTTTCTCACCTTTAGTGCAGTCTTTACTTCTATTGAAAGCTCTTGTTCCTTCTCATTTGAATATTCAAACTCTACAAGTCATAGTACCAAAAATGGCTATCAATCAACCATGGGGACATAATATAGGTCAATTGAACCTTGGTGTCAATCCTCCAGCATTGCCTAGAGGCACCAAGGAAATTCTACCTATATTTAGTGGATATGGTAAAGTTTCAATGGATGATCACTTGAGCACTTTTCATACAACATGTGGCATTATAAGTGTCCCTACCCAAGAAATTGTTGTTTGACTATTTGTGCAAATGCTAATTAATGTTGCTACTAATTGGTTCAATCACTTACCCCAACATTCCATTACTAGTTGGAATGATATGAAAAATGCATTCAAAAATAGGTTCAAAGCCCATGAGAATGAGTGCTCCTTGTTACTTCAACTTAGTCAAATTAAAAAGGAAATACACGAACCTATGAGAGAATTTGTGGCAAAATTTAATAGGTTAATTCAAATAATTCCTGTACCATCTATATCTAATGTAGAAAACCAAAAGATATTCTTTTTCAATTTTTTCCCTTCAAATGTAAGTTTTCACCTCATCAAGGACACAGTTGTTGATTTACCTGCTACCCAAAGGCTAGCTATTCAATTAGAGGATGCATTTATTACTGCTAGTAAATGGATAACAAAAGTTTAAATTTCTAGGACCACTTCATCCTCTGCTCCTACAAACCTTATCATGCAGAAGGTGATGAGTGATGTAGCAATGATGAAAAGGTGGTAGAAAAAACCTCATGGCCCTTACCAAGCTCCCTACTAGGATATTCATAGGTGACAACAACCCCCAAATTATAGTAAAATTCCCACATTAACTGCCCCTCATATAAGGTTGCAAATTGAAGAGGCCCTTAAAGAGGTGATGCGTTCTTTTCATATGACCATGGATCATGATGGACACACTTGTCCCAATTGATTAGATTGTGTTCAATTAGTAAAAGATGCCCTTGTAGTAGAACAATCACCTGAAAGTGAAAAAGAAAAAAACAAAAGTGCAAGTGCTTGTTTTCTTGAATATGAACTAGGCACAGAAAGGGGAGGTGCTATTTTTGTGACACTTCAAGACCCTACTTATATAGTAATGAATAGAGGTAAAATATCAAATGCTAAAGGGAAATTACAAATACAAGCTAATTCTACAAAAAACATAGAGCCTAGAATATTGTCCAGAGCAGAATCAACAACTCGTACTTTGACTTTTGATAGTGTAGAATTTTGTAAGTATTTTTCTATATCCATTTCTCCAGCTGAATATTTGAGGTTGAACCCTAAGGAATTAGATAAGTTAGTCCAATATGTAAAAGGAGGCTCTGCTACTAATGCTTTGTTTACTGATAATATGATTGAAAACCAAAAGGCTGTAAGTGAACCTGTCTTTATATCTGAAGGATGGAAAAAAATGCTCCTTATAGGGAATTGAATGTTAATATTGTTGATGGAGAAACATAAGAGAAAAAGCCCAATCCTTTCTATGTATCATTATTATTAGAAGGATAGAAGTTCAACAACTATATTATTGACTCTAGAGCATCAGATAATATTATGCCAATTCCTATTGCAAAAGCCCTTGGCTTGGATCTTACAATTTTTTTTTGGATGTTGTTATTCTATGGATGGGAAGCAAGTACCCATAGTTGGCCAAGTGAAGGATGTGCAAGCTATTCTTTATGCCCACCCACAGAAAAGGCTAAAACTTACTATCCTAGTAGTTGACATACCAACCAGTTATGGAATGTTGCTTAGTAGGACCTTCTGTAAAGATATGGGTGAAAAAATCAAAATGGACTGGTCTAAAGGCTACATTCTAGTAGGGATGAAAAATATAAAACTAGAGCTAGAACCAAAGAATAAATACACATTTGTACCTTTAGACAATCTTAAAGCACAAATACTATATAAAGAATGTCAGTTTGGAAACTATGTTATTCTGCCTGAGAAACAATTTGAGGAAATTGAAAAGAAAATGATGATGAAGCCCTATGGACACTGGAGTTTGATGGAAGCTACTCAAATTTTGGGTCAAGTGTAGGTATTGTTCTAATCTTACCTTTAGGAGACATTTTTCCATTTACTTTTAAATCAAATTTTCATAATACAAACAACACTATAGAGTACGAAGCATTACTTCTAGGTTTGCAAGAAGCCAAAGCAAAAGGAGTGAAGCAATTGAATGTGAGAGGTGATGCTAAACTCATTGTCAAATAGGTAAGGAAACACTTTTCTGTAAAAAATGATAGGCTGAAACACTATAGAAATATAGTTTGGGATGAAATTGAATCTTTTGAAGCCTTTTCTATTGAATTTGTGCCTCGTTCTCATAATACTAAAGCAGATTCCTTAGCTATTTAAGCTTACTTGTTGTTACCACATCCAAATTTCAAATGTGATACCTATGGGATTGAAATGATTAATAGACCTAGAGCCCCATATAATGTCAATCACTGGTAGGTTTTTAATAATGATGCACAGTTGAAGGATTTCATCGGGTGTGTTCAAAATTTTACTAAAAATTTATTCAAAGAATCAAACCATGAAGGTAAACCTGTTGGAGAAGGATCGTCTGAATTAGGATAAGTTTTTAAATTGAAAGGTAATCACATCCAATTGGGGTTGGTGTCTCTATAACATTTCTTTGGTAGAAAAAATGATAGTGCCAAAAATAGGAGAATGGACCCTAACAAAGGTGCACAGGAACATGGCAAAATAAATATAAAAAATGAAGAGAACCCCAAATGGATTTCCATTGGTTGAACCTGCTTTGAGAAAGAGAAGGATAAGTTATCTAAACTCCTTTCCTAATAACAAGATGTCTTTGCCTAGGGATATGAAGACTTGAAGAACTTCAAAAATGGAGAATTTGTACATCATATACCTTTAAAGCAAAGAGTTACTACCTTTCAGTAAAAGCTTAGAAACTATAATCCTAAGGTATCTGAGGCTATTTTTAAAGAAGTAGAGAAGATGCTAAAAGCTTGCATAATCTACCTGATTCATCACTCAACTTGGGTAGCAAATATTGTCCTTGTGAGAAAGAAAAATTTTGAAATTAGAATTTGTGTGGATTTTAGAAATCTAAATCAAGCCAGCCTCAAGGACAATTATGCACTTCCTACTATGGATCATATTTTGTAGATGATTGTTGGGTCTAAAGTTATGTCAATGCTTGATAGGTATTCACAATATAATTATAGATTAACATTGCACCTGATGATCAACACAAGATGACCTTCATTACTCCCTAGGGCACTTTTTCTTATAATCAGATGTCATTTGGTTTGATCAACATGGGAGAAACTTTCCAAAGGGCAATGAATTCTTCCTTTAAAGATTTGAGGGATAGAATAATTGTGATACTTCTTGATGACTTGACTGTATACTCTAAGAGAAGGAAACATCACTTTAGAGACTTGGGAATGGTTTTGGATTGATGTAGGCAACATGGTATATACCTCAATCGTAAAAAGTTTGTGTTCTTTGTAGAGGAAGGAAAATTGCTCAAACATATCCTTTCTAAGGATGTTATAAGGATTAACCCAAAAAGGGTGAAGGCAATACAAAATTTGGCACTACCCACTAATAGAAGTGATTTGAAGTCCTTCTTTGGTCAAATCAATTTTCTAAGAAGTTTTGTGCCTAAATTTTTTGAAATGGTAAGATACATGTTGGGTGTGATGAACAAAAAACATCCCTTCAGATGGTAGGAAAGGGCAAGAACTATTTTGAGGATATTAAAATAGCTATTTCAAATGCACCTATGCTAGTAAGTCCTAATTTTGAAAAATATTTCATTATTTATTGCTATGCTTTAGAACATACTCTATTTACCATTCTGACTCAAAAGGATGATAAAGATAATGAAGCCCCAATTTATTTCATGAGAATTCCATTGAAGAAAGATGAACTAAATTATACTCAACTAGAGAAACATGCATTTGCTATGGTAAGGGCATTGAAGCAGTTCATGTATTACATTCTACATTCCCATTCAATTGTCTATGTGTCAGAAACAATAGTAAAAAGTATAATAACTCAATAGGAGACTGGGGTAAATAAAAGAGCTGTATGGGTAACTAAGGTTCAATAATATGATTTAACCATTAAGCCTACTTTAGTAAGAGGATGAGATTTATGCAAATTGATGGCTGAAAATAAAGATCCACCTCTTGATAATACTAAAGAAATGCCCACTGTTTTGCTAGTAAGTTCAATAGACCCTTGGTTCTCCAATGTAATATACTTTCTGACATATGGTGAATGCTCTCCAAACATGAACTATAAAGAAAAAAGGAATCTTAGTTTGAAAGCTACAAAATATGTGATTTCTAATGGTATTTTGTATAAGAGAGGGATAGATGCAACCTTTTTAAGATGTGTAGATGTAGAACAATAGGAAAAGTTGTTAAGAGCATATCATTCAGATGTATGTGGAGGGCATTTCTCATCCATAGTGACTACCTTTAAAATTCTCAATAATTGCTTCTACTGGCTGGGTATGTTCAAAGATGCTTCCAACTTTGTAAATAATTGTGAAAAATGTCAACTTTTCACTTGGCACCCTCAGCTGGTAGCCTTACCCCTTAGGCCAATAGTGATCGATGAACCCTTTCGTCAATGGGGAATCAATTTTATTGGACCTCTGAGTCCCTCATCCAATGCTAAGCATATATACATATTAACAACTGATGATTATTTTACCAAGTAGGTGGAAGCTATCCCAACCATGAAGGAAAATTCTCAAGTGTTATGCGAGTTCTTATTTGATATTTGTCAAGTTTGAGGTTCCTCAAAAGATAGTTTCAGACAATGCAACCTATTTTTCATCGAAAGATATTTCTTTTTTCTATTACAAGCATGTCGTATCCCTAGCTCATTCATTAGATTATTTTCCTCAAGGGAATGGGTAGGTAGAATCTAGTAACAAGAACCTCGTTGCAAAAATGAAAAAGTTGGTAGCTGATAATCCCTGGAATTGGCACAAAAAATTGTATGAAGCATTGTGGGCTGATCATATTACCCCTAAAAGGGCCATTGGCATGGCTCCATTTGAGCTAGTATATGGAACTGGTGCTCAAGTATCCCTACCTCTAGAGTTGTTTGTTTCAAAATTGCAATCTGTGGTTGAGGATCATTTTTTTTGAGACTCTCTAGAAAAGAGAATGTTAGTGAAATAGGATCTGTAACTTGTAATAGCAGTTGTGAATATTTTCTGTGTGTTCCAATTTAATTTGAATGAATATATATATGATATAAAGAGGCATGCCTCTTGAAGAGACATGCTTCTTTAATATAACTTACATTAGTTATAGTTATAACACAATTAATATACTCTCTCTCTCTCTCTCTCTATATATATATATATATATATATATATATATATATATATCACTCTATATATATATATATCACTCTTAATATAAGTTAATTATTATGTATATAATATTTTTCATATATTATATATCTCATATATATAATATAATTTATCTGACATAATTATAACATTAACACTCCCTCTTAATGAAGAAGGATAAAACACATAGATATTACACCATACGTAATATTTCAAAAATATCACATATAGGAAATCTTTGATCAGAAGATTTCCAATATATGATATTATATAAGTATTGGCCTATCAAAATATCAATATATGACATTCACCAATTTCTATTTGATATCATATTTGGTAACATGAGCATTGGCCTATCATAATATCAATCAAATGATATTCACCAAATACTCCGAGTAATGGCCTATTAGAACATCAACTAAATGATATCCACCAAGTACTCAATGTGGTAATGGCCTATCAAAATATCAAGGCAAGATATTCACCAAGTACCAAAAATATATCTATACAAGTAACTTGTAGATAATCAAATTAATGATATCAAATAACTAGTTGTTGATTTATAAGATAAAGCCTTTACATGAAACAATTTCACAAAAATGAATCATGCTACAAGTTATTATAAGGATGTCACTTTACAACAACTTCTCCTGGTACAAGTGATAATCATTTAGAAGTCATTACTTCTTTATGATGTACATAGGGGACATGCTCATACATGTATGACATCAAAATTTTTCATGAAGTCTCCATGAATACTATCATGTGGTGTTGTCACAACATTCACCATAAAACATATCAGAGAATAAGGTTTCTCCCTCTTAGTTTGATATCAATTTTTCTGACCTCTTAGCACAATGTTCTCTCTGATGAAGTGTTAGACTTCCTTTGAATCTATTATCATCCTTCTAACCTCTTGGAAGTAATTCATGTCATGCTTCCCTAGTTCAATGGGTATCCTGATAGCATAAAGCTTTCCAGCCTACACACATGAGACTTTATCCCATGAATCATAGTCCTTTAGCTATTACAATTTCTAACTAGTGTTGAATCCATCAACAAGGTCTACTCCCTCTAAATCAATATCATCAAAAGTTTGATTTAAGCATTTTATTTTCTACTCCCTCTCTTTCTCCAAGGTTGCCTCTAATGAACTATTAGTCTCCCTCTCATAATTTCAATCATCAAGGATATTTTCTTTAAGAAACTCACATTATCCAACCTAATCATAAGATGATTCATGAATCCTAAATCACAACTTCTTTGGAGTTACTATCATAAGATTGAGTCTGTACAATATTTGGTAGCATGCCTAATGTACAAATCTTCTTTTCCTGCAAGAACATCCTTAGAGAAAAATAAAAAGATCAAGGCAAATAGGTCTTTATAGTAATTATAGAAATACAAAATAAGAGAGAGACTAGAATGAGTAGATACGTGCAATACCCAAGGATAATAAATACTTATCAAATCAAGAAATGCTTCCATGTAAGAATTTGTCAAACAATTTGAGTACATCTTTTTTGCTCCCATATAAGGATAATTCAAATGGGAATAGAAAATTGGTTATCATTTCCCCTTACAATGTTAGATTTCCATTCTTATATTATTGAACATATTTTTCATCTCATCATATATGATAGACTTCATCTCTGACATAGTTGGTAATAGATGGCCAGAACATACCATGAGTTTATAATCCTCTATGATCACTCATCTTTGCCTTTTTTTTTCTCAAACTTCATAATCCTTATCAAGAACCTCTCAATTAACAATGATCATATGAGCACCAATAGGAACTAGGTCTAGGGTATCCCTACTATTTTCCAATGCTAGGCAACCCCTTTCATTGGCATAGGCCTACAGATTCAATAACTTTCTATTCATCTACACAAGAGATAGAATTGTACCAACCATAGAAGTGAACAAAATATAAAGAAGATCAATTTGGAGCAATTTTTCTTGATCATGACTGTACTCTTGAAGACATAGTAGATGGGTCACAACCATATGATTTTCATTTTTAATTTTAATTTTTTTTATGATTGGTTCTTAACATTCCCATTTAAATAATCACTGCCTTTAATAACTTATGCTCAAGTTTTCTATCTCGTTGATTATATATCTCTTATCTTAATTCTTCCTCACCATGCTTGCTACCATGATTATCATTCTCTTTAATGAAGGTTGTATTTGTTATAAATTTAAAGCCTTCAATATAATATGAAAATGCAACCACTTGTGAGATTCTTATAATAAACAAATCAATTCCTTAGTGCCTAATAAATTTTCCTCACGTAGTCTTTGGCTGTGAATATGTTAATATTTTTCTCCATGGCAATGGCTCAAGTTTTTAACTCTTAACCACGTTTATGTTTAATGATGATTATGCCCCTCTATTTGGTTAGATCATAGTTAGTGGTAGAGAAATTTTCTTCATCAATGAGATCTCTACTTCGAATTTGGTAATCACATAGGAAGTGTCTTGATTTCACACTTGGAAGTAAGTGAGATGAAGCCCAACCTAAGCATGATGAACTCTTCATTGAGAATTGACTAATTATGTTAGATTTCCACAAGATATATGGAGATCATTGACACCTCTTTGATTATCTCTTATCATAGAGTTTTCAACGATATTAGTGGTGATTTTGACTTCATCAAACTTTATAACCAACGATTAAGAAATACATCTCTACATCATTGTGATTATGCGATGTGCATATATAAAGGATGAAAAATGATATTTATCTTTGCAACATATCATACCAATGTTGCATATTCATATATTTATATAGTTCAAGTGAGATTCAATTTCCATTCAAGATCAACATCAACCATTTAGATTCTCATGAGAACAATATATATTGAATAATTTGTTCAAATTAGAAACAAAATTTATATACTTTTTTGAGAACCACTATACTGTATTGCTTGCCATAGATGGCAATGAGGAAGGCTCATCCAGTCTGCCAATTTAGAACTAGAACTATGAGTTTATTCAATAAATATGATAGTGAGGTGATACATTTGCATGCAAGTATTTGACCAAGCTCTCCAAGCATCCACTCAATACAAAATATAAGACATTAAGTGAGCCCTTCCTTCTTTCATTAATCAAACATTATCAATTCTCAAGCAACATCAAAACATGTGGTTTAATTTGGATCAAGCATTCTCTATAGGTGCCCACTCGGTGACCTTCATATCTCAATAGAAATCTCAATGCAAAAATACACCTTGCCATCAATATAGACTTGTGCCCTCACTATTCGTCTTTCTCACATAACTTGGCAACATAGTCATTTAGCAAGCACCTAATCTTAGTTGTGTTTTTATCAAGTTTGATCTATAAATTTGAAACTTGATTTGGCATGTACACATGCTCATGAAATTCTAAAGATCTTAATCTACACACTCCAATAATATCAGAGAAAACTTATATTCCATCTCCGGCATCGACAAGATATAACATATTTTGAATGTCATTACAACATCATTTAGATTAGTGGGAAATCAATCTCTCTAATCTAAATTATCCAAATATGGTTACTATTGATGCATGTATTATTCTTCAGCATTGTTGCTCTCATTTATTTTATTTTCTTCTTATGTTACAGTCATTATTTTTTCTGTACATAATGTTGCTACTACAAAGGAGGTCACCCACAACTTTGACATTAGGTTTGTTGCTTCTATGAGCTTCTTTGTCACTGCCTTCAATATAATCCATACATGATAAACTATTTCAATAGCATTTTCACTTACATTGTTAAGTAGTTGGTAGTTTGGTTCCTATAGAAAATCATATTTGAAACTCTTCATGTGTTGAGCCTTTCATTCAACATCGATTTATAGAATATTCCACACAAATATTGATCATCCTACTCATGATCTTGTCAAACTCAGATTATCAAAAATTATCTTAATTTCTATACTTTACTCCTCTTAGGATTGAAATGTGCTCTGATACCATGTTAGTGAAATAGGATCTGTAACTTGTAATAGCACTTGTGGATATTTTATGTGTGTTCCAAGTTAATTCAAATGAATATATATATATGATATAAAATGGCATGCCTCTTGAAGAGACATGTCTCCTTAATATATTAACTTACATTAGTTATAGTTATAACACAATTAATATACTCTCAATATATTATAATGATATATATATATATATATATCACTCTTAATATAAATTAATTATTACATATATAATATTTATCATATATTATATATCTCATATATATATAATATAATTTATCTGACATGATTATAACATTAACAAAGAATAATGTATTTGAACAAATTAGAAGAAGAAAGGGAAAATCTTGTTGATCATATTACGGAGCATTAGATGAAGTGACACAAATTTTTGATATGAGAACCAGGCCTCGTAGTTTCCTAAAAAATTATGAAGTTATTTTGTGGGATAAGAGGAGAGAACCTAAAGGAGCACATGGGAAATTTGATTCTCTTTGGAAAGGGCCATTTATTATCTCTAAAGTTGTTGGTCCAAACACTTTTTGTCTAAGTTACCAAGATGGCACGATTCTGCCCTTTACCTATAATGGGTAGGATTTGAAGTTAATAAGGGTCTAATGTCTTAAAGGTCCCAATCTTGGACATACCTCTTGTTTGTGGCTTTTTTTCTATTTGCTTCCTTCTTCCCATTATTTTCTGTGTGATTCTAGTGCTACTTTTGTTTCTAGTTTTTTGAGTACTCTGTGTACCCAGTCCCTAGTCAGAGCCCCTGTTAGCCATATTATGAGTTGCCTTATTTTGAAATTTTCCTAAATTTCTCATCTAGTCATCGAAGCTTCTTATTGTCACTTCATGTTCTCCTGACCATTGAAAACATTGTATAAAGTCTCCCAAAGCTTCCTATCATTCCTTGTGTTTATTTGAACCTCTTTGAACCACTTTGAACCTCGATTCAAAGTAGTTCAAAGCAGTTCAATCAAAGGTTCTTATGCTAACCTTTTTATTCTACAAGTAATTCAAATGAGACTACAAAGTTCTCTTTTGAACTAGTTTGAACCCCTTTGAATCTTGGTTCAAAACAGTTCGAAGCGATTCTATAAATAAAGTTCTTTAGAAAAAATTGATTGTGGGTTGGTGAAGCTGCCATTAACGTGGCATAAGTTACCATGTTAGGAGGTAATAATTCAAAAGAGTGCCATAATTTCAAGCATGGGAAAATGCCATCATGACTTAAAGTGGGAGATCAATTTTCCAAATAAGAAGGATTTGGTGTCAGACAAAGTTAATTAATGTCAGTATAGTTGCAAAGGGAAGTATTTAATAAAAGGTCACATTAAAAGATTTTGAATGTGTGAGCCTAGCCACAATTGATGTGTGATGAATGTCTCATCATGAGGATGTACTTCCACATGTATGTTCTCTTTCCCTAAAAAAATAGCATAGTTTTTTCCTTTTGTTTATCATGTGAAAGGGAAATTTGAAGAAGGAGCTACTAAGGGACAAGAAAAGAGGTTATTTTTCTTGGCAAGTTGTAGGTGAGAACATAGAAAAACCTTCTTTTTGTTCTACTGTCTGTGTGCATTTCAAAATAGAATTAGTTTGAGCCTTGCTTGCCTTGTTTAAGATGAAATATGTGTTACATTCTTTGGGAATGTGTCAAGTTTGGAGTGCAAGAGACCTATTATTTGTGATACCAATTTAGAAGGTGTTAGGCTGGAAAAGTTACAGTCAAATTTCCTTGAGCAAGCCGATGAATTGAATGGTTGTATGGAAATTTTGACTATTGGTCTGATTGAAGCTGCAACTTTCCCTCCTACTCTATTAATCCCTAGATTACTCCAAATTTGTATTGACTATTATGATGGAAGGAGTAAAACAATCCGAAAGAAAGATGGAGAACATGTGCTATCAATATCCAAGAAAACTATTGCCTCAATGTTGCATCTACCAGAAAGTACATACACTACATTTTCTTCCATCCAATCCCTAGTTGAATACCAAGAAACCCCAAGAGAATACTGTAACATCCTAGCCAAGAATTGGACAATAACTAATTATGGTGAAGGTTCAAGGCTACTGAAGATAGTCACAAAAGACCACCTAAAACTCCATATTCATGATCTTGTAGTGTTGTTACACCGAGTTAAGGGTTCAACTAATGTCCTCCTTTTTGAAGAATGGATGTTTTGTTATATTGAGATTATTTTGAAGGGGGAACACTGGATGGATTGGGTTGAAATAATTGCTAGCTCATTAAGAACAAAACTTAATCATGCTAAGAAATCTAAGGAGAATGTCTACATGGCCTCTTATCTTACATATTACATTGCTTGTGTCAATAATCTCACTTCCTTACCCCATGAGATTTGGTGGAGGAAATAATAGTCTATCAATATTGCCCCCTACTTCAAAGATATAAAGTGTTAGAAAATTTTAGAAAGGTACATGATGTATTGATAGAAAGTGTGCATTTATCTCTGAAAAAGGCACCCATGCCTAGGTTGTCCTTGGAAACCCAACAATTGATTCAAAACTATGGAAGCTATTACATATAGTTCCCTAAGTTCACCTATTTAAGAGTAGGTGGGTTCAAGGATGAACCAATGAGGTTACCATGCTTTGCACTTGGCTATTTTTCTTTAGGTGAAGTCTATAGGTAGTTATTCTCTATCATTAAGGATAATCTACTACAAGAGAATTGGGAGTTGATACTTGGATCTTTGACTTGTAGTAGCATGATCAATGCTTCAGTCATAGAAAGTAATTTTCTCAGTTTTGGTTTTGGGTCTTACCAAGGAAGAAGGGATTTTGATAGTAAAGGATTTGTGGCTTAGGTTCTTGGTCCAAAGGGTTAGTTATCCACAATCCCATACCTGGAGGACTTATGGTAGAATTGTAAAAATGTAGAAGTGGTGTTAAAAAGGGACCACTCAATATTAACACTTCAACAAATCAGTTTCCTCAAATAGAAATTTCAACTAGAAGGAATAGTTGAAGATGGTTTAGACATTGTTGAACCTAGGTGGGAGAAAGCCAGTGAGTCAAGGAAATTAGAAGTAGATTGGAATCAGGAAGAAGAGGATGATATAAATATAAGAACTAAATCTATTCTTACCCATATAAACAATTGGCTAAGGAGGAAAAGCATGAATGTAGTCAATAAACTGTCTCCAAAGATAGTTTCTTTTTTTAAACCACTTAGCTCGGACATCCAAATTTCATCTCCTATTGTAGGTGGTGTGTTGACCCTTGGAAAGTAGAAAAAGATGCCAACACCCACATAGAAATGACACTTTGAACTAGACCTAAAACCAAGTTTGAAGCCCTCATGCAACAAGAAGTTTAGAGTGATGATCTTGGTTTCTCAGACAATCCTAATGGAAATGTTCAATTTATTGAAGTTCCTAGGGTAGACCGACCTAAATTCATGACTACTACCTAGGATAATCAAGCAATCTCTGTTAATCCCATTGTGCCATCCTGGTTATCTAGCTTAGTTTGTAAGAAAAGAAATTTGTAGCCAGTATGTACACCTATAAAAGACATTGTAACAAAATATGTAGCACGTGGTTCCAAAGTTTAAAAGATAAAAAATGATGCCATTTTAATTAAATATATAGTGACTAGGAAAATCATAGCAAATTGGCCATGTATAAGCAAAAATCTTAATCTAGAGAAATTGACAACGAAGGCTTCAAAGTTTCTTTTGTTGAACTTGGGACCATCAATAGAAATATAGGAAAAAACTTCTTTAAGTTTTCTGCTAAACATATGTTAACCCAATCAAAAAAAGATAGTAGGGAGAAAAATGAACTCAAAGCCTTAGTGGTGAACATGGTTGCTTATATTTATTCACTGATGAATCTTGGGGACCTACCAATTGTTCAAACCCCTCAATCGTTCGATCCTAATTGTGTAGTTAGCCAAAAACTAGTAAAACAAATGCAAAAGGGGAAGCTGCTCTTGGATACAATGCAGGATTAGGTGAATTCCATTATCAATTAAGGTAATATGTTTATCCTAGTGTAGACACCTAAATTTGATTACACTATTTTAGTAATCCTATTTAGTTATCTAAAAAGGCATTATTAATTAAATTTCTATTTAATTAATCCTTTGTCATCCCCTAGTTGATTAATTTAATTAATCATCTATAGTCCTAATTGATAAATCAAATAATCTATTATTTATCAATTAAATCCTATTCTTCTATCTAATTCCAAAAATCCCCATTTATTAAATAAATCTATTTGATAAATGAAATCCTCAAATTCAAAAACCCCTAACCTATTTCTAATCCTCCATTTAGCCTAATCCACCCCATCCACCCATACTAACCAAGCTTAGCCACTAACTCACCCACCCTCATTAATGCCATCCACTTGCACATCTCTAACATCCCTAATCTAATCCTAAACCCAAGCCTAATCCACCCCCTAATGTTGTCACATTCCTTAAACAAGTTTAAGACTTTCCTAATACAAACCAAAGTCTCCCCTCAAAAAAAACCCAACCACTAAGTCATGAGTGCTCTTACAAAACATAAAGACTCTTACAAGCCCACTCATGACTCTTACACCCATCTTCCACACTCTTCCCTCTTCCACACTCATTCCTCTTACATCCCTCTTATATACTCAACCCCACTCATCATGACTTTAACCAACCCTTAACCCTACCCTCTCACACTCATCCTCCTTGTGACAAGTGTCACCTGCCCATTGGTGCTAAACAAGCACAATCCATGTGCTCTCCTTTGAGTGCATCCTAGCCCTCCTTAAGCCTTCATCCATCCTTGCATCTAAGCCCTCCATCCCTCTACCCCTTAGCCTATAAATTGAATCCCATCCCAAGCCATTTCATCAACAATCTTTGAGCTAAAGTTACCATGCTATTTTGAGAACCAAAGCCATCAACCATACCCTTATAATGCCAAATTGAGATCTCACAAAGCTACCAATTTTCCATTACCCATCTCCATTGAAGCAGCTTTTGAGCATACATCCACAGCAAAAAGGACACATCTACAGAATCAAGAAAGCATGGAGTGTTTTCTCTTGTGAGGTTTTGCACTTCTTATTTTCTTTCTTAGTCTAAGCATATATGTGAATTTAGTTTTGGTTTGTGAATGTTTACTTCATTTGTTAATGTTCTTTGCATACTGATTCTGGTTCTACATTTTGGCACGCCCGGTGGGACCCCACTATGGGTCATTTAATCATCTATTTTCATCTATATGTCATTTTTCTAACCATCTAATGTTTGCTGTTGTTTGAGTGTGTTGTGAGGGTGTTTTGCTTGTTTTTGCAGGTTAAAGAACGCACTTAGGAAGAAGAAATACCATCTAAAAAAAAAAAAAAAAAAAAATTTCGCATTTTCAGCTTTTTTTTTGGCGCAGTTTTGGCGTCTGCAACCTGTTCTGTCTGCAAAAATTGACTTCTACGAAAATCCGCGTCTGCGAAAATCGACATCTGCGAAAATCCGCGTCTGCGCAAATCGACATCTACAAAAATTCGCGTCTGCGAAAATCTGCGTCTGCGAAAATCGACATCTCTGTTTTGTCCTCTTCGTATTTTGGCGCCTCTGTAGTTCAGCGTCTTTGTATTTTGGCAGACTGTGTTCTCTGCTTGCTTATGTTCCATTTCTGCTATATTATTTCTGCACTTTGTAGCTATAAAAAAAAAAAAAAAAAAAAAAAAAGAGTATAAATCAAAATTTGACTTTTAGTGGTTCCGTAGGATTTAGACCATTTTAAGCATTTTTACGCGTAGAAAAAACAACAAAAAAAGTTAAAAATTTTTTTCCCATAGTTAAGCTCTCATTTTTGAAGATTTTGGCTAACTATCTAAATTGCTTTTTTTTGTCTCATTGCAGGTTGGAGCACATATGGAACCACTAACCATGTTTCTTGCAGGTTTTCATGTTGCTAAAAAATGAACTTGAATGGTTAAACACATTTTTCATTGAATGAATGTTGCTCAAAAACACATTCTTGAATGTCATGGATTAAAATCAACTTTCTTTGGAATGCATACTTAAAACAAAAAAATCCAATCTTGAATGCCAAGGAATCAATTAACCATTACAAATCTCTTTTTCACATGCAATCTAGGTAAAGTTGGATTTTTGGACATTTAAGAAACTTTGTTAAGTTAAAATACAAATTTACAAAAATCAATTTGAGTAGTTCCTTGGACTCACCTCTTTTCTAATCACCCATCAAACATTAACCATTGGTTGCAATCTCAGCGCCATTTATGGGGATGGGTCTACTTGAAAAAGGTGTTAAATGTTCCACAATCTAACTCACTCACTTGGTCTTTGAACGTTTTCTTTAACTTTATCAAAATTCTTAAATGGTCAAAACTCTAGATTAAATCGATCACACTTTGAGTTTGGGCACTAAAATTGAACAACAACTGACGTGGAGAGCCTCCGGGCGCGCGCTTGAAATCGAATCTCACACACTTTTGCTTTGGGCTTAAAACAAACTCACACTCAATCTTGAATGCCTTAAAGAAAATTAATCGATACTTGACGTGGAGGGCCTCCGGGCGCGCGAGTTTGCTTTTGTTGACCCTAACTCTTCTTATTGTGTGCATTCTTCGATCGATTTACTTTTGTTGGCGCTTTAGGTTGGAATTGAACATTGTCTCTTAAACATGAGTGCTTGCAAAGTCTAGATTAGCACACATAAGAGTCAGTTGGTAAAAGAACAAGCGTGTTTTTTAGCCCAAGGTCATCCGAGTCTTCTCTCCCCTTGTCGTCTTTCGAGGCCATCTTGGGTGCATAAGATTAGGATCCAAAACCTTGTTTCTTTTTTAGGAGGCCTGCTTGGGGATTTCATCACCCCTTGGATGACCTCAACTCCAGCGTTCCGGCAGAGTATAAGAATCGGGAGGTGAATCGAAAGACACCTCTCTTGGGATCAAGATTTTGTCATTCGGGCTAAGCCTCAAGAAACTTTATACCCTTGAGAAGTGAAAGAGGAGAAGTGGTTTACCGCTCCTCTCGGCTGTGTGACATCCTTTTGGTCTCATCTACGGATTTGGGCCTCACATACCTTGCGTATATCGAGGACTCCCTAGCTAAACCAATTGTCTGCCTTGCAGAAAACCATCTAGGATGTTAATGTGTTTGGAGTGACTGATCGAAACATTTGTAGAACATACACACTCATTGGCGCAAGTACCACATTCTGAGAACCACAAACTTCTATCTGGGTGTTCCTATCTATTGCTTGTTTTTATTTTACTTGTTGAATGAATGTTTGCCAAACTTGGTCAATCCTAGCTTAGGACACACTTAGCGTAGTCACTGCCTATTTTGGAAGTTGAACAAGTTGAAGCAAAACAACTGAGATTTTTCCCAAAGCTAAGCAGATTCAGGAATTTATGTCGGAACAACCCAAACCCAAACAGAAGTTTCACAAGGTCAAACTCAAGCCATCTCTAGCATACCAAGAACTTTTAGCCAAGAGAAAAACAATAACACCAAGCCCACGAATTTCCAAACTCCACAAAGCAGAGGACAAAGCTACCGACGAAGCACTTCAAGAGGCCTGGTTAGAGCGCACCATCAAATTTAGCCAACGTCCAGGAGTTAATCATGCTTATGCCTTACCAACTAGGCATGATTTCTATGATTAGACACCCTTGTTTCTCGACATCTTCTTGGATAAGCTTCACTTTAGAGTCATCTTTTTAGAAAAGCCATCCATCTTAGCTTATCCCCTTAAGCATTATTAGCTCATCCATCTCATTTAGAATCATACCATCTAGCTAGTAATCGAAAATCTGCACATCTAAACTTTCAAAATTGTTGTCACCTTGCTAAAAGTTTGCCATTCCTAAAATCTTCCAAATCCACCAATCTCACCAAGGTTATCCCTTTGACAGAGCTTTGTCTAGGGTAATCTAGCTTTGTCACTTGTTATCCCTCATCACCTTGAGCTAAAGGTTGGGATTCGCAAGTGGTCAATCTTGTGTTCTTCCTAAAGGATCATCAGTCTATCCTTAAGTTGACACAATCACCACCAAGCTTGCACATAGGAAAGTAGACCTTTTGTACTTTGACAACATATCTTTGAAGTTAGAATCCCCAACCCAATCCTCTGTAGGTTTTTTCATATAGCTTTGCCTCAACCTAGGAAATCATTTGCATAGAAAAGCCTTCCCCCTTTTGCATCCATCAGCATTATTGCATCTCATCCCTAGGAGCATTTTTCATGCCACCCGTCACTCGCTTAGCCAAGAAGAAAGAAACAATGGAGCCCTATCATCTAGATCGAACAGCCTCACCCCCCTTGAGCACTTAGCCATCCTTCAGCCCAGAGCCAGCTATGCCATCACCTACTGACATTGAAGCTTTCATGAACCAACCAAGAAATGCAGTATTGGTAAACGCCATTATAGACAAAAAAAAAGAGACAATCATGGCTAATTTTCGAAGGGACAATGTAGGAACCTTTGACTTTGGAAGACCCCCTCCATTATCAGATCCATCTCACCCATTGTTTGGGCAGCTGCCACCACCCATAGGCTCTTATGATCCAAGTTATCCTCAATTTATTCCAAAAGAAGAGCCTCCAACCAATTCATATGACCCAACAGACCCAAACATACCATCATCCACCCAAGTTGAAATCTCCATGCCGCAAGCCAACCCAGCCACCACCACTCCATCCTTGGTTCATACCTCCCCACTCCAAACCCCCTTTACCCAAAACATCTCACCGTCCACCCCCTTCACTATTGCTGCTGCTCCCACACCTAGCCTTCCAAATCCACCCATCTCCCAAATTAGTGCTAGCATCTTTGGCCAACCTCAGCAATATACAACAGGGATGCCACCCATGGGGCCAAGTAATCAACCTTTCATCGCCCCCAGCTTGTTCACCATGGCCCAAAGCACAATCCCATCATTTCCATTAGGTCTTGGGAGCTCAATACCACCAGCCACAAATCCACAAGCTACTACCTTCACTCCACAAAGCTATCAAATCCCACAAGCTACTGCCAATCTTCTACCAAGCTCCCAAGTGACCCCACCTCCCGCCACCACTATACCAAGCTTCCAAATCCAGCCACCAAGCTATCAAACCCCATCAATTCCATTCCCAAGCTTTCAATTCCCACCACCAACTAATCCATTACCTCCAATTACCAACTACTTTTCAATGCCACTTCTAGGAGGTAATCCACCACCCCATCCAACCACCAATTATTTGCAGATACCATCCCAAATGGGGGCACAACCCACATACATTGGTCAAACCCCACAAGCCCTCCGATCCTTTCCCCAAGCCTCACAACCACCTTATACCTTACCTCCACAAAGCAATCCATTTATCCCACAGCCAGCTTATGTTCCTCAATCCCAACTTCAAATCCCATATCAACAGCAAGCCTCGCAGCACATGCAGCAATATGCGCCACCTCCCCCTCAACAACCCGTCATCCACCATGCAGCTGCCCAAACAATGTACAATCCCTATCAGCAAATCCCTCACAACCATCCATATTCAGTGACCCCATCCAGCACATACCTACCTCAAGGCACTCCTACATTGGGGGCACCCCAACCATCACCTATCAATTCAGAGTGGGAGCAAATGAAGACAGCTCTGAAAGCCATCCAAGAAGGGAATGATCTAAAGACATTCAAGTTTGAGAATGTGTGTCCTTACCCATTTGACAGAGCCATTACCACGACACCATTTCCCAAACACTTTGAGGTACCTAAATTTGACAAGTTCAGAGGAAAAGGAGACCCTGTCACACATATCAAAGAATTTTACATGCATTGCCAGGACGTGGCATACAATGATGTCTTCCTCTTGCGCCTTTTTCCCAAAAGATTGGCTGGACCAGCTCTTGAATGGTTTTATAGAATCCCCTATGGCACAATTAAAAACTTTTCTGAATTATCTGAGGCATTTGTAGCCCAATATGCCCATCTTGTTGAAACAGAGCTATCAATAGTTGATCTTGTCCACACCAAGCAAAAAGGTGGAGAAAGCCTTGCCAAATACCTGCAAAGATGGCAAACCCTTACCACCCGCATATCCTGCACCTTGCCAGAACGCCATGTGGTGAAAATGTTTATTGATAATGCACATCCTAGCTTGGCTCACCACATGACCATGAACTGTTTGCAGACCTATAAGGATATCAAAGAGAAAGGAATGATCCTTGAGCAAGGACTCATCAAAGATGGTGTGGTAAAGATTTACAAAGAGGCCAACCAAAATCAATCGCATTCCAATGACAAGTCTAGGTATTGGAACAAAAACAAGCATGTTGCAACAGATGGGGTTACTGACACCAGACATGTGAATAACGTTGGTCCTTCTCAAAACTGGTCTAACCCACCATATCAAACAAACAACCAACAAGCTACCAATTACCAACAACAAAATAACCAAAGCTATCAAAACCACAATACAAGACCCAACTTTCAAGGGTCTAACAATCAAGCTAATGCCATCAATGTAGCTGCAGGGCAAAAGCCCAGATTCCAACCTACACCTAGAAACTATACACCCCTTGGTGAGCCATTGGATATTATTTTTGAGAAATTGGCTAAGGAAAACCTTATCAAATTTCCTCCTACCCAGCAAATTGATCCAAGCCAATCCAAAGCTGCATGGTACAAGGACAATGAGTATTGCAAGTTCCATAGGGTAAATGGTCACACCACCCTCAGATGCATGAAACTGAAAGACTATGTGCAAGACCTCATTGATCAGAAGGAAATCACTGTTGGTGCCCAAAACTCTCCCAATGCAGGCTTACAAATTTATCAAAATGTTTTTCCTCCACACAACAACCAAAATCTTGGAAAAGCACCTATCCAAAACAACACCAACAACCGCCAGCCAAACCAACAGCATGGGAAGAACAATGACCACACTTCATCCTATATAGACTATGGTAGCCTTATAGGTTGTATATCTGAGAAAGAGCCTTCAGTCAATGTTATCAATATCCGAGGACCAGACAATGAGTGTGCGGTCACCACTCGAAGAGCACGATTTAACATCGCAGGCCCACCAGTTTCATCAACACCATCAGCTCCATCAAAAAGCCGGTACAATATCTTGGAACACCTTGGGAACATGCCAGCCCAAATATCCATTTTAGACCTTCTCCGCACTAGTCCTGTGTACAAAGACATCCTTGACAGTGCTCTCATAGAATCCCGTGTCCCTTCTGATATCAATGCTACTGATTTTCATAATCTTGTTGGACACCTTTCATCCTCATGTGCCCTATCTTTCAAACCCACCGACATACCCGCGGTTGAGCCAGATCACACCCTTCCACTTCGCATAGCCATCATGGTATCCAATTTTGCCGTGAAAAGAGTAATGATAGATAATGGATCAGCCTTGAACATTTGCACCCTAAAATTCATAAAACAAGCTGGGTATACTGAGGCAGATATGATCAGT
Organism: Cupressus sempervirens; assembly: GCA_028749045.1. NCBI lineage: Eukaryota > Viridiplantae > Streptophyta > Pinopsida > Cupressales > Cupressaceae > Cupressus > Cupressus sempervirens. The sequence continues at coordinate 159,825,594 of CM053789.1, forward strand.
GAGGTTATCACCATCAAAGCTTATGACAACTTGGAAAGGACCACAGAAGGGACTATTTTGCTACCAATCAAGGTTGGGCCAGTCATTCAAGAGACAGTTTTCCATGTTGTTGATCTAAACCTACCATTTAACATCCTCCTCGGTCGCCCATGGATTCATGCTATGAAGGCCGTTCCATCCACCTACCATCAGTGCATCAAATTTCCGCATCAAGGCACTGAGGTAACCATCCATGCCGATCTAGAACCCTTTGCTTACTGCAATGCGGTTGAAGCTTCATATACAAACCATTGCCCTGGAATAGACATCGGCACAGCCATCGCCAGCTCATCCCACACTTGTAATGATGCAGAAACCATCCTTGCCTCCACCCTATCTACTGTAAAGATCAACAACAAAGGATGTGGAGAATATAGTCTATCAGATGCATTTGCTGTCGGAGCAATCCCACTTGATCCACATACCCATGGACGGCCAACATATCACAAAGCTAAGGAGATTCCACCTCCTCGATACAAACATTTTGGCCCAACCACCTTTGTGTCCTCAAAAACCCCTCTTCATGAGGAGCTCACTCCAGATATCAACAATTGGCTACATAAGGATGCACCTCCAAGAAATCAAGCACGCCTTGATCACTTCAGCCAGAAGTATCCCCAACAACATAAGCTCGTCACTGAAAAATGGAACTATCAAGGAGGTGGACTAGGACCAGAAGAAAGGGGCATGCAATGTCCCATCAAAGCACATGATTGGGAAATAAAGTCAGGTCTTGGCTTTGGCATACCCACAACTGGGGGCACCAACGAGAATGGTCACGCTTTTTTGAACATCCACCGCGACCTTGTCGAAATTGAAGACATTCCTAAGGAAGTTGAAAAGAGAGCCTATGACGATATCCCAGACCAAATCTTCCTAGGAGACTCTGTTCTCCGAGAACTATCCATCCATCTCATTGACCTACCACTTGCTCATCCACAACTCATAGATTGGGACCAACCAAGTGTCATACATATTGATGAGTTCGCATCAGAGGAAGTGCTTCTAAGATTCATGGGAGCTGAAACTCCTCATAAGAAGACAAAGCCAGATTTTGCCTACATCTACAAGCTAGATCCCAAGGGGTATTTTGGAGAAAATCCCCAACCTAGTTTCGATACACCCAAAACTAGAACTAAGGTAAATCTGGGACTAGCTAAGGCAGCGAAGAGAACCCCTCAGCAAGAAAATCCAGAGCCACAAGCAGAACATGAGGATTTAGTATTGCCTCCTCAAGATAATCGACCAGAGGTGTCTTCTATTCTAATAGAGGATACTAGAGAAGTCAACATTGGTTCTTTAGAGATCCCTAGAATTGTTCACATTGCTGCATCCCTATCACAAGACCAAGCTGACCTCCTCTTTGAGGTTTTACGAGAGAACATTGGCCGATTTGCATGGTCATATCAGGACATGCCAGGACTCGATCCAAAGCTTGTAGTTCATCATCTTGCAGTCGATCCAAAGATCAAGCCCGTCAGACAAAAGCTTAGGAAAATGCACCCCAAGGTGGCATTACTAGTCAAAGCTGAACTAGAAAGAATGTTAGCTGCTAAGGTTATCCGGCCTATTGACTACTCAGAATGGATCTCCAACATGGTCCCTGTCACTAAGCCTTCCGGTGACATCAGAATCTGCACTGATTTTAGAGATCTTAACAAAGCTTGTCCAAAGGATGATTTTCCCTTGCCCAACATAGATATGATTGTAGATCTTACAGCTGGACATGAAATTTTGTCCCTTATGGATGGATTTTCTGGGTATAATCAGATCAAGATTGCAGAAGAGGACCAGCATAAGACAACATTCACTACCCCTTGGGGAACCTTTTGCTACACCATGATGCCTTTTGGCCTAAAGAATGCTGGGGCTACCTATCAAAGAGCTATGACAGCCATTTTCCATGATCTTATCCATAGCATTTTGGAGGATTATGTGGACGATATCCTAGTCAAATCTCACACCTTCATGGATCATCTTGCTGACCTGGAGAAAGTCTTTGATAGGTTGGCCCAATATTATCTCATGCTAAATCCCAAGAAGTGTGTCTTTGGGGTCACATCTGGAAAGCTTCTAGGCTTCATAGTTTCTAAACGAGGTATAGAGATCGACCCTAAAAAGGTCAAGGCTATCTTAGACATGCCTCCTCCCTAGACACTACGACAGCTTCGCTCTCTTCAGGGAAAACTTCAATCTGTCTGACGCTTCATCTCCCAACTTGCAGATAAGTGTACACCATTTTCACAGTTGCTAAAGAAGAATGAGAACTTCAAGTGGGATCTTTTATGTCAGCGTAGCTTCGATCAGCTCAAGCAGTATCTCACCAATCCCCCTATCTTGGTTCCACCAGTTCCTGGTCGTCCCTTGATCTTGTATATATCAGCAACACCTACTGCTCTAGGGGCACTTCTAGCACAACATGATGATTATAGCAGAGAGAGAGCCATCTACTATATCAGTAGAACCCTAGTTGGTTATGAACTCAATTACACTCCTATGGAAAAAGCTTGTTTGGCAGTTGTTTTCTCAACTCAAAAGCTTCGCCACTACATGCTAAGTCATACCATCCAACTAGTCTCCAAGATTGACCCTCTCAAGTATATGCTCTCCAGAACAGCACTTACAGGCCGTTTGGCCAAATGGGTTATGCTACTAAGTGAGTTTGACATCCAGTATGTGGACAGAAAGGCAATCAAAGGGCAAGCTATAGCAGATCACCTAGCTGATGCACCTCTAGTAGATGCATATCCTTTGCTCACAGAATTTCCAGATGAGCATATCTGCCTAATTGAAGAACAGCCCCCATGGAAGCTTTATTTTGATGGCTCATACACCTCTCATGGATCAGGGGCAGGAATATTATTAGTTACACCTCAAGGAGATTATATTCCAAAAGCCTTCAAGCTACAATTCCCTAGCACCAACAATATAGCAGAATATGAAGCTCTTGTAGCAGGATTAAAGATAGCTGCAGAATGGAATATCACTGAGTTACAAGTCTTTGGTGATTCCCAACTCATCATCAAACAAGTCTTAAATGAATATCAAACCAAAGATGAAAAGCTATTACCCTACAAAGAGCTAGTTGATCAGCTGACCCAGCATTTTACAAAGCTTCAGTTTACACAAGTGCCTCGAATGCAGAACAAGGCAGCAGATGCCATGGCCACTATCGGCTCGCTCTTGGAAATTCCCCAAGAAGCTACACAGTATGAGTTTTTAGTTGAGCAGCTCCTCACACTTGCCTATGCGAATGAGGATTCAAACTGTGTTTGTATCTTGGTTGGTCCCCAATCCCCTTGGTACCATGAAATTCACGCTTACCTTAATGATGGTATCATATCCCCTCACCTCACACGTACCCAATGCCAGAACCTCATCCGAAAATCATCCCGCTATGTTATCATAGCCAATACCCTATATCGTCGGGGTTATCACAATACTCTCTCTCGATGTTTAGATGAAAATGAGGTCGCGATGGCATTAAAAGAAGTACATTCTGGACTTTGCGGTGCCCACACGAGTGGTATTGTCCTAGCACGACAAATCCTTAGAGCAGGCTACTATTGGCCTACCATTGAAGAAGACTCTTGTGACTTTGTTAGAAAGTGTCTCCCATGTCAGCAGCATGCAAATCTTGTGCACGCTCCAGCACAGGATCTACAGCCTATTGCACCACCTTGGCCTTTTGCTTGTTGGGGCCTTGATCTAGTTGTAACTATCACACCTCTCTCATCTGATGGACATAAATGGATAATAACAGCTACAGACTATTTCACTAAGTGGGTGGAAGCAGTCCCCCTAGTCTCAGCTACAGGAGTTCAAGTCTCCAAGTTCATCTTGTACCACATTGTTTGCCGCTTCGGCATCCCATCCACCATCTTCACTGACCACGGAGGTAATTTTGAAAATCTCAACATGGAAGAATTATGCACTTCCCTCCGCATCCATCACCGCTTTTCTAGCCCATATTTCCCACAAGGTAACGGCCAGGCAGAGGCAACTAATAAAACCCTCCTCAAAATCCTAAAGAAAGTTGTCAATGATTCCGGTCGTGATTGGCACCTTCAAATAAACCCGGCTCTATGGGCCTATCAAACTTCCTTCCATACATCCACAGGCACAACTCCATACTCCCTAGTCTATGGTGCCGAAGCGGTATTACCTATAGAAGTTGAACTTCCCTCACTACGCATATCTTTGCGAGGGCAAATCTCAGATGAAGAATACAGAATAGCTCGACTCACCCAGCTAGATCTCTTAGACGAGAAGAGACAACAAGCCTATGACCATCTCACAGTCTATCAAACTCATCTCAAAAGGAATTTCAACAAGAAGGTGCTCCCACGACACTTTCAGCCAGGTGACATGGTCCTCAAAGAAAATATGAAAGTCCAAGCAGATCGAGAAAAGAAAGGCAAGTTTGAACCTACATGGCTTGGTCCCTATGTGGTTACTGCCTCCTTTGGCTCTGGAGCCTATCAATTATCTACACCAGAAGGAGAACTCTTGAATGATCCCACTAACATCATTCATCTCAAGAAGTTCTATGCTTGAAGATCCTTGGTATACCCAGCTTTTGAAAAAATACAAAAAAAAAAAATAGTAAAGAAAAATAAGCGTCCAATGGTGAAAACTTGGCAATTCAAGTGCCTTGGATAGGTACCTTGGTGAAAACCTGGTAATTCAGGCGCCCTGTGTGCTAAAGACTATTCCATTATCTATCACTATCTTATCCCTCATCCATCCACCCACCATCCCATAAAACACCTGCTTGTTCCCTTGGTGTTCCAATCAAATATCCAAAATCTGATGGAGCTTGTTAATACCTCCTGTACAACTTGTAAATCTTGTACCAAAGCTTGTATTATACCTTGTAAATCTTGTACCATACCTTGTATATATTCAAATCTTGTCCAAAGCTTGTACCATATTCCAGCTTGTAAATAATCTTGTATCCTAGCCTGTATCCTATCACATGCACACACAGAATCCCATTTTCCTTAAGCTTTTCACAAACCATCTACCTATCCACCTATCAACTATTATAGACATCCCATCCTTCACAAAAATTTCCATCTCACAAAAAAACCAAAACATGAACAAACTTGTACATTTGTAACATATCTTGGTCTGTCAGCTTATACATCCTCTTTAGGTTAGTATCATTGTATCTATCCGGCTTTCATGTTAGTTCATCCTTGGTCAACATCTTGCACACATTGCACACCTTGGTTAGATATTCCAATGCATCCTTTAGCTAGATCTCCTATCACCAAAGTGTTATCCTTCTTAGTTCAGCTTGCCAGACGCATCACTAATCCAGATCCATCAGCTTAGGTGCTCTCTGATAGATTTTTGCAGGATATAGCTTTCCTCATGTCTGATCTTGGTCCGTTAGTACCTCGTCCTACCCATCTCGTTGGCAAATAGTTCTCTTTTGGATTTTCACTTTCTTTTGATTTGGGATCTTCCCTTTTGGGTCTTGAAATATCTTTTCCAAGCAATCTCCTTGTTCCCTCCTCAAGGTTGCCATGATCTTCCATATCATGGTATGCTGCGAATGGGGCAATTAGAGCGTAAGGTCTTGATCAGGTCTTTTGCTTGTTTTCTTTTTCTTCTTGTGGGTTACCTAGTGTCGTTTCCACGCTGCTTCCTCTGGGATTCATGTGTGATACTGGGGCAATCCTTGTGTGTTTGTTTTGAGTCAGTTCGTCAGTCCTCTGGACAGTTGGTGAAAAGGCCTTGATGTTCTTGGTAACCTTGGCAATTAACCAACAGTCCTATAGCAAATCTAGTGCTCAACTACATGGTGGTACTTCTCTTTGAAGTATCCCCCCGCTCAAAAAGCTTCAATGGATTCCTTTTATAGCGCTCCGCTCCTCCATCTCCCCCCCCAATCCTGGAAAGTCTTAAGCTTGCTTTACTATTGTGCCTCTGATTTCCCTTTATCATTCTCCCGTAGTGAGAGTTTGAGCTAATTCAGCCCCTTCTCTTCGCCAACCTGCATCTCAGCTCGTCTCAATTTCTTGTACTTTTCAAGAAGTCATCGAGCCTCATTTCTCTCCCCGCCGCCTTCTTGAGGGGGCATCATCTAAGTCTAGTCTCTCCTCTTCTTATCCGAGACTGGGGCAACCTTGTTGCTAAAACATCTTCTTCGTGTCGTCTTCATTCAAACTTCTTTGAAATAGTGTTGTCTCAACACTATGTCAAAGAGGGGCAAAATGTAGACACCTAAATTTGATTACACTATTTTAGTAATCCTATTTAGTTATCTAAAAAGGCATTATTAATTAAATTTCTATTTAATTAATCCTTTGTCATCCCCTAGTTGATTAATTTAATTAATCATCTATAGTCCTAATTGATAAATCAAATAATCTATTATTTATCAATTAAATCCTATTCTTCTATCTAATTCCAAAAATCCCCATTTATTAAATAAATCTATTTGATAAATGAAATCCTCAAATTCAAAAACCCCTAACCTATTTCTAATCCTCCATTTAGCCTAATCCACCCCATCCACCCATACTAACCAAGCTTAGCCACTAACTCACCCACCCTCATTAATGCCATCCACTTGCACATCTCTAACATCCCTAATCTAATCCTAAACCCAAGCCTAATCCACCCCCTAATGTTGTCACATTCCTTAAACAAGTTTAAGACTTTCCTAATACAAACCAAAGTCTCCCCTCAAAAAAAACCCAACCACTAAGTCATGAGTGCTCTTACAAAACATAAAGACTCTTACAAGCCCACTCATGACTCTTACACCCATCTTCCACACTCTTCCCTCTTCCACACTCATTCCTCTTACATCCCTCTTACATACTCAACCCCACTCATCATGACTTTAACCAACCCTTAACCCTACCCTCTCACACTCATCCTCCTTGTGACTAGTGTCACCTGCCCATTGGTGCTAAACAAGCACAATCCATGTGCTCTCCTTTGAGTGCATCCTAGCCCTCCTTAAGCCTTCATCCATCCTTGCATCTAAGCCCTCCATCCCTCTACCCCTTAGCCTATAAATTGAATCCCATCCCAAGCCATTTCATCAACAATCTTTGAGCTAAAGTTACCATGCTATTTTGAGAACCAAAGCCATCAACCATACCCTTATAATGCCAAATTGAGAGCTCACAAAGCTACCAATTTGCCATTACCCATCTCCATTGAAGAAGCTTTTGAGCGTCTTGAGCATACATCCACAGCAAAAAGGACACATCTACAGAATCAAGAAAGCATGGAGTGTTTTCTCTTGTGAGGTTTTGCACTTCTTATTTTCTTTCTTAGTCTAAGCATATATGTGAATTTAGTTTTGGTTTGTGAATGTTTACTTCATTTTTTAATGTTCTTTGCATACTGATTCTGGTTCTACACCTAGAACTCACCACTATGTATGCTAAAGGGGAAATGATCTTGGGAGAGATTCAAACTCCTATTCTAGGGTGGGAAACGGAATGGAGCTAGTGTCAAGTTGTTGTGTTTTAGGTGACTGAAGCTGAAAAATTTGGAGTCATTAAAGTTCTAAGTGAGAACCCTATGAAAATTATGGATTCCTATATTTTGTTCATCATTAAAAAAAATATGGAATGGAAAGAATCGATCTATAAAGAAGCTATTAAAGAAATGTAATCCATCAAAAGAAAGATTGCCAAGATGCATGAGGAGCTTCTTAATGATATGAATATATTGAATTCTACATAAATTCTACAATTTGATGATGGAAACATGGATTTTGAAGCATTAAAAAAAATCTCCAATGATACTATTGAAAAGTTTAAGGACAATGAATCACCTACTGCCAGTGATTTCACCATACTAGCAAATATTGAATCCATTTTATGTCTAAATAGGAACCTCATGCCATGACAGATCTTGAAGATCAAATAATTCAAATGGAAAAAAGATGCTTTTAGGACTAAGCTATTGAGTTTGAAGAACCCTCATTCCCATGCGATCCAAGAATTCATGAACACCTTTAGAAGCTATAAATTAGTAAGGCAAACTATGGGCAAAGAGGAAAAGGTTGGCAATGAAGTCTGATCGGGATGGTTACTTCCAGTCATGTTTTAGGCAACCATTTTATTTTTTTTAAAAATTATTATCATAACTATTTAAACTAAAATGGTTGGGATTTAATGGAGGCCTTTCAGATATGTAATGAAACTATAAATGCTAGGGCATGGAACTAATTAGGGGTTAGATTAGAAAGCTAGAAAATACTCTGATAAATAGATACTTTTACATAGCAATAGATAGATAGCATATATATTTTCTTTTTGAAAGATTGTGCACAAAAAAGAAGTTTCAATATATATATCATCTATGATCTCACTTTAAAACTTGGTGTTTGAAGTGGTTAAATCATTGCTACTTTGTAAACATTTGATTTATCGTTTGAAGATATCTGTTGCTGATTCTTCTGTAGTTTATGTTGATCAATTTTCTTGAATGATTATTATGAATTTGTTGTATCATCATTTATTTGAATAAATTGTTATGATAAAAATATTGTGAGTTCTTCTATCTTTATTGTATGAACGATTTATCACCTCAGTACCTAGGAGAATGTGAGAGTCCTTATGCACTTTCTGGAAAAAGTGCAAAATTAGTTTTTGATTCATTGATAAATATTTAAAGGAAGCTGTACCTATAAATACAAAGAGAAAACAAATAACATGAAGTTTTCTTAGTTTTTGTGAACATATTTTTACTTTCTAAGTCTTGGGTATAAATAAAATCATCATTGTGTAATTAGAAAGATAATCTGTTCACCAAAAGATTTTTGGCGACTCTACTAGGGAGAGTCCCTGTTAAATAGAACCAACTTAAAAAAAAAGGCTATGAATTATAATGGTTCTCCCACATAATTATGTTTTCCCTATGTTACAATCTAATCTTAGATTTGAAGATACATAGGAAGATATAGTCTCAGATTTAATTGCAACTGGCTAGACATTGCATCGAAATAGCCAACAATTTCAACAAGTGTTGAGGATCCTAGAAATAGAAGAAGAAGAAGCTAAACTATTAAGTGGTGTGCCTAAGATTCAAGAAGAGAAAGTGGTCAATAGGCTTGCTCAACCACCTATAAGACCTTAAACAAGCAGTGAGAGGTAGAGTTGGTTGCTTGGAGATATACAAGAGGAGAAAGAGAGAAGGGGATTCTAGATGAGAACTTTGAACCTTTAAAGAATTTGACTTTCCTACCTCATTTTAACAATCCCAAAAAGAAGAAAAGTAAGTCTTGTAGTAGACATAGTTCCCCACAAAAATTGTCCCCTTTCTCACCTTTAGTGTAGTCTTTACTTCCATTGAAAGCTCTTGTTCCTTCTCATTTGAATATTCAACCTCTACAAGTCATATTACCAAACATGGCTATCAATCAACCATGGGGACATAATATAGGTCTATTGAACCTTGGTGTCAATCCTGTAGCATTTCCTAAAGGCACCATAGAAATCCTACCCTAATTTAGTAGAGATGATAAAGTTTCAATGGATGATCTCTTAAGCACTTTTCATACAACATGTGGCATTATAAGCGTTCCTACCCAAGAAATTGTTGTTAGACTATTTTTCCAAATGCTAACTAATGCTGCTTCTAATTGGTTCAATCACCTACCCTAGCATTCCATTACTAGTTGGAATGATATGAAAAATGCATTAAAAAATAGGTTCAAAGCCCCTGAGAATGAGTGCTCCTTGTTACTTCAACTTAGTCAAATGAAAAATGAAATAAACGAACCTATGAGACAATTTGTGGCAAAATTCACTAGGTTAATGCAAAGAATTCCTATAGCATCTATACCTAATGTAGAAAACCAAAAGATATTCTTTGTCAATGTTGTCCCTCTAGATGTAAGTTTTAACCTCATCAAGGACATAGTTGCTGATTTACCTGTTGCCCAAAGGCTAGCCATTCAATTGGAGGATGTGTTTATTACTGCTGGTAAATGGAGAAGAGAAGTTAAAAATTTTGGGACCACTTCATCCTCTACTCCTATAGACCCTATCATGTGGAAGATGATAAATGATGTAGCAATGATGAAAAGGTAGCATAATAAACCTCATGGCCCTTACCAAGCTCCTTTCTAGGATATTCATAGGTGACAACAACCCCCAAATTATATTAAAACCCCCACATTAATCGCCCCTCAAACAAGGTTGCAAATTGAGGAGGCCCCTAAAGAGGTGATGTGTTCTTTTCATATGACCATAGACTATGATGGACAAACTTGTCCCAATTGGCTAGATTGTATTCAATTAGCAAAAGATGCCCTTGTAGTAGAACAATCACTTGAAAGTGAAAAAGCAAAAATGAAAGTGTAGGTGCTTATTTTCTTGAATATGAACAAGACATAGAAAGGGGAGGTGTTGTTTTTGTGACACTTCAAGACCCTGATTGCACAGTAATGACCAGAGGTCAAAGAAATCAAAATCCCTATGAAGGAGTCAGTCCAAACTCATTGAATGCTAAAGGAAAGGAACACATGTAAGCCGATTCTATAAAGATGCAAAGCCTAGAATATTGTCCAGAGTAGAATCAACAACTAGTACATCAACTTTTTATATTGTAGAATTCTATAAGTCTTGTTCTATATCCATTTCTCTAGAGAAATATTTGAGGTTGAATCCTAAGGAATTAGATAAGTTAGTACAATATGTAAAGGAAAGCTCTGCTACTAATGCTCAGTCTACTGATAATATGATTGAAAACCCAAAAGCTGCAAGTGAACCTATCTTTATATCTGAAGGATGCAAAAAAATGCTTCTTAGAGGGAATCAACTATTAATACAATTGATGAAGAAAAATAAGAGAAAAAGCACAATCCTTTCTATGTATCATTATTATTAAATGCATAGAAGCTTAACAACTATATTATTGACTCAAGAGCATCGGATAATATTATGCCAATGCCTGTTACAAAAGCCCTTAGCTTGGATCTTATGAAAACTTTTGGATGTTGTTATTCTACAGATGGGAAGAAAGTACCCCTAGTTGGCCAAGTGAGGAGCATGCAAGATTTTCTTTATGCCTGCCTAGAGAAAAGGCTGAAACTTACTATCCTGGCAGTTGATGTACCAACCAATTATGGATTGTTGCCTAGCAAGACTTTTTGTAGAGATATGGGTGGAGTAATCAAAATGGACCATCTGAAGCCTACATTCTAGTAGGGAAGAAAAAGATAAAATTGGAGCCAAAACCAAAGGATAAATACATAGTTATAACTTCAGACAATCCTAAAGCACAGATACTATATGAAGAATGTTAGTTTGGAAACTATGTTATTATACTTGAGAAACAATGTGAGGAAATTGAAAATGAAAATGGTGATGAAGCCTTGTGGATGCTGGAGTTTGATGGAAGCTACTCAAATTCTATGTTAGGTTTGGGTGTTGTTCTAATCTCACCTTCAGGAGACATTTTTCCATTTTCTTTTAAATTATATTTTCATAATACAAACAACACTATGGAGTATGAAGCGTTGCTTCTAGGTTTGCAAGAAGCCAAAGAAAAGGGAGTGAAGTAATTGAAGGTGAGAGGTGATGTTGAACTCATTGTCAAATAGGTAAGGAAACAATTTTCTATAAAAACTAATATGCTAAAACTCTATAGAAATCTAGTTTGGGATGAAATTGAATCTTTTGAAGCCCTTTCCATTGAATCTGTACCTCATTCTCAAAATACTAAAGCAGATTCCTTAGCTGTTTCAGCTTCCTTATTACCACATCTAGATTTCAAAAGTGATACCTATAGGATTGAAATTATTTATAGACCTAGAGTCCTCAATAATATCAATCACTGGTAGGTTTTTGATTATGATGCATAGTTGAAGGATTTCATCGAGTGTGTTGGAAATTTTGCTGAAACTTTCTTCGAAGGATCAAACCATGACGGTAAAACTATTGGAGAAGGATCATCCAAATTAGGAGAAGTTGTTCAATTAAAAGGTAATCACATCCAAAAGGGGTTGGTGACTCTAGAACATCTCTTTGGTAGAAAAGATGATAGTGCCAAAAATAGGAGAACTGACCCTGACAAAGGTGCAAAGGAACATGACAAAATAAATATCAGAAATGAAGAGAACCCCAAATGGATTTCCATTGGCTAAACCTACTCTAAGAAAGAGAAGGATAAGTTTTCTAAACTCCTCACCCAGTATCAAGATGTCTTTGCCTTGGGATATGAAGATTTGAATAAATTAAGAAATGGAGAATTTGTACATCGTATACCTTTAAAGCCAAGAGTTACTACCTTTTGGAAAAAGCTAAAAAACTATAATCCTAAGGTATCTGAGGCTATTTTTAAAGAAGTAGAGAAGATTTTGAAAGACTGCATAATCTACCCAATTCATCACTCAACTTGGGTAGAAAATATTGTCCCTATGAGAAAGAAAAATGTTGAATTAGAATTTGTGTGGATTTTAGAAATCTGAATCAAGCCAGCCTCAAAGACAATTATGCACTTCCCTCTATGGATCATATTTTGTAGATGGTTACTCGGTCTAACATTATCTCAATGCTCAATGGATATTCAAGATATAATCAGATTAGTATTGCACCTGAGGATCAACACAATATGGCCTTCATTACTCCTTAGGGCACTTTTTCTTACATTCAGATGCCATTCGGTTTGATCAATGTGGGAGAAAATTTCCAAAGGACAATGAATTCTTCCTTCAAAGATTTGAGGGATAGAATAATTATGATATATCTTGATGACTTGACTATATACTCTAAGAGAAGGAAACACCACTTGATAGACTTGGGAACAATGCTAAACTGATGTAGGTAACATGGTATATTCCTCAATCCCAAAAAGTCTATGTTCTTCGTAGAGGAAGGAAAATTTCTCAAACATATCATTTCTAAGGATGGTATAAGGATTGACCCAAAAAGGGTGAAGGAAATATAGAAATTGGCACTACCTACTAATAGAAGTGATTTGAAGTCCTTTGGTTAAATAAATTTTCTAAAAAGTTTTGTGCTTGAATTCTTTGAAAAGGTAAGATACATGTTGCGTATGATGAGCAAAAAAAATCCTTTAAGATGGTAGGAAGAGGGAAAGAAATCTTTTGAGGATATTTAAATAACTATTTCAAATGCAGCTATGCTAGTAAGTCCTAATTTTGATAAAGATTTCATTATTTACTGCTATGCTTTAGAACATACTCTATCTAGCATTTTGACTCAAAAGGATGATAAAGATAATGAAGACCTAATTGATTTCATGAGCATTCCCTTGAAGAAACATAAATTAAATTTTACTCAAATGGTTAAACATGCATTCGTTGTGATAAAGGTGCTAAAGTAGTTCAGGTATTACATTCTACATTCCCATTCAATTGTCTATGTGCTAGAAACAATGGTAAACAGAATATTAGCTCAATAGGAGATTGGGGTAAATAAATGAGCTATATGGGTAACTAAGGTCCAAGAATATGATTTAACCATTAAGCCTACTTCTTTAGTAAGAGGATGAGGTTTATGTAGGTTGATGGCTGAAAATAAAGATTCACCTCTTGATAATACTAAAGAAACACCCATTGTTTTGCTAGTAAGTTCAATAGACCCTTGGTTCTCCAATGTAATATACTTTCTAACATATGGTGAATGCCCTCCAAGCATGAACTATAAAGAAAAATGGAATCTTAGGTTGAAGGCTACTAAATATGTGATTTCTAACAGTATTTTGTATAAGAGAGGGATCGATGGAATCATTTTAAGATATGTAGATGTAGAACAATAGGAAAAGTTGTTAAGAGTGTATCATTCAAACGTATGCAGAGGGCATTTCTCATCCATAGTGACTGCCTTTAAAATCCTTAGGAATTGTTTCTACTGGCCGGGTATGTTCAAAGATGCTTACAAGTTTGTAAAGAATTGTGAAAAATGTCAACTTTTCACTAAGTGCCCTCAGCTGGCAACCTTACCCCTTAGGCCAGTAATGATTGATGAACCCTTCAATTTCATTGGACCTCTGAGTCCCCCATCCAATGCTAGACATGTATACATATTAATAGCCACTGATTATTTCGCGAGGTGGGTGGAAGCTATCCCAACCAAGAAGGCCAATTCTAAAGTGGTATGCGAGTTCTTATTTGAATATGTATTTATCACGTTTTGGGTTACTCAAAAGATAGTTTCAGACAATGCAACCTATTTTTCATTGGAAGAGATTTCTCTTTTTTGTTACGAGCATAGTGTATCCCTAGCTCATTCATCAAATTATTTTCCTCAAGGGCTCGTTTGGTTGCAAGCATAGGAATTGATAATCAGAATAAAAAATTTGAATGAGAATGGAGAATGAAGAATAGGAATGGAAAATTGCAATCCAATCTTGTTTATCCCTTGTTTGGTTATGCAAGCTTAAATTGGAATAGGGTTAACTCGCAATCGACACCATTGGTTAACTTGCAATCGATGCCATTGGTCCTCCAAGAGTTGTAGGCTCTCTTCTCTATGGCGCCCGCATTGACACGCCTCTCCAAGGATCTAAAACCATCTCCAAACCCCTCCTCAGTATTATTTATAGCATAAGTAAATGAATTTTGCACAAGTTTTTCTCTGAGGGTTTTTAACGTGATAGTGCCATCAGTGAACATGAGGTGCAGAAGTGGCAGCAACCCATACTCAAATGGATCTTTGTGCAAATGGAGAAACAACGACGCCTAATTCTCTGTCATCTTTTGTTATTTTTTCATCAATCAAACCCACGAAAATTGTAGCAACAACAATGAGTTTTTCTATGCTCTGCTTCTTCTACGATGGATTGATCGACACATCATTTGAAAATATTGAAAACAAAGTTTCAGCACTCACCCCAGGTCAAAGTGGATTTGAAAATTTAATCAAATTTGAGAAATGTCATTTGATTTCCACAATCCATTAGTAATATCATGAGAATTTCTGGAGTTTGATTGTGTCGTGATTTTTAAGCATCAACATTTCGGATCACACACAGTGATCCATCATCAGGATGAGGAGTGCAAGAGAATAGAGAAAAATGTAAAGCTAATTTTTGATCTCCTCTATACAATGTCTAATTTGAGAAAGTTAAAATGAATGCAAGAATAGCAATTCTAATTATAGGTATTTTTTGGAATGGACAAAACTCTTTTTGGGGCTAAAATGAGAATACGTATTCCTATTCCCTATTCCTATTCCATGCACCAAACAAAGAATACAAATCATATTCTAATTTTCTATTCCTATTCTAGTTGTATTCCAGCAACCAAATGAGCCCCAAGGGAATGGGCAGGTAGAATCTAGTAACAAGAACCTAGTTGCAATAATGAAAAAGTTGCTAGTTGATAATCCCTAGAATTGGCACAAAAAATTGTATCAAGCATTGTGGGCTGATTGTATTACCCCTAAAAGGGCCATTGGCATGGCTCCATTTGAGCTGGTATATGGAATTGGTGCTCAAGTATCCCTACCTTTAGAGTTGTCTGCTTTGAAATTACAATATGTGATTGAGGATTTTTTTTTGAGATTCTCTAGAAAATAGAATAATGTATTTGAAAAATTTAGAAGAAGAAAGGGAAAAGCTTGTTTATCATATTATAAAGCATCCAATGAAGGTGAATCAAAATTTTGATATGAGAACCAAGCCTTGCAGTTTCCTAAAAAATGATGAAGTCCTTTTGTGGGATAAGAGGAGAGAACCTAAAGGAGCACATGGAAAATTTCATTCTCTCTAGAAAGGGCCATTTATTATCTCTGAAGTTGTTGGTCCAAACACTTTCCATCTAAGTTACCCAGATGGCACGATTCTGCCCTTTACCTATAATGGGTAGTATTTGAAGTTAATAAAGGTCTAATGTCTTAAAGGTCCCAATCTTGTACATACCTTTTGTTTGTGGCTCTATTTTTGTTTGCTTACTTCTTTCCATTGTTTTCTATGTCGTTCCGGTGCTGCTTTTGTTTCTAGTTTTTTGAGTTCTTTGTGTACTCCTTGTACCCAATCCCCAATCAGAGCCCCTATTAGCCATATTATGAGTTTCCCTATTCTAAAATTTTCCTAAATTTCTCATCTAGTCATCAAAGCTTCTTATTGTCACTTCATGTTCTCCCAACCATTGAAAACATTTTATAAAGTCTCCTAAAGTTTCCTATCATTCCTTGTGTTTATCCAAACCTCTTTGAACAACTTTGAACCTCGGTTCAAAGTAGTTCAAAGCAATTCAATCAAAGGTTTTTACATTGACCTTTGCTTTTTGTAGGTAATTTGCATGAGACTATAGAGTGTTCTTTTGAACTACTTCGAACCCCTTTGAATCTTGGCTCAAAGTAGTTCGAAGTAGTTCTATAACTAAGGTTCTTTGGAAAAAGTTGATTGTGGGTCGGTGAAGTTGCCATTTTAATGTGGCATAAGTTACCACGTCAGGAGGTAATAATTCAAAAGAGTAACTTAATTTCATGCATGGGAAAATGCCATCATGACTTAAAGTCAAAGATCTTTTCACCAAAAAGGAAGGATTGGGTGTTAGACAAAGTTAATCGTTGTGAGTACAACTGCAAAGGGAAGTATTTAATAAAAGGTCACATCAAAAGATTTCAAATGTGTGTGACTAGCCATAGTTGATCTGTCATGAACACCTTATTATGAGGCTATACTTTCACATGTATGTTCTCTTTCCCTTAAAAAAGGGTGTTGGTGTAAATAAGTACTTTACTATTTACACTTACTTAATTTACTTAGGTTAATGCATTATTTAATTATTTTGCATTATTTTATTATTTTAATTTGTGAGACACTTAGGAGTTTGCACACCTTTTGGGTTTTCATGTTGACAACACAGGAGTATGGAACTTTATTTGAGCAGATGGTGTCTACAACACTATTTTGCGTTTCCCTCTTGTAGGCTTATCCTCTCATCACCGTACTTACTTTCGTGCTTAATGGAGGATAATCCATATCTGGTGGACATGTGCTTGGTTGTATGACACATCATGATGCTAACTTCTATGCATTCTAGAAGCTCTCTTGAGGCCTTTATATTCAAGCACTCCTAGTGTACTCTTGTGTCAAGTTATTGAATACATTGTTATTTTGATCATACTCTCTCTTGGTCTACTATGTGCTTGTGTTTGAGTTCTTAGTTCTTGGGTGAATTTTACCCTTAGGAAAATTCTTACATGGTATCAGAGCTTGGAAACTTTCTCATCACAAGATGTTTAAGACCTCTTGCTTGCTTCATCACCTTAGCCTGAATCTAGAGTGCTACGGAAATTGAGAGCGTCCAGCATTAGATCTAACCTCTCCATTACATTCAAAATGCTGAACTGGTGAAAATCGCCTATAAGCATGCCTACCTTGGCCCAAAGTCGACCGTGAGGCAAATTTTTTTTGCAAATCGAAATTCGGAGGCCGTGATTTGTGGTATGGATATGGTCATTTTCGTAGATTTACGGATTTATTTTCAGATCTGTATTTATTTTCTTTGTATTTCTGTCATATTTTCTTGCAATTTTTCATATATTTTTTTGCAAATCAGAATACGGAGGCCCCGATTTGCGGTATGGATATGGTCATTTTCATAGATTTATAAATTTATTTTCGGATCTATATTTATTTTCTCTATATTTCTGTCATATTTTCTTACAATTTTTCAGAATTTTTTTTTTAGCCCTACGGGCTAGTAGCAGAGGAAAATATTTGTGCTCTACCGAGCTGTGACCTCCTAGCCAGCACATCGAATAGTTTATTATTTTTTCGTAGAGTTTATTATTTATTCTACGACGTCGGTGCATCATCATCGGTGACCAAATATTATGAATTTTGACTATAGTTCACTGTGAAAATTGGCATTTCCAAACACCAATAGGCAGTGTCGTCAACATTTTCGGCATCCTAGACACAACACTAGCAAACCTTTCCCCCGTCGGCCGCCTGTCTTCTCTGAATGCTCTGCAAAATGCTGCATTTAAACAACACAATCCTCACTGCGCCCATGCATGTGGGACAAATAACTAAACACCCACTCAGTAGTAGCTACTGCTTGTTTCTTGATGACCATTAACAAAGTTCCAGCATTTGTAGCATAGCTCGCGTGAATGAGAAATCTACCCGACGACATCTATTGGTGTTCCCGCACCCCGAGTTACAGGATTTCGACGTGTCTTTTCCACCAGTTGGCAAGGTATTAAATTACTAGCCCTGTTTTGCAAGTTTTTGGCATCCCATGCATGGAGTTCTCATCAACACTATTTTTAACATAGCAAACTTTAAGCGTTTTGACTGGAACACATGTCACCCTCGGATTACGCCACCTCACTTGCACAGTCAGCGACAGGTGAATACATTAGCACATTTGCCACGAAGCATCCCAAACTGCCATGTCACTCATGGAATTGGGTGATTTGACACGTCAGATCCGTATGTTACGTACAGTACAAAATGCTAAGTCATCCTGCCACGTCATCAAGGGTGCTATTTTTTTGTTGACGACATCATTTCATGGTCTTAAATTTGATGCCCATCTAGATGTCATTCCAGGGCATTTTTGAACTGTGTTGATGGCCATTTGACCATCAAATTTGGACTCACAGTTTCTCCTCCAGACCCCTCTCCAGATTACTTTTCAGTTTGGCAGCCTGACTTTGCGAGCTCATATCTTGGACATCCAGACTCTGATTTAGGTGCAATTTGTTTTGAAATCAAGTAGAATTTCTTGAATTTTTAGTGGTGGTGTTGTTTTCTAGTTTTGGTGCACAAATTTTGTAGAAATTGCATTTTTTGGTGATTGTACCTACATAATCTTGATTTTTGCGACTTCAAAAGCTCCATACGGGCACATCTGGTCACTTTTTTAGGTTCTATTTTTTTTGAAAGTGCATGTTTTTTCATCTACTTTCTAGATCTGAATTCAGATTCTAGGGTTGTGTGGACCAATTTCTCACTTTCAGAATTAGGCCTTCTTTGTCATTGTAAGCTTTGGTTCCTTTTCAAAATTGTTTTAAATCTGAGCTACAGTGCTTAAGTGACAGATTTCAGCCTCATAAGGCAATTGTAAAAGCAAAATTAGAAAGTCCACTTTGTTCATTTTGACAAGTGGCCCATTGTAAATGCACTACTTATAAAGTGCCAAAGCATCTCTTTTGGGGGGTGTCTTTTGATTGAGTGAAAAGGGGGTGTGTGTACTATGTTTCTTGTGTCTCTCTATTGTGCTCTTTCATTTTTGCATCATGGGTTTTAAATGTCCTCCTTTAACTTCACGCAACTATTCTACATGGAAAGATATTGCATGGAGTAGATTAATGGAAAAAGGATATAGTTTGTATGTTGATGGTACAATTACCAAACCTACTGATGCTAAAGAACTCATTGCTTGGAAAAGAAAAGACCAACAAGCTTTAAGTGTTATCAGGAGTTGTGTACATAGCGATCTTCTCTTCCACATTCAAAATTGTTTAGAATCTAAGGAAGCTTGGGATAAACTTGAATAGTTGTATGGTAAAGTGGATGAAGAAAAGGGATTTCAGATTGAAGATGATCTACTTCTCTTAGATCCTAAGAATTATGACACAATTCAAGATTATATCATCAAAGTCAATGAGTATAGGGCACTTTTAAAAGATTGTGGAAACCCCATAAAGGATGCTAGGTTGATTCATCACGTCCTGAAGAAGCTACCTTCTGAGTACACCAACTTTGTTTCGAGTTTTAATATTCACATGTTAACCATGGGATCTGCTTACCAAAAGCCTTCCTTTGATGGATTTGCAGATATGTTGATTGTTGAACAATCTCACTTGGTGGATTTTGGTCTTCTCAAGTCATCTAAGACCAAAGCCTTAGTGGCTAGTGATGATTCCAAATCAAGTCAAGGGGGAAAAAGAAACAACAAGAAGAAGCATTGGAAGTAGAAAACACAATCTGAGACACAACATGACTCCTCTCAACAAGGTGGTTCTTCTTCAAACAAGAAAGGAACTAATAAAAAGAAGGACAAACTCTTTTGTGCATACTATAAAAAGCCAAATCATGACGAGCATCATTGCAAGACAAAAAGAATCGACGAGTTAGAAAATCTACTCAAGAAGAATAAGATTCAAGTGCTAGGTACTTCCAAGGAGTCTACTCCTAACTCTTCAAAGGGTAAAGGTCAAGCACTTATGGCAAACTCAACTTCTTCTTCAGAATGGATACTTGACTCAGGTGCCTCTTACCACATGGGTTCTTCAAAGCAAGACTTTTCTTCATTGGAGCAGTCGTAGGTACCACACATCTTCATGGGAGATGATGCCAAAATGGAAGTTGAAGGGAAAGGACATGTAGAAATGGAAGATGGGGAATTCAAAGATGTTCTCTATTCCCAATCTAAGCTCTAATCTCCTATCAATTTACCAAATCACTCACCTTGGAGATGGTCATAAGGTTGAGTTCCTTCTCGATTTAGTGATGGTGCACAGTCTAAAAGATGATTCATTGGTAGCAGTTGGGAAAGTCAATGATGACAAGAGGCTTTATTCCTTCTCCCAATTTATGCCTAAGAGTCCTTCCCAAGCCTTGTAAACTCACTCTTATACTCAAATCAACTTATGGCATGAGTGGTTTGGTCACCTTGACTTCCGCTCTCTTCAGTAACTTTTCTCAAAACACATGGTCAAAGGTCTACCTAATATCAACTTTTATAAGGAACAATGTTCATCTTGTTTAGTGGATATGCATCTCAAGGAGAATTATGATAAAGGGAAGTCTTCTCAAGCTCTAGTTGTTCTTTAGCTAGTTCACATGGTATTAGCATGACCCTTTGTAGTGACTTCAATTAGCCAAGGTCGCTACATACTAGCATTTTTTGATGACTTTTCCAGATTCACTTGGGTCTTTTTCCTTCATCACAAGAATGAAGTAGTTCATAAGCTACAAGACTTCAAGACTCATCTTGAACAAAATTCAAGGAAAGCCATCAAAGTATTAAGAGTGGAAAATGAGAATAGATATGTTGATAGAAGACTTAAGAATTTTTGCAGAATTGAGGGGATTGATCTTCAGAACTCACTAGCATTTAGTTTGCACAAGACAAATGTTGTAGCTATGAGGATTAGGACTCTCAAGACCATGGAAAGTTGCATGATAAAGGCCAAGTCTCTCAATCCTACACTTGAAGTTGAAGCCATTAGCAGTGCTACTCACATACTTAATAGGTCTCCTCATCCAGCCTTACATGGCAAGACTCCTTTTGAGGCATGGTGCAGCAGAAAACTAGTTGTGAGTCACCTTAGAGTCTTTGGTTGTCTAGCATTGGCAAACCTATCTTCCAAGAGTTGCAAGGCATCGACATCTAGGCCTTGTACCTTTATCGGGTATGAAGACAATGTGAAGGCTTACAGACTTATGGATCCAGAGACACATGATATTTTTGTGGAGAAGGATGTTCACTTTGAGGAAAGTTCTCTAAGATTATCCTCTACTCCTCTCCGCACATCATACATAGTGGAAACTGATAGTGACACCAGTGGTAGTGCTTCAAAAGGTTCAGACACGTGGGGTTCTATCGAAAGTTGTAGTGAGAGGTCACATCAATCTAGTCCACATGCTTATATTGCCATAGTGAAAGGTCCATATCATCATTGTACATCTCATCTTCCAGCTCCAACTTCAGTTGAATTGGGAGACAGACTTGAGGACTTACATCTTCTTAGTGATGATGATTCTTCTATAGTTGTTGTGAGGGCTCACTCTGACCCTTATGTCCATTCTCTACATGATCAATCTGCACAAGTTTGCATGATTGTAGATCCTTATGAATAGCAATTAGTGGAGGACTCTTTGTCAATAGAGGAGACAAATGGTTCAGTGGAACAGGTTCAACAAACATCCTTGCTAGATCTGCATTCATTCTTTTCAGCACAGTTGGAAGGGGTGAACTCCAACATCAGTACAGGGATACTTCAGCAGGTTTCAAGGCCAGCACACATCTTCAGGACTGTACCTTTGGCATTGTTTCTTCCTAAGGGGAGGAACACATTTCTACATTCATGGACCAACTTCTTCATCGGAGCAGCTTTCACTTATTAGCATTCTTCTTTTGGGGGGGAAGCCTATTCTGTCTCTCTTCCTTCTTTCATTTTCTTATGTATATATTGGATTTATGTCATAATGGGGGGTCTTGATTACTCCATCCATCGATGCATCCTTACTTATCTCTCTTTTTGGAAGAGGGTTTTTCCCATGAGGTTTTCCCTCTTTCCCTACTTTATGGGAGATTGCATTTCATTATGTACATGGGTACCTAATATGGCCTAGTAGTCGGGACCCATTATGCATCTTCATCCTAGTTTGTAAGCTTAAGGGCATCCCCTAAGTTTCACTTAAGGGGGGGTGTTGGTGTAAATAAATACTTTACTATTTACACTTACTTAAGTTTACTTAGGTTAATGCATTATTTAATTATTTTGCATTATTTTATTATTTTTATTTGTGAGACACTTAGGAGTTTGCACACCTTTTGGGTTGTCATGTTGAAAATACAGGAGTATGCAACTTTATTTGAGCACATGGTGTCTACAACACTATTTTGTGTGTCCCACCCTTGTAGGCTTATCCTCTCATCAATGCACTTACTTCTATGCTTAATGGAGGATAATCCATATCTAGTGGACATGTGCTTGGTTGTATGACACATCATGATGCTAACTTCTATGTATTCTAGAAGCTCTCTTGAGGCCTTTATATTCAGGCACTCCTAGTGTACTCTTGTATCAAGTTATTGAATACATTGTTATTCTGATCATACTCTCTCTTGGTCTACTGTGTGCTTGTGTTTGAGTTCTTAGTTCTTGGGTGAATTTTTCCCTTAAGAAAATTCTTACAAAGGGCATAGTTTTTTTCCTTTTGTTTATCATGTGAAAGAAAGATTTGAAGGAGCTAATAAGGGACAAGAAAAGAGGTTATTTTTCTTGTCAAGTTTCAAGTGAGAACACAGAAAAACCTTCTTTTTGTTCTACCTTTTCTATGTGTATTTCAAAATAGAATCATTTTGAGCCTTGCTTTCCTTGTTTAAGATGAAATATGTCTTAAATTTCTTTAGGAATGTGTCAATTTTGGAGTGCAAGAGACCTATTATTTGTGATACCAATTTAGAAAGTGTTAGGCTAGAAAAGTTATAGTCAAATTTGCTTGAGCAAGCCGATGAATTGAATGGTTGTATAGAAATTTTGACTAGTGGTCTGAGTGAAGCCACAACTTTCCCTCATGCCCTGTTAAGCCCTAAATTACTCCAACTTTATATTGACCATTATGATGTACGGAGTAAAATTTTCCTAAATAAAGATGGAGAACCTGCGCTATCAATATCTAGGGAAACTATTGCCTCAATGTTGCATTTACTAGAAAGTACATTCATTGCATTTTCTCCCATCCAATCCCTAGCTAAATACTAAGAAACCCCAAGAGAATATCGTAAAATCCTAGCTAGGAAGTGGACAATAACTAATGTTGGTGGAGGTTTAAGGCCCCCCAAGATAGTCACAAAAGATCACCTAAAACCCCATATTCATTATATTTTAGTGCTATTACACCAAGTTAAGGGTTCAACCAGTGTCCTCCTTTTTGAAGAATGGATGTTTCTTTATGTTGAGATTATTTTGAAGGGGGAACAATGGATGGATTGGGCTATAAAATATTTTCTAGCTCATTAAGAACATAGCTTAAACATGCTAAGGAATCTAAAGAGAATTTCTACATGGCCTCTTATCTTACATACTGCATTGCTTGTGTCAGTAATCTCACTTCCCTACCCCATGAGATTTGGAGTGAGGAAATAATAGTCTATCAATATTATCCCCTACTTCAAAGAGATAAAGTGTTAGAAAATTTTAGAAAGGTACATGATGTATTGGTAGAAAGTGTGCATTTATCTCTAAAAAAGGCACCCATGCCCAAGTTGTCCTCAAAAGCCCATAAATTGATTCAAAACTATGGAAGTTATTACATATAGTTCCCTAAGTTTGCCTATTTAAGAGTAGGTGGGTTCAAAGATGAACCAATGAAGTTACTTCCCTATGTAGTTGAATTTTTTGTTTTAGCAGAAGTCTACAGGTATTTATTATCTATCATTAAGGATAATCTACTGCAAGGGAATTGGGAGTCGGTGTTTCCTATCAAACTTGGCCCTTTCACTTGTAGTAGCATGATCAATGCTTCAGTCATAGGAAGTAATTTGCTCAGTTTTGGTTTTGGGTCTTACCAAGGAAGAAGATATTTTGATAGAAAAGGATTTGCAGCTAAGGTTCTTGGTCTAAAGGGTTAGTTATACACAATCTCATACTTGGAGGACTTATGGTAGGACTTTAAAAATGAAGAAGAAGTGTTAAAAAGGGACCACTCAAGATTAACGCTTCAACAAATTAATTCCCTCAAATTGAAATTTCAACTACAAGGAATAGTTGAAGATGGTTTAGACATTGTTGAACCTAGGTGGGAGAAAGTTGGTGAGTTGAGGAAATTAGAAGTGGATTGGAATTAGGAAGAAGAGGATGATATAAATCTAAGAACTAGATCCATTCTCACCCATACAGACAATTGGCTAAGGATGCAGAGCATGAAAGTAGTCAATGAACCATCTCCAAAGATGGTTTCTTTTTTTGAACCACTGACCTCTGACATCCAAGTTTCATCTCCTTTTTAAGGTGGTGTGTTGACCCTTGGCAAGTAGAAAAAGATGCTAACACCCACATAAAACATGACTCCTCAAACTAGATCTAAAACCAAGTCTGAAGCCCTCATTCAACAAGAAGCTTAGAAGGAAAAGATGTTGACCCAAGGATAGGATTCAGGTGATGGTTTTGGTTTCTTAGACAATCCTAATGGTGATGTGCAATTTATTGAAGCTCCTAGGGAAAACTAACCTAAATTCAAGACTCCTACCTAGGATACTCAAGCAATCTCTACTAATCTCATTATCCCATCCTAGTTATCTAGCTTAGTCAGTAAGAAAAGAAATTTGCAGCCGGTATGTACACCTATAAAAGACATTTTAACAAAATATGAAGCATGTGGTTCCAAAGTTAAAAAGCTAAAAATTGATGCCCATTTAATCAAAGACCTATTGGCTGGGAAAATCATAGCAGAATTGGCCACATATAAGCAAAAATTTGAATCTAGAGAAATTGATAACAAAGGCTTCAAAGTTACTTTAGTTGAAATTGGGACCATCAGCAGAAATATAGGCAATAACTTGTTTAAGTTTTCTGCTAATCATATGTTAACCTAGTTAGAAAAAGATAGCAAGGAGAAAAAGGAACTCAAAGTGTTAGTGGTGACCATGGCTTCTTATATCAATTAACTGATGAATCTCGGGGCCCTACTAGTTGTTCAAACCCCTCAATATTTTGAATGCAGACAACCAACAACTAGTAAAATAGATGCAAAAGGGGAAGCTACTCTTGGATGCAATGTAGGATTGCGTGAATTCCATTATCAAGGAAGGTAACAAGTTTATCCTAGAATTCACCCCTATATATGTTGAAGGAGAAACACTCTCGGGAGAGATTCAAACTCTTATTCCAGGGTGGGAAACCAAATGGAGCTAGTTTCAAGTTGTTATGTTTTAGGTGACTAAAGTTGAAAAATTTGGAGTCCTTAAATCTCTAAGTGAGAACCCTATGAAAATTGTGCATTATTGTATGTTGTTCATCATGAAAAATAATATGGGCTAGAAAGAATTGATCTACCATGAATCTATTAAAGAAATGCAATCCATCAAAAGCAAGATTGTTGGGATGCATGAGGAGCTTCTTAAAGATATGAATATAGTGAATCCTATAGAAATTCTACAGTTTGATGATGGCAACGTAGATTCTAAAGCCTTTCAAATGTGTAATGAAACTATAAATGCTAGGGCATAGAACTAATTAGGGGTAAGAATAGAAAGCTAGAAAATACTCTGATAAATAGATACTTTTACATAACAATATACAAATAGCATATATATATATATATATAATCTTTGATCTCACTTTAAAACTTGGTGTTTGAGGTGCTTAAATCATTGTTACTTTGTGAAAATTTGATTTATCATTTGAAGATATCTATTGTTGTTTCTTTTGTAGTTTATGCTGAACAATTTTCTTGAATGATTATTATGAATTTTCTATATCAACCTTTCTTTGAATAAATGGTTAGGATAAAAATATTGTGAGTTCTTTTATCTTTATTGTATGAATGAATTGTCACCTCACTACCTAGGAGTATGTGAGAGTCCTTATGCGCTTTCTAGAAAAAGTGCAAAATTGGTTTTTGATTCATTGATAATTCTTTTAAAGGAAGTTGTACCTATAAATACAGAGAGAAAACAAATAACATGAAGTTTTCTTAGCTATTGTGAACATTTTTGTACTTTCCAAGTCTTGGGTATAGAGAAAATTATCATTGTGTAATTAGAAAGACAATCTATTCACCAACACTTATCTAAGTCTAAGGTGATAAAACACGTTTCGACTTCTTGTTTCTATAGTCATAGAAAAGGACAAAAATAAAAAATCTAGACAAAGACCACACTAGAACATAGTCTCAAAAAGAAAGATAAGGGTATCATAGACTAAGGTATGAATCATTTGAGTAATGACTAAATCAACCAAAGATTATGACTATCATGACATGAAGTATGAAAAACATGAGAGAATGAGAATAAGATAGACAAGTAATGAGACTAGTTTATGTGTAGGTCACAAGTTGCTAACTAAGAAAGAAGCCATTGTATGACACTATTTGTAGAAAGAAAATGGGAAAAATTTTGTAGTTATAGATCAGAATTAGAGCATAGATAGCTTTGACAGAATAGTTTGATAGTTTTTATGAAAAAACTTTGCATGAAGATTCATAGGGAAATGCACGAGGAAGTACTAAGAAGGACGCAAAGATTCAGAACAACAATTTTAGGACATTGTTCTCATGTGAGGACTTTCATAGGGCCATTTGAGGAGTTGAAAAACTAACAAAAAAGATAGAATTTTGGCATAAAATGATAGTATTTGTAATATCTCACATTGATATTTGTAACGAGTTGCATAAAGACTTGTCAGAGCTGCATGAAGAAGTGTTGACAAGATATTTTCTCACAAAATTTCACAGAACTGAGTGCAAGAATATAGATAGATTGATAACTTTGACTAGAGTTGAAGAGATTTTGTAGGTTTTAGATAGTTCTCGACAGATTGTTGGTTGTTTTTATAGATTTTAGATAGGTAGCAAGATGGTTTTCAAGTTTTGAACAACATTGTGGTTTTAAAAAAGATGGTTTGTTTTCAGATAGACATGGGAAGCAAGCAATAGTCATAAACAATCCAACCAAGGACAAAGCAACTTAGAGAGACAGGGGACTCTTGACCTTTAGTTTGTTTGATAGTTTGGATAAGTTTAAAGACTCAATAACAAACATGTTTTATCCCTAAAACCAAAAATTTTAGAGGAAGCAAAACCTTTGTCCCACAAGTTATGTGCATGCATTCACCTCACAGAGTCATGTAACCCCAGTAGAGAGCACCCATATTTTTGGTGTATTCTAAGGGCTCAATAACATATGTGTTGAATGAACACCCTTGTGGCAGGGGTCAAGCACATATACCACCTTCCAACATCTAGTTACCTACATATGGTGAGTAATTTACAAGAGAGATTCTTCCCCCTCCTTGCACAAAGATTATTCCCCATTTCGGAGGTGAATCGGGTAGTAACTAACTAAGAGGTTTTTACTTGGCTTCCATTAATATTAACCTCGAGTGGCTTCACAAGAGAAGTTGAGGCCAATAGCCCACACTAGCATTTGAAAGTGCACATAGCTAACTAGCAAGACTTGGGCCGGTGCCAGCCAGTGCAATAGGCAAAGCCTCTTCTTGATATGCGATATCAGAATGAAGAAGAGGAAATTAATATGGATTTGAAGTCTTTCCCTCTATAAAGCTTTTTCATTATAGTGAGTTGGAATCTCTAGTGAAAGGAGCCTACTCACTTGGGTCATTCCTAGAGGTTGGATGCTCAGGCAGGCCCTCTAAGGGTTGACTTAGACTAGTGGTTCAGATCTAAGGGTCCAAGTTTTTGATTTCCCTCAAGGGGAAAGATCATACTCCTCTACCTCATTACCTTTCCCAAACACACAAGACATGTTAATCACCAAGTTAGCTTAATCAATCTAGACTTTTCCTTTCTCAAGATTTTTATTCCTTAAAAGGATATCATCATTTCTTCATAGAAAAGACTCATATTAGAGAAACATTAACTTGCTTGCCTCCCTTAGGTTTCATCTTTCAAAGGATTCTAGGTTTCTGATTTACTCTTGGGCATCACTTCCAAGTAGTAAAGAGCATACTTCCCTATTCCCTTGTCTTGCACCCTAAAAAGTTCACACACCCTATTTACCCTATGTGTGAAATGAAAAAAAGAAGACATGACATTTAAGTAGGTTGGAAATAAGTCTTTGACATGCATATCTTTGACAAACATCTTACAATTCCACAATCAATACATGTTTCAAATGTTTTGATATGTCTTTGTCAAGCATCCTACAAACCACTATTAAGTTGCAAAAAAACCTAGAAACCTGAATAAAAATGCTTCAAAAAATACTGCTAGTCAAACATACTAATAAACTAAATTCTGGAAAACTGTATTTTGCAAGTGTTGCATAAATTCAGGTGAAATCATGCATTGGTGCATGAAACTACACATTTATGCACTTTTTCACATGAGGAAGGGTAATGAAAGAGGAAAAATATTTAGTTCTTCATGCAAAAATGAGATTTCTTATGCAAAAATCTAGAAAATTGTACGAATCAACGTGACATAATCATAAAAAATGCAAAAAAAAAACTTGATTTCTTGGCCCCATGATGGGCACCAATAATGTGTATGTGAAATGTGGGCCTCAAATCCTCACACACACTTCAACATGGTCATTACCTGAGAGATTTTCCTAGAATAAATATGAGATTATTCATCTGAGTAATCCAATAGTTCAACCTATTGCCTTCTAACTAGAAGGATTTTGCTTTTGCTCTCAAAATGAGAAGTGGACAACCAGACCCCTAATACAAAGGATTTAATAGCTATATGACAATGCCATTAATCTAAATGACAGGCATGTATTAGTCTAGAAATAAGAAAGATAATTTAATCTATATGTATGCATATATTAAGCTAAATGATATTATAATACTAAAAAGTAAGAAAACTATGAAAATATGAGCACAATGAGTAGATATTCTAAGATAAATTTGACACACAAAATATTCAACCTCCTTAATGAGGAATTGAAGGCTCCTTAAATAGAATCCTAGGATTGATTACTGGTCAAGATCAATTGGAATGAATGTTTAGGATTGAAGATGAGACTCAGTCAAAATGGAAGCTTCCTTGTGTACATGTTGTTGATTTTTTTAGAGATGCAATTAATTGTTTTAGATTTAACTATGATGGAGAGTTAACTGAGTTTCACATGAGTGTGAGAATCAGTTAACTAAGTTAAATTCAATTTGAGAGATAGTTCACTCAGAGTTTCCATTTTGGAATTGAAGAGAAGATTTGGAGAGATTATTTAATTTAATAAAATGAGACATGACCTCATAAATGCATAAACTTTAATTAATTAAATAATTGAATTCAATAATCAAAATGAGGACTTTATTAAATTAAATAGATTGTTAGTGAAAATAATTATTATTTACACTTTACTTAAGTTTACTTAGGATAAATGCATTATTTTATTATTTATTAGGTTAGACACCTAGGAGTTTGCATACTCATATGAGTTGTCATGTTGACAACACAGGAGTAAGCAACTCTAATTTAGCACATGGTGTCTAAAACATTGGGGTTTGCATAATTAATTGAGTTTTCATGTAGATAACATAGTTGTTCACACTCTTAATTAAGCACATGGTGTCTACAACATAATTTTACATGACACACCTTTTTAGGCTTATCCTCTCATCATCGTACTAACTCCTATTCTCAATGGAGGATAATCCACTCTTGGTGGACATGTGGTGCAGAGCACCTAAGAAAATGTTTATTTTGTTTGATGTAATAAGGTCTAGGGATTGATCAAATGATCTCCCTAAGATCATCCACTTTTGTAATGGATACAAGACCCCATGGTGCAATTATAAGCCTGGGCATCATTTGGTCCAATGAAGTGGATTTTGATTTATTTCATGTTTTATAGGGTATTCTAGGTGTTTAAAGCATTAGGAGAACCTATAGGAGTTGTTAGAGTTCAAGTTATAAGAAAATGTGGTCACAAAGCAAAAATTGCAAAATGTTGCTTAGCAACTTTTGCAATTTGTTGACAACTTTCCAAACAAACCACTCACAACAGATACAACTACCATAAGGTGGTTTAACCTATTCCAAATGGCCTATAAAGGCTCTAAAAATCCAAAGGAGGAGGGGGTATGGAGAAAAGCATTGTAACTTGCTCTTTGATCAATAAAATCTATTGTTCCAGTACAATTTTATTAAATGCTTCCGTATAGTATGACATCTAATGGTTGAAGGGTGTAAATTTTGCATTGATCAGTTGGCCCTATTTATTTGTCATAATTTGGCTTTTGTTTCAAGTTTTTATCAATCACAGTGTTCAAGT
The DNA here is from genome assembly GCA_028749045.1 of Cupressus sempervirens. NCBI lineage: Eukaryota > Viridiplantae > Streptophyta > Pinopsida > Cupressales > Cupressaceae > Cupressus > Cupressus sempervirens. The sequence goes on from CM053789.1 coordinate 159,856,237, forward strand.
TATTCAATTTTTTTGGCCACTGTCCTAAGAAACCCTTAAAACTAGGGTTTGGTAAAAGAAATGACCCTATCTTGAATCTCCACTATTGGAATTCTTTCCAATTTGGCATGGAGCAAGTTAGGGGTATGTGCTATCATATTTTGCAAGTTTGGGAATAGGAGGTTGCAACACTAATTTTTGGGAGCAAGCCCTAGGTCAAATATCCCTATGTATTTGACCTTGTTTTTGATGCAATTTGAATGGATAATGAGAAGAAAGGAGTTTGAGGAATTGACATAAGAACAAGATACCCTTAATGAGTTAGGAGAATAGCCTAGTGGTGGAGGTTTGACTTCATGAACCCATCCTTTATCATTTTCCTTGAAAACCATGCCTAAAGTAGCTAATTAGGCCTATGTGCTTGGTATTTGTTGAGGCATGCTAGAGTGGAGTGAGACCTTGAAACTTTGGAGATTTTTAGCACTTGAAAAAGGGTATTTAAATCTATATTTGGTTTACCAAGTCCTTCGGTGAGTTTTGAAGTTATTGGTAGAAAACTAATTTAGGAGACCTAATAGGCTACTAGGTCAAATTCAACATCTTGAATTGTGGGTTGTTAGGAGTGGATCTATTGGATGGTTTACCTTGTTTGGGTTGAGTTTGAGTTGTTTCAAGCCTTTATTGGTGGCAAATAGACCAAGAACACCAAAATCCCCATTTTGCCATTTTGTGGAAGGAAGCCTTGTTTGCACTAAGTTGAGTGTAGTTGGCTTTTGTGTCTTTCTTATGGAGTTGGGCGTAGGAACCAGTTTGAGAGTTTTTTTAATAAGAGTACCCTCTAAGGAGGTGAACTAAAGCCTTTGAATAATCCTTGTAAAGTTGGAGGTTGTGTAGAAGTTTGGATTGATTCTTGCTTCCTTTGTGCTTACTCTGCATCAAGTGGTATTAGAGCCACTTTGATTTTGTTGTGACACTATGTCTGATGGAGGAGAAGAACTTGAAAGGGAGATCCCCTTGAGGATCATCAATGTGCAACTAGCCAAGCTAGTCAAGGAGTAGATGGCTAAAAGTAGAGTAGTCTAGGAAGAGAATAGGACTATGAAGAGGGAGTTGGATAGACTTAAGAATAAAATGAGGAAGGGGATTGATGATGAATTAGAACCTAAGGAGATAGAAGGGAATGAAGAACAAGAGAACATTCTTGTAGATCAAAGGCTCTTCCTTTTTACATTGGAGAGGGTTAGAAAGAAAGGAGAAGGGGACTTAGCCACTTTTCATGGTAAGTTAGACCCTGATGAATGTATGGATTGGATTGGAGCTTTAGATAATAATTTTGAAAGTTTGAAGACCCCTAAAAATTAGAAGGTCAGGATTGCCAAGGCCAAACTGAAAGGCCCTATCTTGAGCTGGTAGAACTTTTTGCAAAATGAAAGGTTGGATGAGAACAAGGATCAGATTTCCACTTGGAAGAAAATGAAGATAGAAATTAGAAAGCAATTCATACCTGAAGACTATGAGGTGGTGGTACACAAGAGATTGTAGAATCTCAAGTAAAGGGACTTGGATGTTAGCACCTACACACAAGAATTCCAAAATTTGACCCTCAAAGCCAAGGTGTATGAGATTGAGAAGCAAAAACTTGCAAGGTATGTAAATGGTTTAAAGTATAGCATTCATGATGAATTGACATTGATCACTCTTGGTTCAGTACATCAATTTTTTAATATGGCTTTAAAAATTAAGGAAAAACTAAAAGAAAAGGGGATACAAGTAGTAGGGGTAGAGGAAACAACTATAGGGGTAGAGGTAGGTTCCATGGAAGGGGATCCTTCAGTAAAAGTCAAAAAAAGTCTAGTGGTTCAAATGCTAAACGTGAGTCTACAAATAGAGGAACATTTAGGGGCAGAAGATCCAATGGTAGAGGAAGGTCTAGTGGAAAGGGGCCTAATGTGTTCATGGGTAAATTCTTCACTTCTAATCAAGTAGGACATCAATCCTTTAGATGTCCTAAAAAGAACAAGCAAGAGGATAAGAGAATCCAATTAACCCAAGAGGAGGGCATTCAAAGTGTTACTTCTTACCAATCTACCACTTTTAGGCCTACAATTCCAAAACATGGTGAGTCCTTAATGATGCAAAGAACTATGATAAGAGCCCTTGCTACTATAGAACCACCTCAAATGAAGTCACTATTTAAACCTTTATGTAGGGTTAATAACATAGTCTACAAGGTTATAGTGGATTTTGGTTCCTCTGATAATGTTGCCTGTAAGGAGATGGTAGATAAATTGAAACTGACTACAAGATGTCATGTCCCCTTTTCAAATAATTAAAAATAATAATCTTTTCTAAGGCAGGCAGGCCCAAAAAGGTGAAGTTTAGGAAAAAGGGGATAATATTTGGAAGCTAATGGATTAATCAATGAAAATTATTATTAAAATATGTTTTTTTAACCCCTCTTAGACGTGAGTTAGGGTTATGCCCTCTTTTAAGGAGTTTGGAGGCATTTTTGGCTCATTCCAGAACTTGATTTTTGCTCATTTCTTTGTTATTCTTTAGAGGCTGCCAAACCTATGGAGAAGGAGACCCAAGAATGGGAGTTTGCAGGTTTCTAGGAAGGCTAAGGATGGGAGTTTGAAGCCATTCCATGTGCATGATCATGCAGAGTTTGCCTTTGTGTTGAACAATGTAGATTTGTGGATTTTCGGGTGTGTTTTTTGTAAGAGTTTGGTGTTTTCAGTTGAGTATTTCATATCAGTTTGGGTTGCTGCTGTATATCAGAAATTTAGATGTTAAAATAGAGCTGAATATATCTATTTTGGTATGATTATACTTCTATGATAGATTATTAAGTTTTTGTGGTGATTCCGAGCTATTTTGTGCTATTTTCGTGAGCTCGATGAGCATTGTTTTTGTCCTTCGTTTGGAAGCTATTGTGTGCATGTTATACAGATCTAGAAATATCATTTTATAGGCTTTTATGCTGCTCAAATTTCTGTAAAAATTTCCACTTTCAGATTTATTAATAATAGGTGAAGCTGTGAAGCTTTTGGCACTATTTCTGGCATACCCAATTTGGGGTTTATTGAGAAATTTGGTGGATCTTTGTGATATTGGTTGTTTGATTTTGAAAATCTGATTAGAGGCATGAAATATCATATAAAATCAGAAAAGGGACATTTTAGTGGTATCAGAGCCATGATCTTGCCAGCCTGAGGGTTTGTAGAAGTTTGCATGTCAGTTTTGACAACTACCCAGATCTTGCATGTCAGTTTTGACAACTACCCAGATCTTGCATGTCAGTTTTGACAACTACCCAGATCTTGCATGTTAGTTTTGATAACTACCCAAATCTTGCATGTCATAATTTATGGTTGCATGTTGCTTCCAATCAGCTGGATGTCAAAATTTATGGTTGCATTCTACTTCTAATCATTTGCATGTTAGTTCTTGGTGAATTTGGTGGTTGCATGTTGCTTCTAATCAGCTACATGTCAAAATTTATGGTTGGATGCAACTAAGTGAAAGAGAAAAGAGATATTTATAGCAAGAAAAGAATTAAATTTTTTTGATCAAACCTCTAGTTGAAAGTAAAAGTATAAAATCCAAGGAAGGAAAAAGTATGGCTAATCTAGATGAGATGGCAAAGAAATTCTTCCAAGACATCCAAAATACTCAGAAGCAAACAGTGGATAGTTTGGTAGAAACTAGAGAGGCTTTGTGAATATTGACAAAAAAATTGCAAGGAGTTGCATCTATTAATGAGAAAGGGAGCACTTCAGAGGAGTCAAGAAATTTGAAACTCACACCCTCTCAATCAACAAAAACTATTTTTCTGCATGCAGATGAGCCACTAGTGCCAAATCCAACCCTTAATCCCATGGAAGAGGTTATAGGTAACTTGATTGCATTAAGAGCTACTTATAATGGTTTAGATGATGACTTTCACAGTTTAGTTCCTTTTAGAGAATATGTGGATATGATGAACACTTTGATGCCCAAGAAAGAGTACAGAAGGGAGCATGACATAAGTGGAAGAGAGCTCAAAAATAAAATAAGCAAGTTTATAGCACCTACTTTTGATGGAACAAATAAAATTTCAGCTAGAGCATGGCTGCAAAAATTACAGACCTTCTTCACACTTAACCCCATGAAGGAGAGTGATGCTGTTCAAATTGTAAGTCTACACTTCGAAGATGCAGCCTATGATTGGTGGTATCATGGAATGACTACTCAAGGTCATGATCAGGTAACTACATTTGATGATTTTAGTCAAAGAGTGATAGATAGATTTGACCTCAAGGATGATGATTATGAGGATGTTGTTGTGCATGGTGGTGAGATATCTGGTAGAGATGAGCAGAAATTGAGCATTCATGACTTTTCTGAGAGAGAGTACCAGACACAGTTAGATGCTTCGTCACATGAGGTTGAGGCTAGTAGTACTTCACATGATTTATCCCGCCAGCTGAAGGTGAGTGAAGACAGTATTGTGACTACATTATCTCATCATGACAGGTATGTGGAGTTAGTTGGTATTGGTCATTTACTCAGGTGAGGAGTTTGCTTGAGTTACTAGCTAATTCTAGTTTACGGATATGGACTTGAGATTGTTATATTGGCGTTTGGGATTCAGTTGATTGGAAATCTTTAACACTTTTTGGTAGCAATGATTGTTTGGGTGCTATCATGGATTTGATTCGCAGATTGCATGGTGTTGTCTTTTCTTTTGATAGCAGCTTGTCCAATGTTGGTATTAGTTTTTATACATTGCTGTTGGGCTTTGTTCATATATCCAATCGACCATTTTTGCTAGAATGTGTTGATGATCTTTCATATTTGGTAGTGTTTACAGATGAGTCCCAGGGTCATATTGGCATTGATGACATCCAGGAGGATGTAGTGGGCAATTTTGAAGACTTAGTTTCCTTAGCGGTTTATTTTGGTACAGAGGAGTTGGATAGTAGTGCTACAATTTTTGATACTCTGTTTGCTGATATGAGATTTAGATTTGATTCATAGGATATGGATGGTAATAATCTAGAGACTAGTAACTTTGAGGATACTCCTTTAGACAGTGCATCAGAGGAGGTTTGTAGGAGATAGTCAAGCTAGTGCCATCATGTGCCTAATCAGTTGAGAGTTAGTGAGTGAGACATTGCTATCGCTTGAGAACATTTTGATGCTACTCGTTAATTGTTAGCAGTTTATGGATGGGGTTCTCCTACTAGTGATGAGCAAGGAGGCAGTTATCTTTCCTTGACAGAGTTCCACTCTTTATGGGAGGCTATCTAGATTCTAAGACAAGATTATATGAAGTTGGTAGCCGACAGAGATTATCTTATGGAGTGGGGCAATACAACATATGATGCATTGTTGGCCAAGGAAGATGAGGTGAGTGAGCTTACTGAGTAGCTTGAGGTGACTTCTGAGATTCTTGAAAGTACACAGTTGTCTTTCAATGAGTCACAATTTCATTTGGCTAAGGTGACCATGGAGTTAGACCAACTACAGTCTTTACTAGATTCTCTACATTCACAAGCTGTGGTGTCTGATGATCCGAGGATGTCCATGGTTGAGATTGTCAAAGATAGTGGAGATGGGGATGCATCCATCCTTGATACTAACATTGTCATATTGGGTTCATCCCCACTAGAGTCAGGTTCAGTTGAGTTGGGTGTTGCAGCAGATTGTTGTGGTATGCCTGACATGGTGGTGACCTCGAGCACTAATGACACGAAGACTAGAGATGTTGTATCAAAGACAATGTGTGATGTTGGTGAGCTATCAGTTGGCATAGTTCCTACTAGTAATACTACTCCCTTGGTGATGTCTTTAGAGGTAGTAGTCAGTTCCAACTTGGTCAGTGATCAATTGCAGTTAGTTACGTCTGGATTGTAGTCTGAGCCACTGACTGAGATTGGTGCATTCTATCAACATTACATTGTGAGGTATGTTCATCAATTTACCTTTAATGACCATGTTGATGAGATGATGATACAGAGATGTGCTTTGGTTCCTAGTGCTTATCATTAGTTATGGGATAATTTGATGCCTCGGAATGAGAGTTGTGATGGAAATGACATGGCGATAGGTTCTATAGTTGATAGCTTGATAATACGTGACTTAGAGCAGGAGTTTTGGAGTGATGCTTCAGCGAGTGTTGTTATTGATTCTACTCCTTTGGCTATGACATCTCCTGACTTAGTTGGTGATCAGTCACAGTGGGTTGTATCACTTGTTCATGGTGAGCTGTTGACTAAGGTTGGTTTTTTTATCAACATTATATTGCAAGGTATGTACATCAGTTAGTATTTGATCCTTGTGTTGAGGAATTGATGGCAGGAAAATTTGGTCTGGGTTCCAATTCTTGTTGTTTATCTTGTGATGGCTTTTCACCATTAGGGGTGCATGGGAGTTATGGCTATGAGACTGTGGTCGGTGATCTACAAAGTTGTGTTGACTGTAGGAGTTGTACAGTGTGTGGATTCTCCATACTTGGTACAGTTTCATTTGGGAGCATTCACCATTGTTGTAGAGTTGGATTGTACATTCAATATAGGCCAGTGGAATGCGTTGATGGTATTTACTATGTTGGCAGTTTGATTTGTCCACTTTACTTGGGTTTTGATGTTCTAAGAGTTTGTGTCGCATGGGTTTTTGACTGTGGAGTTTGGTTGAGCAGTAATTGTCAATTTGATTATGGATTCCTCTTGGTCATATTGCAGAGGATATTGCAGGAGCCTGTGTTAATTGGCAGAAGTATAGTTCATGACTACATTTTGGATCCAGGTGGATTGATTGGTTTATTTTTCATCCATTTCTTGAGGACAAGCAATATTTGGGAGGGGAGGACTTGTCATGTCCCCTTTTCAAATAATTAAAAATAATAATCTTTTCTAAGGCAAGTAGGCCCAAAAAGGTGAAGTTTCAAAAAAAGGGGATAATATTTGGAAGCTAATGGACTAATAAATAAAAATTATTATTAAAATATATTTTATTAACCCCTCTTGGATGTGATTTAGGGTTATGCCTTCTTTTAAGGAGTTTGGAGGCATTTTGGGCTCATTCCAGAACTTGATTTTTGCTCATTTCTTTGTTATTCTTCAGAGGCTGCCAAACCTGTGGAGAAGGAGACCCAAGAATGGGAGTTTTCAGGTTTTTAGGAAGGCTAAGGATGGTATTTTGAAGCCATTCCATGTGCATGCTCATGCAGATTTTTCCTTTGTGCTGAACAGTGCAGATTTGTGGATTTTTGGGTGTGTTTTTTGTAAGAGTTTGGTGTTTTCGGTTGAGTATTTCATATCAGTTTGGGTTGCTGCTATATATCAGACATTTAGATGTTAAAATATATTTTAATATTTTGATATTATTATACTTCTATGATATATTATTATTTTTTTGTGGTGATTCTGGGCTATTTTGTGCTATTTTCGTGAGCCCGATGAGCATTGTTTTTGTCCTCCGTTTGGAAGCTATTGTGTGCATGTTATACAGATCTGGAAATATCATTTTATAGGCTGTTATTCTGCTCAAATTTTTGTAAAAATTTCCACTTTCAGATTTATTAAAATAGGTGAAGCTGTGAAGCTTTTGGCACTATTTCTGGCATACCCGATTTGGGGTTTATTGAGAAATTTGGTGGATCTTTGTGATATTGGTTGTTTGATTTTGAAAATCTGATTAGAGGCATGAAATATCATATAAAATCAGAAAAGGGACATTTCAAAAGACCTCATCCTTACCCCTATAGTGTGTCATGGTTGTCAAAGGACAAACAAACAATCATAAATGAGCAAGTGTGGGTAGAGTTCAAGATAGGGGAATATAATGACAAAGTTTTATGTGATGTGGCAGAGATGGATGTATGCCATTTTATTCTTGGGAGGCCATGGCAATATGATCTATGTGCCAAACATGATGGAAAGACAAATGTATATACTATAACCAAGGATGGGGTTGAATACATTATGCCACCTTTGCTTGATGATGGGAACCCTACTGCAAATGGGGTGATGTTGGTAGGTGAGAAAGAATTTATGAGTATCACTAAAGAGAAGGAAACACCTTGCTATGCATTGGTAGTTAGACCTAAAAAACATCCCTTTAAATAGTCACAAGATCCACCCAAGGTTGTCAATATTGGGCCCAAGGAGGTAAGAGACTTGTTGGAGAAGTATAAAGGGATAGTTGCAGGCAACCAACCAGAGACCTTGGCACTTGAAAGATACATTAGTCATTGGATAGACTTCATCTCAAGGGCTACACTTCCAAACAAAGTAGCATACAAGATGAGCCTAGATTAGAATGAGGAAATAGCAAAATAAATTGAAGATTTGTTGGCTAAGGGGTTCATTAGGAAAATTATAAGCCCATGTGTAGTCCCTACAATTCTAGCCCCTAAAAAGGATGGTACTTGGAGATTGTGTACATATTCTAGAGCAATCAATAGGATAACCATTAGATATATGTAAATCCTATGCCAAGGATAGAAGACCTCTTGGACTATTTGGGGAAGGCAAATATTTATTCAAAGGTGGACCTCAAGAGTGGATATCATTAAATTAGGATCAAGGGTGGAGATGAGTGGAAAACAACATTTAAGACCCTAGAAGGCTTATATGAGTGGCTTGTGATGCCTTTTGGCTTATCTAATGCACCTAGCACCTTTATGAGACTAATGAATGAAGTCCTAAAACCTTTTTTTAAATTTTGTTGTTGTTGTGTACTTAGATGATATCTTAATATTTAGCAAGGACAAGGATGAACATTTAAGGCACCTAGATTTGGTTTTGAATGGGCTTCATGAAGAGAAACTAATGATAAACTTTGAGAAGTATTCATTTTTGCAGAAAAAGTTGAACTTCTTGGGGTTTTTGATATTAGGAGGAGAGTTAAAAATTCATCCTTTTAAGGTTGAAGCCATCCTTAACTAGCCACCACCCATCACTCCATCAAAGGTAAAGAGTTTTCTTGGTATGTGTAGTTTTTATAGAAAATTTATAAGAAATTTCAGTGGTGTGTGTGCTCCTATGATAAATACCATAAAGGGAGGAAGGAAATGTGTGTTTTCTTGGACCAAGGAGGCTAATGATTCTTTTGAATGCTTGAAAAGGAAGATTGCAGACCAACTTTCTTTGGTGCTCCCTCACTTTTATAAATTGTTTATAGTTGAGTGTGATGCTAGCAACAAGGAAATTGGAGGTGTCCTAAGCTAGGAGGGAAGGCCTGTGGCCTTTTCTAGTGAAAAGCTTAATGAGGGAAAGCAAAAATATTCAACATATGACCTTTAACTCTATGCTATGGTGCAATCCTTTAGTAAATTGAGGCATTACTTATTGCCTAAAGAATTTGTTATATATACTGATAATCATGCCTTAAGTTTCTTGAATAGGAAGGAAAAGTTAAACCATAGGCATATGAAGTGAATAGAATTTCTACAAGCTTACACCTTCACTATTAAACATAAAAAAAGAGAAACTAATAAGGTTGTTGATGCACTTAGTAGGAGAAATTTTCCAATTCAAGATGTTTAGTTAGAGAGCATTGGCATCCTTGCAATGAAGGACATGTATGAGCAAGATGATGATTTTAAGGTGGCATACCAAGTCTACAAATCCATGGGAGAAAGGTATCATACTAAATTTGGTGAGTACATTCTACAAGAAGGCCTTTTGTTCAAGGGTGGTTAGCTTTGTGTTCCCAAGGGATCTATTAGGGAGAATATTATAAAGGAAAAACATTGTGGCAGTTTAGCAGGGCATTTTGGAGTGGATAAACTCTAGAGCAAGTTAGGAGATTTTATTTTTGGCCAAAATTACAGACTGATGTTAGGAGATTTTTTGAAGAATTTTTTATTTGTCAACAAGCAAAGGGAGGCACATCAAATGCAAGGCTCTATACTCCACTTCCAATACCTCACAAGCCTTAGGATTCAGTGAGTGTGGATTTTGTTGTTGGACTTCCAAGGACTAAATTAGGTTATGATAGCATTTTTGTAGTTGTGGATAGGTTTTCTAAAATGGCCCATTTCATAGCTTGCAAGACCACTCATGATGCCTCCCATGTAGTAGGTTTTTTCTTCAAAGAAGTTGTTAGGCTTCATGGTTTTCCCTTGTCGATTATATCTGATAGGGATCCCAAGTTTTTGAGGCATTTTTGGAGGACCTTGTGGAGAAAGTTAGGAACCAATTTGTGTTTTTCATCTTCCTATCACCCTCAATCTAATGGATAGACTGAGGCAATCAATAGGTCCTTAGGAAATATGCTGAGGTTTCTTTCTAAGCAAAATGGAGTCTCATGGGATTGTGTTTTATCCCAGGCAAAGTTTTCCTTTAATGATTCCATTAATAGGAGTACTCGCCTAACCACTTTTCAAGTTGTTTATGGCACTCACCCTAGGGGCCCCTTAGAACTTAGAGATGTTAAAGAAATGGAAAGGAGAAGTGCACATGCTAAGGATTTTGTAGAGGTCATGAAAGAAGTCCATCAGTAGGTGCAAGATAGGTTGCAAGACACTTCCATCAAGTACAAGCAACAAGTAGATAAAAGGAGAAAATAACTTTAGTTCAAAGTGGGGGATAAGGTAATGGTCCATCTTAATAAGGCAAGGCTTCCAAAGAAGATGCATACAAAACTACAGATGAAAAAGATTGGCCAATTGAAAATAGTTAAGAAGTGTGGTAACAATACTTACCAAATTGACTTGCCCCCTAATATTAACTTGTCTCCTATTTTTAATGTTACTAACCTACATGCTTTCAAGGGTGCTATTTCAAATGATGTGGATGCAGGTGTAATTGTAGATTCCAAGGAGGAGTTAAAGAAAAACCATCCCACCTATGTCTAAACCCATGGTGGAAGCTATTTTGGATAAGAAAATTAGTAAGAAAACATGGAGGAAGAAATACTATGAGTATCTAGTATAGTGAAAGGGGCAAACAATAGCAGATGCAACTTGGATGACTGAGAAAACTCTTAAGGCTTATGGCATTGATCTTCCACTCCACAAAACTTTGGAGACTAGATTTTATTTTATGCAAGGGAGAATGGTGTAGAGAACCAAAACAAATTTTTATTTTGTTTGATGTAATAAGGTCTAGGGATTGATCAAATGATCTCCCTAAGACCATCCACTTTTGTAATGGATACAAGACCCCATAGTGCAATTATAAGCTTCAGCATTATTTGGTCCAATGAAGTGGATTTTGATTTATTCCATGCTTTCTAGGGTAGTATAAGTGTTTAAAGCATTAGGAGAACCTCTAGGAGTTGCTAGAGTTCAATTTGTAAGAAAATGTGGTCACAAAGGAAAAATTGCAAACATTGCAAAATGTTTCTTAGCAACTTTTGCAATTTGTTGACAACTTTTCAAACAAACCACTCCCATTAGCTACAATTTCCATAATGTGGTTTAACCTGTTCTAAATGGCCTATAAAGGCTCTAAACATTTGAAGGAGGAGGGGGTATGAAGAAAAACATTGTAACTTGCTCTTTGATCAATAAAATCTATTGTTCCAGTATAGTTTTCCTAAATTCTTCTATATAGTACGACATTTGATGGTTGAAGGGTGAAAATTTTGCATTGATCAATTGGCCCTATTTATTTGTCAAATTTTGGCTTTTGTTTCAAGTTTGTATCAATCACAGTGTTCAAGTTATTCAATTTTTTTGGCCACTATCTTGAGAAACCCTTAAAACCATGGTTTGGTCAAAGAAATGGCCCTAGCTTGAAACTCCACAATTGGAATTCTTTTCAGTTTGGCATGGAGCAACTTAGGGGTATGTGCTATCATATTTTGCAAGTTTGGGAATAGGAGGTTGCACCACTGATTTATGGGAGCAAGCCCTAGGTCAAATATCCCTATGTATTTGACCTTACTTTTTATGAAATTTGAATGGATAATGAGAAGAAAGGAGTATTAAAAACATAAAATTTGAATGAAAACATCAAAGGATTAAAGAGAGAACATAAAATCCAATGAATTAGACTATGTGAAGTGATTGAACAAAGAAAGAAAGATGAAGAAGAAAAATCCATGACTGAAGAAGACAATAGAAAAATGTCTACTAGACTTGAAGAAAGATCATCTAATGTGAAAATATTACAAATACTCAGTTGGACATGATGAATCAATTGATATTTATAAATCAAGAGCTTAACATAAAAGACATAGAGATTGCAAATATGAGATCACAAACTGACCAACTAGGAAATGAGTTAAGATCTAACAAGGAACTAGTTTAAAGGGTGAAAGATCATTTGATGTGAAAATATTACAAATGCTCAGTTGGACATGATGAATCAATTGATACTTGCAAATCAGGAGCTTAACAAAAAAGCCATAGGGATTGCCAATATGAGATTACAAAGTGACCAACTGAGAAATGAGTTAAGATCTATGAACGAACTAGTAGAAAAGGTGAATAAGCCAAGTGAAGCTATAAGATGCTTTGAAGAGTTGATGAGATCACCAAGGTCATCCAGTGACATGTCTGGATTAGGACATATCAAGCACTACATCTACTAAAGAAGGAGAATCACCCAAGAGTGGAGAGAAAAGAAATGAAAAATATAAAGGCAAACCTACATGTCATCATTGTGGCAAAGTAGGACATGTTGGTGTTTTAAAACTACGAAGCAACAAAATGCTTAATACTAAGATGAAAATACTCACACAATCTAAAGACTAGCCAATTCTTATTAGCAATTGTATGTGCAAAACCATTTGGGCCCAACTTCAACAAAACCACGGTTGGTTTTCTACTCTTCTGGCTCTGCAAAACTAGGGTGGGTATACCCAAGGATGATTCAAGATTGGGAAACACTGTATGAGGATTATTTTAGTTTCATTTTGATTCTCATCTCAAATCCTCAAATACATATACAATTCTTGAGAATTTGATAAACACATCCCATATAGCAAATATGGCCAAAAATTCTTCTATAGATCTGCAGGTGTTCTCAGCAATAGTAGCTAACTAAAGCTAAAACATTCCATGTAAACAAGTACTGGCCAAATTTTAAGATCTATAGGAGATAAAAGTAAAATTGATTTAATTCTGCATTTTTGATAACCATTTGTGACATATTTCTCTTTCAGCTGGATCAAATTTAACTAGTGCCTAATCCATTGGGGTTCAAAGTCTACTATAAATTTCTAGATCTAATTTGTTGCCTTACAACAAATTTCATCAGCAATTCTTATCAGAATTCATCATTCAAAATCCTTTCCACTACTACAACAACTTTATCAAATTCATCAAAGCTTTTACTTAATTCATTGAATTAACAGTAGTGATAAATAGATATAGAACCTAACTGAATTGCATTTAACTGAACAAGCCTTTACTTATACAATATCAATATAGCCAAGTAATCAAAAGAAGAAAAAGTTCAGAAAGAAGTGATATGGGGACAGTTCATAATTTGTATTCATTTTCCTTGAAAATTGTATACAATTTATAGTAAACTTAGAAATGACCTTCAAAAGAAACATAGATCATTCTATATTCATGTATTCTCAATATCTGACAAAGAAAATACACCACCAATTTTCTCAAAATATTGGACAAAAAATAGACTAAGTATCCACTTAGAAAAATAGAATTCGGACCATTTCTCTAGCCCTGGAATCTCACTTATATAGTGTGAGATGCAACAAGCTTCAGGCTAAGAGAAAAATTATAGGTGTCCCTTACAAGAAGAAGATGCCTACATCTGTTTGAAAAGAAAAAGATTAACAAGAAGTTACACGAACCATATATTCTCTTGCGAGCTTCTGTCTATCACATCCTTTTGCTGATTTAGCTCCAACTGTGATTCTATCGTATATGTAACTGCTAAGCTTGTCCCTGAGAAAACCTATTCTGATGATTGCAAACTGACTTGAACCCATGGGTTTTACCATTATTATGGTACTGGGAGAAACACCCTTACTTCCCACTCTTCACTAATTAACACAACTCCTTAAGATAATGGGATTAACCCTTAAGAAGCAACACTCGAGCATGGAAACAATGTGGCTATCAAATATAAAAAAATGAGCAATTTCTGCTTAGCCAACCACATCTACATCCAAAACTAGCTTTCAACCAAAATTTGTCACCTACTGACACAAAAAGATGTGTACTAACAAGAAGTCAGAGGGATTATTCGGGTGAAACCCATGGGTATAAAATCTTCTTCACCTTCTCTAAAAATTTTACACAGGGTCCTACATATTTTTGCTGCCATGGCATTAAAGTGTGCCATCTTGAAAATTTCCTTAGAGAAAGGTGTTACTATTGATAGGATTTTTATTTTATCAAGTCTATTATTTTCTCCTCTCATTACCTTAGTAGCTTGATCACAACCCATAAAAACACCTGGGATTACTAGTCTTCCTCGATCAAAAATCCACATACTGACATACGAGGCAAACAACTTCCTCTCTGCAAACCACCTTTCAAACAAACTTAAACTAATTTGAGATGAAGAAACACTAGGGATCCAATTACTCTTGTCAAGTAATCCCTCTGTTATCCACAGTCTAAGAGTTAGTGAATTCTTTGGAGCCATTTCTGCTATACCATGCAAGACTACAACACTTCAAAGATTACAGTGAAATATGCACTTGAAAATCTCTTATATGTAACTCTTTTATGATGTTTGGCACTCATGCCAAAATCTACACAATCCTCTTAGTAAATGATCCTATTCAGAAAAGACTTCAAAATCTTTATTCGCATAAGGTGCAACTGAGAAAATATTATAAGTTAGACTCTATTTTTTCTTTCACACGCAAAACTTTTAAAAACTCATTAATATGTAGAGTTCCACCATCTTCAATATTTAAAACTACATTTTCAATCTCCAAAATCATATGATCATGGGGTACAGAGAAAGACAACTTGGCGTTCCACTTGACAAGTTGATCAATCGATCCAATGAGAATTTCTCACGTACATAGCTCTTTCCTTGATGGCACTTCTGTCTAGACCCACTGGCAACTGAGGACACATATTAGTAGGTCACTACTTCACTATACATAAAGAATGAGCACCTTGCCATTGTGAAGCAACAACAACCATTGATCTGATCTTGATCTTGCAGATGATATGTTACTGTACTACTTAGAAAGATAGTGGTGGGCCCTCATTTGCTACCTCACTATATGTATCCCTCTAGCAACTCTTCATGGTGAGACAGTGATAGCTATTGATCTAAAATTAAATCAAAGGTGGAGAAACTGCACGAAGTTTCCTAAAAGGTGGTGGGCCTCATACTAGCTATGTCGTATAGCTTAAACAACTTGCAACTTTCCAAAGTGAGATAGTGAGGACTATTGATTCCACTTTGTTTTGACGATCAGGATCTCTTGTACACTTGATCAATGGGGCATAGGTCTAGAGTATTGATGACGTATGAAATTCTGCACTACTGGCACCCCACAAGGCTTTACTTTAGTCCTAGTCATCATCCCACACTACTAGAGGTCCCACCAGTTGTTGATTTTACGGTGCATTGCTACTTCGCTAACGACGAGATGCTAGAATTTTTCAATAGTGAGGTAGTGAGCTCTGAAAACTTTAATAAATCTTCACACCATAAAATACAAGGACCCATCAGATCGTTATTGCTCCTACCAACTGCTTCTGACAATAGTAGTTATTATTGGTCATGCCACCTGGACAACTCATGGGTATCGATAAATTTTGAGGCCACTAACTCTTTAATTTTACGGCACCTCGCAACTTCATTAATGGTGAGATGACCCAATTTTCCAATAGTGAGGTAGCGAGACATCGAAAAACCATCATTCTGACACCAACTTCTGACTATTTCTAACTAGGTTCCTCTTTCAGCTCTGATAGTACTTGCAAGGTGTATGTGATTGAGAAATTGGCCAAAAAACAATTCTCTAACTGTCGTGTCTTCATTTTTTGGTCTCGTCTTATAAATTTCTTGCACTCACTACCTCACTATACATAAAGAGTGCCCATGTTTTCATAGCGAGAAAATGACAACAGTGGATCTATTTAGATCAGACAGCTAGGGAATCTTAAGAAGAAAAGTAGCTGGAGGGCATGGAGGATAAAAGACAACAAAATATTTTCCCTATTTGAAAATTCAAATATTTCGCACCTGACCCCTTTAGAATGGAAAGAAGCCTAGGGTTTTCACATAATTTTTCAAAGGGTAGCAAATGGGTGACTTGTCTAGAAACCCTATTCATCACTTATGGACACAATCTAAAATTTCTATTCCTGGACAAAGGATTTCCATCATGCAAAAATTTAGACCAACAGGACACACAAAAAAAATATGCAAAAGTAAGAATGGCAAGCAAAATCCTAAATATAAATTTACTGGTAACTAGTTTAACTACAAGAAATATGGACACCAAGCACATGAATGCATGTCAAAGGCAAGTGAAATACCTATTGCACCTAGATTTGAAGGACATTGTCATACTTGTTAGGAAGATCCAAGAAAAAATCCAATTGGACATCTATGAACCAAGCACATGTACCTAAGCAAGGTAACTCTTACAATTAGGATTAAAACACATGGTATAATTGTTATTATTGTGGAGAATATGGTCACATTCTAGAAAATTGTATCAAGACACATTTAAAAGGAAATTACAAGAAGTGGTTAAATGGAAGCTTAGTTTTCTTTAGTTGTCACAAGGTTGGACATGTTAGCAAGAATTGCAAGACCCAAGCACCAACACCAAGAAATGGACACATTAAAGGAAAAGGAAAAGTTAGCATAGAACAAACAAAGAAGGAGATAAGTCAAACCTAGAAAAAGAAAGTAGAAGCTGGAAGTAGTGAATTAAGAGAAGTTGAGATCACCCAATACAATGGATCAAGTGATCATACTACATCCAAATAAGAAAATAAGACATGAGGAACTATAAACTTGAATGAAAATTTTCCTATAAGTTCCTAATGAGATATGATTAAAAGTCCATATATGCATGAATCAAGATGTACTAGGATAGATATGAGGGTAGAATTGAGAAAAATAATTAAATGAATAATAGATGTCAAGTATATATATTATGGTCTATAGAGATTGAGTAATGTCATATGAGATGAACATTCATACAAAACCAAGGTAATATGTTGGCCAAGCTAAGCAATGAAGATCGAGTGATTGAAGAAAGAAATGTGAACACAATGTTATGTAAAGGTTGAGAAAGATGTAATGCACCTACTTTAGTACAACACATTTATTGAAGACCTAATTTGATAGATTGAAGGTATATATTGATTTTTTAATGTTCATTTTCATTTACCAAGTGATTTTAGAGCACACAAGTGACTCAAAAGTGATTAAAGGAAATTTTTGTCAAAGAGAAAATTAATCATAGCATGTCATTCACAAATTTGAAGAACTAAGTAAGGTTTGAAGTGTTGTGTTAAGTTGTTTTCAAAATTGTTGAAGTTAAGTTTCAAAACCTAGTTTTGAAATGACATTGTCTATTTCTAGGAAAGAGATGTTGAAGGAAAACAACACACAGATTGTGAATAATGACCAATGTCATCCACCCAAATTCATGGCTTACATTGACGTTAAAGTGACTGGAGATGCACCTGATGCCCTATCACCAATTCCACCTAGAGTCTTGATTGTTCATGGTTTTTGATCATGTTACATGTACAAGGTTGTAGAGATTGGAGATTATGAAATGTGAGCTTCTTATGAAAAGCTATGTGATAATGAAAATTTGCAAGATGAAACAAAAAATATTGCTAAGAAAGGGCTTACACATGCCCTAAAATTTCCTAAAGTATTTAAAGTGGGATGGATAAATATTGCACAAAGCCAATTACATGATATGAAATTAGGGTTAAAAGCTGAACCATCCAATATTAACAAAGAAATCATTCACTGAGTTATCGGTTATCCCTGTTAGAATATATAGTCCACCAATATAACTAAGACAGAGTGGGGATGAATCAGTTATCTAACTAATATCACAATAATCAACTTAATTAAACTTTAACCATATGAGAAATATAAATAGTAACAACAAAAAGATAGTCATACACAATAATACCAAATATGTTAACTAGGGAAACCTTTGATCAGAGGGAGAACACCGGTGGGGATGGTACCCACAAGATGATATACTAATATAAATATTCCTTGTTAGAGGATGGACCTTGTTAGGAGTCTATAACAACATTAACTACATATTAGTCCCTATTAGGAGACTTTGGATCCCTATTAGGAGATTCCAACCCTATTAGGAGTTGTGGAAGACAAATAGACTCACTATCCAAAAAAATTTAGAGAAAGACCAATTAACCTACTATCCAAATGATCTCTACATTATTTCTTGGAGAATAATAGAAATGTGTAAGAATTTTTCTTAGGGAAAAATTCACCCAAGAACTAAGAACTCAAACACAAGCACAATTGTAGACAAAAAATGGATATGATCAATTAATTAGAGTAT
Organism: Cupressus sempervirens; assembly: GCA_028749045.1. Lineage (NCBI taxonomy): Eukaryota > Viridiplantae > Streptophyta > Pinopsida > Cupressales > Cupressaceae > Cupressus > Cupressus sempervirens. The sequence goes on from CM053789.1 coordinate 159,874,672, forward strand.
GTCCTAATACATTGCCCTATTTAGTATATGATGTTCAAACACACTGGGAGTGCCTATATATAAAAACCTCATAGGAAGCACCTAGAATGTCTCTAGAAAGAACCAAGAGATAAGATAAGCATCATGACACCTAAGCACATGCCTTGTCTGAAGATTAAATGTACAGATCTAAAATGATCATACCAATGCTGCAAATCAGTCCTTCAGGTGCTAATTTGCAAAAAAAATTTACCTCACAATTAAATTTGGCCTAGGGTAGGCAACTTCCTAGCCAATTTTCACTAAATCAGTGTTCTAGACATAATGGTGAGGTTAGATTTGGCTCTAGACACTCTCAATTTTTGTAGTACTCTAGATTCGAGCTGAGGTGCTGAAGCAACAGTGGTCTTGAACAACTATGTGATGAGAAAATCTCCAAGCTCTGATACCATGTAAGAATTTTCCTTAGGAAAAAATTCACCCAGGAACTAGGAACTTAAACACAAGCACAACTATAGACAAAAAATGGATATGATCAATTAATCAGAGTATGTCCTAATACATTGCTTTGTTCAATATATGACGTTCAAACACACTAGGAGTGCTTGTATATAAAGGCCTCTTAGAAAGCACCTAGAATGCCTCTAGAAAGAACCAGGAGATGAGATAAGCATCATGACAACTAAGCACATGCCTTATCCATATTTCTAGATGAGTGGATAAGAATGACAAGGTTGTAGACAGCATGTGCTTAATTAGTGTGCTAACTCCTGTGTTGTAGATGCCATGTGCATAAAAGAGGTGCAAACTCCTATGTTGTCAGCATGACAACTCACAGGAGTATGCATACTCCTAGGTGGCTAATAAATAAATAATTAAAAATATGCATTAACTTAAGTAAACTTAAGTAAGTGTAAATAGTAAATACATATTTACACCAACAAAATGAATAGTACTTCTCCTTCCTCTTTCTCTATCCTATCAACTAGACTTCTACTCCTTCTAATCTTATAACTAGATCAAAAATATTGCATCCAATAATCCCTTGGATCACTTACTTGCATTCACCAAATACTCTACTCCTTTTTGCACATCGTATTCAATAAAATGACTACTTCTACTTTACAAACAAGGAAAACATCTTTCCTTTATAGTGTATCTTCAAAATAATTCCTTGACTTGGCCTTGATGCTTTCCCAATTAATTATAATAAGATAATTAATTAATTCATAATTACAATAGCACTGTCAACTCATATTCTATACAAATTCTCACACATGAAATACTAGGGCTTGTGCATTTGATGATATCATCATTAACTATCTTATGTTACTAGCTAACTATGCATCTCTAGATCATATCTCTATTAGAAGATATAATACAAATATCAGAAACCGGTTCTCAGATACTTTGTCTATGTACCACTCTTTATAAATTAGGCATATCTTCCATACATATTCAACTTAGGTATTGCACATTGAACCTTAACATCAAGGCACCATATCGAACATGTCAATGAATGTACATCTCTAGACAACCAAAATATTGTGTGTACAACTAAGATCTCTGACTACTAGTTTGTCAGTCTTCATAGAGTTATTGATATGTTGACATCAATGACAAGCATAGTTATGAATGCAACATATCAATACTCTCCAATTCTTAGGATACTCCCTCAAAAGAATACCATCAGTATTCATTCTAGCAATCTCCTCCTTTAGTATTGATGGAAACATAGATGAAATACATCTAAGTTCCAAGAATACCAAACAATATTCTACTTATGTTGTTGTTGTTCTCATCTTTTAAAATCCTCTTCATCGATCAAATATGAAAACCTCTAGAAGACTACTCTATTCTACATCTTCTTAGGATTAGAAATAGTTGTTTATATTAACCAACTTACCATACACCAAAGTTCTTCATAGTGCATATCTCCCCATGGAGATATTCATCTTCTCCCCATATACTTAGGAGATATTTTTCATGCATATTCTTCCCCATTGACATCAATGACAAAGGCCTCATTATGTCAATTTACTACTCCAAGTCTTCAACTAGCTCAAGTTTCCAAAGACACTGTTCAAGAAAAAATACCAAGAGTCATCAATGAATCAACTCATAATAGATACTCCCCCATACAGGTATCATCATCATTTAGTCCAATCTAAAAATAGTGATTTGTACCACTAGACTAATACAATCTTTGCATCATCTACTCAGAAGTAGGTAGGGTCATAATCCCATGCATACCTCTCAAGTACTCAAATGTATCTTTAGGTAAGGGCTTCATAAAGATATATGCAATTTGATCTTTAGTAATCACATATTCCAATCTAATCTCTTTTTTGTTACCTTCTCTCTCAAAACATGATACTTAATAGATATATGCTTAGTCTTAGAATAAGATACATGATTCTTAGACATACATACTATACTTGTGTTATTGCAATATATGATAGCAGGTTCTATAAATTCAATCCTAATATACTTCAACATCTATTTCATCTGCATAACTTGATTACAATTATATTCTATTGCAACATACTCTTCCTCAGTCATAGTTTGTGAAATACAATCTTGTTTCTTTCTCAGTCAAGAAACTAATCTCCCTTCAGTAAAAAATGCTACACCACTAGTGTTCTTTCTATCATCCATACTACCTAGCTAATCTACATCAATGTATGCACATAGAGTGAAATCACTCAATCTATCATACCATATTCCATAATAAGATGTTCTTTACAAATATCTGAATATCCTCTTTATTGCTCCATAATGATACTCCTTAGGATCAACTTCAAATCTAGCTACAATCCCAACTATTTTTTCTATATCTAGTCTAGTGTGAGTCAGATATTACAAACCTCCAATCATGGATCTGCACTTCTTATTCTCAACTGTAGGTATCTCATCTTTGCTAGATAAGTTGTGACTAGTTATCATAGGTGTATCAACAAGCTTACAACTTCCCAATCCAAACTTTTTCAACAAATCTTTCAAGTACATAGCTTGTGAGATAAAAATGCCATCACTATTCTTCACAATATGCAATCCTAGGAAAAAAATCATTTCTCCTATCATGCTCATCCCAAACTCATTCTTCATTTCTTCAACAAACTTATCACTTGATTGATTATTACTTCCAAATATTACTATTATCATTAAACTATTCTCAATTTTATTCAAATACAAGTTACTATCTATTGTACCTTTAGCAAATCCAAGTATTTCCAAATAGTTATCCAAGCTTGCATACTAGGTTATAGGGGCTTGTTGTAGTCCATATAGAGTTTTCTTTAGTCTACATACCATATCTTTGTCTTCTACCAGAGTGAAACCATTAGTTTGCTCAATGTAAACCTCTTCTTCAAGTTCTCCATTTAGGAAGGCTGATTTAACATCCATTTGATATACTTTGAACTTCTTATTCAGTACATAAGCCAAGAAAATTCTTACTACTTCCATATTGGCTACAAGGGCATATGTCTCCTCATAGTCTATTCTAGGTTCTTGTTGTGGATATCCTTTGCACATAAGTCTAGCCTTGTTTCTTACAACTTCACCTTGCTCATTCATATTCTTTGATATGCTTCTACTAGGAGTTGTCTACTCAACTCTTTCCTTTTCTTTAGGCTAAGATCTATGTTCTTCAATCTGATTCCCATGTTGTAAATCATTATTAGTCTAAATGATAACTTCCACATTTTCATGGTTAGCCTTTGGATTAAAAATAGTTACCAAAGCTATCTCTTTTATTACTTCATATTTCTCAACCAAATCAAGCTCATCATCACAATCATTCAAGAAATTTTTTGTACTTGCTTTTAAATTCTTCATTTTCATCAAAAAGAGAACTCTTTCTAGTTTTTCCTACTCTCTTAGAACATCTAGATGAAAACTGACCAAAGTCTTTACATTTCCAACAAAAAAATGTCTATACCTTATGGCTCTCTTTTCATGAGCAAATCAATATCTTCTTTGATCTTTTTGTCTTCTTTAGATCTGGATCTCTCTTTACTTGTGCCTAATTCTTTTGTATGCAACAAAAGGATTCTAGATCTAAAAATTCAATAATAAATTCTATACACAATTAAGATATCTCACCAAGAAGCTCCATCTTCTGGGTGTCAAAATTTCCTCTATGAGACTTGGGACTATCCTTTCATAAAAGATTCACTATTGATCTCCCAAAGTTGTTAAGTTTTTCCTTCAAGGACCTGGACCTTTGATACTAATTGTTAGAATATATAGTCCACCAATATAATTGAGGAGGTCGGGGGGGGGGATGTGAATCAATTATCCAACTAATATCACAATTATCAACCTTATTAAAATTTAACCATACAAGTAAAATAATCATTAACCACAACAAGATACTATTACCTATTTTTGCCCCTTGCCAAAATTTTGAATTTGAATACCTATCTCACCATACAGTTTCTCCCCTTTTTTTTGTATTATTTAAATGCCTTGGGAATATCAAAAAATAAATGAGAAAAAAACCTTATGATATTTCCTATTTCCCTAAGTCTATTTCCACGAGCCTCCGATCTTACGATAGGATGTTTGTCATGAGATCGGGTAAGGAAAGATTCGGGTCTCCGATGTTACATCAAAGTGTTTTTCATGAGATTGGAGATGTTCATTTTGGAGGGTCCATGATGCTATGATAGCGGTGTAAGATCACGAAGGATAAAATGGGAAGCCCCGATGCTACGATAGGCCTTTGTTGTAAGGTCATAAAAGAAGAGATTGAAGCCCCCTGATGCTACTAAAGTGAGGTTGTTGTATGTTCAAGAGAGGAGAATTAAAGAGTTATGATGTTACAATGGGGCCCCTCCTTTTCATGAGATTAGGAGGGGAATTTTAAAGGGTTAAGATGACACGATGTTGTGTCATCGTAAGATCGTAAGAGCATAAAGGTGAAAAGAGGGATGAGTTGTTAGACATGTGGCAGTTTCCTAATTGGATAGAGTGTGTGTGTGGATGTCGGGTCAGATGCTATCAAAATTTGTGGGGCTAGAAAGGTTTAAGGCAAGCAAAAAATATTGGTCTATGATCTTACGATGAGTCCTTTGTCGTAGGGTCATGAGGTTATGAAGAATGTTCTACGATCATATGACTAGGCTTGATTGTGATATCGTAAAAGGGAAATGCTCAACCGCTGATGTTACAATGTAAAGGTTCCAAAGGTTGCCATAACATCATAGAAGTAAACTTGATCCCTTGTTATGTTGCGAGATGGTGAATTTTAGCTGCTATCATGTGGTCATAAGGTAAGATGAGATGGTTCGCAATGTTATGAAGTGATGTTTTTCGTAGAATCATATGGCAAAGAAAAGTGACTCATGATCTTACGAAGCCTTTGTTGTGAGACCATAGAGTAAGATTAAATGGATCTTGATGCTATGATAACATGCATTGTCATATGATCATAGGATATAAAAAAGTGACTCATGATCTTACGAAGCCTTTTTCATAAGATTGTAGAATAAAATAAAGTTGATGTTGACGCTATGATAACATGAGTTGTCGTATGATTATAGGGGTTCTTTCCTTTGTGTTCAACTATTTGATAGGGTGGTTGTTGTAAGATCGGGGAGCCAACATTATAATATGGCAATGTTACGAGAAGTCTTTGTAGTGACTTTGTCGTAAGATCGTAGGATCTTGGGAAACTGCCATGATCAAGTTTTTGAAAGAATGGCACAGTTAGTTGATTTGGTGGTCAAACTTGGGAAGATCTTGCAAGGTGGTAGAAAAATGAAAGATCATTGGCCCATGTGGTTCATCCTGGTGGTAGAATTCAGTTGAATTGCTGACTTTGCTAATTCACAAGCTAGAAATGATGGAAATCAAGGTATTTTACACAATCTGATCCTTGTGATCAATTCCAACCACCCTCAAATGAATGTTGAACCTACTAAACAGAAGGAGAATGCTCCACCACCTCTGATCCTATCCATCTACCTGGTCAGAATAGTTTAATGGCACCATTTCATATCTTCTCGAGGCCCTATTTTGGCAGAATATTATTTTTTATTGTACTTATGTATGTGCCAAGGTTGGATTTGCTCTAGATCTGCATGATTATTCTTTATAAGACTTAATGGCAGTGGCTATGGAGTAACTTCAGTTAGAAAATATCTTAGTTATGCTTGAGCTATAAAGGCAATTTTTGTAGATTTTGTATTGGTCAACTCTTCTCTGACTTCTTTGATATTGCTCTACAATTTCATGTGTAAATTCCCTTTGCCTTTGAATTGTATGACATTCTACCTTATCTCCTTCAGCCATTGATGTAAAGTGCAAAACTATTTGCCTCTCATTGGTGTATTGTGGATATCTACAATATTGCGTGACTATATCTCTTTTGGCCTATGAATGGTATATAAGTGAATCCTCTCTTTTCTTGTGTCATTCATTTGGATTTTTTGATCTACATGTGATTGTTGGATTAAAACAAGTTTGAATGTGTATATCTTTTAGTGTCATGATGGCTCAATAGTGCATCTATGGGCAGAGATTAGTTTGAATAGGCTAGTTTGGTGCATCACCCCCTTCGGTTAGAGTAGGTAGATCTACTTTCATGCATTCCTTCTCCCTTTTCCTCTCCAAGAGTAGTTAGATGCACCCTAATAGTAAAGGAAGCCGACCTTCTCTGGAGACTCAACCTCACAGTTCAAGTCCCACAACTTGGAGGTTGTTTCCATGTTTCACAAGGTTGTCCTTGGGTAAAAACTTTGGACAAGGGTGCAAACTTTTGTGACAATAGATACTCATGTACAATAACACTAGATATGTTAACTAGGGAAACCCTTGGTCATAGGGAAAACCCCTGTGGGGATGGTATGCACAAGATGATGTACTAATATAAATATTCCTTGTTAGATGATGGACCACGTTAGGAGTCTATAAAAACATTCAATACATATCAGTCCCTGTTAGGAGATTCCAACCCTATTAGGAGTTGTGGAAGACAAATGGACCCACTATCCTAATAGCTTCAAGGAAAGACCAATGAGCCCACTCTCTAAATGATCTCTATATTATTCCTTGTGGAAAAATAGAAATGAATAAAGCCACTCCTTCCTCTTTCTCTATCTTGTCAACTAGACTTTTTCTCCTTTGGATCTTGTAACTAGATCACAAATCCCACATCCAATAATCCTTTGGATTACTTATCCACATTCACCAAACACTCTACTCCTTTTCTCACTTTGCATTCAACATAATGACTACTTCTACTTTACATATTTCCTTTATACTATTACTTGTATCTTCAAAATAATTCCTTGACTTAGCCTTGATGCTTTCTAAATTAATTATAATAAGATAATTAATTAATTCATAATTGAAATAGCATTGTTAGCTTATAGTCTATATAACTTCTCACACATGCTATACTAGGGCTTGTATATTTGCTAATGTCATCATGATACTATCTTATATCATTGGATGACCATGTATCTCTAGATTATATCTCTGTTAGAAGGTATAATACAAACATCAAAAATTGCTTCTTAGGTACTCTGCCTTTCTACTACTCTTTTTAAATCAAGCATATCTTATGTACATCTTTGACTTAGGTACTACTCATTGACCCTTAGCATCAAGGCACTATATCAAACATGTCAATGAGAACATATCTTTAGAAAACCAAAACATTATCCATACAACTACAATCTTTGAGTATTGCTCTATCAATCTTTATAGACTTACTTTTATGTTGACATTAGTGACAAACACAATCATGAATGCAACATATCAGTACTCTTGAATGCTTAGTATACTCCCCAAAAGGAATACCATCACCACTAATGCTAAAAATCCCAGCTTGGATAGAGTAAAGATGATGAGATGTGCAACAAAGAATGTCATTGAGGATTAGATGAAGACCAAATGGAATAGTCATGGAATGTCTATTGATGGAATTGAGAATCCTATTATTCAATTTTTAGTGCATGTAATTGCACACAAGCTATATCAGTTAAGTTGAATTAACAATGTTCTGTGCATTGTAGTCGACCTGTATTACAAAATTCTAAAGAAATACCATAGTTATGACCTGGTCAAGCTGCAAATACAACTATCAAAAAATCTTAGAGCAATTTGGATATGAAAGAAAGCATTTGGATTGCTACTTTCATCAACAAAAGAAGAAATTATTCTCCTATTGTAGGTACATTTGTATGGATAGGACAATACTCATCATCAAGAAAATCAATTTTTTCATTGAATAATTTGGTGACAATTTTGAGATCATTATGGATAACTATTTTGATGAGTTTAAGGGAAAAATGAAGAATAGAATAAGAATTTCCCAATCTATGGTGGATCATTACCATGAAGATATTTATTTCATGTTAGATACATATTTTACATATGGACAGTCAGTGTTACCAAGGGTTTCATGGTTAAGACCTATGCAATATGAAGTAAATGTAAATAAAATCACTGCAACAATAACTGCATTGTTGTTTGAAGAAATAAACAAGGATGTCAAGCCCTTTGACAACTATGAGTTAGCCAGGATTAGAATGGTAATGCAAAATGAAATGCCCAAGATGTATAGGAAGTAGAAGAAGATGATAATAGATCTTGAGGGAAAGCCTTGGCAAAGGAGCTCTTTAGATAATAAAGGGAAGAGATGAAGACAAAGAATTTGATGATGAAGAAGAATAAGATGAGGAATTAAAGGGTAAAGAGATAGTTGTTGTCGAACCCAAGGCAACTAAATAGAAGAAAATTATAATTGTTGATCCAAAGGTGAAGAAGGATCTAAAGAAGAATGTGAAGAAGGCAATCATACCTCCTAAACTTGAGCCTAAGAGGAGGATAATAACAATATCCAAAGCATCTTAGCCCCCAACTACTAAAGTGAAGAAAATCCCCTCAAAGAGGAAACAAAAAAAAGGGATCTAGCATAGTCCACCAAAGAAGAGGAGAAGGAAACTTATTGTCACACCTAATGAGGAGGAAGATTAAGAAGAACCAAATCTATTAATTTGAGTAGGCTTCAAATTGTACAAAGATGACCTTTTAAAAAAATAGATCAAGTAGGTAAAAATATGAGGAACTCATTTGGCATAACATGTTTCAAACAAATTAAATATGATCTATACATAAGGAAAAGATTGAGAAAGCCATGTTAGATATGATGATAAAATTTAAGTATACAACCATAGTGTTAGGAAAGGGTATTCTTGAGGATTTATATAATAAATTAGACTTAAAGGAAAATAAGGGAGATCAAATTGGATCAAAAAATGCCTAACATAGGGAAGACACGTATGTTTATTGCCCTAAGAGATTTTTCCAAGAGATTTGTGCCAATAGTAAAGGCATATGATTTTTTTGAAAATAAAGAAGATGAAGTTGAAAAAGAAATAATTTTGATATGAAAGAAAACATTTGGATGGCTACTTCCATTAGTAGAAGAGGAAAATGAGGAAGAGGGTAGAGATGTTGTAGAATTAGATAATCAACAAGACAATGATGAGCTCGAGAGCTTAGAAGAACAAGTAAGGAAGTTAGTAGAGGGGAGAAAACAATAAGATGTTTACACTATAGAGGATATTCTTGATTCATCACCACATTATCATAATCTCTTAATTGAGGAAGATTTAAAAATGCATAACTAAACACCTCAGATACCTCTCTTCCATGCACAAATCCATTTTTTTTATAAATTCAAGATTATCCACAAATTGAGAGTGCATCAATTAATGGTAAAACATTTACAACAGTTATAGTTTTTCTATACATGAGTGTCAAGAAGCAAGGAAAGGCCATCATTGTGCTACTGAAGTTCACTCACATTATCAATATTCAAGAAGAAGAGAAAGATGAAGTAGACCAATCTTCTTAGGATGCCTTAGAGGGAGATAAGGAGGCAAAAGCATTTAATTCAGAAGAGACCAAGAAGCCTAAGGAGAAAGAGATTATTAAAGCTCTTATCTAATTGTCAAGTGTCATTCACACTGATGCATTAACTGTTGCACCTATTCAACATGCTACATCAATTAACATTGAAAAACATACACATAGACTGAGTGAAAAGGGGAAATAATTGCAAATACCACTACCAAGTGACAACACCCCATGATCAAAGATAATTGAGAAAAATACTGACACACTTGAGACTCTAGTGATTCTAGATGAGGTCACCACATTACCTAAGTATGACTCTGATAATATGACATTGGAAAAAATGTATAATCTAAAAGTTTTTCTAAGTCACAAGACAAAGCAAGAATAGCTAAAGATGGAGTTTAGGAAGAAGTAGGTACTCCATTCACATTAAATATATTTGTGTAGATGCATTTGATATTAATGATGTAAATGGGTGGAAACTAGTTTTAGATAAGTATCAGTTGACCCTTGTAATTCCCAAGCCATAAATGTCAAAAATAAGAGGGAAATTAGACATGACACAATAAAATGATTATTACTCATGACATATATGAAATCAAATCAGAGTTTGAAATCACAAAGCAGAAATTAGATGAATTAACATCAGAGATCATAGATCATATCTATGCAAAGACATGTACATATATTGTTTATAATAGAGTTAAGTTTTTGGAGACTGAATCACAATCTAAGGGGGAGTGCTATTATTGATATTTTGATTTTTTTAATGGATTGCCAAGTCATGATTTTTTTTTTCCACTAATGTCAAAGGGGGAGATTTTTTATCGCTAATCCTTGTTGTCTATTAGTGTCTAACACTTAGTCATTTTCTAGGCAATGTTGGCCGATCATCACTGTAACTGGGCCACCTAATAAAGATCAAGCTAAATGGAATTGTTTATATTATTTGCTACATGCATGCCAAGAAAGTCAAAGGCTATCAATCACCCTAGTGTAGACTGAGTCACAATATATGCCAAGTGAAACAAATGGAGATGGAGTAATATAAAGTTAGTTTATACTGAGTGATTTAGTACATACCAAATATATAGAAGCCAAGGGACAACATGAATGTTATTTATGACCAAGCATCAGGACATTCAACTATTGAGTAAACCAATTTTGGCATATGTATTTGTAATGGAAAAAACACTTATTTAAATAATTTTGGTCAAATTATATGTGATATTTATGGATTGTAGAGGCAATTAAGGAGATAACTACGCATTTTTAGAGGAAATCAATCCCAAGAAAGGCAGAGTAATTAATTAGAAAATCAAAAGGACTAAGCGACAAGAAGGGTAAATTTTGGATGGCTAATAATGATCTAGAACCTTCAACAATTGTCTATTTAAGAAGGGATAAAACCCTAAATCAATGTGTGTGAATGTAGATCATGAATGCATGAAAAAGGTGAAGGACAGAGTGGGGAAGGCTAAGTTTGATAAAGGGATTAGATAGAGAAACCTAGTAGTGAAGGATAGAATAGATAAAATAATATAAGAAGATCAAATTCATACAAGGTAGAGGGAAGATATATAATCAACTTCATAAGAGTAGACCAAAAGATCAGGCACAAAGACATTATAACCATTGTATTAGAGAAAATCTCTTAACATAGTGGTTTTAACATACCTAGTTAAATCTCCTAACAAAGTACTTAAATTATTGTAAGTTTAAATCCTTCAATCAAGGTAGACTTAACAGTCTTATAATGCTTTTAACTAAGCAAACCTCTAGGGTAATCTTTAAGAAAACCCCCTCCAGAAAAAGATATAAAATATTGGCGAATCTTTCATTGTTTTTAAAATAAAAAATATTTCAATTGGTGAATCTCTCAAATTTTATTTTAAATATTATTTATATTGGAAATTATTTTAGAATCATAATTTTTGTGTAGAAAATTTTGGCATATCTCAATAATAATATGAAGTTCATTAATCACCATGGAATATTATAAATCAAAATTGAATATTTTTCACTAAATGGAATATTATGAGGATCATTACATTATATTTAAATCAATATTAAAAACTAAATATTGGTGATATAACCATAAAGTATCTAATAATTTTGATAATAAGGCAAGGGCCTACAATGCATCAGTAAATCATAGGACTCTCATAGGGGAGTCTTGGGTTCGAATCTACTCACAATTAACTTATAATAATAATTAATATTAACAATAATATAATTGAATAATAAATAATCAAGGCTAATAAATATTGGTGAATTACATTTAATTTTTCCAATAACATATAATAGTTAGATGAATCAAATCTAATCATATATCAAATATTTTGGCAAATCATTGAGTATAATTTTTTAATAAAATAAATTATTGAGCAATTTAAAATATTTTAGAGCTAAACTTTATGAAAATGTGGCAATTTAGGTTGCATTAAATTTTAAATTATGAGCCAAAAATTTCTAAACTTAGCCAATTACTGTATATTAGCCACTAAAAAGACCTTGCTGAGACCTATCACAAGGTAGATCATCAAAAGTGATCAACGTTGTAGCTCTAATGGGAGACATTTATTACTACAATAATGGATATTTGTGGCTATCATCCCCACCACAATTTTATCTTCACCTTGGAGGGTTGTTGGGTTACCAAAATCTTTGTGTTATGTGTTTACATTTTCATGTCGATGGGTATCATGCATAGGTTGATTTATTTCATTTTTACAATTCATGATTATATGGTATATGATCTTATATATGATATGGATTAGGAGTGAATGCACTTAATCTGTTATTTTGTTCAAGAATTTTAAAGTTTTATAGATCCTGATTCACTCCCCCCTCTCAGTATCTTGCTTCCCAATAAGATTTCCAATAGAAACATGGTTATTAGAGGGTGACAAACACACAATTATTTCAAAATAGTACAAAAAATAGAAGGGAAATTTATAGGATAAGTGAAATTAAGAATGATCATGGTAACACAATAGAAGATTCAACAAAATTGGAAAATAAACTTGTCAATTACTATGATAATGTATATAATGAAGGTGAGGTATCCAATCTCAAATCCCAACAATTGTTAAACTCTATTCCCAAACTAATTACCGAGGATGATAATAAATGGTTGAATAGGAAGTTCTCATTTTCTAAAGTTAAAGAAGAAGTCTTCTAATTATAACCAAACAAGTATCCAAGATCATAAATTTTTAATGTGATTTTAAAAAAATGTTGGCACATTGTAGGAGAATATCTATATGAGGCAATAAAAGCAACACATAACTCAGGGACCTTACTAGCACAAAATAATAACACATTCACAACTCTTATACCTTATAAATATAACTATTTGAATCTAGGAGACTTTACGCCTATAACTTTATGTAAAACCATATATAAGATCTTGTCCAAAGCCTCAACTAACAAACTCAAGAAAATTCTCCACAAAATCATTTTTGAAGAACAAATTGGATTTGTACCCAATAGATCAATCTTTGAAGGAATAATCATACCTCGAGAAATTATACATACAACCAAATCAACAAATAACCTTTTATTCTAATAAAAATAGGTATACAAAAAACCTATGATAAAGTAAACTAGAGATTTTTGTGCAAATATTTAAATTCCTTTAGCTTCACAAAGAGATGGATAAATATGATATATAATTCCATATCAAAAACTAAGATATGTAATTTTTTTATTATTGGTAAGAGGCTGAAGCCAAGATTTATTATTATTATTATGTAGTATTATCATTAGTTATTAAGCTCGAGTAGATTTGAACCCAAGACCCCCTAGATAGGATGTTCACAATTTACCATTATGTTGTAAGCTCTTCCCTGGACACTAAGATATCCATTCTTATTAATGGGAATATGGAAGGTGTATTTAACATGTCAAGTGGTATTAGACAAAGATACCCAATCTCACCTTTTCTTTTTAATGGAAAAAATGTTAGGTGGAACCATCCATAAAGATCATTTGAAACGTAAAATGTCATGAATTAGAATCACTAGCAACACACCTAGTATAACATATCAACAATTTATAGATGGTACTATCCTCCAACACACTAACACCAAGGGAAAAAAAATAAAATTTAAACATATCCTTAACCTATACATGGAAGCTTCTAGTCAAAAGTGAACATGGATAAATCAGAAATTCTTTTTATAAAAACCAAACCTCAAGTAGAAAGAGATACCTATCGAACTCTAGGGTTAAAAAAGGGTAAATTTCCCTATAAATACTTAGGTATTCATCTTGATAAAGGGTGCAAGAATAAAAATCCTTGGGACTTTGTCTTGTCCAAACTTCAAAATAAGATGGATAGATGGAAAGGTAGGTGGCTATCTAATGCAGAAAGAGCCACTATGATCAAGCAAGTTCTCACCACCATCCCATCATATCAAATGTATGTTCTACCAATGTCAAATAGTGTGAGAAGGAAGTTGGATTCTAAAACTAGAAATTTCATCTAGGAAGGAATGTTAGAAAATAACTCTTTTACAATGATTAAGTGTGAAAATATCTACAAACCTTAGGAAGCATGATAGTGAGGTATAATAATATTCAATTGCAAAATCTCACCCCAAGAGAAAAATCAGTATGGAAAATGTTTCAAGAACCTAAAAGGAAGTGGGTATTAATTATATTGGATAAATATTAATAAATATTGACAACATAAATGATTGGAAACTTACAATTAGAACATTTTGTGTTTTTCAGTGATATTAAATCCATTGATGAGACATGTTTCTATTGATCTAAATGTCATATTTATTTGATTGATGAAGAGGATTGAGAGGTTTCTCATAACAATAGCACCTAGAGGAAAGGTTGTGTTATGGAAAGGAAGCTACAATGGACATTTGATTAGTTATATTTTGACAAGACAAAGTAATTATTTATATCATGAATGTAAAGCTTATCTATGCAATTGAGTAAAATACCAAGTAATGTTGAGTGATGCTAGTGTCACCCAAGCTACAATAAGTGTCAAAAAAACTAGTGTTGATAGAGCCTTAGTATCAATCAAGTAAGTTAGTTGTGTAGACACCTAAAAATCCTTTAGAAAATAAAGTATTTTTATTTTTTGAAAAAATCCCCGATGACATCATCATTTATTAATTAATTATTTAATTAATTAATTAATTAATTTTTATGCCATTAAATCCCTTTATCTTAATTAAAAATATTTAATTAAGGAATCCCTCCCAAAAATGTTTAAATCTTATGTAAATATTATTTCTTTATTTATTAATTATTTAATTAACAAATTGATCAAAAATCCTTTAAAAAATAATATTTTTATTTTTTGAAAAAAAGTCCCTGATGACATCATCATTAATTAATTAATTAATTATTTAATTAATTTATTTATTTTTATGCCATTAAATCCCTTTATCTTAATTAAAAATATTTAATTAAGGAATCCCTTCCAAAAAATGTTTAAATCTTATTTAAACATTATTTCCTTATTTATTAATTATCTAATTAATAAATTGACCAAAAAATCTAAAATAAAAAAAAATAAAAAAAATTTGCCCAAAACTTGGCCAATTTCCTTAAGACCACTAACCTCTTCCAAAATCTTCTAATCCTTCTTTAATTTTGATTAAAGGCTAATCCCATCATTTCCTACCCCTAATCCAAACTCAAAATATTTAATCAAGATTAAATATTAATCCTCATGTTTATTAAAAATATTTTAATAAATATATCCTCAACCCAAACCCTTGAAATAAATAAAACTTTATTTAATTCATAAAATCTTATCCTAGGAAGTTCTAGACTCTTCTAGAAAGTCTTCATCCTCATCCAAAGCCTAGACTCTTCTAGAAGATGTCTTTAACCCTAATCCTAATCCCCTCCTAACCTTGTCACATTCCCTAAACATGGGTTAAGACTTGCTAACTCAAGCCAAAGTTAACAAATATCTCCTCCTTCACCCACCCTCATTAATTGCAATCCACTTGCCATCCACTTGCCTAGTCCTAAGCCATCTCTAACCCTTCCTCTAATCATTTTTACAACCCTAAGCAAGCTTAAAACCCCCTTAAACCCTCAAATTCGAATTTCATGGTATCTCTCACAAATATCTTCAATCACAAAACTTTATAAAGCCCACAAAGTCATAAATGTTCTTACAAAGCACTTATGAAGGGTCTTTATTAAGATTTTATCTCTTGAGCCTCCTTTGTTGACTCATCCTTGCCCTTTCCTCCATCCTTTCACCCTATGACATGTGTCACTCCCTAATTGGTTGTAAGGAAGCACAATCCATGTGCTCTCCTCTCATGCAATCTAAGCCCTCCATGAGTTTTTCCCCATCCTTGCATCTTAGCCCTCAATTCCTCAAGCCTCTTACCTATAAATTGGATCCTTCTCCTTTGCAAAATAACACAATCCATGAAGTAAAGTCATAATGCCATTTTGAGAAGCCATTTTACATCAAGACCATACACTCACACCCAAATTCCAACTCCATTTGAAGCCCTTTTTGAAGCATAAGCTTGAGCATACATCCTATCTATTTAGACAAAGCTACTCAACAAGAGAGCTTCTCATTGAGAGAGCCCATTAATGGCTCATATTCTCAATTGAGAGTTCATCTTAGTCTATCTTGAAGTTTATAAATTTTGTTTAGTTTGTAGAAGCTTTATTTAAATTTGGTTTCTATCAGCATACTAACATTGCTCATATACATTTTGGCACGCCCGGTGGGACCCCGCATGGGTCATCTTCATTAGCTTTTTTAGTCAAGTTTTGTATGTCATTTTCTGATTTTGGCTAATTTTGCTTGTTTTTGTGATTGGTAGGATTGTATAAATTGGTTTTGTAGGTCCACATGAGCATGAAGAAGACAAAGGAACTCATAGTATATCTCATAGTGTTTGCAGATTTTTCAAGCTTATAGGTGGACAAAGAACTTGGAATTCTTCTTCCTCTTCTTGTCTATATTCTTCTTATTCCATCTAATTCTTCTTCTTCTTCTTGTGGGAGATCTTGGCCATTTTTTTTTAAGGAAGCAAAATCATACACACTTCTTTTTAGTGCTTAAAATGAACCCCCAAATCATACTTAAATCCATTAAAAACTAAAAATTTGCCCAAAAAAAAAAAAATCTTTTAACAAGTGAAACTAAACCAATCCAATCATTTGCATCCTTGCAACATCAAGGTTTTAGATGCATTCATGCAAAGTTAGGAACACTTCATTTTTGAGAATTTAAAAAGAACTTGAAGTTTCCATTTCAAAAGGTTCAAAATCAACACTAAGTGCACACTAAAATCTAAATCAAACTCAAAGCATCAATCAAGGATAAAATGAACCTCATTTGCAAATATTTTAAAGTTCTTTTAAAAATCTCATGAACTCTAAGAGTCCTAAATGGTTGCCAAAATTGTCCTAAAAATATTTGTTATTTGTTCCAAACAAATGTCTTGTTGCAAAATCTTGAATGTTTCTTAGGTTTTTCATGCATCAAAACAATCTAGGAATATCATTTTTGGGCTTAAAATATGCAAACTATAACAAAAAATCTTGAATGAAAACCAAAGTCCAAAGAGTCATTTTCACTTTTGAGTCCAAAACAATCTTGAATGATCTAAGGTTAAAATAAAGAACTTCAAAGTTCTTAAAACAACACACAAAATCTCAATCTTGAATGCTCAAAGGAAAAAACTTGAATGTTTAACCACTTGTCTTTGAATGAATGTTGCTAAAATCACTCTTGAATGCCATGGATTAAAATAAAATTTTCTTTGAATGCATGATTAAAACAACAAATCCAATTGTCATGTCCCCTTTTCAAATAATTAAAAAATAATAATCTTTGCTAAGGCAGGCAGGCCCAAGAAAGTGAAGTTTCAGAAAAAGGGGGTTAATCTTTGGAAATTGTTGGACTAATAAATGAAAATTATTATTAAAATATGTTTCATTAACCTCTCTTGGACGTGAGTTACAGTTATGCCCTCTTTTAAGGGGTTTGGAGGCATTTTGGGCAGATTCTAGAACTTGATTTTTGCTAATTTTCTTGTTGTTCTTCAGAGGCTGCCAAACCTGTGGAGAAGGAGACCCAAGAATGGGAGTTTGTAGGTTTCCAAGAAGGCTAAGGATGGGAGTTTGAAGCCATTCCATGTGCATGGTCATACAGAGTTTGCCTTTGTGCTGAATAGTGCCGATTTGTGGGTTTTCAGGGTTGTTTTTGGTTTGAGTTTGGTGTTTTCAGTTGAGTGTTTCATATCAGTTTGGGTTGCTGCTTTATTTTAGACTTTAAGATGTTAAAATAGAGCTGAATATATGTATTAGGTCATGATTAAACTTCTGAGATAGTTTATGAGTGTTTTTGTGGTGTTTCTGGGCGTTGTGTGTTAATTTCGGGAGCCCGATTGAGCATAGTTTTGTCCTACATTTGTGAGCTGTTGTGTAGAGGCTATAAAAATCTTAAAATATCATTTTTTAGGTTGTTATGCTACTGAAATTTCTGTAAAAATGTCCATTCTCAGATTTATTAATAATTTGTGAAGTTGTGAAATTTTTTTGGCACTAATTTGGACATACCCGATTTGGGTTTTATTGGGAAATTGGCAGATCTTTGTAATATTGGTTGTTTGATTTTAAAGATCTGATTTGAGGCTGGAAATACCATGCAAAATCAGTAAAGGGACATTTTAGTGGTATCAGAGCCATGATCTTGCCAGCCTGAGGGTTTGTAGAAGTTTGCATGTCAGTTTTGAGAACTACCCAAATCTTGCATGTCATAATTTATGGTTGCATGTCAAAATTTATGGTTGCATGCTACTTCTAATCATTTTCATATTGGTTCTTAGTGAATTTTGTGGTTGTAGAAGTTTGCATGTCAGTTTTGACAACTACCCAGATCTTGCATGTCAGTTTTGACAACTACTCAGATCTTGCATGTCATAATTTGGTGGTTGCATGTTGCTTCTAATCAGTTACATGTCAAAATCTATGGTTGCATGCTACTTCTAATCATTTTCATGTTAATTCTTGGTCAATTTGGTGGTTGTAGAAGTTTGCATGTCAGTTTTGACAACTACCCAGATCTTGGATGTCAGTTTTGACAACTACCCAGATCTTGCATGTCATAAATTGGTGGTTGCATGTTGCTTCTAATTAGTTTCATGTCAAAATCTATGGTTGCATGCTACTTCTAATCATTTTCATGTTAATTCTTGGTGTTTGAAGAAGTTATATCCTATTGGGGTTACACTCTACTTTATCCAGAATGGACAGGTATAGTACAGAGTCTCAGAGGACACGATCTTGGACAATTGATATCCAGAGTCAAAATAGTAGACAGGATGGTTATTTAGACATTCAAGATAAACTTATGAAAATAAGCCATGATATGTCTGAATAGTTGGTTGAGCACCACCGTATAATGAATGACATGTTGTCTGACCCAGCTAAGGTGGATAAGTTGACTGGATTTCTATTTGGCAAATATTCTCACAGGATAGATGACACAATTCCCAAGAACTTGCACGAGGAGTTTGAGAAACTAACTGATAGCCAGGTAGAGGTCTTAGATTCTACTCTACCATAGGAGGTGGTGGGAAATGATATTACACAGATTGATAGTAATGGTCAACTTGATACTCAAATTGAGACAATTGTTTACAGGTTGTCAAAGGGTGATGCCACATGTATTCAGGATGGTATAGTTACAACAGGTAGTGACTACAGTGTAGTGGGTTCAGATGATGATTATGAGGATGTTGTTGTGCAGGATGGTGAGATACCTGGTAGAGATGAGCAGACATTGAGCATTCATGACTTTGCTAAGAAAGAGTACCAGGCACAGTTAGATGCTTCATTACATGAGGTTGAGGTTGGTAGTACTTCACATGATTTTTCTAGCTAGCTGAAGGTGAACAAAGATAGTATTGTGACTTCATTATCTCATCATGATAGGTATGTGGAGTTAGTTGGTATTGGTCATATTACTCAAGTGAGGAGTTTTCTTGAGTTACCAGTTGATTCTAGTTTATGAATATCCACTCGAGATTGTTATATTGGCATTTTGGATTCAGTTGATTGGAGATCTTTAACACTTTTTGGTAGCAGTGATTGTTTGGGTGCTATCATGGATTTGATTAGCAGATTGCACGGTGTTGTCTTTTCTTGTGCCAGGAGCTTATCTGATGTTGGCATTAGTTTTTATACACCGATGTTGGTCTTTGTTCATATATCCAGTCGACCATACTTGCTGGAATGTGTTGATGATATTTCATATTTGGTAGTGTGTACAGATGAGTCCCAGGATCATATTGGCATTGATGACATCTAGGAGTATGCAGTGGGCAATTTTTAAGACTTAGTTTCCTTGGGTACAGAGGAGTTGGACAGTAGTGCTAATATTTTTGATACTCCATATGTTGATATGAGCTTTAGATTTGATTCACAGGATATGGATGGTAATACTCTAGAGACTAGTAACTTTGAGGATACTCCTTTAGATAGTGCATCAGAGGAGGTTTGTAGGAGACAGTCAAGCCAGTGCCATCATGTGTCTAATCAGTTGAGAGTTAGTGATTGAGACATTGCTGTCACTTGCCAGCATTTCGATGCTGCTCGTCATTTGTTAACAGTTTATGGATGGGGTTCTCCTACTAGTGATGAGCAGGAAGGCAGTTATCTTTCCTTGATAGAGATCCGCTCTTTATGGGAGGCTATTCGAATTTTGAGATAGAATTATATGCAGTTGGTAGCCAATAGAGATTATCTTATGGAGTGGGGTAGTACAGCATATGATGCATTGTTGGCCAAGGAAGATGAGGTGAGTGAGCTTACTGAGCAGCTTGAGGTGACTTATGAGATTCTTGAGAGTACATAGTTGGCTTTCAAGGAGTCACAGTTTCATTTGGCTAAGGTGACCATGGAGTTAGAGCGGCTACAGTCTTTACCTAATTCTATACAGTCACAAGCTGTGGTGTTTGGTGATCTGAGGATGTCCATGGCCGAGATTGTCAGAGACAGTGGAGATGGGGATGCATCCATCTTTGATACTAACATTGGCATATCAGGTTCATTCCCACTAGAGTCAAGTTCAGTTGAGTTGGGTGTTGTAGCAGATTGTTGTATGCCTGACATGGTGGTGGCCTCTAGTACTGATGGCACAGAGACTAGAGATGTATCAAAGGTCGTGTGTGATGTTGGTGAGTCGACAGTTGGCATGGTTTCTGCTAGTAATACTACTCCCTTGGTGATATCTTTGGAGGTAGTAGTCAGTTCCAACATGGTTAATGATCAATTGCAATTAGTTTCATCTGGATTACAGTCTGAGCCACTGACTAAGATTGGCTCATTCTATCGGCATTACACTATGAGGTACGCTCATCAATTTACCTTTGATGACCATGTTGATGAGATTATGATACAGAGATGTACTTTGGTTCTTAGTGCTTATCATCAGTTATGGAATAGTTTGATGCCTCGGGATAAGAGTTGTGATGGGCATGACATGGCAATAGGTCCTGCAGTTGATAGCTTGATAATACATAACTTAGAGCAGGAGTTTTGGAGTGATGCTTCAGCAGGTGTTGTTATTGATTCTACTCCTTTAGCTATGACATCTCTTGACTTAGCTAGTGATCAGTCACAGTGGGTTATATCACTTGTTCATGGTGAGTTGTTGACTAAGGTTGGTTTTTTTGATCAACATTATATTGTAGGGTATGTACATCAGTTAGCAATTGATCCTTGTGTTGAGGAGTTGATGGCAAGAAAATTTGGTTTGGGTTCCATTTCTTGTTGTTTATCTTGTGATGGCTTTTCACCATCAGGGGTGCATGGGAGTTATGGTTATGAGACAGTGACCGATGATCTACAGAGTTGTGTTGACTGCAGGAGTCGTACAGTGTGTGGATTCTCCATACTTGGTATAGTTTCATTTGAGAGCATTCACCATTGTTGCAGAGTTGGATTGTACATTCTGTATAGGCCAGTGGAATGCATTGATGGTATTTACTATGTTGGTAGTCCACTTTACTTGGGTTTTGATGTTCTAATAGTTTGTGTCTCATGGGTTTCTGACTGTGAAAGTTGTGATTTTGGAGCTTGGTTGAGCTATAATTGTCAGTTTGATTATGGATTCCTCTTGGTCATATTGCAGAGGATATTGCAGGAGCCTGTGTTAATTGGTAGTAGTATAGTTCATGACTACATTTGGGATCCAGGTGGATTGATTGGTTTATTGTTTAGCCATTGCTTGAGGACAAGCATTTTTTGGGAGGGGAGGACTTGTCATGTCCCCTTTTCAAATAATTAAAAAATAATAATCTTTGCTAAGGCAGGTAGGCCCAAGAAAGTGAAGTTTCAGAAAAAGGGGGTTAATCTTTGGAAACCGTTGGACTAATAAATGAAAATTATTATTAAAATATGTTTCATTAACCTCTCTTGGATGTGAGTTACAGTTATGCCCTCTTTTAAGGGGTTTGGAGGCATTTTGGGCAGATTCCAGAACTTGATTTTTGCTAATTTTCTTGTTGTTCTTCAGAGGCTGCCAAACTTGTGGAGAAGGAGACCCAAGAATGGGAGTTTGTAGGTTTTCAGGAAGGCTAAGGATGGGAGTTTGAAGCCATTCCATGTGCATGCTCATATAGAGTTTTCCTTTGTGCTGAATAGTGCCGATTTGTGGGTTTTCGGGGTTGTTTTTGGTTTGAGTTTGGTGTTTTCAGTTGAGTGTTTCATATCAGTTTGGGTTGCTACTGTATTTCAGACTTTAAGATGTTAAAATAGAGCTGAATATATGTATTGGGTCTTGATTAAACTTCTAAGATAGTTTATGAGTGTTTTTGTGGTGTTTTCGGGCATTGTGTGTTAATTTCGGAAGCCCGATTGAGCATAGTTTTGTCCTACATTTGTGAGCTGTTGTGTAAAGGCTATACAAATCTAGAAATGTCATTTTTTAGATTTTTATGCTGCTGAAATTTCTGTCAAAATGTCCATTCTCAAATTTATTAATAATTTGTGAAGTTGTGAAGTTTTTTGGCACTAATTTGGACATACCCGATTTGGGTTTTATTGGGAAATTGGCAGATCTTTGTAATATTGGTTGTTTGATTTTAAAGATCTGATTTGAGGCTGGAAATACCATGCAAAATCAGTAAAGGGACATTTCACCAATCTTGAATGCCAAGGATCAATTAACCATTGCAATATCAAACACTTCATTTGGAGCTTCTAAAATTGAACAAAACAAATCTCTTTTCCACATGCAATCTAGGTAAAGTTTGATTTTTGGACATTTAAGAAACTTTGTAAGTTAAATACAAATTTGCAAAAATCAACTTGAGTAGTTCCTTGGACTCACCTTTTTTTTAATCACCCATCAATTCAACCATTGGTTACAATCTCAGCGCCATTTATGGGGATGGGTCTACTTGAAAAAGGTGTTAAATGTTCCACAATCTAACTCACTCACTTGGTCTTTGAACATTTTCTTTAACTTTATCAAAATTCTTAAATGATCAAAACTCTAGATTAAATCGATCACACTTCAAGTTTGGGCAATAAAATTGAACAACTATTGACGTGGAGGGCCTTCGGGCGCGCGCTTGACAAATCAAGTCTTACACATCTTTGCTTTGGGCTTTAAAACAAAATCACACCAACTCTTGAATGCTTTAAAAGGAAATTAATCGATACTTGACGTGGAGGGCCTCCGGGCGCACGGGTTTACTTTTTTTTTGACCCTAACTCTTCTTCTTGTATTCATTCTTCACCCGATTTTGTTTTGTTGGCGCTTCAAGTTGGAGTTGAACATTGTCTCTTAAACATGAGTGCTTGCAAAGTCTAGATTAGCATACATAAGAGTCAGTTGGTAAAAGAACAAGCATGTTTTTTAGCCCAAGGTCATCCAAGTCTTCTCTCCCCTTGTCGTCTTTTGAGGCCATCTTGGGTGCATAAGATTAGGATCCAAAACCTTATTTCTTTTTAGGAGGCCTGCTTGGGGATTTCATCACCCCTTGGGACGACCTCAACTCCAGCATTCTAGCGGAGTATAAAGATCGGGAGGTGAATCCAAAGACACCTCTCTTGGAATCAAGATTTTTGTCACTCGGGCTAAGCCTTAAGGAACTTTATACCCTTGAGAAGTGAAAGAGGAGAAGTGGGTTACCGCTCCTCTCAGCTGTGTGACATATTTTTGGTTTCATCTACAGATTTGGGCCTCACGTACCTTTGGGTATATCGAGGACTCCCTAGCTAAACCAACTGTCAGCCTTGTAGACAACCATCTAGGATGTTAATGTGTTTGAAGTGACTGATTGAAACATTTGTAGAACACACACACTCCTTGGTGCCAATATCACATTCTGGGAATCAAAACTTCTATTTGGTTGTTTCTATCTATTGCTTGGTCTTTTACTTATTGAATGCATGTTTTCCAAACTTGGTCAATCGTAGCTTAGGGCACACTTAGTGTAGTCACTACCTATCCTAGAAGTTGAACAAGTTGAAGCAAAATAACCGAGGTCTCTCAAAGCCAAGCAGATTCAAGAATTGATGTCAGAGCAACCCAAACCCAAACAAAAGTTCCACAAAGTTAAACTCAAACCATCTCAGGCATACCAAGAACTTTCAGCCAAGAGAAGGGAACTAATACCAAGTCCTCAAATTTCCAAACTCCAGAAAGTAGAGGACAAAGCTACCAACAAAGCACTTCAAGAGGCCTGGTTAGAGCACACCATCAAATTTAGCCAAAATCCAGGAGTTAATCTTGCTTATGCCTTACCAACTAGGTATGATTTCTATGATTAGACCCCCTTGTTTCTCCACATCTTCTTGGATAAGCTTCACTTTAGAGTCATCTTGGTAGAAAAGCCAGCCATTTTAGGTTATCCCCTTAAGCATTATTAGCCCATTCATCTCATTTAGAACCAAACCATCTAGCCAGCAATCAAAACCTCACATCCAGGCCTTCAAAATTGTTGTCACTTTTGCCAAAATTTTGCCACTCCTAAAATCTTTCAAATCCACCAATCTCACCAAGGTTATCCCTTTGACAGAGCTTTGTCTAGGGTAATCTAGCTTTGTCACTTGTTATCCCTCATCACCTTGAGCTAAAGGTTGGGATCCATAAGTGGTCAATCTTGTGTTCTTCCTAAAGGATCATCAGTCTATCCTTAAGTTGACACAATCACCACCAAGCTTGCACATAGGAAAGCAGACCTTTTGTGCTTTGGCAACATATCTTTGAAGCTAGAATCTCCAACCCAATCCTCCTTAGGTTTTTTCATATAGCTTTGCCTTAACCTAGGAAATCATTTGCATAGAGAAGCCTTCCCCCTTTTGCATCCATCAACATTATTGCATCTCATCCCTAGGAGCATTTTTTATGCCACCCGTCACTTGCTTAGCCAAGAAGAAAGAAACAATGGAGCCCTATCATTTGGATCAAACAGCCTCACCCCCCTTGAGCACTCAGCCATCCTTCAGCCCAGAGAAAGCTATGCCATCATCTACTAACATTGAAGCTTTCATGAACCAACCAGGAAATGCAGTATTGGTAAATGCCATTATAGACAAGAACAAAGAGAATATCATGGCTAATTTTTGAAAGGACAATGTAGGAACCTTTGACTTTGGAAGACCCCCTCCATTATCAGATCCATCTCACCCGTTGTTTGGGTAGCTACGACCACCCATAGGCTCTTATGATCCAAATTATCCTCAATATATGCCAAAAGAAGAGCCTCCAGCCAATCCATATGATCCAACAAACCCAAACATACCATCATCCACCCAAGTTGAAATCTCCATGCCGCAAGCCAACCCAGCCACCACCACTCCATCCTTGTTTCATAACTCTCCGCTCCAAACCCCCTTTACCCAAAACACCTCACCGTTCACCCCCTTCACTATTGCTACTACTGCTCCCCAACCCAGCCTTCCAAATCCACCCATCTCCCAAATCAGTGCTAGCATCTTTGGCCAACCTCAGCAATATACAATAGGGATGCCACCCATGGGGCCAAGTAATCAACCTTTCATCACCCCCAACTTGTTCACTATAGCGCAAAGCATAATCCCATCATTTCCATTAGGTCTTGGGAGCTCAGTGCCATCAACCACAAATCCACAAGCTACTACCCTCACTCCACAAAGCTATCAAACCCCACAAGCTACTACCAATTTTCTACCAAGCTCCCAAGTAACCCCAGCTCCCACCACCACTCTACCAAGCTTTCAAATCCAGCCACCAAGCTATCAAACCCCATTAGTTCCATTCCCAAGCTTTCAATTCCCACCACCTCCACCACCAACTAATCCATTACCTCCTATTACCAACTACTTTTCAATGCCACTTCTAGGAGGTAATCCACCAATCCAACCAACCACCAATTATTTGTAGGTACCATCCCAAATGGGGGCACAACCCACATACCTTGGTCAAACCCCACAAGCCCCCTGATCCTTTCCCCAAGCTTCACAACCATCTTATACCTTACCTCCACAAAGCCATTCATTTATCCCACAGCCAGCTTATGTTCCTCAATCCCAACCTCAAATCCCATATCAACAGCAAGCCTCGCAGCACATGCGGCAATATGCGCCACCTCCCCCTCATCAACCCGTCATCCACCATGCAGCTGCCAAAACAATGTACAATCCTTATCAAAAAATCCCTCACAGCCATCCATATTCAGTGGCCCCATCTAGTGCATACCTACCTCAAGGCACTCCTACATTGGGGGCACCCCAGCCATCACCTATCAATTCAAGATGGGAGGAAATGAAGATAGCTCTGAAACCCATCCAAGACAGGAATGATCCGAAGACATTCAAGTTTGAGAATGTGTGTCCTTACCCATTTGACAGAGCCATTACCATGACACCATTTTCCAAACACTTTGAGGTACCCAAATTTGAAAAATTCAGAGGAAAAGGAGACCCTGTCACACATATCAAAGAATTTTACATGCACTGCCAGGACATAGCATACAATGATGTCTTCCTCTTGCACCTTTTTCTCAAAAGCTTGGTTGGACCAGCTCTTGAATGGTTTTATAGAATCCCCTATGGAAAAATTAAAAACTTTGCTGAATTATCTGAGGCATTCGTAGCCCAATATGCCCATCTTGTTGAAACAGAGCTATCAATAGTTGACCTTGTCCACACTAAGAAAAAAGGTGGAGAAAGCCTTACTAAATACCTACAAAGATGGCAAACCCTTACCAGCCGCATATCCTGCACCTTGCTAGAGCGCCATGTGGTGAAAATGTTTATTGATAATGCCCATCCTAGCTTGGCTCACCACATGACCATTAACTATTTGCAGACCTAAAAAGATATCAAAGAGAAAGGAATGATCCTTGAGAAAGGACTCATTAAAGATGGTGTGGTCAAGATTTACAAGGAAGCCAACCAAAATCAATCACATTCCAATGACAAGTCTAGGTATTGGAACAAAAACAAGCACGTTGCAACAGATGGCGTCACTGACACCAGACATGTGAATATTGTTGGCCCTTCTCAAAACTTGTCCAACCCACCATATCAACCAAACAATCAACAAGCTATCAATTACCAACAGCATAATCACCAAAGCTATCAAAACCACAATCCAAGACCCAACTTTCAAGGGTCTAGCAATCAAGCTAATGCCATCAATGTAGCTATAGGACAAAAGCCCAGATTCCAACCTACACCTAGAAACTATACACCCCTTGGTGAGCCATTGGATGTCATTTTTGAGAAATTAGTCAAGGAAAACCTCATCAAATTTCCTCCTACCCAGCAAATTGACCCAAGCCAATCCAAAGCTGCATGGTACAAAGATAATGAGTATTGCAAATTTCATAGGGTAAAAGGTCACACTACCCTCAGATGCATGAAACTAAAAGACTATGTGCAGGACCTCATTGATCGGAAGGAAATCACTGTTGGTGCCCAAACCTCTCCCAATGCAGGCTTACATATCTATCAAAATGCTTTTCCTCCACACCACAACCAAAATCCTAGAAAAGCACCTATCCAAACCAACAATAACAACACCAACAACCATCAGCCAAACCAACAGCATGGGAAGAACAATGACCACACTTCATCCTATATAGACTATGGTAGCCTTATAGGTTGTATATCCAAGAAAGAGCCTTCTATCAATGTTATCAATATCCAAGGACCAAACAATGAGTGTGCAGTCACCACTCGAAGAGCGCAATTTAACATCGCAGGCCCACCCGTTCCACCAGCACCATCAGCTCCATCAAAAAGCCAGTACAATATCTTGGAACACCTGGGGAACATGCCAGCCCAAATCTCAATTTTAGACCTTCTTCACACTAGTCCTATGTACAAGAACATCCTTGACAGTGCTCTCATAGAATCTTGTGTCCCTTTAGATATCAATGCTACTAATTTTCATAATCTTGTTGGACACCTATCCTCCTCATGTGCCCTATCTTTCAAACCCACCGACATACCCGTGGTTGAGCTAGATCACACCCTTCCGCTTCGCATAGCCATCATGGTATCCATTTTTTCTGTGAAAAGAGTAATTATAGATAATGGATCAGCCTTGAATATTTGCACCCTAAAATTCATAAAACAAGCTAGGTATACTGAGGCAGATATCATCAGTGAGGTTATCACCATCAAAGCTTATGACAACTTGGAAAGAACCACAGAAGGAACTATTTTGCTGCCAATCAAGGTTGGGCTAGTCATCCAAGAAACACTTTTCCATGTTATTGATCTAAACCTACCATTCAACATCCTCCTCGGTCACCCATGGATTCATGCCATGAAAGCCGTTCCATCCACTTACCATCAGTGCATCAAATTTCCGCATCAAGGTACTGAGGTAAGCATCCATGTCGATCCAGAACCCTTTGCTTACTGCAATGCGGTTGAAGCCTCATATACAAACCATTGCCCTGGAATTGATATCAGCACATCCATCGCCAGCTCATCCCACACTTGTAATGACCCAGAAACCATCCTCACCTCTACCTTGTCTACCATGAAGATCAATAACAAGGGCTGTGGAGAGTATAGTCTATCGCATGCATTTTTTGTTGGAGCACTCCCACTTGATCCACATGCCCATGGACGACCGACATATCACAAAGCTAAGGAGATTCCACCTCCTCAATACAAACAGTTTGGCCCAACAACCTTTGTATCCTCGAAAATCCCTCTTCATGAGGAGCTCACTCCAGATATCAACAAATGGTTACATAAGGATCCACCTCAAAGAAATCAAGCACACCTTGATAAATTCAGCCAAAAGTATCCCCAAGAACATAAGCTCATCATTGACAAATGGAACTATCAAGGTGGTGGTCTAGGACCAGAAGAAAGAGGCATGTAGTACCCCATCGACGCACACAAGTGGGAATCAAAGTCAGGTCTTGGCTTTGGCATACCCACAACTGAGGGCACCAATACGAACGGTCACACTTTTTTGAACATTCACCGCGACCTTGTTAAAATTGAAGACATTCCTGAGGAAGTTGAAAATAGAGCCTACGACGATATCCTAGACCAAATCTCCCTTGGAGACTCTGTTCTCCAAGAACTATCCATCCACCTCATTGACCTACCACTCGCCCATCCACAACTCATAGATTGGGACCAACCAAGCATCATACACATTGATGAGTTCACATTAGAGGAAGCACTTCTGAGTTTCATGGGAGCTGAAACACCTCACAAGAAAACAAAGCCAGATTTTGCCTATGTCTACAAGCTAGATCCCAAGGGGTATTTTGGAGAAAATCCCCAACCTAGTTCCGATACACCCAAAACTAGAACTAAGGTGAATCTGAGACTAGCTAAGGCAGCGAAGAGAACCCCTCAGCAAGAAAATCCAGAGCCACAAGAAGAACATGTGGATTTAGCATTGCCTCCTCAAGATAATCGACCAGAGGTGTCTTCTATTCTAATTGAGGATACTCGACAAGTCAACATTGGTTCTTCAGAGATCCCCAGACTTGTTCACATTGCTGCATCCCTATCACAAGACCAAGCTGATCTCCTCTTTGAAGTCTTAAGAGAAAACATTGGTCGATTTGCATGGTCATATCAGGATATGCCAGGGCTTGATCCAAAGATCAAGCCCGTCAAATAAAAGCTTAGAAAAATGCACCCCAAGGTGGCATTATTGGTCAAAGTTGAATTAGAAAGAATGTTAGCTGCTAAGGTTATCTGACCTATCGACTATTCAGAGTGGATCTACAACATGGTCCCCGTCACTAAGCCTTTTGGTGACATCAAAATCTGCACTGATTTTAGAGATCTTAACAAAGCTTGTCCAAAAGATGATTTTCCCTTGCCCAACATAGATATGATTGTAATCTTACAGCTGGACATGAAATTTTGTCCCTCATGGATGGATTTTCTGGGTATAATCAAATCAAGATTGCAGAAGAGGATCAGCATAAGACAACATTCACTACCCCTTGGGGAACCTTTTGCTACAACATGATGCCTTTTGGCCTAAAGAATGCTGGGGCTACCTATCAAAGAGCTATGACAGCCATTTTTCATGATCTCATCCATAGCATTTTGGAGGATTATGTGGATGATATCTTGGTCAAGTCTCATACCTTCATGTATCATCTTGCTGACCTAGAGAAAGTCTTTGATAGGTTAGCCAAATATCATCTCACGCTGAATCCCAACAAATGTGTCTTTGGGGTCACATCTAGCAAGCTTCTAGGCTTCATAGTTTCTAAACGAGTTATAAAGATCGACCCCAAGAAGGTCAAGGCTATCTTAGACATGCCTCCTCCCCAGACACTATGACAGCTTCACTCTCTTCAAGGAAAGCTCCAATCTATTCGGCACTTCATCTCCCAGCTTGCAGATAAGTGTACACCATTTTCACATTTACTGAAGAAGGATGAGAACTTCAAGTGGGATCCTTTATGTCAGCGTAGCTTTGACCATCTCAAGTAGTATCTCATCAATCCCCCTATCTTGGTTCCACCAGTTCCTGGTCGTCCCCTAATTTTGTACATATCAGCAACACCTACTGCTCTAGGGGCACTTCTAGCACAGCTTGATGACTACAACAAAGAAAGAGCCATCTACTACATCAGTAGAACCCTAGTTGGTTATGAACTCAATTACACTCCTATGGAAAAAGCTTTTTTGGAAGTTGTTTTCTCAACTCAAAAGCTTCGCCATTACATGCTAAGTCATACCATCCAACTAGTCTCCAAGATTGACCCTCTCAAGTATATGCTCTCTAGAACAGCACTTACAGGCCGTTTGGCCAAATGGGTTATGCTCCTTAGTGAATTTGACATCCAGTATGTGGATAGAAAGGCAATCAAATGGCAAGCTATAGTAGATCACCTAGCTGATGCACCTCTAATAGATGCTTATACGTTGATCACAGAATTTCCAGATGAGCATATCTGTCTAATTGAAGAACAACCCCCATGGAAACTTTATTTTGATGGCTCATACACATCTCATGGATCAGGAGCAGGAATATTGTTGGTCACACCTCAAGGAGATTACATTCCAAAAGCCTTCAAGCTATAATTCCCTAGCACCAACAATATAGCTAAATATGAGGCCTTCATAGCAGGATTAAAGATAGCTGCAGAATGGAACATTGCTGATCTACAAATCTTTGGCGATTCTCAGCTCATCATCAAGCAAGCCCTGAATGAATATCAAACCAAAGATGAAAAGCTATTACCCTACAAAGAGCTAGTTGATCAACTAACCCAACATTTTACAAAGCTTCAGTTTACACAAGTGCCTCGAATATAGAACAAAGTAGCAGATGCTATGGCTACTATAGGCTCACTCTTGGAAATTCCCCAAACAGCTACACAGTATGAGTTTTTAGTGGAGCAGCTCCTCACACCCACCTATGCGAATGAGGATTCAAATAACAACAACAGAAGACTCCAATAGCAACTCACAGTACCAACAATACACTCTCATGCATCCCCTGTCTTTGTAACCCTAAAAATGCTTATAACATGCGCTTCACTTTAGGGCTACTCCCAAAGATAAACTATATTAGGGTTTTACCATTCTTTGAGAAAATAAGAACCCTAAAAAAAAATTTGGGGCGATGCCCTGAACCCCACTATTGGGGTAGAGTGTACAGTACTCCAATTTATCAGTTGCCACATGTCTTCACCTGTCATTTAATCTTCCTAACATAGCTCTTACATGTCATAGGAATCCATCCTAGCCATTTTAGCCATGATCTCCTTACACACAATTCAAGATGTCAACACATCAATATTATTTGCAAGAAATAAAATTTACAAAACAAATAATAAGAATAGGAATTATACAAGGTTGAGACACCTTATTCCTAATAGTTTCAAGGGTAAAACATATACATCAAGTGATGTTTTGGAATTGGTTCATACTAACCTATGTGGACCTATTGATGTTCAATTTTTTGTGGAGATAAGTATTTCATTTTATGTTGATGACTATGATGTTTCTTAGAGATAACTCTAATGCTTATCAGTTATTTAAGTAGTATTTAGCTAGAGTTGAAAAATAGACATGGAAGAGTCTAAAGTGTTTGAAATCTAATAGAGGTGGTGAATTCATTTCCAATGATTTCAATACATTATGAAATGAAAGAGGAATCAAAAGAGAGATTTCAACTAGGTAAAAGGAAAAATAGATCAATTATGGACTGTGCAAGAACATTAATGATGGAGAAGATTGTATCAAAGAAATATTGGAAAGAAGTTATCAGTACTGCTATCTACACGCTGAATAGAGTACAAGTCAAGAAAGGTGTAAATGCTACACCTTTTGAACTCTAGTATGGATATGATCCTAATGTGAAATATTTCAAAATATTTGGAAGTAAATGCTATATACTCAAAGATAATAAGACTAGAAAATTTGATGCAAAAAGTGATGAACGTATATTCCTAGGATATTCCACCAAGAGTAAATCTTGTAAGTGTTTAAAATCTAACACTAAAAAAGTTGTGGGAAGTGCAAATGTGAAAGTTGATGAGTTTGTAGAAAAAAGTGACCTTACATAGAATAAAGTACCTAAAGATTATAATAAATTCATCTATTTGGATGATGGTGCGCCCATCACTACAAGTGGATAAGAAAACCAAGCTTAAATTACTTATTAGATAGGAAATAATGAAGTTCAAAAACAAGTTTCCAAGTTGCAGATAGTGGGTTTCAAGCAATAGACTGAAGATGTCAAGTCACAGATAGGAAATGTCTACATCTGATAGACAATGTTGAGCATGCAAAATCAACCTGAACAAGCAAGAGTGAATGAGCTTGAAATTATTTTTCAAGATGAACCTGTTGAAGAATAGAGAAGGAAACCACCTATCCTAGCCAAGTCTGTAAGAAAACATCAAAAACCTAAATGAATCATTAGAAATGTTGAATCAAATATCATGACAAGAAAAAGAATAAAATATGATACATTTTTACTTTGTAATTTTGAGCCCAAATAAGTGAAAAATGCTCTAGAAAATGAAAACTAGATTTAGGAAATAAACAAGGAAATTGTATAGATTGAGAAGAATAATACTTGCACCCTATTTCCATGACCTAAAGACAAAAAATATTGGAACAAAGTGTCTTTTTAGGAACAAACTCAAAGAAAATGGTGAAGTTAAAAGAAATAAGGGAAGACTATAGGAAAATGATATGCTCAAGAAGAAGGATTTGACTATGGAGAAACTTTTTCTCCTATGGAAAGACTTGAAGGAGTCAGAACTCTACTTGCATATTCAACCCACAAGAATTTCAAGGTATCTCAAATGGATGTCAAATTTGCATTTCTAAATGCTATACTTGAGGAAGAAGTGTATATTGAACAAGCTAAAGGATTTGTTAATCTAGACAAGAAGAATATGGTATATAAACTAACCAAAGATCTTCATGGATTGAAACAAGCCCCAAGAGCATGGTATGAAAGACTACATAATTATTTGGTGAAGATTGGTTTTGAAAGGAAAAATGATAACAATAATCTACATTTGAAGAATAGTAAGAACAATGAAGTAATGTTGTCTAAAATCTATGTTGATGACATTATATTTGGAGGAAGAGAAGCATTATGAAAATTATTTTTTGATGAAATGACGAAGGAATTTGAAATGTCTATGTTTGGTGAAATCAAATTCTTTGTGGGATTATTATAAATTTTATGGATAATTTATTGGAGTAGACTTACATTTCCTATAATTTGTAATAAGAGTATCTTGGAAAATCTTCAGTCTATGTTGTTATGGCTATAATTTAGATATGATTAATTTGTCTTTATATATATGATAAATATCTCCTTTGGATTTACTAATTTTGTTTTACCTATGTGTAGGTCTGAATACTTGATATACAATTTCCAATTGTTATTGATTGATATCCAACTTAGATTCTGCAAGAATATATAAGTACATATTGAGGCATGTGTACATAGGGTTGTGAACCTACGTATCCATACCCCAATACATACACTATGGAGGCATAGATTCAATCAAGATAATCATAGACTTAATAACATTAGAGACAACTCACTAATTGGTATTCTTCACTGATTGATATCTATATTATGCTTATACTCCATCAATATAACTGTCTAATTAATTTATATTAAGTCTAACGGTTAACAAGGAAATGTTATAATATTTATATTTTATACTATATATATGTATATATATGAGATACTAATTAGTTTTATATATATATATATATATATATATTGATGGGGACACAACCCAAGAACAGAATGGACACAATAGAAAAAGGAAATTATATTAACTAAGAAAATAAGCTAGTACAAATAGTACAGAGAAAATAAACTTCAGAACATGCCCTAAGGGCTTACAATAGCATAAATATGGAGAATATTTCTCCTTTTAGCACCTCCTCTCAAACTCCACTCTGAACTGCATTTTACAAAGCCAGAAATCTCCTTAAATAGACCCCAGAGGGTTAAGGACTAGGAGTGCATTCTAGAAAGTGCTAGTAGGCATCCACTGATGAAATAGAAGGTTCTGGAAGCTAAGTTAGAAGTCGGTGCAAATCTAGAAGAATCCAGAAACGGTAACCGAACTTTCGGGAGGCATAACTTTTGAACCGTAGCTTTGATTGACGAACCGTTTACATTTTTGGAAATCTCTCGAAGTGCTCTATAGCCCTATGGACAAGCTTCACTTGTCCCCCATTTTTTGACCCTTTTTGAGGTCATTTAATGCCCCAAACCTGACTTTGAAGCATTCTTAGGAGGTCTCCAAAACTCAAAAAACTGCAATAAATTTCAAACCGTGGGGCCTATTGACCTGATTCTTTTTCTGGAATGCTCTAAATCATGATTACATTCATCTGGCCAATTCACACCTTCTAGTTTATCAAAATGATGGCCCAAATACATGCTCCTATTTTTTTGGGATTTTCAAATGCACTGATAGTTGAACTATGAGAGTTGGAACCTTTATTTGAGCCAAATGGGTATCCAAAAATGTAAAGACACGAAACAGAAACTAAGTCTAAGTACATTTTTTTGGGTGACACAGGATTGCCCTTATACCTTTGGATGCTCCTGCATCATATATATATATATATATATATATATATATATATATATATATATGTATGTATGTATGTATGTATGTATGTATGTATGTATGTATGTATGTATGTATGTATAAACACACACACAAACACATATGTATATGTATGAATAACTAGATTTAAAAGTAACTCAAATATATTGCCTCAATTCTTTGAAGATAATATACTTAATACTCCCTCTTTATCAAGAAGGGAATCACTAGTACATTTGCACTTATTTTTCTATCAAAATTTTTGACCAAAGCTATGATTCCATTTTTTCTTCCATTCTTCCATTGGTTGAAAATAAAAATTCTATGCCCAATTTGGTAGAAATTTTGACCAACCTATGTTTTCCTAAGTTGAATTTCGACCAACTCAATGTTATAACAAAAAAAGAAAAAGTTTTGTTCATTCGCGGGTAAAAAATGAGCACGAGTAGCAAAAAAAATTGGGACTTCATTCTTGCATTGGGTAATACTAGGGCACATTTTCTTGTGTATTGGGGCTTTTCCCATTTTGGCTTTGTGTAGATTAGATGACATACACTAAGTCCTGGGCTTGGAGCTCAGCCAAATTTCCATTATTTTAGGTTCTTTGACTTCTCTTCCTATGTTATTTTCTTATATGCCCTTGATTTGAGTGTTGAGATTGAAGAAAATAAAAATGATGTTGAAAGCTTTGTGGGTGGTTTCATTGTTTTTGAGCTTAAATGAGGAGGAGTAGAATCTAGCCCTAATCAACAAGATTCAAAGGACAACAAGAAAGGACATTGCCTATGGGGGTAAGAAATGAAAGAAAGAGGATTTTTTAGGAAGGACTTGAGCCACATCAAGTGTTTAAAGTGCTCCCCGAAAGTTTGGGCACTTTGCCAGTCGACTTCTTGGTGTCATGTTCATGGGATCATGTGGAGCCCCCAACTGGCTATGAAGCCTGGAAACCATTAGGCCAAAAGGATTCCTAAATGTTTCAAAGGTATTATATAGGATTTTCATCTTGTAGAAATTTTCTATGTGTTGCTATCTCATTGGGATGTCTATAAGTTGCTCTTTGATTTATTTCTATTCAGGTGTTTGGATTGATTTCAAAAGGCTTATCATTGTTTTTCAACTTAGATTTATATAGTTCAACATTCAAAAGAATTTTTCTAGAATCAATAGTTAATAACTTAAATCAGATCGACATCTCAAGGTTTTAAGATACAATTTATTGAGTTGAGTGGCTCTTTCTATTCAGATATTATGATATGCTTCAGAACAAGTGCTATTATTTTCTTTGCCAAATGTAAATTAAGTTCATCACTACTAAGTTATGGCTTTGCTCAATTTATATAAAATTAATATAAGACCATGAAGTTGCTACATTTTTTACCTAACATAAGATCTATCTATGAAAACTTTAGCAACTGGGTTTGAAATAAAGATTCTCACTCTTGAAACAAAAAATCATTACATTAAAGTCCATTTTATTATTATTATTATTTTGTTGAGAAACAAGGTTCGTATGCTGCCTGTCTTTTACACATCATGTAAATGTACTATTATTCTCTATCTTAGGTATTTCTTATCTATTCATTATTTATTTGTTTGTTTCAATGTCAATAATTTTTGAAACATTGATTTTGGTTATTGGAGAAACATAGGAAAAGAAGAAAGGTGTGGGAAGAAAGCATACACCACAAAAGAGAGCTCTTCTGTATACCATGGTGGGCCTAATGAGCTACTATACAATGTCTTCAAGAAGATAATGGAGGATAGACATGAGGTACACTCTCATTATTAACTTAATAGCAAGTTCAACTTTTATTTGTAATCATCACATATTAATCACTAATCATTGATTCTTAAGAAGATTAATGTATGCTACTAATAATTGAATTATCAATTTGTTAGTCCATGCCACCCATAGGTGGGGACTAATGGTTTCACCTAAATTTTCCATTTAATCATGCCTTGGGAATCATTCAAAAAGGAAAGTAATCCCATCAAATAAGCATTGTTTGTCATTTTCTATTAAATATTAGTTTTATTCTCAAATTCACAGCTATATCATTGGTCTGAACTTATTTTCTCGGTAGTCTTTTGTTTTTTGGAATGCAAAATTATGCTAAAAATATGTATGCCTAGGTCATTGAAAGAAAACCATGTGGATTTGGCATGTTCTCATCACATTGGTGTCAATATTATTACTACGGTTATGTTTAATTATTTTTACAAGAGATTCTTCTTTTGAAATGCACAGAATGTAGCTTCAGATTAGTAGGTATGGCCATTGGGCTTTCTATCTTTAATGTGATGGTTCTCATTTCTTTCTTATTTTCATAGTAGATGAAAATCACCTAGATCATTGGTTTGAATGTTTCCCCTTCCAACATTCTTACTTAGTACCTTTCATACTTCTCCCATGTGAATTTTACTCCCCTATTCCATAGTGCACAATAAAAAGTTTTTCTAAGTGTTTTAAACTAATAAATTACACTTTTTAAATACATTCACTTAAGTTGATAAGCCATTCAATAAAATTTGTTGTGTGTATTGCATGCAAGTCTCTCTCTTCATGAGATAGTTTATCTAATGATTACCCTTATTGTGTTTTGTAGGCATGCTCATGAGATAGTTTATCTAATGATTAGCCTTGTTTTATTTTGTAGGCATGCCTACCATGGCATTTCCAATATTGATAAAAAAAAATTTATTATGCTTATATAGGTTCCTATAGTAAAAAATCCCTCATTCTATTATGGGCAGTCAGAAAACTAGGAAATGCTCTAAATCTAAGCATTTGCAATTCCTCTAAAAGGCAGTTATAAGGCTATAGATTTCCCTCCTCCTTTTCAAATATATCCATTTATTATTGGGCCCTCCATTTAAATGCTTCAA
Organism: Cupressus sempervirens; assembly: GCA_028749045.1. Taxonomy (NCBI): domain Eukaryota; kingdom Viridiplantae; phylum Streptophyta; class Pinopsida; order Cupressales; family Cupressaceae; genus Cupressus; species Cupressus sempervirens. Next base: position 159,912,978 of record CM053789.1, read on the forward strand.
CTATTCCAAGGGTTGTTTTAGTCCCTTTGACAAAAGTCGGGTTTATAATTTTTAATCTATAATTTCTCTTCCTTATCAAGGGTTTAGATTTCTTCCATCTAGATCACCTTTGTTATCTCCTGATATGCTATTTCATTTTTGGAGGGCTAGAAAATAGGGGGTCAAACGTAGAGCCATATTGTCTACCACAGAGCCAAACATGGTCCTATCATGTTATAGTTGCACAGTTAAATGCAAGGTCAAATGTCGTCTCAATCCTTTGGCACAAACAAGTAGACCATGTTACATGTCTAGTTTCGGCCTCAATGGTCTATTTTGCATAACTTTATATATTCTCTTTAGACAAAATAAACTATATGGACCATCATTAACAATAGCACACACTTGGTAAGGAAAATATTCACCACCTAATAACATTAGAGTCAATACTATAATATTATTGTTTCAACTCAACAATAAATGTACTTACCATGAGTTATCAGTTGACTTGGATTTTTTCTAATATAATGTAAAATACTATTCAAAGGAGGCTAAATTTTCAAAAGCTTGGGTACTCTAGTATAGTAGTCATTATCATATATCAAATTCTCTATGTCAACAATAATTCTAAGCAAAAATTCTAACCCTCTAGTAACATGTCCTCCAGATGTACAATAAACTATAGGATAATAAAATCAATTAATCAATTAATCACTACTATAAGAAGTGTATTTAAAAAAATTATTACCAATAGGAACCTGTGTCATCAGAAGACTCAAATCCATCAAATTTGTAGAGGTGAGATGCAAAGTCAACACTCCTAGTAGCCAAAATCATCTTAGAATCATGTAAGTCTTGGATAACCACATCATGTGGTGAGAACTCAACTATCTTACCAGAGCCAGAGTGGAAAATCTAATAAATAGATAATAGGTTCGCCGATATATCTAGGACAAGAAAAAAATCCTGAAGAGAGCCCCCAGGTAATGCAATAGAACTAGAACCCATGACAGTAAGATGTGGTGAGTTCCCAACAACAATCTATGAACTAGGACAAGGGGCAAGTGAGGTGACCAACTATTGAGTATTTTTCATATGGTGAGAGGCACTGGAATCAAGAATCCAAGTAAGCCTAGAAGTCATAGCTCATGTAGTAAGAGCATGACCTTTCCCTGCAAATGGGGATGAAGACTTAGGAGTTGAAATGTGATGCTCTTGCATGGCTTCCTCTAAAGCTTCCATAACACCTAGAAATGGGATGTCCATCCTTTCCACAAAAATTGCAAGTCTCAGTTGATTTCTTCTTAGTCTTGGAGGTAGACTCAGTAGACTTCAAAGAAGATTTACCCTTGGAAGGGTTAGCCATGTTAAAAGCAAAGGATCTCTAATAGATAAAAAATTACAAATATGTGTCTATAAATTCTGAATCAAAATAACTTTACTTATCTTCTTTGTATTTGAAGCAGGTTCTTGAATCCTTCCTTCCTCAGCACTGATTGCTTTTACTGAATCACTGTAAGACAAATATTGTGAATGATAATAGCAATAATATTATAACATGAATATGACTCTGAAGGTACTTGTATGTTTTCTTGTATATGTTCACTAGAGATTGAGTCATCTCAATTATATATATGATGAACAACCATGACTTGGAAGAGTCATGCCCCTACGTGGCCCAAGAGCCACTTAGGGACATGCCTCTTCAGAGGCATGTTTAACTTAATACATAACTATTCATGCTTTTGTTTACCTAATAACAAAGGGTATAATTATGATGGTAATAATTGCATCAAAACATGGGTTGGAGACCGGGCATAAGAAAGCATATTTAATGTAGGTTAACACCTCGACAATATCATTAGTCATGAATAACAAAAGCCCAGTGTTAATCTTAATCATGGGTAACATAAAACCCAATGGTGATATTTACTATGTATAATGTGAAACCCAACAGCAAGGTCTATCATGAATAATATGAAGTTTGACCACTCAAGTCGGTCGACCATAATGCAGATTAACTGTCATAATTTATACATATTATACATAACAAGGGTGTATATATATGTAAATGTATGCATACATCAGTTTGAATACATGTACATATAGATATACCTCTATCATGTATATCAGACAATGGTGCATGATTACTTCTTAGAAATGTAAGACAGATATTAGAGTCAGAATACAAATTGCTTATATCTCTGAAATGAATTTATAAATAATAACATCATAGAAGATTCAAATTTACTTCTCCTAATGCTAAACATCAACACTCCCTCTTTAGCTAGGGAGAAAAAAAAATATTAGTCAGAGTCATCTTAATAAGCAAAGCTGCATGAACAGTAACTAATCTCTACTTGCACTTAAGCAATGTCTAGAGGTAACAACCTCTACTTGCACTCAAGCAATGTCTAGAGGTAACACACATAACATTTATTTTCACTTAAGCAATGTCTAGAGGTAGGCCAAGAATAATCTCTACTTACACTTAAGCAATGTCTAGAGAAGTCCAAAAATAATATCTACTTGCACTTAAGCAATGTCTAGAGAAGCCCAAAAATAATCTCTACTTGCACTTAAGCAATGTCTAGAGAAGCTCAAAAATAATCTCTACTTGCACTTAAGCAATGTCTAGAGAAGCCCAAAAATAATCAACTATTTACAAGATCGTCACCTTGTAAATAATTCTAGATTACTAAAAATGTCCATGAAAGATCATCACCTTTCATTACATATAAAATAGAAGAAACAAATAATCACTTCTTTTATTTCAAAAAAATTCCATTACAAATAATCATACCAAGTCTTTCCCTGAAATATTTCAATTTCACTTTAGCAAGAGGTTTGATAAGAATATCAATTGTTTAATCATTTGTACATATATATTCCAATTGAATAACTCCTCAATGAACCAAATCTCTAATGTAATGGAATAGAATTTCAATATGTTTAGAGTGATTGTGAAACACAAGATTAGAAGAAAGCTTAATACAACTCTGATTATCACAATAGATCGCATTGGGCTTCAATAGTCTTTTGAAGAGATTAGTGAGCAACTTTTGGAGCCATACCACTTCTTTGGCACATAGGGAATATGCAATGTATTCGGCTTTAGTAGAGCTTAAGGCCACAAAAATTTGTTTCCAACTAGTCCAAGAGATCATACTAGATCCAAGATTAAAACAGTAACTTGAAGTACTTTTGTGCTCAATAGAACTTCTAGCCCAATCAAAATCTGAGAATCCAAATAGTTCAAGATTAACTTTGTCATATTTTATTCCCATTCCAATAGTACCTTTTAGATACCTCATTATGTATTCAACTGCCTACAAATTTATCTTCTTAGGTGTGCACATGAACTGACTCAAAGTATGAGTTGCATAACAAATGTCAGGACAAGTATTAACCAGGTACATTAAGGATCCAATAATCTATCTGTAATAAGTAGGATCCACATCTTCATATTCATTCATGTCATCTTTTAGTTTGTTTAATTTTATCTCCATAGGTGTAGAAGCTAGTTTGCATTCCATCATACCAAACTTGGTTAATATGTCAATTATATATTTTCCTTGATTTAGAATAATACAGTTGTCTAGCTTCCAGATTTTTAATCCCAAAAAATAGTGAAGTAAACCTAGATCTTTCATTTCAAATTCAGTAGAGAGATCTTGTTTACATTTTTCTATTAGGTGTTCATCACCTGTGATTAGTAAATCATCAACATATAATACAAAGATAACCATATCATCACCTTCAATTTTGAAGTATAAATTTGGATCAGCTTCATTTTTCACAAATCCCAATTTCAGTAAATAATTATCTATCCTTTCATACTAGGCTCTAGGAGCCTATTTAAGACCATAAAGTGCCTTCTTCAATTTACAAACATGAGTCTGGAAATCAAAAATACTAAACCCATATGGTTGTTCAACATAAACTTCTTCTTCAATCTTTCCATTGAGAAATGTTGTTTTGACATCCATTTGATGAACTTTTCATCCTTTAGATGCAACAATAGCTAGGATTATTTTGACTAAAGTATATCTGGCAACAAGGGCAAAAGTCTCATCATAATCGATGCCTTCCTTTTGTTAGAAACCTTGGGCTACAAATCTAGCCTTGTATTTTTCAATACTGTCATCTGCAATGTGTTTAATCTTGAACAACCATTTAGAAGAAACAATATATTTATTTTTAGGTCTTGGTACTATATCCCAAACATCATTTTTCAATATTGAATTATATTCTTCAATCATGGCTTCCTTCCAAGATTTATGTGAAAGTGCTTCTTTAACATTGGTAGGTTAAGATTTTATGAGTTCATAGAGCAACATAACAGGATTGATTTCTAGTTCTTTTACTTTCTTGAATTACATCATCTAGTTCAACTTGATTTTTAGCTAACATCTTTCCAGCCCAAAGAGGTCTCTTCTTATTGTTAAGGTTGACATTTTTAGATTCAGTATGATTTGACATGGAAGAGATGTCAGAATTTTCCTCCCTCTCAATTTCTATATCTTGATCTTCTTCTGAGATAGTTTCATCATTATTACTAGAAGTATTGAAGGTGGTGTCTTCTTCAAATATGACATCTCTACTAATTTCCTTGTCTAGGAATGTAGATTCTATACCCTTTTGAAGTTTCACTATAACCAATGAATATCCCCTTTTTTCCCAGAAGGCTCTAGTTTGGTTCTCTTTTCTTTAGGGATGTGAATGTAGACTGGACATCCAAATATTCTGGACATCCAAATATTCTTAGATGACTTAATTCTAGTTTAACTTTGGTAAATGCTTCTTTAGGAGTGATTTTTTCCAATATAGAGCTAGGACAACAATTTTGAATGTAGACAGTTATATTAGAAGCTTCAGCCCAAAAGGAGTATTGAAGGTTTTGATCATGTAACATGGTCCTGGCTGACTCAACAATGGATCTATTTTTTCTTTCAGCTATTCCATTCAGTTGAGGATTATAAGGTATAGAATACTCCCTCTTAATCCCAATAGAAATGCAAATTTTTTTAAAAATATCAGAAGTGAATTCAACCCCCCTTATCAGACCTAAGGGTTTTGATCTTTTGTCTTGATTGATTTTGAACTAGGGCTTTAAACTCTTAAAGCTTGGATAAGACTTTAGAAGACTCCTTTTGTTTCAAAAAATAAATCCAAGTTCTCCTAGAGTAGTCATCAATGAAAATTACATAGAATTGACATCCATTCAGAGAGGGAACTGACATAGGACCACAAAGATCTATATGAATCAACTCAAATATATTTTTAAATTTACGAACACTATTGGGAAAGGAGTGTTTAGTGTTTTTCCATAAGGCACATCCTTTACAGATACTTGAGTGATCTATTTTAAAATTTGGAAGACCTTTTACAATTTTACTTATAGATGCTAAGGCTCAAAAATTAAGATGACTTAATCTTCTGTGCCAAATTTCAATGGAGTTTGTCTTATCTTTACTAAGAGTTAAATTTAACTTTAGGTTTTGATAATTACATAGTTTATAAAGATTCCATCCTTAACCCCTATGGTTATAGCTTTCTTGATAGATGAGTTCTTAGTCTAGGATAGAACTTTATCTCCTTGAAATGCAATGTGGTACCCTTGATCAACAAGTCCAGAGATGGAGACAAGATTTCTTTTGATCCCTAGCACATAAAGGATGTTCTTTAGTTGAAGAGTGATATCAAAACTTAGTTGAATAGAACAAGTACCAATGCCTTTAATTGGATGAGAGGAGTTGTCTCCAATAGTAACTTCTTTTGATTCATTATTTGAGAGAGTCTCAAACTTGTCTTTAAATTTGGAGATATGGTGAGAAGATCCACTGTCTATGATCCAAGTGTTGTGATTAGAGTTTAACTCACTTGAGAGAGCTACTATAAATGCATAATTTTCTTTGTCTATTTTCTCATTATTCTCTTCTTTAAATTCTTCCAACACTACTTGAATTTTCTATTTTTTAGGACACACATAGTAGGAATGACCAAGCTTATCACATTTAAAACATCTTACTTTGGATCAATCTTTATGTTTGTGAGATTTGTGATTTTTATTGTTTTCCTTCTTGTTATGTTTGAACTTTATTTTCTTATTTGATTTGGAATACAAAGCTTTGATGTCACTATCTTGATTTGAAATTAAACCTCTGGATGCTAATCTGGACTCCTCTTGAGTGTATTCATTCTTTAGTTTATCAAACTTTGGAAGTTCAAGATGAGAGCTTAAACCTCTTATGAAAGTTTTCCATGATAGTGGAAGTCCTTTAAGGGAAATCATACTTAATTCCTTATCATCTATTTGATTTTGCAAAGTAGCCAGTTGATCCTTTAATTCAATAATTCTAAGGAAGTAAGATGTGATGGATTCTCCATTTTTCATTTTTATGTAAATTAGATCTTGTTTCAAAGTAAGCAATCTACTTGTATTATTAATTTCAAATGTACTTTGAATATTAAAGAACATATCAAATGTAGTTTTGAGATTTTTTATAGAAGGAAGTATATGATCTTTAACTGAATCTATGATTATTTTCATTGCCTTATTGTTGTGCCTTTTCCATGTTTCTTTCTAAAATTCATTTTCAGGCATAGGTAAATTAGTTTCAATGTGATTTTCTAATTCCATCTCTCTTAGAATTATTAATAGCCTAATTTTTTAAGATGAAAAATTAGAAGCTCCATCTAATCTATCTTCAATTCTTACATGGTTCACCATCTTAATGCCTCTAAAAAAATTTCTTTTTTCTTTAAATTTAGACTTAGAATTTAATATTTTGCAATGGTTTTCTTATTAGTGTGGCTTTGATACCATGTTAAAAGTAAAGGATCTCTGATAGATAAACAATTACAAATATGTGTCTATAAATTCTGAATCAAAATAACTTTACTTATCTTCTTTGTATTTGAAGCAGGTTCTTGAATCCTTCCTTCCTTAGCACTAATTGCTTTTACTGAATCACTGTAAGACAAATATTGTGAATGATAATAGCAATAATATTATCACATGAATATGACTATGCAAGTACTTGTATGTTTTGTTGTATATGTTCACTGCAGATTGAGTGATCTCAATTATATACATGATCAACAACCATCACTCATGTGGCCCAAGGGCCACATAGGGACATGCCTCTTTGAAGGCATGTTTAACTTAATACATAATTTTTCATGCTTTTGTTTACCTGATAACACAGGGTATAATTACGATGGTAATAATTGCATCAAAACACAGGTTGGAGACCTGGCATAAGAAAGAATATTTAATGCGGGTTAACACCCCAACAATATCATCAGTCAGGAATAACAAAAGCTTAGTGTTAATCTTAATCACAAGTAACATAAAACCCAATGGTGATATCTACTATGTATAATGTGAAACCCAATAGCAAGGTTTATCATGAATAATATGAAGTTTGACCACTCAAGTTGGTCAATCATAATGCAGATTAACTATCATAATTTATAGATATTATACATAATAGGGGTGTATTTATATGTACATGTATGCATACATTAGTATGAATACATGTACGTATAGATATGCCTCTGCAATGTATATCAGATAGTGGTGCATGCATACTTCTTAGAAATGTAAGACAGATATTAGAGTCAGAATATAAATTACTTATATTTCTAAGATGAATTTATAATTAATAACATCATAGAAGATTTAGATTTACTTCTCCTTACGCTAAACATCAACAAGCCGGAGCTTTGGAATCAATTTTTGACGTATCTTTCTTCGGTTTGGCTTTCTATTTTGGTTTCCCCTGAGAAGTCTAAGCAACCAATGCTTGTCTAGAAGAGCTAGAGGCATCCACCTATCAGATCTTGACTTGATCCCATGTCAACTAATTAAAAAATCTCTCAAATGAGGGCATTTGATGTTTGTTACCCAAGGCATCCATAGTGGAGTAGAAAGTGGAAGATAAGATCTGATACTATCCTTACAACTTTGAAAATATCAAAAAAATACATTCATCATCTGTTTTGGTTTTCCCACATCCCTACAAAATTGTACGTAGAAATTTGAACTTCATCAGGATGTCTTCAATAGTGGGAAAGTTGGCTGCTGTTAAAGAAGTCAACTTTGCATCAAGCTAAATTGCCCAGAACTCATTCATTGTGCCAAACAATTCTTAGAATTTAGTCCAAATAGCCAGTGGAGTGGTCAAACCATCCAAGTCAAATAGTAGACTATCTAAGATGTTCAGTACAATTAAGTCCCATGGCTTCATCTATTTTTTTTTTTGTGCTAAAGAACCTCAAAAGGGTGCTATAGAATAGGTTGGTTTGCATCTAAACATGACCATAAGCCTCTTGACATGAGAAGCCCAGTCATTTGTGTCTTTACGTGTGATAGTTGTGTGGCATGAGCCAAATCATAGAAGGATCTGACATTGAGAGAAGAAGATAGAAGCAAAAGGATCTTATTCTAAAGTAAATTATAGAAAAGAAAATGCTCCCCCCCCACAATGAATAAATATATCCCCCAAAACCAAAGCAACAACTATTGAAAAATAGAAAAACTAAGAAAAGAACCTAGATTTTGGATGCAGAGAAGAGGAAAATAGAAGTCTCTACTTCAATGCCAAAATTGAAAGTCCAAATGAACTCAAAATAAAATGAAACTAGCATCATTGTCCCCATCTCTGAGTTAGCTTTTTGACACTTCTTTTAGATTGCAAAAATACGTCTGTATGCTCAAGTTATGGCCAAAAAACTAATTTTATAAATGTTATGAATAGAGAGCTTCCTATATCTTTATATTATAATTTATTATGTTATATCATGAATATAGAGCATACTACATCTCTTAGCTATGCCTTTGAGCATTTTAAGATTAGAAATATGGAGTATAGAAGTAGCAACAATGATAATCACTATTTGAAAACCATCACATTTCTCTCAGTTGTTCACATAATTGCACTATTCACTTAGTTCATCCTAAGGATAATTTTTATTAGTTCCATTTATGATTTTGGAGACTTATTAACTAATATAGGGAACCTACTTAAATCTAGCTATGGTTTTATATCTGCAATCACTAGTCTTCCCTAATGAGATACTTAATTGTAACTAAGTTTCTGATGAGTGGAAGATAATAAAATATTAATATAATATTTGTAGTTCTATTTTGATTGATTGCATGCATGTAGGAATATATATTGCACATGTAGTCTTTGATATTAATAGCTTGTCTTGATAGCATACTCCTGACCAACTGATCTAATAGTTCAATTTAAGTGTTGCATGGTTTCTAAACAAGAGAAATTAGCTCCTTCCAACATATATGTGGCCTTTAAATGCATTTTACTTTTCTAAAAGATAGATTTTTTTATAGTTTCATATAGGCAAACATGATATGAAATGAAGATTTTAGGGATATAATCTATTTAGTTGAGGATGTAATGATATTTCTATGATTTTGATAAAATGTATTACTTTCTTTGATAAGCTATAGCATATGGTCTATCATTTTTTCCACCATATTTAAGGAGACTTGCAAACTATAGTTCTAGAATGAATTTTATTGTTGTTGGTTCCATAGCCTTTGAATGCCTCTTTTTTCATATGCATTTTTTATACACAAGTAGATATAAATTATTGCAAACTTGAGCCTAAGCACTTAGACCTAATGGTTCAAGGATTTTAAAGAGGATTGTGGTTCTAGCACTCAAGATTGGTTTATATTTTATAGTTTCATTGTTTTGGCACTCAAGATTGGTTCGTATTTTATAGTTTTATTGTAGACAATGTAGAGATGTAACTTTATTTATTGTTATGACTTGACTAATTTCCCATTTGGGATATCCATAAACATAGTCAAGCCTTATAAACCTCTGATCATCCAAGAAATTAACAAAGCTTCCTTGAGTTTGGTTTTTTTTTAATGTTTGCACTATGTTGTTTTACAATGATTATATATTCATAAACATTCAATATTTATGCAACTTTAATGTATCACTGATGTTGGGTTGTTGTTAATTCAAGAATTCAAGATTTATGCAACTTTAATGTATCTTGAATGTTGGTTTGTTTTTAATTCTAGAAAATAGAAAGAAGAGTCTAGACATTTGATGCAATTTTTCCAAAAGATGTTCACCATTATATTTATCTACATATCCAAGTAATGATTCACGCGACTTTGATGATATTGGTTGTATGGTCAAGTTTAACGAACTCTCTCAAAGCAATGACAAGCTTATTCAAAAAGATTGTCCAAATGTCTCAATTGTATATGCAGACTATTCTTTAGTTGCACTAAAAATTTTAAGAAACTCTAAGCATTATGGTGAGCTATATTTTAAATGTTTTTATGTTAACTAGGATGGTATTCATCTTACATAAACTCTATAGAGCAGTGACATAGATGTTGATTAATGGCAAGATCACCATTCCACCATTGAATTTGGTAAACAAGGACCATAAAAGTATAAAAAGAATCTAGGTATTTCACTTGAATTTTTCAATAATTTAAAGTTATTATAATAATAAATGGACTGTCAAAAAATCCTCATGCCTCTTGTCAAGGTTGTCCTAGGTTCTCAAGTCTTGTATTTGTTCTTGCAATTTAAGAAAAACTTCTAGCTAATGGAATAAGATAAACTCCAAGGTAGGAAAAGGATTACATATAACTCCAGAATTTCCTCATAGTTAAACCCAAATCCTAGATCCAACATCCTTCTAGCTCATCTAAATCCACATATGTAAGAATCTCTATCCTTGTACAAGACTTAGAATTCTAATTAAGGAGATTTTCCACACCTTCAAGAAGAGCATGAAGTCCCTTCATCTCATCATTTCCAATAGGTTCATTAAAAAAACCTCCCTTATCCTAGCCTAGAAGGCCTCTTCAAGGACTCTATCTCTAACATTGAGTTTTGGCTTCTTAATACTCTAATAAGCAATATTAGTTTGTTGTGCTTCCTCATTTTTTTCATTTAATTAAACCTCTTTGGGATCAAAATCATAGTAAGTAACATCATTATACATAGATTCATCATCAAGATTATCATCAGAATAAGACACTTCATCTTCTTCACTACAACATTTAGTTGGGTGAATCAACATTTTGATAGATTTGGGACATGAGAAACTAGGTCTTTACAATCCGCATTTGTAAACTTTAAGAAACTCCTATATCCTCCTTCCAAATCACCATTCTTACTGATTTGGGTTAATAGGATCAATAAGATCCAACTTTAACCCCACCTCATTAATGTCCATTTATAATCTTGATTTATCATAAATTCTCTTCATTCTCCTCCACTACTCTCTTGCACTCCTACTTGTTTACAAGCCCATTGACTACTACATTAACTTTACAATCTCGTCATGGTTTGGAATTTACCAATTGAGTTTTTTTTAAAAGAAGAACCACTTCCAAAGTCATTCACAAATACACCTTGTACCTACCTCACCGTAGGAAACTTAGACCTACTCAACATAAGCAGGGACTAGAGCTACATGCAACCCTTGTTGTATAGTGTTCCATTCACATCTCTCTCAAACCTAAATTTTTTATTGAAACAAGGTATGCTTTCTAAAGTATAATTTACCTATAAGACATGATCATGGAGCAGAAGAGAGATTTTAGCACTGCATAAAGAGAGTATGATTGATCTATATTTGGAACACTGAACAAAAACTATTGTGTGCCCATGCAATTCTAGATGCACTAGATCTCTGTTACCAATAGTTCAAAGGATTTTTTACACAAATATTACAGACAATAAAATTTAAAAATTTATTGTGTAATCTTCCATGAGTATGTATTCCAAACTTGAATTATTTTTTAAACAACCATGCTGCTTAAAATCTTGTTTATCTGCAAGAAATTCACATTCAGCAGAAAGATTTTACTATTGCATGATAGAATACGATTCATTTGTATTTGGAATTTGCATTCAATTTATTCCCATATAAAATCCAATTGGAGATAATGGAAAGCTTTGTACAAGTTAGGTATCATTAATTTAAACATGAATGTACATATCACCAATGTATTTTAATGTGCTTATGATCATGACTTAGGAACAAGCTCAATGTAGAATTAAAGAAGAAATATGTTGCTTAACTTGGTATGATGAGCAACTCCAAGCTTGTATACATGTAGGCTAATGCAGCCTGATATTTTGCCCCATTGCATCTATGGCAAGGGAGAGTATTAAAATCTCTATTTTTACTAGTTTTAATATATTTTCCAATAGCTAGTAGTGTAATAGGCTAACCAAGTCAAACTAAGAGTGATGTACTTCTTACTTTTTTGATGATCCATGCTATATCCACATTTTTTATGCATATAGGAGTTCCCAAATGCTTCAATTTAGAATTTTCTTTTGCAAATTGTTAAAGCATCTTTATGTCCTCTCTTGTCCTTTGATTGTCTTAGGAAATATCAACATGGAAAAGATTGTGTTCATTTCTTGCAGTGATGTGTTGAGTAAAGAAGGACTTCCTTTTTCTAAGTCATTGATATCTAGGAGCTATGTTAGATTTCTTAATTTCACTTCTCGAGATAGAAAATTATGACATCACTTTCATAGATAATAAAATTAAAGTTATTAAAGGTGGTAGACCTATAGAGTATGCAATGAGAGTTGCAGTCAATTTTCAAAGTGGATTTTCTACCAAAATTTGTAGATGATGGATCTTGTATTCTCGAGGATGCTTGCTCTAATTTCTACACTATCTTGTTAACTAAAGAACAATTCCAAGACACCCTTTGCTCCAAACTCTTTCTCTAACTTATCAGCTAAAGGCCTAGTATCACACAAAAATTTATTGACATATCAACAATCTCTACATTCCTTTGGAATCAAGGAATTGAGGGTGGACTATATCATCACATCTTTGTCAAACATTCCTTCTAAATGTCTTCTAGAATTGATCAAACATCATTATCCCTCTTTGTTACTAATCCAATAGTAAAATCACATTGATGATATATTCATAGCAATGCCATTCCATTTTTTTTATCATTTAGAAATGCAAAGGATTCAACATTCCTTCCAAATATTCTCTAGAATTGGTCAAACAACATTGGAGGTTAATTCCTTTTGGAATTAAGCAATTAAAGACATAACAAGACAATGTCCTAGAGTTGGGGTTGATAGGAGGTCATTTCTTGATACTTCCTTTGAAAATTTGGTCATTTTTATGCATTGAAAACAAAGGGTCAGTCATGGTCAGGTGTATTGATCCAAAACAAGCATATGAAAGTTTTTGATATTTCAAAGAACTCTGAAAAGGGTGTCTAGAAATGCTATCATCTTGTCAATTATTTTATGGGAAGATGAATTTATTACCATCCTAAGTCTTCTTCACAGTTATTAGACAACCTATTAGACCTTTGGAATAGTTTGAAAGAATTTTTCTTCCATGAATGATCCTTGTTATCCTGAATGCAAAGTTTATCTTCATATCAATATAATACTCAAATATTTATTCAATATTGATTTTCTGATTGGTTATACACCAATTGGATATTCTATTAATTGTATATAATTTCTAAATGACCATAATACTTTTCTTTCCTCTTTGAAATGTCTTTTATTCATATTACCAACTTCCCTTAAGACCGATAGCTTTCCTTAAGCTGGTGCAAATATGAATTTTAATAGACAAAATCGAATGTTTGATATGAGATATAAAGAAAACTACTACGAATCATGTGTTGATTGTAATGTATAGTATATTCAATTAAAATTATCAAGAGAGTATGACTCCCAAAATTATTTAATTGTTTGGTATTGTATTAGATGTTGGTCAACTGAGCTATATCATTTTTTCCAAACTTGTGTAGTATCTTTGTGTTCACGATGTTATCCTTATCTATTTTTATGGGGTTATAGAATCATTATATAAGGCTCATCAATATATTTGAACTTCTTATTTTAAACAGGTATGTATATATATATATATATATATATATATATATATATATATATATATATATATATATATATATATATATATATATATATATATATATATATATATATATATATATATATATATATATATCCTCCACTACAGATGAGATGAAATTTTGATTACATTCATTGACAATTCTTCAATATAGTGAATCTAAGATTTATATATGAAAGAATAAATAGCACTTTTATTTTCTTGGTTGAGAATAATAGTAGTGATTGATGCATTTTTTTAATTTATTCATGTTGTTTATTCCCAATTTGTCTTATGTTGATTTTCCCATAATTCCAATACTATGTCTATAAGTTTGACCCTAAATTTGGAATATGTACACTGCCTAGTTGATTGTCTTTCTCTTTGATTGATAACATTTGAGATATGTTTCTCTTGTCATAGGCCAACACTTACATCCTTGATGAATGAAAAATTTCATTAGTATTCAACCATATTTCAAAAATTAATCTGTGTGCATAATTTATGATGTGGATTATATTCATTGATTAGTTCAATTATTCATTCCATTCATCCTTTGAAAGAATTCCAAGTCCACTCATATTCCTCCTTTCTTTTGGTCCATCACTGACTTATATATTGAAACTTATGTGTCTTTTACTACCTCCATTCCAAATGTGTTGGATCAATTGTTGCCAATCATTGAGCTGTAATCTTTTGTTGATTAGGATTCTGAGGTGTTTTTTGGAAAAATTTTGTTGATTGTAGAATATTTCAAATAATATCTCAAAAAGGAATTTCACTTTAATGTAAGAGGGTTTTTCTCAACATTTCCCTCTACAAATCTAGATTTGTATTCCTATTTTTACATCTAAGGGGAGGTATGCAGATTTTTATCAAGATCCTCACCGAAAAAATGATTATCGTTGAAATGGAGAGCTTTGACACAATTGATAACATTAAGGCCAATATCTAGGACAAAGAGGGCATTCCCCCAGACCATCAAAGGTTGATCTTTGCAAGAAAGAAGTTGGAGGATGGATAGAATCTGGCTAAATATAATATCTAGAAGGAATCCACTCTCAGTCTTGTGCATTGTCTCAAGGGAGGTATGGAATTTTTTTTGGAAACCCTAATGGGCAAGACCATTACCTTGGGAGTCGAGGGTTTAGACACAATTGACAAATCAAGGCCAAGATACAGGACAAGAAGGGTATTTTGCCAGACTAGCAGAGGCTGATCTTCATTGGCAAGCAACTAGAAGATAGGTGTACCTTGGTGGATTACAATATCAAAAAGGAGTCCACCCTTCATCTTGTGCTTTGTCTTCATGGTAGGATGTAGACAGCGATCAATTTGTCCTTTGGGATGAAACTTTTGATTAAAGCTTGCAAAGAAGAAAATTTCATTTCATATTTTAGTATGTAGGCCTATTTATGCTTGAGCTAGAATGGTTTATTCAACTATAATGCTTTGAAATAGTATATAATGGGATTTTTTTCGTAGATATTATATAATGCAGTACTTGCTACTAGAATTTTCATCTTTGATTTTCACTTGATATGGAATTAGTGCATATCATTAATTTTTTTTGTTTGATTTCCCTTAGCAAATGTACTTGATGTGATTGTTTTATAGTCCTAAAATATCTTGTGTTGTCTTGTTTTATAATCCTGAAAGTACTTTCCATATAGATATGCTCTTTACTATTAACATTATTCTTCAATTGGTGCACAAATTCAGCCTGCATCAATGTCAATACTATAGAATAGTTCTTGTTTCTAAACTCTATAGTTTTGAGAGATATGGTAGATGTAAAATTATAGCTTGACTCTTATTAGAACCGTGTTGACCCGTAGCAACCTTTATCAATCAAAGGAAATTTTAATGCAAGGCTATGAGAGAAGGCACAACACATGAAAGTGAGGCAACCATTTGAATTTCAAGCTATATAGAGTATGGCCTCACTTATGAGGCCTAAGGAATTTCAAGAAAACCATTAGATTTCTACTTGTGTTTCATTTTGCTCCAAACTCATTAGAGTATAATGAAACTGAATCCTAGTATGCACCATTTTGATGGAATTGGTAAACACCAAAATTGCATATGGATGCACAACTTAAGATGTTGAATAAGCTTTTATATATATATATATATATATATATATATATATATATATATATATATATATATATATATATATATATATATATATATATATATATATATATATATATATATATATATATATATATATATATATATATATATATATATATATATATATATATATATATATATATATATATATATATATATATATATATATATATATATATATATATATATATATATAATCAATCAATAACTAAGCTAAATGATAATTGCTAAGATTTTAAATTGGTTCAAAACTTCTGATGATATTTTGTATGTGCTTGTGCAAGCTAGATGGTGGGAAGGGGATACTAAATTAGGGCAAGCCTAAGAAGAAATAGGCCCAAAATAATGCACAGGGATGTTAGAATCTAAAAAGATTAATAACCCATAAAACTAGTGCAAAGAATAAATATCTAAACTATGAATGTAAATAATACAAAATCAAAATAGCAACGTAGAGTTAGTCTCCAAGAGAGTAATGCAAATGCTAGAAGCAAAATAGCATTAAGAGGATGCAAAAAAGAGAGATACAAATACAAGCTAGGTAGCATGCTTATATAGGCTAGGAAGAGGGAGGAGGTGGACACACTGACCAATGAGGAGCAACCATCTATCAGACTAAAGATAGCAAAGTATCTTCCCAAGATAGCTAATAGATGCTCACATATAGGAAGGTGACACCTCACAACCATTCACCTAATAAGACATGCTTTATTAACTTAAGTGATATTATTAAAAGTGTAGGAAAAACCTAGCAATATAGGGAAAAATAAATAACCTACTAGAAAATAAAAAAACTACAGTAACACCCCCCCATAAGTGAAGCTTAGGTGGATGTAGAAATGGGTCTCAACAAGTCAAGCCTGATAAGGTACCCATGTACATAAGATTCCCCCAAAAGAGAGAGAAAAGAGACCCCCCAAAAAAAGGTCAGGACTCCAAGTGAGAGAAAGAGGCCCCCCCAAAAGATGAAGCATCTTGCACCCCTAGAAAAGCTTGCAAATGAAGGAACTTTCTCTCAGTGAAGGGTTTGGTGAAGATATCAGCAACCTACTCGAAAGTTAGACAATAGTGAAGGTCAATAACATGACCATGGATGAGCTCCTAGATGTAGTGCATGTGGACCTCTATGTGTTTGGTCTACTGATGATGAACCAGATTCTGTGAGATCTGAATGGCACTCTAGTTGTCACAAAATATGACTGATAGCCATCTAATCTAGATTCCAAACTTAGTGAGAAGATGTTGAAACCAAATGGCCTCAATGGTTGCATTTATAGTCCCCCAATACTCAGCCTCTATAGAAGATAGAGCAATAGTAGACTACTTTTTGTTCGACCAACAAATAGGACCTAAACCAAGTGAAAATGTGTACCCTGAAGTAGACTTGTGATCCTAAGAATCACCTACCCACTCTAAATATGTGTAGCCCGCCAAATCAAGCTCAATACCTATTCCATAATGAATCCCACAACTATGAGAACCTTGAATGTAGTGAAAGATCTACTTTGCTACTTTCCAGTGCAGCTCATGGGGCTCCTGCATGAATCAAGAGATCATGACTATAGCATATGAGATGTTAGGTCTTGTATGATTCAAATAAATGAGACTCCCAGCAAGTTGGTAGTACAAAGTGCCATCAACAAGTGGAGAAGAACACTAAGCCTCAAGTTTGACTCCAGAAAGGAAGGGAGTCAGAGTAGGATTATAGTCAGCCATATGAAACCTTGAAAGTAAATCTAGAGCATACTTGGACTATGTGATAGTAATTTGGAAGGAGACTGAAAGATCTCAATCCTGAGAAAGTAATGCAAAAAGCCCAAGCCAGTCATCAAAAAACTATCCTGAAGGGCCACTTTGATAGCCTTAATGGTGGGTGAAGAACTTCCTATGATTAGCAAGTCATCAACATAGAAAATCAAAAATAGAAGTGAATCACCCTATTGCAAATGTAGACATTAGGATCAGAATGGCACTGAGTGAACCCAACTGATAGAAGGAAGGAGTCCATCTTGGCATACTAGGACTGAGGAGCCTATTTGAGGCCATAGAGATACTTCTGAAGATGGCATACGAGTGAAGAATCTTGAAGGAATCCCTATGGATACTCCATGTAGATCTCCTCATGAAGTTTAACATGAAGAAAAGAACTCTTCACATCCATCTGATGTACTTCCCAATGATTAGCTGTAGCAATGACAAGAATAAGTCGAATGGAATTCATTTAGGCAACTGGTGCAAAAGTCTCAGAGAAGTCAATCCCAAGAACTTGGGAGAATCCTTTCGTGACCAAGTGAGCCTTATGTTTGTCAACTGACCCATCTGCTGTAAATTTTGTTCGATGGATGCACTTACATCGAACAAGTTTTCTTCCCTTAGGAAGAGGGACAAGATCCCAAGTGTGGTTCCTCATCAAGGAACTATACTCTTCCTGCATAGTTGTATCCCACTTAGGAATAATAAAAGCCTCATGAAAGGACTGTGGATTTGAGGCAGTAGCAATAAAGACATGTGGAGCATCCAAAAATTGTGACCGAGTCTACTTGGTGTCTGATGGATCCCCAACCCAATCACTGGAAGACTACAAGGTTTGTCTAGCCTAAAGTGGACCAAAAGATGGAGAATCTAGAGGAGAATCATTAACATTTGAATGATGACTAGGAGAGGAAGGAGGTGAGATGTCTGAATCACTCTCTGTATCAAAAGTAGACGTAGAGGACTGTTTATGTGATCTGACTCATCAGAAGATCTATCATGTATTCCAAGTGTCTCCAATGTCAAAGTAGAAGGAATTGGAGAAGTGATAGGAATTGAGCTTGAAGATCTCTCCTCAGACTAAACACTCCTCTCAATGAATAACTCATGTGTAGCATGGTGGAGTAACCGATAACCCTTCACACCATTAGGATAACCTACAAATATGCAAGGTCTACTTTGTCGATCCAAGGCCTTACATTTCTCTATAGGAATGTGGGCCCATACAAGAGAACCAAAACTTGAAAGTGCTTAACTAATGGTTTCTGACCACTCCAAGCTTCAAAAGGAGTAACTCCCTTCAAGGCTTAATGAGGAACACGGTTCTAGATATAACAAGTACAATTAATGGCCTCTACCCAATACTGTGGTGCAAGAGATCTAGAGTGAATCATATAGTTTCTCATTTCCTTCAAGGATCTATTCTTCTATTCTGCAACATTGTTCTGCTGAGGATTGTATGAAATTGAATGTTGTAAATCAATCCCCTCTAAAGTGCAAAATCTTTCAAACTGATGGTTGACATACTCACCACCATTGTATGTGCGCAAAACTTTGATGGCTTTCTTGGATTTCTTTTCTACAAAATTTTTGAAGTCCTAAAAATGGTCAAATACCTTTGACTTCTATTTGAAAAAGTACACCTAAGTATATCAAGAAAGGTCATCAATGAATGTGAGAACATATTGGCCCCTATTGAAAGAAGGATGTTGAAATGGATCAACCAAATCACTATGAACTAACTCTAGTATCTATGAAGCTCTCCATGCCTTACATTTGTCAAACTTTTCCTTAGGATGCTTACCAAGAATGCAACCTTGGAAAACACTGCCTGAGAACTGAACCAAAGGAAACCCTGTGACCATGCTCTATTGGTTGAGCTAATGCAAATAGTGGAAGTTAAGATGGCCAAACTGCTCATGCCATAATTTACTCACATCATTAGAGAGAGTGAGAAAAACAAAGGAAGAAGGATCAGGAACAAAGTGAGAAAATAGATAGATTTGTGACTGATGATCTACTCTCCCAACAACAACTATAGAATCATTGTGCAACTCATGTATCTCCTCTGAATTAGGAGTGAACTCAACCTACTTTCTTGAACCTATGTTAGTGATCTAGTATACTGATAGGAGATTAGTTGATAATGAGGGTACACAAATAACATCATGTAATGTGCCATCCCCCACATCAATAGACCCTCTTCCACACACCTCAATAGGAGTGTCATCACCAATCAAAATAGAAGGCATAGTACATGGCTCCAAGGATGCAAGTTCTTCCTTAGATGAAGCTATGTGGTGCGAAGCACCTAAATCAAGAACCCAAGTGGATGGTGAGGAAGCAACTGCAAAAAAAGCCTTGCTCTTTCCTTTCCCCTTGCTATTTTCTCTTGCCTTATTAGACCCTTCATTAGAACTTTTTTCGATAGACTCGGGAACACTAATATTATTATTCTCAAGAATGTATGTCAAGTGATCAATTTTTTTCTTCAAACATTTATGCTCATTATGACCAGGTCTTTTACAATAGGCACATTTGACCTTTTCTTTCTTAGGCTTATCACCCTTGGAAGATGGGATATCAATAGTTTCTTTTGAAGCAACCAGTATCTAATCCTTCTTTTCCTTGCTATTATTTTGTTTCTCATACTTACTATTATTGTTACTACTTTTCCTTTTTGTTCTTGACTTAGAGGATTTAAGAATACCCATCTGGATTAGCTTGTCCAGTTCTTGAGTGAGATTGATAGCAAAATCATCTAAAGATGGCATGGTGAATTGAGTACCAAGTGCACCCTTAGCAACATAGAAAGTAGAGACAAACACAGAATATTTTGAACTTAGCTTAGAGAGAATACTAAGAATTAGTTGTTCATCTTTCTTTTCAATTCCACATTGTTTTAACTATAACCTTGGTGATTTCAATTTGGTGAAGAAATCTTGGATTATGTTGAAATTGCCTAGACTTAAACTAATTTGTTCATTTTCCAACATATGACCCCTCATTGAATCTTGTGTACCAAATAGTGTTTCTGGCTTTGTCCATATTTAATTTGGTGTATCCAAAGACTCAATGTGAAATAGTAAGTCAGGAGAAACAAACAAACACAATGTTCCATATGCCTCATCACATTTGTTCAACCACATAGGCTTATCTTCATCTTTATCATGTTTAGTTTCAAGTCCCATAGTTATCCTATTTAATCTAGCTTTCCTTAAGTGGATTTTCATGCATGATTTCCACTCAAAGTAATTTTATGGAGTTACGATGGGCATATTTGTTTGATACATGATGAAGAAATGCAGAGAAGAAATGCTAAAAAGAAGAGAACCCAGCCACAACAATGCCCCCTAATGCCCCCCCCCCCCCCCCACTTTTTTACTCAATTAAAGAACAACCCCCCCCCCCCCCCCCCCCCCCCAAAAGAAATATGATTTGGCACTTTATTTTAGGGCATTTACAACTACCACTAGCAAGAAATACTAAGTGGTCTTGATTTCAATGCATTACAAAAACCCCCCACGAAGAGCATATGTTGAAAGTGAAACTTGGCCACAATACCCAAGGAAAAAAATAGCACCACTGTGATCTACTTGAAAAATCATGCACTTTCAACAAAAGAATCACCTCAATACAAGGTCATATGAGAAAGTTATGATCCTCCAAAGTTTCCAAAATGAGAATTGTGCAAAGTCACCGTCGAGAATCTGCAATTTCTAAAAAAATTATGCATGAAAATAAAATAAAATGACTACACTAGTGGATAGAGCACAAAAAAAAAAGCCAAAATCATAATAAGAATCATTAAAATCAAAGTCTATATGAGCAAGCATGAGGCATTTGAAAACTGCATTCAATACTGCGACTGCCAATGGAGAGGGGTACAACTGTAGCTTTCTGCACTCAATTTTGAAAAATATACAGATTGCATGCAAAAACTAAAAGATGCCCAAATGGTTTTTTGGGACTACGAACAAAACCCAGAAAGTGTTTTTCTTGCTGATGTACAGAAGATGTAGCTGTAGTGTAAATCAAATGCCTTTAACAACAAAAAATAACCCCAACAATGAAAAAATGACCCTAGCAACCAAAAGACATCATGAAAAGATTGAATTAGCTACCTAAGTCAATAAATGGCATGCTGGAGCTTGGAATATTGATTGAAAACACCAAATATGCAAGTTGGTTGTTAGATTTGAGATTGAAACCCCAGTTTTGCAACTTGTATGATGATATCTAATCTCGGTGAAATGAAAGCCAAATTTTACTTTCTCAAGCCTATTGGATGCATTTCAACAACTAGAAATGTTACCAATATAACCAAAAATGCTGCAATCACTCAAAGATTAAAAACATTTTTGTCAAACTTTTCTGATTCTCAAGATCATCTGAAGATGTGAGAGAAGAGCATACTAAGTTTTTCAAAAACTTACAATAAAATTTATTAGTCACCCCTAAATCTCTCAAATAAGGAAACTAAAATCTACTCTTGCATGTAGAAAAGATCTGATACCATGTTAGAATCTGAAAAGATTAATAACCCAAAAAACTAGTGCAAAGAATAAATATCTAAATTATGAATGCAAATGATACAAAATCAAAATAGCAAAATAGAGTTACTCTCCAAGAGAGTAATGCAAATGCTAGAAGCAAAATAGCATTAAGAGGATGCAAAAGCAAGATATACAAATACAAGCCAGGTAGCATGCTTATATAGGCTAGGAAGAGGGAGCAGGTGGCAACACTGACCAATTAGGAGCAACCATCTATCAGACTAAAGATAGCAAAGTTTCTTCTCAAGATAGTCAATGGATGCTCACATGTAGGAAGCTAACACCTCACAACCATTCACCTAATAAGAAATGCTTTATTAACCTAAGTGAGATTATTAAAAGTGTAGGAAAAACCTAGCAAAATAGGGAAAAATAAATAACCTACTAGGAAATAAAAAACTACACTAACAAGAGAAACTGTGCAACTTTAGTTAGAGTCTAGAAAATGATGTGCATGGAACTAGTAATTTAAATCAGTTCTTTTTAGTGGTCATTTTTGGATTTTTATCAGCATCTATAGAAATTTCAAGGTGTCTAGTAGGCGACAATGTGTGTCTAAGTGCTTCTTAAAGGTAATAATTTAGCACAATCAAACATACTTTTTAATTCATCATTTTTAAAGTTGCCTACGTTGTTAGTCTATGCCTAAAACAAAATTAAGTGTTGAACTAGACTTAGATGGTGGTAACCACTATCTAATGAATTCCACAAGAGGCATGGTTAAATGCCACAATCAATTTCATGTTAATTGGTGGTAGAAGTATCAATTTCTTCTTCCTCAATTACTTCCAAGTTTTCCTTAAATATTTTCTTGGTTTTCTTGGTTGGCACTAATGGTAGGAAAGCTTGCATTTGATAATGTTTATCAGCTAAACATAGAACAATGTGATAATATTTGCACAATATGGATCTTTTATTCTTCTATACGATGGCAGAGAGAGTAACACCAATAAGTATGGCAGTAACTAGAATCAGATTTTTTATTCTTGCCAACAACAATTATTGCCATTCATATCCAAATAGGTTAATGAAAGATGCTATAGTGACTCAGATCCAAACCCAAGCTATGTGGTCCATGCAATAGACTCTCGCCAATAGCATAAGCAAACTAGAAGCTATTTACTAAAATTCTCCAAAACTACAGATATATTTTTGTTTGAAACATCTTGCCTTTTTGTTATTGTAGATGGTAAAGTCCCCTCCATATTGATCTTCTTTTCAATGTGAGATGCTAGTTTTTGGTTTAAATTCTTGGTTTGACATTTGCTCAAGAGTTTTTTGGTTTGAGTTTTCCATTCAAGATTTTCTTATATGTGTGTGTGTGTGTGTGTAAAAATATGTTGCAACAGAGAATTAAAGGTTTTGGTCTGAATTACCTCAATAGATGTGTTTTACAATCCTGAAACTTTTTGTTTGTCCATGATTGTAAATCCTAAAGCAATCTACGAATAGAACTTCTTTGTTAGTATTAAAAGCATTTTCTATGCTGGTGGTTAGTTATAATGCTTTATTCAGTTATTTATTATTTGATAGCTTGCTATCTACTAATTACCCTCGATACACAATTCTCTTGCAATCACAAACTTTCAGTAAATGGTAGTTTAATAATCTTGAAACTTAGTCTCCCCATTATCATAGATGGTAATGTACTTTTCATATAGATCTTCTTTTTACTGTTAGTAGTATTATTTATTTGTTTCAAAGTTTTAGTCTACTATGATGTTATTACTTTAGAATAGTTCTTTTTTTTAAACTATAAACAAAAACAAGCTTAGATGCAATATGCAATTTTATCTACAGTGTTTTATGAAATATGATAGGCATTAAATTATAGCAAGATTTTAATTATAACTGTGTTGATTTCTATCAAATTTTCTCAATCATAGGAAATTTTAATGCAAGGCTATGAGAGAAGGGCACAACACCTAAAAGTAAGGCACAATCTCCTAAAGTTGTTGCAAACAGCTAAAACTTGAATAGAGTATAAGTTGTCTCAAGGTTATGGATTTTAGACAAATAGAAACCTTGTGGAGCTATATAATTCACATCACAATGTTCAGCTCCTAATTTTTTGAATGCAAAAACCATAGTAGAGTGCCTTAAGACAACAATTTTTCCTCCATGCAATGCTCCTCCATTCCTAGATGGGTTATCTTTGGATTCATCAATTGTCCCTCAAGGTAGGGTTTAAAAGGAAACTAGAATAGGCCACCCTTAGCTATTCTTTCCCTTCCATGTGTAATAGGGTGCCCTAGTAGGGGTTTTGCCTACTTGCTACTATAGACGGATGCCTTACTAGTTGTTCTCCCTACTTGCCACTATAGAAAGGTGCCCTATAGCTATTTTTCCTTGGTGTATGATAAACTCCAAGGCTTGTTTTCACACCCTCCAAGAGACTTCACTTGCCTCCTAGTATCCTATTTCTCTATAGGATATTCCAATAGGCTTAGATCATTAACTAAGACCTATTCAAACTCTTTTATAAGAGTCAATCTCTGAAAACTTCACCTTAAATGATCAACACCCTAGTTTTGATTCACTTCTCCACACTCACTTAGAAGGCTCTAAGTGCCAAATCTCTATAAACATGCTCCAACATTGCATGGGTCTTATCCATCATGTAAAAAAAAATCATAATATTTCCCATTTGAACCATTTTGGAAGGATCTTGAATCATCTTCCAATCAGCTTCATCGATTCATCATGTAGAGACCTTAAAATAGGTTTATTTCCTTGTAGCCTTCACCAGTCCGTTTTCCCCCTTTTTAGTAAAATTTTTCCAAACAAATAAAAAAAATAAAAATTTATTTGGATACCCTTTTGGAATTTTTAAAACTTTCATTAAGGTTTATGGGTCTAAAAGTGATCATACAAGGGGTTCCTATAAACAAGGATAAGATGCCTAATAGGCCTAATTTCTAGGACTAAAATGTGGTTTTGATAGAAAACTTGCTCAAAGAAAATCCTAAATGACTGGTATGACTCCTATATGCATAGAATGGATAGATATGATTTTTATCTTCATGAAAAATTCCTGGAGAAATATGGATACGTACAACCATACAATGTTTCTTCACTCTTTTCACCTCTAAACCTCTAACCGGGTTGCACAAACTCGCCTAGGGCTTAGCATAATATATAGTTCTTAATGCTTTAATGACTCCTAACTCCTAAAAATATATACAAAAATGACTCCTATTCCATTTCCATCTATCATGAATGATTATCCATGGTTAGATTTCATGGAGGAGCCATGACTCTCTAAACTACTCAAAACAAGCTGAAAATAGACTACCTGAACTAAAACGCCCAAAACTAGTACTTAGATGAACTCAAAATGACCTGCTATTCAAATGAAAAAGTTCATAAAAAACCTATAGAACACTAATGAATAATTATATTTAGTCTTTCAGTCCATTAAATATGACTGTCAACACAAACACCAGTAAAAATATGCTAAAAAATGCTTGCCGAGCTCTCTAAACTTTCTCTAAACTATTACAATGCCTCCATAATACTTTGTGTTCGAGTATTAGGTATCATTAGATTCCATTTCCTTAATTTTTGGGCCTATTGGCCACAGCATAACCATCCTATAACTTAGGGAATCCAAAGATACCTGAATGACATGCACTCTTTTGCAATAATTGCAAAATTGAAGACAACTTCTTCTCAACACTTGGCAACCTTGTCATGTGCCTCAATCCTATATTCTAGGACTCATAACCACCTATGTTTCATATATACAAGGCCATTTATGGCCTTATGGCATCTTTACAACAACCATTATGTGTTTATAACACATTTAAGACTCCAACTTAGGCTAATCTCCTAACACTAGGAAATTTAAAAAACAACAAATAAAGGTTAATTAGTGACCTTAGTCCTAGTGACTAATTCAACTAACCAACATTGAAAATGACCTTCTAAGATCTTCAAACAAACCAATCTATCCTCTTGACTTGGCTAAAGTCAAGTACAAACCAAAAACTTATAAACAATAGAGGCTAGCCTAGGTGCTCCTGCACCATTCCTTAATGTAGATTTCTTCCTTTTACCCTTTTGAAAAGCCATTGTTGTGCATTTTAAATTGGAATATTCACAAATTATAGATTGATCTTATTACTTTCTATGTGTAAAATATTCTATATTCTTCCTCTACTATTTGCTCTACTAATGTATTGTTTCTATGGGGTTGATTTATTGATGAAAGTTTTATGTTTTTTGATTATTGAGGATGTACCATTGTATGATTTCCTTGCTAGATGCAATATCATAGATATAAGTTGTATCAGACATTTGATCAGATGCTTCTCTCAGATTGATGTTCTCTACTATGTCTACTCTAATAAATGTGCATCACTAATAATTGCTAATATAACAAATACATCATTGTTTCCTTGAATGAATTTTGATTACTATTTTTTTTTGGATTTTCTTTGTTCTTGTTTGATGTTATTACTAAGTATATATGTATTTCCTTTAGTAGTTTCTAACAAATGGTCAAAGTTGTGTCAAGTCTGATGTGGCCTCCATCTTTCCAAACTTATTATTTTTACTAGAAGAAAAGACGTTGTTCTTCATTTGTTGTCATGCTTTGCTTGAATTGAATTTAAGGGTGTTTTGGAGGTAGTGCTAGAGTTTGTTGATGGGCACCCCACCCCATCTCTCCCCAAGAGTAAAGAACACTATTATTGCCTTTGACATCTTTTAGGGAACTGGAAAGGAAATTTGTAGCTCTAGTTGACAAATGGAGAAACTTTAGATACAGGTTGTGGAAGGAGAATTCAAAAATTTTAGTCCATTCTAGAAGTTGGAGCTAAAGGCAACAAATGAAGGTCGAGTTGGTTACAGTTTTTCTTCATATGAGTTTTAATAAAAGTTGTGTAATTTAATTTGTGTTTTTAATATATATATAATAAAAATTGTGTTTTTAGTATGTTGGTGACATCTCAGTATCATGGTAGCAGATGGTGATGCCATAGCCTATGAAGATAGTGGCCACTTCGAGATTGGGATCATTAAAGAAAAATACCTAATATGTATATATCTTATATTTCACATTTAATCACACCTTTCCTTCATTAATTGTTATTTAAGATTGCCAATGTATGTTAATTGCTGCCCTCTTTGTTCACAAGAGATATTATTAAAATGATTAAATGTTGATTATAACAAGCTTGAATTAGATTAGTGAGAGCTTGATCCCAAATATGTGCCTACTACTTTGTGTTTAACATGTCTCCATAACCATTATATTCCGTATGATCTAAGAGAGAGTCCAAGAGTAGGCATTCATTGGGGGATTCACCCACTCTATTTATTTTTTTAAATCAACTTAGTTTGGTCAAAATTTCAACCATCTCCTCATGGATTTCCATCAATAATTGGTTGAAATTTTCACCAATTCTTGAGAGTTTTTGACCAAACATTGGTGGAAATTTTGACCAATTCCTTAAAGTTTTCTACCAATAATTGGTCAAAATTTTGACCAATTCTTGAAATTTTTCGACCAAACATTGGTGGAAATGTTGACCAATTCATGAAAGTTTTTGAAAAAGAATTGATCAAAATTTCAACCATTTCCTAAAATTTTTCTACCAATATTTTGTGAAAATTTTGACCAAAAATGGCAAATCAAAGTTAGCAAAGATTAAAAAAATTGATGAATGCAATTGTCAACATTTTGACCAAACTACAAGTTGGTCAAATTTTTGACGAGAAAGTTTTCCATGAACTACTTGGTCAAAATTCTTACCAACATGGGTCAAAATTTTAACCAAAATTCGTTGAAAATTGAGTTCAAATTTACTAGTGAATTGAAGGAACTAAAACACAAGGTTATAGACCACTTAAGATGTGGTCAAATTATAGTGTTCAACAAAATCCAGCTCGAAGAACCATGATGGCTATCAATTTGTCTAACAAAATCCAACCCGAAGAACAAGGATATAACTTACTTCAACACTTTTGGTGTTAGAAGATAGATTACCTAAATATGACCGTCACCTTATAATAGTGATCTTACAAAAGAAAGGTCATCACCTTTCACAAAAATAAGTCTACATACAATCTTATTTATTTATGAATATATTAATTTATAAATATAATTACAAATTTGTCATTCCAAGTTTACCTTTGAAGTGCATAACTTTCAACTTTGCAAGAGGTTTGGTAAAAATGTCAGCATTTTTCTCAGTTGTGCTGACGTGATCTCATCAAAACACATGACTCACTTTTTCCAATAGACTGGAAAACAAAAGTGGGGCAATACAAACATATCTCCTTATAACCTAGCTTGATGATATCTATGTCAACCATGTATTTGATATAATGATAAAGAGTCTCAACATGCTTCAATTGATTGTGGAAAATAGGATTTGAAAAAAGCTTGATGCAGCTCTAAATATCACAACAAATTATTGTAGGACTTAGTTGTTTTCCAAAGAGTCTAAATAATAGCTTTCCTAGCCATACTACTTCACATGCTCCCATGAATGCTGCTAGGTCCTCAGCTTGGTAGAACTTAGGGAAATTGTAGATTGTTTTCTACTAAACTAGGATATCATTGTTGATCCAATACAAAAGCAACATCTTGTAGTACTCTTGTGGTTTATATAATAACCAACCCAATCAAAATCGGTATAACCTTCAAGTTTGATATCTATATGTTGTACTTCGAACCAAGACCAATAGTGCCATGTAGATATCTCAGGATATGTTTGGTAGCCATCAAGTGAATCTTCTTTGGTTCACACATAAAATGACTTAAAACATTTATAGCATTGTAGATATCAGGTCTAGTATTTATAAGCTACATGAGAGATCCAATTATTTGTATGTAAAGAGTAGGATCAATACCCTCAAAATTTGCAACTTCTTCTTTTAGTTTGTGTAGATTTGTTTCCATCAGAGTTGATAGAGGTTTACTATCCATCATCCCAAATCTAGTCAAAATATCCAAGGTGTATTTTCCTTAATTTAGAAAAATTATGGTTTTCCTTTTGACATACTTCTAGGACCAAGAAATAGTATTAACATGTCATCAACATATAAAACAAGTATTAACATGTCATCATTAGAAATTTTTAAGTAGATATTTAGATCCGCTTCATTCTTTGAGTATCCTAGTTTGGTAAAATAGTTGTCTATCCTTTCATAACCAAGCTCGGGAATCTTGTTTGAGTCCATAAAAATCTTTCTTAAGTTTACATACATATTTATTCTTATCTTTTATAGAAAAATCTTCATGTTTTTGATATATACTTCTTCATTTATAGCACCATTCATAAATGTTGTCTTGACATCCATTTGATGCATCTTCCATCCTTTGGATGCTACAATTGCAATAATAGCTCTTACAAAAGTGTAGTGAGTGACATGAGAATAATTTTCTTCATAATCAATGCTTGTCTTTTGAGAAAACCTCAAGCAACAAACCTTGCTTTATATTTTTGAAAACTTCCATCAGAAGCATATTTGATTTTATATAACCATTTAGATGAAACAACTGACTTTTCTTTTGGTCTAGGTACTATATCCCAAATATTATTTTTTAATATGGATTGATATTCATCAACCTTAGCATATTTCCAAGCTTGACATGTTAAGGCTTCTTCAATAGTTGATGGTTCATATTTTGTCGGCTTAGTTACTAAGGAAATATAACAAGATTTGTTACTAGTTTTTTTCTTTCCTTGGAGATTTCATCTAGCTCAACGTTAATTTCTTCAATCACTTTCCTTTCCCATAGGGGCCTTTTCTTGACATTAGTGTTGTCTCTGATGATTCATTTTCTTCTAATATGTTCTTCCTCTAAGTTTCAGTTTGTAGATTTTCATCTAAGTCTGTGATGGGCTCATCATCTATACTTTAGATAGTTTTGAAGAAATAATCTCTTCAAATATGACATCTCTAATTACTTCAATTGATCTTTATCCAGGTATATAGATTATGTACCCTTTGGAGTTCTCACTGTGCCCAAAAAAAATTCCTTTCTTTCTAGATGGTTCTAATTTGGTTCTTTTTTATTTAGGTATGTGAATGTAAATAGGAAAACCAAATAGTCTAAAATGACTTAAGTCAGGTTTAATTACTGAGAACACTTCCTCAAGAGTTATGTTTTTTTATTATAGAGTGTGGACATTTATTTTGAATGTATATGGCTACATTGGTGGCCTCTACCCAAAATGAGTAATATAAATTTTGATCATGAAGCATAGCTTTAGCTTCTTCGACAATGGTTCTATTTTTTCTTTCTACTACCCCATTTTGTTGAGGATTATACGGTACCATATACTCCTGCTTAATCCCAATAGAGGTATAGGAAGTTTTGAAAATTTTAGAGGTAAATTCTCCTCCATTTTCTTATCTTAGCATTTTAATTCTTTTTGACATTTGATTTTCCACTATTTCTTTGAATTCTTTAAATTTTGATAGAACCTCATATGACTATTTGACTTTTGAGAAGTAGATCCAGCTTTTCCTAGAGAAATTATCAATGAATATTATGTAGTAGGAGAAACCTCCTAGAGAAAGTGTAGGAATGGGTCTGCATAAGTCAGAGTGCACTAGTTCCATAATTGATTTAGACTTGTGTTTACTTAGAGGAAAAAAAAAAATTTTAATTCTTTCCTAGAGCACATCCTTTACAAGTGCCTATATGTTTAGAGTTTAGGCTTGGTGTTCCAATGCTAATTTTTTCTATATTAGGGAGTGAACTAAATCCAAAATGTCCAAGCCTTCTATGCCATACTTCATTATAATTTTCCACTTCATGACTTAGGGTTTTATTTTGACTATTGCAAAGTTTATATAGGGTCTCATCTCTTGATCCTATAGTAATAAAATTCTTGAGATTTGTGTTTTTAGGCTAGTTCAATAGTTTGTATTCACTAAAATTAACTTGAAACCCTTCATGAGAAAGACCAAAGATAGATACTAGATCTCTTTGTATGTTTGGTACAAAAAGAACATCTTTTAATTTTAGTGTGACCCCAATTCTTAGTTGTCTATAATAGGTCCCTATTCCTCTTACTAGATATGTGGAGTTGTCTCCAATGGTGACTCCTTTAGTGAGATAATTACCAAAAGTTTCAAATTTATCTTTGAATCTTGTTATATGATGGGAGGTACCACTATTTATTATCCAAACATTTTCATTTGATTTCATTTCACTTGATAGCATAGAATAAAATAATAAATTTTCATCCTTGTTCGTTATGACTAAGAAGGCTAGGATTTTTACCCTTTTAGGATAGTTTTTGAATGTATGTCCAAGTTTTTCACACTTATAACATCTAACTTTGGAAAATTATTTCTTTTGTAATTATTATTTCCTTTTCTCTTATCATTTCTCTTCCCTTTGAATTTCCTCTTCTTTCCTTGGCTATGAGAGATAAATAAAAGGGCTTGATTTTCTCCCTCTTGATTTGAAACGATTCCTCTTGAAATTAGTCTTGATTCTTCTGATGTGCAATTATTTTTTAGTTGATCAAAAGCTGGTATAGAGGTCCTACTCACAAACTAAATGAATGCCCCCCAAGATATAGGTAATCCTCTAAGTGCTATTATATATAATTCTTGATCTTCTACTTTACTTGTAATGGAAGAAAGATGATTCTTTACCTCTGAAGGTTTTCCAAAGTAGGATGAAATTGAATCACCTTTGTTCATTTTTGTATTCATTAGTTGATTTTTCATTTTGATTAATTTTCTTGAATTGTTGATTTCAAATGTGTCCATAATTTTTTTGAATACTTCAAATGCATTTATGAGATTTGAAATGGAAGAAATAATATGATTTTTTACAAAATCCACAATAATTTTCTTGATTTTATTATTTCATCTTTTCCAAGTGGCCTTTTTGCCTCATCTATAGGTATTGAACTATTTGATTCAATAAATGATTCTAGTTCTAATTCTTCTAGGATTGTTGTAATTCAAATTTTCCATGAGAAGAAATTTGCTACTTCTTCTAGCCTATCCTCTACTCTGACATTTTTTGACATGTTTTTCAATGTTGTTTTTGTAAGAGTTTAATTTATAGGTCTCTTTGCCAATTAGGCTCTGATAATGTAAAGTTTTATAGATCATTTAATGGATTAGACTTATAATTCTTATAATCTTTAATAAAAGTATCTTGGACAATCTTCAATTTATTTTCTAATGAATGTAATTAAGATCAACTTGTCTTTATATATATCAATAATATCTCCTTTAGTCTTACTGATTTTGTTTAATGTATGTGTAGGTCTAAATACTTGATATACATTTTCCAATTGTTATTGATTGATATCTAACTCAGATTTTGCAAGAATATATAAGTATGTATTGAGGCATGTGTACATAGGGTTGTGACCCTATGTATCCATGCTTCAATACAAACACATTGGAGGCACCAATTCAATGCAAATAATTGCAGACTTAATAACATTAGAGATGACTCACTAATCAATAGTTTTTACAAATTGATATCTATATTATACTTATACTCCTTCATCAGTATAATTATTTCATTGATTTATATTAAGTCTAAAGGTTAACAAGGAAATGTTATACTATTTATATTTTATACTTTACATATATGAGATAACATGAATAGTTTCATATATATATATATATATATATATACGAATAGTCAAATTTAAAAGTAGCTCAAATATATTGCTTCAATTCCTTGAAGCTAAAATACTTGACAATTACAAGTATGTCAAATGAAGTTTGATATTTTCATAACTCAATCCAAGTACATCAAGGAGATACTAAAAACTCTTGGAATAGAAGATTCAATACTAGTGAGCACACCTATGTCTATAGGACATAAGTTATCTAAGAATGATTAATCTACTAATGAGAACCAGACACTATATAGATCCATAATTGAAAAATTGCAATATGTTGTTCTTAATAGACATGATATTGCATTAGCAGTTGGGATAGTTGCTAGATTTTTAGAAAATCCCAAGGAAAATCACATAATGGTAGTGAAAAGTTTAATGAGATACCTAAAAGATATACAAGATTATGGATTGTATTATAAGAGAAGTGATAGATTTGAACTGAAGGTATTCATTGAATTTGATTGGGAAGGAAATATTGATGATAGAAAAAACACTAGTGGAGGTACATTCTTTCTAGAAAAGAGATTGGTGTCATGAGAAATCAAGAAACATAATTGTATTTACCAATCAATAGCTGAAGCTGAGTATGTGGTAGTTGTAGTGAACTATTCAAAAATTATGTTGATCAAGAAATTACTGAAAGGAATGAAAGAAGAGATTATAGATCTAGTGTGTATCTATTGTGATACCCCAAGTGCTATTAACATTTCAAAGAATCCAGTGATGCACACAAAAACAAAATGCATTGCTATCAAGTATCACTACTTGAGATAACTAGTTCAAGACAAAGAAGTGAAGTTAGAATATGTGCACACCAAAGAACAAATTTTTGACATATTCACTAAATCCTTACCTAAAGATGCTCATAAATATGTTAGAGGTAAATTAGGGGCAATTGCCCTAAACAAAGAAACTTAAGGAGAGAAGGTGTATTGGACCAAATGTGCTAATTAGAATATCTAACACATTGATGCAGGATAGTTCTACTTTGGGAGATGCCTAAGGTAGACAGTCAAGGACAACATAATAGACCAATCATAGACAGATGGCCAAAATTAGCCAAACATGAAAATATCTACATAATCCAAATGTATGAATTAATTGAAGGTGGGAATGCTAAGTGTCTTTGGCATTATTATCAAAGATGGAGAGATATACACTAGTGAGGGAGAGATACACTAGTAAGAGAGAGAAACACTAAAGAAGAAGAGAGATATATCCAAGAGGGAGAGATGTACCTAAGATGAAGATAATGATACATGAAGTTTTTGAACTTGCAAAGATAAGAATAAGAATGAAACTAAAGATATTGATTACTCATGATAATGAAACATTTTGGATTGCATGGTAAAAAAGAGGGAGATTTTTGTAAAGATATGAATTGTAAAATATATTGAGGTGTTAAAATATTGAGATGTTGTCATCAATGCCGAAGACAGAGATTGTTGGAAACTTACAATTAGAATAATTTTCATTTTGTCATTGATGTCAGATCTATTGATGAGACATGTTTCTATTTGATCTAAATGTCATATCTATTGGATTGATAAAGAGGACTTAGAGATTTCTCATAAAAATAGCACCTAGAGGAAATGTTGAATTATGGAAAAGAAGCTACAATGGATATTTGATTTGTTTGACTTTTTCAAGATAATGAATGTAAAGCTTAGCCAAGAAATAGATTAAGAGACCAAGAAATTTTGAGTGATGCTAGTGTTAACCGAGCCACCATAAGTGCTGAGAAAAACTAGTGTTGATCAAGCCTTAGTATTGATTAAGAAAGATAGTTGATGCTGAGAAAATATTCTTACAACAACTGAGTGATTAAGTAATTATTGAGTGTTAGAACTTAGAGATTGTCGATTAACAATATTTTGAATGTGCTTGAGGAATCATGATTTCCAACTGACTCAATTGATTTCTTGGGATATGGAAACCATGTTGAAGATAAGATTGATGAGTTGGATCATTTAATTCAAGGAGAGGATTATATATAATACCTATGATTGAATTTGAAGGATGAGAACTTTCTAGAAAAGAAGGAAGATGAATAGATACAATAAATCTAATGAATCAGATTGTAAACCCTAAGATCTACAGTGAACATGGAAATGGAAAAATATAAATTACCTATTTAAGAAGTTATATAGTCAAACTTTGAATGTATGCACACAGAGAAAGGTGGAATAGAGATGCACAAGGGTGAACACAAGTGTGTGATGGTGAGTGTGAAACAAGAGAAAGGAATTTCTTGTAGAGATATTGTTGAAGTTGATAAGTGAATCTAAGTAGAAGGATTAAGTTTTTTGGAAGGAGAAGATTGAATACTTGAAGGCTTTCCAAGCTAATCAAGGACAAAGATGACAATGGGGAGTTTACCAGTAAATCAACACATGAACCAAACAGTGACCTAAATTGCAAAAGTAAGGTGTAATTATATAGATAAAACCCTACTATTTTCTTTCTACTCATTGTAAATAGTTTGTATTGAAATCCTTTTGATCAAAGGTTGACCTAATAGTCATTGAAGGACTTAAAAATCTATGTAAATCCTTTAGCAAGGTGACATTCTAAATGAAATGATCAAAGTCCCCTAACAAGGCCACTCCTAATAGGGCGATTAAATCCTCTAACTAGGTCACATTTAATAATGTGTATTGTAAGCTTTAATGGGATTCGCTCCTAACAAAGCTCACTTTAAAAGAGTGAAAAGTGGTGACACTAGAACATTTCCCCCTAATTTTTGACCTAAATTTTTGACCAAAGGCCATATCGGCCTATGAATTCTTTTTTTGTTCAATTGGGTCAAAATTTTAACCAAATTAGGGTTTCCTAATTTGGTCAAAATTTTGACAGAATTAGGTTCTCAATAGCAAAAAAGAAAAAAAGGTGATGATCATATTTGATGTGAAAGTCACAAGATTATGTGGGTATGCTCACAACATATCTTTAAAGTGTTGGATTGCATGGCAAAGCTCGTTGTTGTTGATCCTGTAATGATTTATCTTTGTAATGAAGTACCCTTTAGTTAGGAGTATAATCATGAGCACTCAGTTCAAGCATGCAATTTCATCATTGATCAATACATCTCCTTTTTCATTTATCTAGGGATTGCTCATAGGTTTGCATCACAGGTTATGGGTAGCATGTAGGAGAAAAAGGAGGGTAAAGATGAAAGTGAAAATTTATCTAAGCTAGACATGCCCCCTAAAGAAGCTTCATTGTTAGACAGTGATAGTACAAAGGTTTTAGCTTTGGATCCAGAACATGAGATCTCAAAGGAGAAGCTCAAGTTGATTTTGATTTATCAGAAATGGAAGATGTAGCAGATGGACCATTTAAAATCTTGCCTGAAGATATTCTTAAATGTACTCTCAAAGATTTTCCTGTTATAGTTGGTAAGTGGGTCAATGATGGAAATGCCTTTAATAGAGAAGAAGCTAAGAGCTTTATTAGGAAGCTTAAAATGTAAAAATGTATGGATGACCCCTCTATGTGAATATTTCATTCAACATTAGTTTTTCTTTGAAAGAGAGGAAAAGTCTACTTTTAGGAGTTTTAGCTTTGTAAAATGTTCCTGCATTTTGTCTTGGTTTTATGTTTTTTCTACCATACTCTTACTTTAGAAAAAATGAAATCATCAAATTTTAGGAGTTTGTATCTTGTAAAATGTCCTATGAGTTTTACTACCATAGGAGCTTTGTTCAACTTTGACCCTTATCTTGAAAAAAAATTGTTCCAGTTTTAAAAGTTTTAAACCTGCAAAATGGTGGAATGTGCTCTGTTGGTGTTAGGGTTATTGTTCATCTATAATATTTTATTGAAAAAGGTATGTTAATTTTTTTTCTCAATATTCTTTGGTGTTTGAGTGAGTATTAGCTCACTTATTATATCTTCCTCATATTCTTCTTTATGTTTGTTTAATTTGTAAACCCAATTTTGCTAGATGGTTTTCCTTTGAAGTTAATTAGAGGTGGGTTTGAGTTCTTAATTGATTTTTTAATGGGTTCATAGCCATAGCACAAGGAACCACACAAAATTCTCTAATAGCTTAATCAACACAGCTATAGCGATAACAATAAATAAAAATAGGGTTAGGGATGAGTGGATTTCCATTCTTTGAAAGAAATATTGTGCTACATTCCTCCATGTTTTATTCTTCTTTGATATATTTTTGAGCATTTGGAGGTTCATTTTCTGAGCAACGTCCCTTTTGTCCATTCTCCTTTATTCTTTCTAGTTTGGTGATGCCAATGAACATAACTATTATAGTCGCTACTTTACACAGAAAAAGTGGTTGGTAATTTAATGCATGGATAAAAGGCGTGGATGACATTAAAAATTAACTCTCATACATAATAAGATATGATAAAATATGAGTAATAAAAGCCTCTCAAAATCATACGCTCTAACATACTTCATACCATTAGGATCAATTTATCAATTTCTCAAGGGTGATACAGCCATTCAATTGATGTCCAAAACTCATCCTTGTATCTATTACAATGGAATGGGGGTAAGGGAAATGAACTCAACAAAATAAATAATGAGACTGAATATTACAATAATCTTTTGATTTTCCATTTAACCATATATGCATACAGTCCAACCTAGAATTGTTTGTATAAAATGCCAACACTCGATTGGTATATGGAAAATAATGTTTCATTTAATTCATGTCATAAAAGTTTGCCACATTGAGATAACACCCGAACCCTAAATCTAACAGAGTTAATCCATTTGCTCCTTTGACAACTCAAAAACTTTGATTTTCCAATAATTTGGTTCTATGCTCTTAGTTAAAGGTTCACACACAAACAAATAGATAAGAGAACCGAGTATCATCAAATATCCAAGTGTAATTGCACACAACATACTTTCAAATTGTAGAAATGCAAGAAAGAATGAGATTGAAAGAGACACTTGTCCATCCTGACTATGTATGAATTAAACATAAAGACTAAGTAATATTGTAGCTCTACTAAATCTAAAAATTTAAAATGTTTAGGTGATGATATTGTTGATCTCAGATTGGTTTAGACAAATGAGTGTCTATACACTTAGGTCATTTACTTAGTTTATACTAAAAAAGTAGTATATGTTGAGCACAACATGTATAAGATAGAGCATGTCGAGTCCGTAGTGAGTGTCGAGTCACTCAAGTGCCAAGCATACAACATATGTCAAGTGATTCAAGAGCAGAGTCATTCAGATGCTAAGTCACAATATAAAAATCAATATATGTCGAGCATCAGAGACTTCAGATGCCAAGTAACATAATTTTTGTCATAGTTGTTTGTAATGGCACAAAATACTATGTAAACCATTTTTTAGCAAACTTATAGATTGAATTACAATATTTTGGTGATGAGGACAAATCTTAAGTTGGAATCCCTATGAAATACATGCATCCAATCAAAAAAAGGGAAGGTTTAAGCAGAAAAATGGATGAATCATAGCCATTGATTCATACCTAACCCTAAGTCACCTAGGTCTTCTTAAGGAGGATAAACCCTAAACTTTCAAGTATGTGTGAAAGGAATGCGAAAGGAGTAAAGAGAGAAGTTATCATGCACAAACATAATGTTCAGGGTGGCTAAGGAATTGTGAATTGAAATTGCAAAATTAGTTAAAGTAGAATAGAGGAAGGAAATAGTATGCAACAGAGATACATCTAATCAAGAAGGATCATGAACACATCAGTTTAGAGGTGATCTATCATCAGGAAAGAAAATGATAATTGTAGGATCAATCCTGAGACATTTTAATAGCTGAATTATTTAAATCTCTTAACAGAGTAGTCCTAACAGGCTATACTAAAATCCTTTAACAAGGTGCTTACTTAATTGTGAATTAAAGTCCTTTAACAAGGTACACTTCTAATAGGATGTTGAAATCCTTTAACAAGGTAAGATCTAATTGTCTTTGTAAGCCTCTAATAGGGCAGATTTTTCATTGGGTAGATCATGTCTCATGATCAAACATTGTAACCTTCATTGAATACACTTTATTACTATAGTAGTGAAGATTTGTGGGTGTCATCCCCACCCTAGTTTTACCTTCTCATTGGAGAGTTTCTAGGTAATCATATTTGGAATTATATATGTGTGAATGTTTACTTGTTTACATGATGTAGATATACATAGTATTTTAGTTTACTTAGTGAATGTATGAGATGGATGTGTGGTGAATGTTTTATGTATCAAAGTTTAAACTACTTATTCACCCCCCACCACCACCACCCCCCCCCAGAAGTTTATCTTTCCTATTTTAATTCCAACAATTGGTATCAAAGTCTTGTTCTCCAAAAGAGAAGCTTTGTAGCTTTGAGGAAAGATCTTGGAAATGGAAGTCTACAAGTTGGGAAAGATCATTGAGAATCAGGGAATTAAAATACAACTCAATCTACATCAACTAAATGAAGCAATAGAAGACTTAAATAAATCTTTAAAGAGAAGGAAGGAAATCACTATTGAAGAGAATGATACACAATACAAAGAGATGGACACTACTAAGCTATTTGATAATGGAGACTCTAATGAATTTGGTGTAGTATAAGTTGTAGATCTAATGGAAAATGATAGAACCCAAGCTAAAGAAATTAGAAATCTCAAGTTAGAGCAAGAATCACAAACCATACTACTATGTGAGGTGATTAAATAGAAGAAGAATGATATAGAAGATAAAGCCATGATTGAAGATGACAAAAGAGTTTTGACTAGTAGATTGGAAGAGAAATCATCAGAGCTAACTAAGATTTCTAACATGCAATTAGATACTCTAAGTCAAATGATGAATGTCAACTATGAATTAAATGTCAAGGACACTGAGATAAAAAAATCAAAGTTACAGAATGAGCAATTAAACAGTGACCTAAAAAGGGAAAAGGAATTTTTTGAAAGTTTTAATAAACCTAAAGAAGCCATAAAATACTTTGAGAAATTATTGAGATCCCCTAGATCCAATAACGATACACATGGACTGGGAAACACAAGTACTGAAGAAGGAGAGTCATCCAAAAGTGATGAAGAAAGGAACCAAAAAGGTAAGGATTCCAAACCTACTTGTCATAATTGTGGTAAGAAAGGACATGTTTCTAATGTGTATAAGAGAAAAGCTATAAATCATAGTCAAGCATAAGAGCATGGTTCACTTCCATAAGTGCAACAAACAAGGTCATCAATCAAATGAATGTAGAACTAAGACCATGAACACTCAAGGATTTAAAGTATATTGTTATAACTTTTAGAAGTATTGACATAGAGCTTTTGAGTGTAGATCAAAATCCATGTAGTCATCAGACAGGCAAACAAAGGTAAAGAACAATGGCAACTCTTACAACTGGGATTATAATACAAGGTATAGTTGTCAGTATTGTCAAGATTATGGACATGTTCCTAAGAATTGTATTAGGACACACTTTGAAAGTGACTACAAAAGGTGGTTCAATCAAACCACATGTGTTAATTGTTCAAACATTGGTCATATCAGTTGATATTGTCCAATAAGGTCAAAGGCACCAAGTTGTAAGTTCAATAAAGGGAAAGGCAAAGTAGATGTTGAAAATTTTAGAAATGAAATGAACAAGACATGGAGGAAATAGGAGGATTGTAGTACATTAAATGGAGAAAGGAACACTTCACCCAATGGGTCAAGTGATCACACCTCATCAAACTAAGCAATCAAGAGGTATGTGTGACTAATATTGAAAAGTTATATCATACATCAATTCCAAAGGATTTAGTACTGAAAGGTCCACATAAGCATGAATAAAGATGCAAGATGTTGTTAGAAATCAAAGAAAAATCTTTAAGTTTTTCATGTTACTGTCGAGCATAAAAAATTTCCTATGATTGTTGAGTGAAATACTAGAGGATTTCGAGCTAATAGACTAGCCAGTTGTTTCCAAGCTTGTAATGGTTGCCAAATGAATGAAAAGACTAGTGGATGTCAAGTGAGCCTAAAATTAGTTGATGTTGAGCTTACAGCTATATAAGTACTCAACATTAATTATAGTATTTCAAAAGGGTATTTGACTGATTTCATCTCATCTTACATTATTTTGAAATAGAGGAAGAGAAAGAAGAGCTACAAGTGACTCAAAAACACATCTAAAGCAATTTTAAGAGATTTGAATAGTGATTCAACATCATTTCATCATATTGCAAGGTATTTATCATGTGCTGAGCTACGCTGTTTCAAATTTCATAAAACCTAGTTTTGTAAAATGACATCTAGTTTAAAGGGTGTAGAGGGTAAAAAGGTTTTGAATGTTCAATTGTTAGTAATGAAGTAAAATAACATATTTTCAAATCCATACTAGACATTGCATACAAACAAGATCCCTCATGTGTGTTATCCATGATACCATTGATAGTTCTAATGATTCAAGATGTCAAAAATGTTACAACTACAAAATTGGCAGTATTGGTGGTATGGAGAATACAAAATCAAATGGTAAACTATGTGAAAATGGTGTTCTAAGGGAAGAATTCAAGATTATAGAAAATAAAGGGTTAACTTGTGTCCTAGATTTCCTAAATATTTTCAAAACTAAATGGATCAGGATTGTATTGAGTAGGATTCATGATAATTTATTATGGTTAGAGAATGGGCTAATCAAAATCACCAAAAGAATAATCCACAAGATAATAGGGTATCCAACCCAAGACCAACCAAAGACTTTGAGGAGTGAGTCAAAAGAAATTATTAAAAAGAACACAGGGGCTTTTTGGAATGAGGGGAATGACCATAGACACCATCATAGATCCCCTGATAGATTTTGTAGTAAGGGTGATTGCACATAAGTGTTACCAATCAAGCAGATTGAACAACATGCCTTGTATTGCAGTAGATGTGGGTTACAAAATTGTGAAGAAGGATGATACATATGATTGCCAAGCTACAACTAAAACAATTGATTGAAAACCTAGGAGCAATAAGGAAATCAAAGAGTGCTCAATGCAAATTTGGATCTATTTTGATATGTATCTTCTTTTATGTTTAAAACACATTTCCTACATTTGGCATAGTGGCATGGAAGACAAACAGGTCTATAACAGTTTAAATCGGAGAGTTCATTGAACAAATAGTGAAAATTTTGAGTCAGTAATGACCAGTTACTTTGAGGACTTCAAGAAATTGATAAAGAAAAGATTGAGGATTCTAGTATCATTAGTGAAAAAACATTATAATGATGGTTGTTTTCTAGTTGATGTTGATTATACATTTGTTCAAGTAGAAACTCCAAGAATAAGATGGCTAAGGCTATTGGGCTATGAAATTAATGTAGATGAGGCCTCTGCAGCAATAACAACATTGCTTGCAAAAGAAATAGATAAAAATGCCAAAGCATTTGGTAATTATGAGATGGCTAAATATAAGATTATCATGGAATTAAAGACTGCATATGTCATCAAGAAGGAGAAACTAGTTAAGAAATTGAAATCTAAATTTAGTGAAGGTATCGAGGAAGCAAAGGATGAAGAGGAAGAAGACACTCAAATTCAACCACCACTTGCATTAAAAAAAGGAAAGGGTGAAGATCAACAAGAGTAGGAAATCAAAAACATAGAAGGTGTCAAGGAAGAAGAAGTCGAGGAAGCACCTACTCCTATCGATAAGAAGAAGAGAAAGGCTAAAGCACAAATAGTGACAAGACCCAAGAAGGTTACTAAACCAAGCCAGCCCAAACCTACATCACCTACCACAAGGGCTAGTGAATGTGTGATTGCACAAAAGGCTAAAGAGAAAGCCAAACCAACATAGTAGAAAGGAGAAGCACATAAAATACCAAGGAGAAAGTACATTTCTCAAGTTAAATCTAATGAGGAAAGAATAGGATTTGATGAAAATAGCCAGTTCCAAGTGGTGAGTCATAATCCATCTTCAGATTTAGACAACCTATGTAAAAATGTTAAAAATAATACAGATTTATCAAGATTTTCTCACATTGATTTTGATAGTCTTGGAAAAGTTGAAAAGAATCAAGTGGAGGATGAAATATATGCCATGATGGAAAATTTTAAGAAAGCCCCTCTAGAGATTTCCAACTCTATGCCTAAAAGCCTATATGAAAAAGTTGAGCAATTATGACATTATTGTTTGAACATAGAAATGCAAATTAGGGAGACATCACATGCTCAAGTCATGCTTGAACTCAGTAAGGAACAAATTTCTAAAGCCATAAAGAAATATGTTGTTATATTTGTCCCTAATTATAGAGCCTTCAACATATTTTAGAACAATATTGAAGATGTTGTAAATAAGACCACACAAATGTGGAAAATTACATATGGACTAACTATGGTAAAAGAAGGAGAACATGAGCCTATTGAGCTTAAAGATGATGAAGAATATGACAAAAATGAAGACACAGTTGAGGGAGGTACTGAAATGAATATAGGTAGTTAGGAAATAGTTGAGGAAGAGTAGCAACAAGAATAGAGTGTACAAGATACATAATCACCAAATGTCAGCCCTCAACAAATAACAAGTGCAAATATTGAAATAGTTACCATAAACGATGTTTCTAATCTTATTGCTCATAACATCAACCCCTTAATAGAGGAAGACTTGAAAAAGATACTTGATCAATCTAAACTATATGTTAAATTATGTAACAACCCTGTATTAGTGAGTGTAAATAAAATTTAGAAATCAGTGACTACCACTACAAGGGAAGAGGTGAAAACACAAGAACCACCTGCCATCACCCCTCAAGTCACTAGTATACAACCTTCAAAAAAAGTACCAAAAGTTATATTAGAAAAGGTTGATACAATTGGAGAAGATAAAGTGAAAACTCAAGGCACTACTGAAACATAGAGTCAAACAGGTTAGATAGACTTATCTGCACCTCCAACACAACTTCAAGGTGTAATTCAAGGCATTGTGGTAGAAATGGATAAGCCTAAAGTGACTAAGTTGACACCTAAACTAAAGGAGAAAGAAGTAATTCAATCCCTACTAACTTTACCAGAATATGGCACTCCTTCTAGTCACACTCTTCAAAGACCAAGCACAGATGCAACACTTTTGTAATTCTCAATGCCAAGTCCAAGTTCATCAAAGGCAGAAGAGGTAATATAATATGGAGATGTAAGCCTAGATGAAGAATTTTTTTTGCCAAAATATGATTATGCCACAATAACAATAGAGTAGATGGGCATACTACAAGAAGCCTTAGATAGAAAGAAGCATCAAGAACTACTTAGAAGGGATCATACGTAGAAGCAAGTTTTGGATGATATTAAAGATATCTTCCTAGATGCATTTAATTTTCCTACTCTAGATGAAACAATGAAACTCATTGAACAATTGACAAATATAGTGGAAAAGGTAAGTGATGC
Organism: Cupressus sempervirens; assembly: GCA_028749045.1. Classification (NCBI taxonomy): domain Eukaryota; kingdom Viridiplantae; phylum Streptophyta; class Pinopsida; order Cupressales; family Cupressaceae; genus Cupressus; species Cupressus sempervirens. The sequence goes on from CM053789.1 coordinate 159,957,306, forward strand.
AGACCTTGATACTAATACAAAATTATTAGAATGATCTGAAAAGATATTTCAAAGTAAAGTGAATAAGAAAATATCTGGTGACATAGCACTTACACAACTTGCATTGGCAACTAAGGTAGAAAGTGTAAAGAAGGTACTTGAGAACATTTTATCACTATACACCAAACTATGAAATCCCACACTCTTCACACAAGAAACAAGGAATCACATCCTTAGCTTGGAAAGTAACATATAGTCATCAGGAGCTAAATTGCCCATTACTCCAACTCAAAATGAAAAGCATTTCATGACTTTATTGCAAACCAGAGTTAGTTAGCAACATTATATGTAGATGAAGCCAACATCAAGACCAAACTAACCAACATCCAAACTACATTGACTCATTACATTAGATTTTACACAAGGAGTTAGGATATATAGAAACTCTTATGAAGAAAGATCCCAATGTTTCTACATTAGATGGCCTAGTTCACCTTGCTATTAAGTTGGCCATCCAAATTAAGTCTTTGGATGTAGCTTATGAAAATTGGGATGCCACTCTTAAAATTATTCCTGAGGTCCATAAATCTTTCTTGGACAAACATATTATCAATGTATAGCCCATTAACATCAATGTCAAAAAGGGGGAGAAAGCTTGCTTAAGAAAAAGGGGATAAAGAGTGCTAAACTAAGATAGAATAAGAGCATGGGGGAGAAAGAAAATAATGGGGGAGAAAGAAAAGAAAAGTATAGAATTTCTACTTAGTAGGAGTAACATTTTGAGTTTAGAATTAGATCTAACAACTCAAGGGGAGTTATCAAAATTTGATGTATAAGTTGTTTTCAAAATTTTGATATTTTGAAATTTTGTACAAAATTTGAATAAGAGATATGTTATGCTTGTAAGAATAAGGATGTTAATGCATGACCATTTTTTTTGACACTAATGTCAAAGGGGGAGATTGTTAATCTTAGATTGGTTTTGAAAAGTGAGTGTCTATATACTTAAGTCATTTACTTAGTTCATGTCAAACAAGTAGTATATGTCAAGCACAACATATGACAAGAAACATGTATAAGATAGACCATGTCAATTCCATAGTGAGTGACGAGTCACTCATATGCTGAGTCACACAAGTGTCGAGTAGATAATGTATGTCGAGTGATTTAGGAGCTAAGTAAACAATACATGCCAAGTCATTCAGATATCAAGTCATAGTATAAAAATCAATATATTCTAAGCATTAGAGACTTCAGATGCTGAGTAGCATAGTTTTTGTCATAGTTGTTTGTAATGACACAAACTACTGTGTAAACCATTTTTGAGCTGACATACAGATTGAATTATAATATTTTAGTGATAAGGATGAATCTTAAGTTGGATTCCCTATGAAGTACATGCATACAATTAGAAAAAGAGAAGGTTTAAGTGGAAAAATGGATGAATCATAGTTGTTGATTCATACCTATCCCTAAGTCACCTAGGTCGTCTTAAGGAGGATAAACCCTAAACTTTCAAGTATGTGTGGAAGGAATGTGAAAGGATCAAAGAGAGAAGTTTGCATGCAAAAATAGAACATTCATGATGGCTAAGGAATTGTGAATTGAAATTGCAAAGTCAATTAAAGTAGAACAGAAGAAGGAAATAGTACACAATAGAGAAACATTTGATCAAGAAGGATCTTGAATACATCAATTTCAAGGTGATCTATCATCAAGAAACAAAGTGCTAACCGTAGGATCAATGCTAAGACATTTTTAATAGGTGAATTAGTTAAATCTCTTAATGAAGTAGTCCTAACAGGCTATATTGAAATCCTCCAACAAGGTGCTTACTTAATTGTGACTTAAAGTCCTTTAACAAGGTACACTCCTAACAGGGTGTTGAAATCCTTTAGCAAGGTAAGACCTAATAGTCTTTGTAAGCCTCTAACATGGTAGAACTTTCACAAGGTAGACCATGTCTCACAATCAAACATTGTAACCTTCATTGGATACACTTTCTTATTGCAATAGTGAAGAATTGTGGGTGTCATCCCCACCCCAATTTTACCTTCTCATTGGAGGGTTTTTGGGTAATCATATTTGGTGTCATATATGTGTGAATGTTTACTATCATGGTATTTTAGTTTACTTAGTGAATGTATGAGATGGATGTGTGGTGAATGTTTTATGGGTCAAAGTTTAAACTACTGATTCACCCGCCCCCCCAGAATTTTACCTTTCCTATTGTAATTCCAACACCTATTTATGTAAATAGTAACATCAAATTCTAGTTATAAAACCAAGCTAGAAATATCTAGATACATACCTTAAGGAAATTATGAATAGTTTGGTCCTAGAAAAATAGACCTTTCTGAATCACAGCATGCTCCAACTTCAACTTGTCGGAGGAAACTTTAAGCATCTAACACTATTTTTCATCAACCATACAAACATCAGTGACTTGAGTTATTGGTAGGAATGTTTCAAGTCCTAACTGAACAACACATTATCTGACACTATTTTTCACCAACCACAAACATCAATGACCATCACCTATTTGCAAGATTTTTTCAAAGCCTAATAAAAACAAGATGTTACCTCAGTAGAGTGAGCTATACAAAGCCTATAAACATGCACAGGTTTGGTTTTCCCAATCCTATGGCATCAATCCATTGCTTGCAAATCCATTTTTTAATTCTACAAAGATGTCAAATATGAGTTAAAACTTGATATCCAAAATGACATAAAACATAACACAAAAAATCCAAATACCCAAACAAGTGCATATAAATAATATCATTTTGCAATTACAATTTCTTACCCAATCACTATCATAGATAATATAAGTTTCTACTGAGGAAAGATTTATTCCAAGTCCACTGACACAAGTGCTTAGCCAAAAAAAAGTGAAGATTACTTCCTAGATTATTGAATTCATTTATCTGAATTATCAAATTAAACCACCATTACATTCAACTGCCATATAAAGATTGTAAGTGAAGTCACAAATAGCATTTTAACTAGAATGATGTCAAGTAGTGAGATGTACTCATTAAATGAAATTATTCAAAAAATTAAGATGCTTCATTCAAAAAGTGATTAACTTTTCTATCAAATAATCATAGGTTATAGTTTCACTTGATGTGTACAATTAAGATAAAGTCCATTGGTTGAGAATAACCTATCTTTGTCTATCAAATAATTTAACTCATCCATCAATGCAACATATTTCATGGCCCATTTCACTTAAACAATACTCCAATAGGTCTAGAACTTTAGCCCATTGAGAAAATACAAGAACCTGTCCACATATTCAAAATCAGTATAATATCATAGAATTTAATTTTGATATGAAAATTGATACCCAAAATACAAGAACATGTCCTTACCTTATGTCCTTTAGCTTTCAAATGTTTTAGAATCCTGTCTAGAAGCTAAAATTTGCAACATTGTTCCATCAATTCATTTACTAGAGGATAGTCAACTAAGAAGAGAAGAAAGTTCAATTAGGTGTTATGTTTTTATCTTAGAAAACTTTGAACAATTTTTTTTTCATTCAATCATGATAAAAGAATACAATAAATTTTAAATTATGACTATAGTAGATTAGGATGATTGAAATTCTTGTGCATTTGAATCATTAAATTGTCCAAAGTGGCTTTATGAGCCCTTGTACTTGTAGAAAATCTGAATTGTTATATTTTCTACTAAATGCATAGAAAACTTAAATTAATTCATCTAATAAGTCCTTCCAAACACACCATAATAAGAACTAAGAATATTTACTAGGCTAAGTTTTATGTGCCTATATGAAATATTAACCATATGAGTAATTATAGATGGAATTCCATGGGTTGTTCTCACCATTTACTAACTTATCATGTAGATATGGAAGAAGAGTCTTCTTTATTAGATGATATTGGATTTCTTTTTGTTTTTTATTCTTTCATGCATATAATATTATTTCCTTTTTCAGAGGAAGATCCTTCTCCACATCTTCTTTCAGTCTTCTCAAAAGAAAGGGTCTGAGAATTGCATGAAGCTTTGAGATTACCTAGAAACCAGTCGCAATATTTAATATAAAAAACTAAATTATATTTAAAAAAAGGGAAACATTATCATTTCAACAAATAGAGATAAAAGGAATACACACTTGGACCCTTCATTTCTCATCAATGTATTACTATGTTGTTCCATTTATATTTGATCTAGATAGATTAAACCTAGAAACAAAAGCAAAAAGTTATAATGCCATCTAGCAATGTAATGTATAAGAAGAATGCATATTTTATTTATAGACATGTCATATATCCTCCATTTTGATCACCAAATCAAACCCAACAACAATAAACTCTATCGAATATGAAAGTATTTTTCATCGTAAAACATGAACCATACTATATGAAAGTAACACATCTAGCTAAATGGAAAGTATATATTTTCACATAAACTACATTGGTACATAGAAAAAGAGATCATTATTCCCTTTTCCATGAGATTGTTATACATGCAAAGTAAAATTTTATTTTTATGACAAGATCATCATCTCAATGGCAAGATTGGACATATTCTGGAAACAATATGGCATAACATGCAATGTAGTAATACATGTATGAGTAGTAAGGTATATTTTTATTTAAAGGCATGTCATAGATCCTTCATCATAGTACCCAAAACAACCCACAATAATATACTCTAGATGACGGGGATGAATAGTTGACAATAAAAAGTGAGCTCTATTCTATGAAAATAACACGCCCAATTAGAAAAGGAGTGAAGATCTATTCTCACTTAAAGTGACAAGTTTGGATAACCAATAAGATTTTTATCCTTCTTACCATGATGTGGTAAGACTATAAATTTTTTCTTTATGATGATGATCATATCAATGAAGCAAGACTAGAGATATTTTAAAAGCCCAACAAATGAATGAGAGACTAAATCATTATATCAATAAATGGAATCAAAATCCTTGATAATCTCATTATTTTTAATTGATTACTCAAGTCATCATATCAATAAAGCTTCACCAATTTATTATAGGATTCTCTTAGTTACACAATGTGTAGTTAGAAGATAATAAGGGGGAAAATGGTTATGCTTTCATGAAAACATTCACCTACAATCACTTTTGCAAGTAAAATATTTCCTACTACAAGGTCATTCATTCATTTAAGAGAAATATTGGTAGTTAAATGCATAGGGGAGTGATCTTGATAAAAAATATAATTGAACAATAGCCTTAGCAACAAGAACCCAAATAACAAAAAATATTTTTTGGGTTAGTAATCACTTTTAACAAAAGCTTTGAACTAGTGGGGTCGCAATGGGGAACATCATCCCTATGATGGTATCCATTACATTAGATCATTGATACATAGTTAGTATTCAATGGGTATTTAGTCATCAAATGAACTAACAACAATCTAGAATAAAGTTAAGGAATCATAGCCAAATTAAGAGTAGAGATAAATATTTATAATATTAGCAACTATATTAAAAGATAAATCCATGAATAAAGTAAAATTATAAGCACAAACACACATATATAATATGTATGTACATGTTATTGATCTTTGTGAGTATCTAGATGCTTCTCTTATTATAAATATGGTGAGTTACTGGTTTAGATTTGGAGATAGGGACAGGTGTAGGTGTGGGTGCATGAACCTATTACTTGAATGTGATAGTTTTTTTAGGGGTTTAGGTGTGTATGGGAACATGTGTGTGTGTGTGTGTGTGTGTGTGTGTGTGTGTGTGCGTGCGCGCGCGCGCGTGTGTGTGTGTGTGTGTGTGTGTGTGTGTGTGTGCACTTTTTTACAAACAAAGAAAGAGAAAAATACAAAATTGTAAAACTAAATAAATTCATTGTATGATACTTGATATTGATCAACACCAAATGTCAATTGATAGTTGAATCTTTTTATATAAATCTATCAATGATAATGTATATGTCTATGTTCACAACTCCCAATGAATATCATTCCAATTACTACATTACAAAATGTAGCTCATGAAATATGATTCAGTGTTCAACAATTATCAAATACAAATCACTACTGATCACTTCTCCTAATTTTCTAAATTGTAATGGCCTGAGCATTCATCAATATATACTCATGATTTATATGGTTGAAGGAAACATTAATTTATTAATCACTACCCACCTAGGGTTGTAGGCTTTGATGCTTCCTCTCTAGTTGGTCAATCCTTCTTTTGTTCTAATGTAGAGGTATAAGAAGTTGTTCTTGAGCATTGACTACTACTACCATTCCATTTTATATGTAATGCCCTATCATCCTTCCTAGTTTAGTTAGTTAAGGATGGGCCACTCCATTTCTAAATATGCAAGAAAATGATGATGAATTATTTATTGAACATACTAAATTCTTTTACTATAAAATATTTCCATTGGCATTGCTAGAAATGGAAAATGATGACTTATGCAATGACCTCTCATTCTGAAAACAACAGCCTCTATAACTTTTCCCATTGTATTTTACATATAGTTTTGTGATTATTTTATTAGGGAGGGGGATAATATTAAGATGGAAAAAATGGACTCCATAGATTTGTTTGGGTGTTTGAATGCTTCCCATTTATTTTGAATACTCAAAATCTATTTTTGAGAAAGGGGAGAGTGAATGTGAACAAGTTTCATAAAAGAGAGCTTGTGGACAAAGAGGAACAAGAATGAGAGCTTGTATGGTAATGGAGATCTGGGAAAAAAAAATAGTGTTCTATCCAAGTTAAAATCTTTAGTAGAGTTTCAGAAGGGGCAATCTGAACAAGTCATAAACTTGTGTATTATTTGAGCCAAATTTTTTAATAGATCTTCCAAAGAACAAATCCTAAACACAATAATGCCTCTACCATTGATGATCGTACATTTCTTCTGTACTATAAAATTGGTACCTAAGTTGACACAAAAACTTCTAGTTGGTAAAGCTTTGTTAGAAGAGCAAGATGCTTGAGTATTCACTTGAGCCATTCCTATTGAAAAAAATATAAAGAAATATTTCTAGTGGATTTTGGCCAATTGGTTTTTAATTTGTACATCTCATTTAAATCTACAACAGTGTAAAGTTAACTATATTAATGTGTTTATGGTAAGGGGTGTTTAATATTAACTAAAATTAATAATATTATTAGTTTAAAGAAAGATCTTTAATGTACACTTTACACAAAGTTTGTATCCCATTTGAAGATGTTGCTTGTTATTTTCATATAGTTTTTCTTCATTATGGTGTAACACAACAATCCTCTACTAGGAGCATTAAAAATGGTACAAGTTACACTTAAAATCATTTTGTCAAGATTTGATGTAATTTTAATATATGATAATACTAAACAAATTGAAATATTTATGTAGTGCATGTTCTGACTGATAATTTTTTTATAATAGCCATTGTACATGTAACTAGTAATTGGAAAATAAATAGAAATTGTGGCATTACTATAGTCATAGCAAGAAGAGTGGGTGATAAAGTTACAAAATTTTCTCTGATCAGTTCTATTTTGTCAAAAAGGAGCTGTAAGAGAGCAATATATGTTTTTGAATTCTCTACCTTATATGAATAGCACTTTTGAAGTAACCACTACTTGGATGACACCTTACTTTCTATAACTCTAAGGCTAAGAAAAAAAAGTCATTCAAATTCAATTCTTTATAAATAATACATGGTTATCATTCAATGTAATTGGTCACGATAAATTCTTCTTCATGTAACCAATAAATATATTGTGAATATTGTAGTTCCAATAAAATCAAGCATTAATATTTAACCCTTATAGAGCACCTACCTTTGGGTCATGAGAAGAGAACATTCGTGTCAAACATTTCTCACTGGAGGATACTACAAGTGTGAATTGCAGTGTAGGTTTGAGTTAAAAAATTTCCCTGAGTTTGTTTCTCAGTGGTCATGGGTTTTTTTCCTCTTTTTTTATATGTAGAGCATATGTGCTTCACTCTAGTGATTCAACCTATTTTATTTTGATCTTACATATTGGTAAGTTGGGGTTCAGAAAGGTGTAGCTCATAGGCAGTCCCTCTAGAAGAGGATCAAATTCAGGATCTATGCAAAGCAAAACCCACAACTCAAACCAAATTTTCTACGCTTATGAACTCTAGCTTCTTTAGCCATAATAGAGGATCTCTGAATTTCAATTTATTTCCTACTACTTGTTTTTTTCTTATGCAATCTAAAAATATTAAGGAATTATGTCCACATAATGGATACAAGTTTGATGATAAAATTCAAAGTTTCCTCAAGATTGTGAGCTCCATAGAGAATATTAACCAAGAACACATAGTGATTGGTTTTCAGCACAATGCAATAGGAGTTACTCGTGCTATTGAAGTATGTATAGTCCTCATCCACTAGACCTGCATGGCTACATGCAAAAAAAATAGGTGTGAAGTTGATATGGTCAGGATATGTTCTAGAGTGCTTCATTTTTCAAAGAGTTTGGGAGCATTATTACAAAACCTATTTTGTCCATTTCCTCTAACCATGGCATTCCATGATATGACATCTTTTTGAGGTATTTTTAGTCAAACATTTCACATACCTTGTGTATGTTTCCAAATTTTGCATACATGCCTATCAAGGCATTAGTAACTACAATATGTTTAAATAAATCCATTTTTTTTAATGAATTTATGTGTATCCATACTTGAAAGATCCTATTTTTAGCTAGCTAATAAGATGTTGGTGAAGGTTTTGAAGCTTTCGTTAATATCTGTAAACAATATTTTCTATGACCCATTTTTCATATCCTACAACAATGACATTCCATGAGATGACATCTCTTTAAGGAAGTCTGTCAAACATTTCACTTTCTTTGAGTTTGATGACATCTTTTTAAGGAAGTTTGTTAAAAATTTCATGTGCTTTGAGTTTTCTTCCATATTTTGCATACATGTCTATCAGGGAATTTACAGTTACAACATCTAATAGGAATACACTTTTGATTGTGCTTTGATGGAGGTTCATATCCAATTTTAAAGCTTCCATTTTGCATAGGCTTTTAGGATGCTTACAAAGGTTGTAAAGTATAGGATTAAAAAATGTCTATTAGAGTGTTGCAAAATGTGACATCTTACGAAAACCTTCTTACAAACATGTCACAATGGAGGTTTATTCCTTTTGTAGAGCTTTCAATCCAACATAGTTTGGAGTAGGTTAGCATTTGCTTAAAAGTTTCCAATGTGTTTTGAAAAAATGTAATTTGTGCATATTTTTCATTCATCAAAGTCCATCAAAGTACATTTTATTAAAGAATTAATCAAATAATCCACATGCTTTTTGCATGATTCTACATTTTAAGCTCACTTTCCACTATGATATCTAAATATATTCCTCATTTAATTATGTTTTGATGGATGACTACATCATTTTCTAAATCTCTAATTTTAACACAAGCTAGGAGAATGCTTGCATAGGTTGAGGAGTTTGGCTTTGCTCCAACTAGTTGCATTTGATTAAAACCTTGTAAAGCCTTTTCAAAAAACCCACTTTGTGTGTATCTTAAAAAAAGGCATGAACATTAAGAAGGGCATTTTTCACCCAAAAAAAACAAGAAACTACATACTTTCCCATGGCCATCTCCATCTCATTTATGCTCATTGTCAATTTTTATTCTATTCTACCCTCATCTTGTAGCTGATCCATTATCCTCCAATAGATGTCCTTCCCATGCATCCCATGCTCTGCTTCACTTCAAAGTTACCTTCAATGATTTCATCTTAATTAGTACAATGGTAAGGAACAAACTATTTCATAGGTGGTTTGGAATATCCTACGATAATCATGACAATCATGTGGTCTCTATTAACACATGTGATTTCTTGAATTACTACAATGATATATCTAAGAGCCTATGCCAACTTTTTTTTCTCACATCACTTAGCACATAGAAACATCATCCACTATCATTTCTCCTTTTTAGGAAATTTCTATTATATTTAATAATTTGATTTTCCTTATAATAAACTCGGTGGGATGATTCTACCCTTTCCTTGCTCACTCAAACACCTTAAATTCTTCAATTTGTAAGTATCTATTAATTTCTATATTATTCATCAATCTCCTCTCTGTATGAGCTTCTTTCAACCTATCTATTTCTACATTCAATTGGCAGAAGAACATAAGTTATGGCATTCTTAGATCCATCTCAAAAAGAATACTTTTTGTAAATAATCCAAAATATATATTCTTATGTAATCTACACATTGAGGAAAAATGTTCATTGGCATTTTGATGATAAAGTTTACAGTTTCCTCAAGATAGCAATCTTGGTTGAGGAGGTCAAGCATGCATACATAGTACTTTGTTTTAGGTAGAATGCAATAAGAGTCACTCATGTTATTGAAGTATTTAAAGCCTTCATCCACTAAACATGTGTTACTACATGTAACCAAAACCCATGTGAAGTTTGCATGGTAAGAGTATATTCCTCAATGTTTCCTTTTTTATAGAGTTTTAATGAATCGTATAAAAATCCATTCTATTCATATCTTGTAACAATGGCATTCCATCTATTGACATATTTTTAAAGCATTTTTTCAAGCAATTTACATGTCCTATGTATGTATCTACATTTTTCACACATGTCTAGCAAGGCAATGGTAACAAAAATATCATAGGAAAATCCACTTTTATAGATTGATGTATTTATATACTCTATTATAAAGCTTCTAATTTTGCATAGGCTAGAAGGATGCTAGCAAAGTTATAGAGTTGGACTTTAGAGATTCCAATAGCATTTTCTTAAAGATATACACTGCCTTTTCAAGAGATTCATCTTATGTGTATCCTGCAACCTTGGTATTCTATGAGATGGCACCTTTATTTGGAAATCTATCAATCACTTCATGATTTGAGCATGTTTCCACAATTTCCATACAAGTCAATTAGGGATTTTTTAGTTATAAAATCTAACAATTTCCACAATGTTAGTAAGATTTTAGCAAAGGTTGCAGAGTCAGACTTTACATTTGCCAAGAAATTTTTTTTAAAGGTATACAATACCTTTTCAAGAGATCCATTTTTTGCATATCCTACAACCTTGGTATTCTATGAGATGGCATTTGTTTTAGCAGTCTATCAAACACTTCATGCTTTGACCATGTTTCCACAATTTCCATACAAGTCAATTAGGGATTCTAAAGCTATAAAATCTAAGGAATATCCACATTTGGTTATACTTTGATGGAAATCCATGTTCAATCCTAAGGCATTCATTTTTTCATACACTAATGCTAGAGAGGTTGTGAAATATAGTATTAAATATGCCAATAGCATTTGATTAAAGGTTTCTAATTTTGCATATCCTTTTTAACAAACCCATATTGTGCATATCCTACAATCATTGAATTCCAAGAGACCATATCCCTTTCATGTATTTTTTCAAACAATTTAGATGACCTCTATATCTTTCCATATTTTACATACATGTCTATTAGAACATTGTTAACTATGACATCTGACCAAAAGCTTTTTTCAAAAAAATTTATGGAAATTCATGCATGTTCTAAAGGCCCAATTTTGGCGTAGGTTGGGAAGAGGCTAGAAAAGGTTATGGAGTCCTACTTTAACCCCTACCATCTATATATGCTTATAAATTTCTAAGGCTTTTTACAAAACATCCATTATGTCCATATCCTACAATCATCTCAATTGACAAGACTACATATCATTGAGGCATTTTTCAAATAGTTCACATGCCTTGCACATGCTTCCCCATTTTACCAACATGTTTACTAGCACACTTCAAACTAGAATATCTAAATGAATTTCACCTCTTATTTATGTTTTGATGGACAACCATGACAAGTTCCAAAGAACTAATTTGAGCACAGGTTGGGAGAATATTAGGAAAGGTTGAGGAGGTTTGTATAAAATCTTGTAAGGCTTTTTTAGAAAATTTATTTTGTGAATTTCCTACAATTGTTTCAATCTATTAGAGTACAATTGATTCTTGAATGCTTTCTTCACATCTTATCTTTGGAGTTGTGGTTGTAATTTTTTTTGAAGTTCCCATACATATGACATTGACGTGAGTATCTTTATCATTGCTACATGTTTGCCTAACAACATGGGTTATGAGAATACTTTGTTGTATTTATTTCTTAGATAGTAAAATCTTCATGCTTGGGTATATGATTACAATAGTATGTTTTTCCTTACTATCTCATGGTTTTGATGATTATTAAACTTCTTTATGAAAGTTATTGAAGGTGTGGCTCAAGGTTGATGCAACATCTATATATAACTAACATCATTGTTATCCAAAAGTAATCTGTATTCACGGATTACTGTAAGTTACATGTGTTTTTAGAATAGATAACTGCACATTATCATTATAGAATGTTGGGAAGATTGAAAGGTTCTTTTTGGTTGTTTGTTTTACCCTCTTATGAGTTTAAACACTATATCTTGGTGTCTTGTAATAAAGATGCCATGAATTAGCAATTCCTATTGTTACAAAGATAACACAGTGAATCAGCAATTTATGGATGTGGCAGAGGTAAGTGAAGGAGCTGCATGAATGTTTAAGGGTTTCCTTCAATTAGAAGATACTAAAGAACCATTTGGGAGAGAAGGAAATGCAATCTATTGGAGTGTAGGAACCAGTCATGGTGGTCAACAAGGAAACTCTCAGCAATAGAAGCGTTTGACAATTTAAAGATCTCCTCAATCATTGGGAACTCAAACACTAGCAGTTTAAAAGATCTTAATAAAGTAATGAAGTATTCAAGTTCATTTGGTAGAGTTATTTGGGATTGTTGAGAGTTGTAGCTTGAGTGAGGGTTGTATGCCAAATAGCATAGACTAGGGTCTTCGAGTGATATGCCTTGAGAAACTAGTTAGAACCTAAGGTTTTATCGAATTCTATTTTTAGTATTGATAGATTTTTTTAAAGATTTTGATTTCTTACCATACATTCTAAAGTAGGTTATAAGGGAGAGTCTCATACTAAGAGTTTGTATTGGTGTTTTGAAGCCCACCATAGTATGTAGAACCTATTAATGGTTGAAATCACTTAGTTGGCTAAGAGTTAAGCCTTTTGGAAGCTTATGGGGATATGGTGTTGATAAAGATCCTAGACGGTGTAAGATGATGGAGGCGTTGATAGATGTTTAAGTCTAAAGTTATTGGTTTAAAAAGGAAACCCAAATTATATGAGGAGGGCCCTCCTTCCTGCTGAAACCTCTTTTTTGCTGAAAACTAACTTATTTGGAAATTTTATTATTGTCTTTACTTGTGTATTGTCTAGTTCATCCACAAATGTGGAATCCGATGTGATCTGTCTCAAGGTATATATTAATTTTGATTCAATATTATTAAATGATTATGTTTACATGAATTGTGTACATGTTTGATTTGGGGAATCAAGTTTGTGATTAACTTATTATTGTTTATTGTGCCAATATTGTGATTAACTTATAAATCTTTACTATGAACACATGGGTGCAACATTCTGACAAGACTTCTTTCCTTCATGGTAATTTTAAACTTGGTTTTTTAATTTGCATGGTATTTATGCTCCTACTTTGGAGTTCATAGACATGTGCTTAAATGTTGTGAATCCTTAATATTGTTCCAAGTGTATTGAGAAAATATAATCTTCTAGAAATGGATGTAGTTTCTTGTTTATTATCCTATTTGTTTATCTTGTTGTAAAGCTCAAAGATTATTTTCTTTTGATGTTTGAACTAAAACATTGATCAAGAAATTATTTTATCCTAATTGAAATATCATTTTAATTCCTCTTAATAGGGAAAGTCTAGAAGTGATATGCACATTGATTTGGAGGACAATGAATCCCCATGTGATGGGGAAGTATTGCAGGTTCTCTTTAGCCTAAATGCTGGCAAAATCAGACACTTATACCACTAAAAGATCCCTTGTTAAATTTGAGACTCAAGGAACTTCATTAAATACATTGCAAAACAATCTTTTTACATGTTATTTCAATGTTTCAATCTGTTAATGATTGCTTGAAATGATGTCAAATGTGTTTTAAATGCTCTCAAATTGTTAGTAATATGTCTATATAAAGAACTGTAATGAAGATACAATTTTTTAAAACTTTTGAATGCATATAGGTGATCCACACTATGTAAAGATGTAGGCAGACATTAATATAGATATTTTTCATGCAAACTAAATATGAGAGAGATAACTTTTGACATTTAAACTCCTTGTAACTACAATAGCGTTAGAGTGCAATAAAATTGCTTATGCCATGAAATGACAAGAAAAAGGTCAACTTGTGGTTTAGAATGATGAAACTGATACAATTACCAAACTCCATAAATTCCTATCAAAATGATTAACATTGAAATGAATCGTGCCAAACATAGAATTCTTTATTCAATTCAATCTATTAATATGCTGCAACTTCATTCAAATAGTTGAAGTATGAACTACTTGCTTCTTAAACTCTACATCCTACTAGAAAGGCCTTCTAGCAGGTAATGGATTTGTATGGCCAGGTATAAGCCTATAAGTCTTCCATACTCACTTAGAAATCAATCTTTCTACTAAAAATCTAAAGCAAATATACTAAACTAGATATCATGCAAACATGTGCAGAACAAATGAAAAATATATGAAAAGAAAATAAACATATAACCATTGAAAACTACATAACTCCTGTAATATTGTGAATTTGGCTTAACCATCTGAAACTAGAGTTGGCATAATAATTTACCAAGTGATAAAATCATTTTGTGCAAGATTATTGGATTGAAGATGATTCTAGAAAAAGTGAGATTTGTCCTTGTTATGGAGCCACCTATGGATGTCACTGGACTTAACTCTTTCTTAGACACATTGGTTAAGAACTTTGCATAAAAATCCTATTGGTTGGATAAGTTAACTCAAAATGGAAAGCCATACACATGGGATATTGCACAAGGAGAGGCCTTTGAGGAGCTCAAACAAGGCTAGTGTGTATACCTATTTTGGCATATCTAAATTGGGACAATGATTTATATGTTAGAGGCATCCACATGAACATAGAAATCCTTGTCCCAATTTAGATATGCCAAAATGGGCATGCACACTAGCCTTATTTGAGCTCCTTGAAAGCCTCTCCTTGTGTAATCTCCCATGTGTATGGCTTGATGTTTTGAGTCAACCTATCTAACCAATAGGATTTTTATGAAAAGTTCTTAATCAACTTCTAGAAGTACCCAATGTGTCCAAGAAAGAGTTAAGTCTAGTGATATTTGTAGGGGGCTCCATATCAAGGAAAAATATCACTTTTTATGGAATCATCTTCAATCCAATTTTTATTTTTTTTAAACAAAGCAGGTTGGTCAAAAATTTGACCAATACTAGTGTTGGCTCCTAATTTAATGGTGTTTTAATAACTAAGTATACAGGGTAAGATTGCATCTATGGACAAATATCTCCAATAACAAATGAAATTCACCAAGAACTTGGGCCAACTATAAGGCTACACTCCTTCTTCACTTTAGGCTCTGCAAAACTTAGGTAGGTGAACCTCTTAAGATCTGACTATGTGACCATTGCAATAAGCATAATCAGGATCTACAAAAGTAGATGAAAACCCCTAAATCTTCTATACTTAACTAGTACTTCATAAGCATGAAATAGCTAATGACCATGACTCATGAAATTGGCAAGCTAAGTGTGGGTTAAACTTTGAATAACTTTCAACATGAAAGGGGAAACGTTTGATTAATGATGTTGATTCAACACAACCTCAAATATGTAGCAGTAAGACTTAATGGTCATGTAGCTAACTAGTGCCTAATCCATTGGAAAAATCCATGAATCAAATGCATACATATGGATATCTGATACTTATTTATATATTCAAATATTTGATCTATCTATTCACCTTATGAATAGACATCCATGTTCAATCTAGATCTCATTCTTACATGATATCCTCATCTGTAAACTTGCAACCCTGTTGATTTTCCTAAAGCATTTGCATAACCCCTTGAGTTATAAGGAACAACAAAATAACAAACAACCTTAAGGGACTACAACTACAACCTAAGCTCTTTGTTCAAAGATTATAAAACATTGAAGATCACTAACAAAGGAGACAAGATTCAAGATGAAACTCAACTTTTTGTTCTTTGTATTAATTTTCTTGAAATAATACATTCATATGCATGAAATGAAAGCACAAAAAAACCTAATAGATCTAAACTATCTGTATTATCCTTCTTAAAGTTGTTCACATGAGAGAATTATGCTGAAGAATGGTGTCACCATATTGGAAATACATCAATACTAGAACCAAAACCTTGGTGTCACAACAATGAACAAATTTTCTCTGAAAACTGGAACCAATGGTCTCATAGTGAAAAATTGGAACTTGTCAAATGAGAAAGAATGAGAATGATATAGAGGAAGGGATTCCCAAATTTGCTCTGCATCTGACATGTGTCCACTTGAAATTCCCTCTCTTTTCCATGAAAAGACTCTCTCTAATCTCTCTCTTCAACTGGTGAATCAAATCTTTAACCAATTTGGCTATCAAAAGCATAAAGTATCTCAGAAACTTGATAGAATAATAACCACTTTTGATGCCAAATCTCAAAACAAGGAAAAGCCAAAAATTAGTTAAAAGGCCTCCAAAATGCAATAAGATCTTCTCAAAGTTGTTTTTTCCACATTCTGGCTTCAAAAAGTCTTCATAACTTCCCTCTAACTAATTCTAATGATCAGTGACGAATTTTGGTTATTTTGCTGAGAATGCCTTGAGAACCACAAATTGGGTTATAGACTGAATTAGTGAGTACCTGTGCAAAAATTGACCTTAGATTTAGAAAATTCATCTCGTTCCGGTTCTAGTGGTATATTGGAGCACCCATTTTCGATTAAAAAATGCTCTAGTTATGGCCATTTGAAAATTAGGCCTGTACTCCATGGCTCCATGGCAAGTTTGCATTAAAAATAAAAAATTTGAAAAATTAAACAAGTTCTATAGTTCACACTATAGAATATTTTCTTTTTAACATTAAATTTTTCAAATATGAATGAATGTGCATAGCAGGGATATATTTTATTTTAAAAAAATCTCCTTTGTATCCCTCAATCAATCGAGCAATGCCACATGCCAATCTCTAATTGGCTCTATCTACACAATGGTGCAACATGTCACATTGAGATTGGTCGGTGGCCTCATCCTTTATTGCCATGTGTCATCACCACCTCAACGCTTGCTATGTCGCTATGATAATCCTTGTGCATCTTCCCCTATGCCGAGGTAGCGATGACCATTGGATATTATACGTGTCAACATTTGTTTCATTGGTCTATGATCTCACCACATCATCACGCATGGGACCCATTGTTGTCTTGTCTGATTTTTAGGATTTTTGACAATTCACTATGTCGCTAGCCGGAAAACCTTGGATTTTTTGGCTAGCAAAGTAGTGAGTGCCAGATTTTGGATTTTTTCGATCGCTCATTCCTGCTAATGTCATCTTTTCTTCATGCATGTTTATTCAAAATATTACCCATTTTAGGCCGACCACAGGCCCACTTGTGCAAGTTAGGCTTCCACAAAAAGCGTCTATCTTCAACAAATTCTTTCTATTGGAGGCTATAGTATTTAAAGACAAAAAAATTCTATCATACCATGCATATGGGATAAATGTTTGAGACCATTTCTCTTTTTTTCTTGTTCATGCCACAACTTTGTCCTATTCTTTCCATGGTGCCTTTTTTTTATGTGCAAGATTGTTCTTTGAAACTACTCTGCTCTCATGTTTTAATGTTTGCATGGCTTTGCTGGCTTACTGGTGACTTTAATTGTCTAGCCGCAAGCTTTTTCCTTTTCTCCTTCTTAATATGTTGATTCCTCCTTTCTAACAATGACTCTTCCTTTTAGAGATAAGGACATGCAGCTAAGAAGGAAATAGAGCCTACATTTTGGAGAAGGAGAGCCATTAGAAGAGACTTGATTCTTTTTTTTCATTGTTGCACCTCCTTTTAACAAGTCATGATCTCCTTTATACTGGCATGAAGCTTCTAGCTTCTTTAAAATGACTCTTTCTCTGATCCTAGGATGAGGTCTTCTTTATAATTGCCTGGGATCTCTATTCTTTGAATTGTGTGAGTTTTCTTTTTTTTCTTTTTAATGATACCTCATCCACTGAATTCTTTACTCATGACTTCCTTTGACTCAGCGCAAGGTACTTTTTCCTTTCATTCTTTAGAACTTTAAGATCAACATCTAAATGGGGATGATGTTTTTTATGTCTACTGCGAGTGGAGCTTCCTTGGTTACCGGCTGCTAATAGTGTTCCATTAATTGTTGACTCTTCTTTTTGATGCACGCAAAATATGGTGTCTTCCTCTCTTGACTTAGTCATGGGTTTGTGTTGGCTGTGGCTACCTCCTTTTCTTTTCACATGAACTACCCCTCTAATCAGCTTTGACTACGTGTGGAGTCATTTTCACATGCCGACTTCATTTTTTTCTTGTCATGCCTTTCTTTTTAATGCGTAGGCTCCCCTGTCTACCACTACCTTAAAACGTGGGGGGGGCTTCCTTTATTGCTTCAAACCTAGGAGCTCCTGGGTTTATAACGAGCATAGGCTCTCTTTGGTCACTGCTGGCTTTTAAATTTCAGTCACCTCTGTTCATGCTTCCTCTATCTCCTAACCTACATAGAGCTCCTTGTTTGCAACAGTCTTCTTCACTTATGTTATGTGAGGCTCCCTTCTTCAAATGGCTTCCATATTTTGATGCTCTACCCTTCTTGCAATTTGATGTGTTCTTGTTCTCACCACTGATTAATGAATTTTGGCACCTTATTGAAATTCCATGTGTGGCATGGCAGTTAAGATTTCCTACTAGACTCGACTCATTATTCACAAACTTAAGTGATGTCACACTTGTATCAATGTTATGTTTGTATCGAGCTCTATCAATTGAAGGATTACTTATGTAAGCATTGGGGCTCCTAATTATTCCTACACCTAAGATCTCACATTTATTTGAGAATACTAATCTAGACTGTAAATTCTCATGTGCCTTCTAATATACTTTTCTCAATACCATCCACAATAACATCAAATGATTTTTGAATAAGACCAAGAGATGTAACTATATATGCAACATACTGCAAATAGCCTCTAGGGCCAAAGTGTATGGGAATGCCACTTATGGCCACATTCTCCTTAGTGTACAAGTCTCCATATCCTAACTCGTCACTTTATCAATCTGGTGCAATCAGTCGGGCCCCCAACGGGTCCGGCTAAAAAATTTTTGTTTCTAAACAACTAAATCCTCAAACTGGCCCATTAACCTTTTAATATTCACTGGAATTGATTTCGAGCATTAATTGATCACTAAAATCTCATTTTATCATTTTCTACAAATTGTCAAATTTGTGCCAGGAGGTCCATTGACTTGCCTTAAAAACTGGCCCAAACCTCTAATCGAGCTCTGAAAATTGGCATATTGATTCTCTCTTCCACATACTCTTACCCTGTTGAATCTCATCTCATGAAAAATTTAGGGTCAAAATATATTCTCTATCAAAGTTGAACTCTCAGAACTGCCTGCAAGAAAATAAGTCAAAAAACACTAAATTGGGTTCAAAATTGGCTTCAAAAATTGGGTAAACTGACACTTGGGAAGACAAAAATTGGGGCATTGGATCTCTATCATGAGTACATTATAAATCTGCAATTTGGACTCATGATGAATAACTGGGCACAAATGGTGAGCGGTCAAAGTAGGCTACTTGGATTTTGCAGATTGAAACAATGGTAGGAAATTGATTTTTGCAAATGGAATTGACCTGGAAAAGTGTGCAAAGGGATTCATCATGACTTGGAAATTGGACACTTAAAGTATTTTCAGAGGAAAAAATAATGGTACAATCCATTTTATCTAACCTATCATGGATTAGGAGTTATAACATCACGAACAGGGGTACTAATCAATCTGCAAATGCTAACACCAGTAAAAAGATATAAATTGCATTTGGGATCGCATTTGAAAACTGATCAAATGGATTTGTCATAAGTTCAAACTTGAAACATAATGAGTCTTTGACATCTAAAAGATAATGCAAAAGGAATTTCAACATTTGAGTCAATTGGGTCAAATTTATAACACATCAAATAGGGCTTCCCAAAATTTTGCACAATTTGCAAATGCAAGAAAATAGTAAACTACCAATTTTCAGGGATTCAAAACCTAGTCAAATAGACTCAAAATGACTTGAAATCTAAAACATAGGTTCTTAAGTATGGACACTAAACACTCCCAAAGTGGAAAATCATGAAACATTTCTGGGTGCAAGATATTCACTTGCGAACATAGCCTCCTGTCATTGTTTGACACTGGTGAAAATGCAGATTTGTAAAATGCTCAAAATGGAATTTCACGAACTAACTTAAAATGGCCATTTAACTTCATGAAAAGAGTGGACACACTGAATGGAAGGTGTTAGAAACATTAAACACCTCATGGGGCTTAAGGTACAGTCAGGTACAATCTCATCAAAAGCATTTATAGGGCTTAAATTTCTCAAAATTTGAAATAGACGCTCAAAATAAGAATGCAATTTTGAGAGCCAATAGTGGCTCTGTCTGGGGATGCATGTCCCCTATAGCCATGGCAAGATTTTAGATCTCTGGAAGAAGCAGACCACACACCTGAACTCAAAAACTTCTCACAAACAACTTTATTGAACATAGGAAACAACTACAACTATTTTTTACATATGATGACCTCAGGCCACCACACTTCAGAAAAATTGTTTACCTCTATCATAAACCTAATTTTAATTCCTTTCCTCATGAGGTAAACTGAAATTACTACTCATATCAGTTTCACCAATTAGATACACATCATGAAATGAATCACCTGGCCAAACAAAATCATCACCATTACTTCCATAGTGCATGTAAAAACTTGGCATAACTTTAACCTCTTGCTCACTATGAAAAACAAACATCAGCATGCTCATGAATGTCGACATCAAACTAAAATTCATCCCTACTAACTAATTCATACATGCTATCTACCAGAAATACAAAGTGCTCATATTCAAATATATCATGAATTTTCAACTCACCTTGACTTTGCATCTCTTCAGGTGTTGCCGGCTGGATTTCAAATGAGCAATCAGATTTATATTCACACATAACATCATCATTGAAATCATTAAGTGTCAGTTTCTCCTCCAAGATAACTCCATTAAACACCTCATTTTCTAGCTCACAAAATGCAACATCATTAGAAATTTCAGGATCACAAATGGAAGAACAATATTCTGATCTGTTACAGTAGTATGACAGTGTATCACCATTTACATCTAACCCAGTTGAGTCTGAGACTTCCACATCTTCTTCAAATAAAGGGTTGATAACTCCATGTAGGGATCCTCTTTGAACATTTGGACAAAACATGGGTTGCTCATCATCACAAGCTTCATCATATAAAGCGTTAGTATACACTTTAAAATTATTACCCACTTCATCCTCATGGAGACTTTCAGTGTATGAAGAAAAGTCAGAATTATATGAAGACTCACTTGTTATTTCTTCAACCAAACATATAGTGTCCATAAATACATTCTCTTCATTATATTTTTTAGGATAACCATTACAAACAGACCTTGAATCATTCCTAAACCTCCCACTAGATGTTGGATCTTTATTGTCTAATATAGGCACACTTGACAACTCTTCACTGAAATCTTCATATTCAAATTCATCAACATTAATTGGATTCAAAATTTATTTATCTTCATACCTTGAGGATAAATCACTCTTAAATTCTTCATTGGCTAATTGATTTGTATGATGCAAAAACTAAGATAAATTTTCCTTTTCAGATTCAGAAAAAGAAATCATACCTTCACCTTTGCATGAATGTTCACTACCATCATAGCTTTCTTCTTCCCAATCAACATCAGATTCATGTGAAGACAAGCATGTGCTAACAATGTCCTCTTCTTGACTTGAGCAACAAATCTCATCATTATCTTCACATGAGGCTTCTTCACAATATGTTTGATCAGCAACTTCACCTTTATCACTTGGAAGACAACTTTCAGTTGCTTTGTACCCATATTGAGATGCATATCTTTCCAATTCAACCTTTAATATGTTCT
Source organism: Cupressus sempervirens (assembly GCA_028749045.1). Lineage (NCBI taxonomy): Eukaryota > Viridiplantae > Streptophyta > Pinopsida > Cupressales > Cupressaceae > Cupressus > Cupressus sempervirens. The sequence continues at coordinate 159,979,404 of CM053789.1, forward strand.
CAACATAATGTAATCTCTCAATAAGAGAATTCATTTCTTGCATATACGACCGATCAACTGAATCTATCTTACCATCTACAACTGAAACATTATCAACATGTGAGCTTAGTTCTTCTAATTGTGACTAAAATAAATATGACTCACCCTCATCATCTTGTGTTATCTCTTCATGGCATGTCAAATCAGCAACATCAAACTCACGATTCAAGAGATAACTTTCAACCTCCTCACTTGCACAAGACTGAGATCTAGGTGTAGCAACTTCAAAATTTGAAATGTTAGTTACATCATCATACATATAATTATCATGAGAAGAACTTACTATTGTAACTAAACCTTTATTTGTAAAATCAACACAATGTTGAAACCTTCAGAGTCTAAAATGCATCCTACTACTGTAGCATCAAAAACATGTGTATCTTCATTTGCAACCGAACTAACCTTCCTTATACACACATTCTGATTTAAATTCTTAATCTGATTAAAACTTATAGTAGGGGTGTTGATATGCTTATTTGAAACTGAAGCATCTATACCACATTCATCTTTTCTTTCAAACACATTATACTGGCAATCATTCATAGAAAAGTGACCCCTCATCAATCTATACTTCAAATTATTTTTAATATCCCTAGCAGTCATAAAAGCCTGATACAATGTCTATGGTTCTTTATCCCTTAGTAGATAATTCATTTTCTTGTCAAATGCAGCAATGTAAACAACTAAACACATCTGATAATCATGTCTATAACTCTTAGGGATATCATTCAAAAATCTTGCAAATCTGATATTGAATTGAGGCACAAGTTCATCACTCTCAATGTGAATCCTGAAAAACTTGTCATAAGAGTTAGATATGCTTACCCGTTCTACAAATTGCTCCATGAAGGTGGAATGCAACTCACTCCAAGATGAAATAGAATGCGCTAGTAAAAATGAAAACTAGTCTCTAGCATTACCTTCTAAGGTCTAAAAAAATAGCTTCATATGCACATCCTCATGAGCAATTTCATAGTCACCCATCAAATTAGTGAATAATTCAACATGATGACTGGTTGAAACAAGATGGTTCCCATTAAACTTAGGCAAACTTTTTCTAACATCATTAGGAATGACATTCAGAAACCATGAATACTATCAAAACATAATGGCATATACCACTTGGTAGAAATAGATCTAGGAATTTCACTAACTAGCTACATACTAGGTGAAAGGAAACTCGACATCCTTTAAAGATTTGAAACTCATGCACCAATAAATCTAATTTACAATTTGCAGTGGATCTATACCCTTCTACCAAATAACTCTCTTCAAATACACTTCAAAAACTTAAATACAACAAACTGAAACAAGATCCAATGGAGTGTATAAAACCTTTTAAACTGTTCTCCTCCTCTTAGTGCTAAAATTCACTTGATGAAAAATACACTTTTCACAATCAATTTTCATGAAAAGAAAATACATAAAAATGAAAATATCTCAAGATCTAGATGGCTGAAAGTTCTCTACCTACCTTTTACAATAGCAAGCCCAAAGTTTTATCAAATCCTTACTGAACCTTTTGAATCAACACACCACAAATCTTGCAATTATTTAAATGTTTCAAACTCTTCAAATTGGTTCTTCACCTGCAGCAACTAATTACAATTCATGCACAGAACTACACTGGCACAAAGATTAACTTTGAGTCACCACTCACATTAAGTGAGACATGAATTGCATTAGATTTGAACAAAACTAAAAACTAATTTGAAACAATAGCAGGTAGAACAAACTGTCTTCAGATTTATCTTAAAATTGAAACCTCTATATAGAGCTAAAACATAACTCTCTCAACACCATTAGATCAAAACTACACTTCTCTTTTCAAACAAAGATTTCAACAACAAATTTAAATTTGTCCAACAATGTGCTGAAAGCCCTCAACAAAATACTCATACAATTAAATGCCACTGGTTGTAGAGATAGAGTTGCCACTCACAATTGTGAGAAAAGATCTTGAAATACAAATAATTTCTGATCTAATTCAGAACTGGACTTTCAGTATGAAATAAACTTGCAGATCCTCAAACATTTTGAAAAGAGAACAAGATATTGATCAATCCTTTGACTCTGAAACTTTATAACAGCACTTGTAGAGACTAAATTGATTGAATCTAGACTTATAGCATTCCTAAAACATGATTTAAATCCAAGTCTCACAACATACTGTTGTAAAGGGATAAAACTTACTGGGGTGCATGAAATTCAGCAAGGAAATAATAAACACCTCACAACCCCACTTCTGTAGCAACACTTTTCTAATGTATTGAATCTTCTTTAAATTCTCAAGGTTCGTAAATCACATAGATTCAATACAGTCCCCAGCAAAGTCACGATTTTGTTGGCTCCTGATTTAATAGTGTTCTAATAACCAAGTATATAGAGTAAGATTGCATCTATGGCCAGCTATCTCCAATAACAGACACAATTCACCAAGAACCTAGGCCAACTATAAGGCTACACTCCTTCTCCACTCCAGGCTTTGCAAAACCTAGACAGGTGAACCTCTTAAGATATGGCTATGTGACCAGTGCAATAAGCATAATTAGGATCTAGAAAAGTAGATGAAAACCCCTAAATCTTCTATAATTAACCAGTACTTCATAAGCATGAAATAGCTAATGACCATGACTCATGAAACTAGCAAGTTTAGTGCAGGTTAAACTTTGAATAACTTTCAACATGAAAGGGGAAACATTTGATTAATGATGTTGATTCAACACAACCTCAAATATGCAATAGTAAGACTTAATGATCATGTAGATGACCAGTGCCTAATCCATTGGAAAAATTCATGAATCAAATGCATACATATGGATATCTGATACTTATTTATATATTCAAATATTTGATCTATCTATTCACCTTATGAATAGACATCCATGTTCAATCTAGATCTCATTCTTACATGATATCCTCATCAGTAAACTTGCAACCCTATTGATTTTCTTGAAGCATTTACATAACCCCTTGAGTTATAAGCAACAATGAAATAACATATAGCCTTAAGGGACTACAACTACAACCTAAGCTCTTTTTTCAAAGATTATAAAACATTGAAGATCACTGACAAAGGAGACAAGGTTCAAGATGAAACTCAACTTGTTGTTCTTTGTATTAATTTCCTTGAAATAATACATTCATATGCATGAAATGAGAACACAGAAAAACCTAATAGATCTGAACTATCTGTATTATCCTTCCTAATGTTGTTCACATGAGAGAATTATAATAAAGAATGGTGTCACAGTATTGGGAATACATCAAGACTGGAACCAAAACCTTGGTATCACAACAATGAAAAAAATTTCTCCGAAAACTGGAACCAATGGTCTCACAGTGAAAAATTGGAACCTATCAAATGAGAAAGAATAAGAATGATATAGAGGAAGGGATTCTCAGATCTTCTCTTCATCTGACATGTGTCCACTTGAAATTCCCTCTCTTTTCCATGAAAAGACTCTCTCTAATCTCTCTCTTCAACTGGTGAATCAAATCTTTAACCAATTTGGCTGTCAAAAGCATAAAGTATCTCAAAAACTTGATAGAATAATAACCACTTTTGATGTTAAATCTCAAAACAAGGCAAAGCCAAAAATCAGTTAAAAGGCCTCCAAAATGAAATACAATCTTCTCAAAGTTGTTTTTTCCACATTTTGGCTTCAACTAGTCTTCATAATTGTCGTCTAACCAATTCTGATGATCAGTAACAAATTTTTGTCATTCTGCTGAGAATGCCCTGGGAATCACAAATTGGCTTACAAACTGGACCGATGAGTACCTATGCAAAAATTGACCTGGGATTTGGAAAATTCATCTTGTTCTAGTTCTGGTGGTATATTAGAGTGCCCATTTTTGATAAAAAATGCTCCAATTATCGTCGTTTGAAAATTAGGCCTCTGCTTCATGGCAAGTTTGCATTAAAATTCAAAAATTTGAAAAATTAAACAAGTTCTATAGTTCACACTATAGAATATTTTCTTTTTAACATTAAATTTTTCAAATATGAATGAACATGCATAGCAAGGATATATTTTATTTTTAAAAAATCTCCTTTGTATCCCTCAATCAATCGGGAAACACCACATGTCAATCTCTAATTGGCTATTTTCACAACGGTGCCACATATCACATTGAGATTGGTTAGCCACCTCATTATTTACTACCACATGTCGTTGCCACCTCAACGCTCACTATGTCACAATGATAATCCTTGTGCATCTTCCCCTATGGTAAGGTAACGACAATCATTAGATCTTACATGTGTCAGCATCTTGTTCATCTGTCTATGATCTCGCCACATCATCACGCATGAGACCCATCGTTGTCTTGCCAGATTTTTAGGCTTTCTAGCAATTCGCTATGTCGCTAGCTAGAAAACCTTGGATATTTTGACTAGCAAAATAGTGAGTGCTGGATTTTAGATTTTTCCAATCGCTCATTCCTACTGACATCATATTTTCTTCATGTGTGTTTATTCAAAATATTACTCATTTTAAGCTGACCACGGGTCCACCTGCACAAGTTAGGCTTCCACAAAAAGCATTTGTCTTTAAGACATTCTTTCTATTGGAGGCTATAGTATTTAAAGACTAAAAACTTCTATCACATCATGCATATGGGATAAATGTTTGAGATTGTTTTTCTTTTTTACTCATTCATGCCACGACTTTTTCCTATTCTTTCCATAGCGCCTCTTTTTTTATGTGCGGGGTTGTTCTTTGAAACTGCTCTACTCTCCCATTTTAATGTTTGCATGGCTTTGATTGCTTATAGGTGACTTTCATTGTCTGGTGATAGGCTTTGTCCTTTTCTCCTTCTTAATACATTGATTCCTCCTGTCTAACAATGACTCCTCCTTTTAGAGATAAGGACATGCGGCTAAGAAGGAAATAGAGCCTACATTTTTTAGCCTGACAGCCATTAGAAGAGACTTGCTTCTTGTTTTTCATTGTTGCACCTCCTTTTAACAAGGTGTGATCTCCTTTATATTGGCGTGAAGCTTCTAGCTTCTTTAAAATGGCTCCTTCTTTGATCCTAGCATGAGGTCTTCTTTATAATTGCCAGGGATCTTTGTTCTTTGAATTGCATGAGTCTTCTTTATTTTCTTTTTAATGATACCTCTGCCACTGAATTCTTTACTCATGGCTTCCTTTGACTCAGTGCAGGGTACTTTTTCCTTTCATTCTTTAGCACTTTAAGATCAACATCTAAATGGGGATGACATTTTTTATGTCTGTTGCGAGTGGAGCTTCCTTGGTTACTGGCTGCTAATAGTATTCCATTAATCGTTGACTCTTCTTTCTGATGCATGCAAAATATGGTGTCTTCCTCTCTTGACTTAGCCGTGGGTTTTTGTTGGTTGCGGCTACCTCCTTTTCTTTTCACATGAACTACCCCTCTAATCAGCTTTGACTGTGTGTGCAGTCATTTTCACACGCCAGCTTCATTTTTTACTTTCCATGGCTTTCTTTTTAATGTGTAGGCTCCCCTGTCTGCCACTACCTTAAAACATGGGGGGGAGGGGCTTCCTTTATTGCTTCAAACCTGGGAGCTCCTTGGTTTTTAACAAGCATAAAATCTCTTTGGTCAGAGCTGGCTTTTAAATTTCAGCCACCTCTATCCATGCTTCCTCTATCTCCTAACCTATGTAGAGCTCCTTGTTTGCAGACGGTCTTCTTCACTTATGTTACATGAGGCTCCCTTCCTCAAATGGCTTCCATATTTTGCTGCTCTTCCCTTCTTGCAATTTGATGTGTTCTTGTTCTCGCCACTAATTAATGAATTTTGGCACCTTATTGAAATTCCATGTGTGGCATGGCAGTTAAGATTTTCTACTAGACCCGACTCATTATTCACAAACTTAAGTAATGTCACACCTGTGTCAATGTTACGTTTGTATCAAGCTCTATTAATTGAAGGATTATTTAAGTAAGCATTGGGGCTCCTAATTATTCCTACACCTAAGATCTCACATTTATTTGAGAATACTGATCCAGACTATAAATTCTCATGTGCCTTCTACAATACTTTTCTCAATACCATCCACAATAACATCAAATAATTGTCAAATAAGACCAAGAGATGTAACTATATACACAACATACTGCAGATAGCCTCTAAGACTAGAGTGTATGGGAATGCCACTTATGGCCACATTCTCCTTAGTTTACAAGTCTCTATATCCTAACTCATCACTTTATCAATCTGGTGCAATTAGTCGGGCCCCCAACAGGTCCAGTCAAAAAAAGTTCATTTCTGAACAACTAAATCCTCAAACTGGCCCATTAACCTTTTAATATTCATGGGAATTGATTTTGAGCATTAATTGATCATTAAAATCTTATTTTATAATTTTCTATAAACTGTCAAACTTGCACCAGGAGGTCCATTGACTTGCCTTAAAAATTGGCCCAAACCTCTGATCGGGCTCTGAAAACTGGCACACTGATTCTCTCTTTTGTGTTCTCTTACCCCATTAAATCTTGTTTCATGACAAATTCAGGGTCAAAATATATTCTCTGTCAAATTTGACCTCTCAGAACTACCCGCAAGAAAATATGTCAAAAAACACTAAATTGGGTTTAGAATCGGCTTCAAAAACTGGGTAACCTAACACTTGGGAAGATAAAAACTGGGGCATGCGTTCGCTATCATGAGGATATTATAAATCTATGATTTGGGCTCATGACAAATAACTAGGTGCAAATGGCGAGCAATCAAAGTAGGCTACTTGGATTTTGCAGATTGAAACAATGGTAGGAAATCAATTTTTGTAGGTGGAATTGACCTAGAAAAGTGTGTAAAGGGATTCGTCATAACTTGGAAATTGGCACACTTAAAGTATTTTTAGAGGACAACACAATGGTACAATCCATTTGATCTAACCTATCACAAATTAGGAGTTATAACATCACGAACGGGGGTACTAATCAATCTGCAAATGCTGACACCAGTAAAAAGATAGAAATTGCATTTGGAATCGCGTCTAAAATATGATCAAATAGATTCATCATAAGCTCAAACTTGAAACATAACAAATTTCTAAGATCTAAAAGACAATGCAAAAGGAATCTTAACATTTGGGTCAACTAGGTCAAATTTATAACACGTCAAATAAGGCTTCCTAGAATTTTGCACAATTTGCAAATGCAAGAAAATAGTAAACTACCAACTTTGAGGGATTCAAAACCTAGTCAAACAGACTCAAAATGAGTTGAAATCTAAAACATGGGTTCTCAAGTATGGACATTAAACACTCCCATAGCAAAAAATCATGAAACATTTTTGGGTTCAAGATATTCACTTCAAACATAACCTCCTATCACTGTTTGACACTTAGGTGTATGCAGATTTGTAAAATGCTCAAAATGGAACTTCACGAACTAACTCAGAATGACCATTTAACTTCATTAAAAAAGTGGACACGCTGAATGGAAGGTGTTAGAAACATTAAACACCTCATGGGGCTCAAGGTACAGTCAGGTACAATCTCATCAAAAGCATTTGTAGGACTTAAATTTCTCAAAATTTGAAATAGACACTCATAATGAGAACGCAAATTTGAATGCCAATAGCTGGTATGACTTGGTTGAAATTTTGACCAAACTTGATCAAATTTTTGACCAAGTCATTGACAAGGATGACGTTGTGGGTTTGGCATCCTATTCGATCAAGGATGCCAATTGGTTGAATTTTCGACCAATTTGAGGTTTCATCAAAAATTTGACAAGAAAATTTACAACATACCACTTAGTAGTAAATTCAACCAATATGGGTCGAAATTTTGACCAAGTTTCATCGAAAAATGGATCAAAATTCACTAGTTTGACAAGTTGCTGGTGGTTTTTTGCAAATTGGGTTTCCAAGTAAAATCTTAGAGTCAAACTTTTGTTGAATGTTTTATGATGTTTTACATTCAACGAGTTTGTTATAATAGGATAGTGTACTACTAGTAGTTTGTCTATCAATACAATAGAGGCTAGGCAAGAACAAGATAAGCAAAATAATAAATTTTTTGACATTTGATTGTTCAAATGGTACTTATGGACCTGGAGTAACTGATTCACACCCCCCTCTTAGTTATTCTAAACATTTCTAACAATAGCTTTAGAGAAAAAAATCATCCCTAAGGATCATATATCTTAAATTTCATAATGTCTTGTAAGGATATCATAAATGAAAAACTTATTGGAAGAGAGACATAAGTCATTTTTTGGAAATACTCATGGGTGGGTTACAAACCTCTAGAATCCTTAGGACTATATTCAAATATTAAATAAATATTGAAGCATGATTGGGGAAACAAAATTAGTCAATACATTGAGAAAGATGAGACTAATCCATCTAAGGGTTGGATATGGAGAAACTTGAATGATTCAACCCTATTTGGAGAATAGAGAGAGACTGTAAGGGAGATTTTAAAGAAAAGACAATTCATAGCTAAGAATAGACTAGATAAAGCTATATGGGGATGGTCAAATGATGGGAAATACAATGTCAAAAATGGATATAATCTTATCACGAAATCTTAGAATTGGAAAAACACAAAAGAACCTTTACACTTGTCCTAGAACAAGGTATGTCTACAAAACTTAGATACCTTTTTATGGGTAGCTACACAAAAGGGTATACTCACTACAAAATGGTTCAAAAAGAATGATTTCACAAGAAGATCGAGATGTGTATTATGTGAATAGGATGAGGAAATGGCGGAGCATATTCTACTTAAATATCCTTATGAAAAAATGTTTTAATGATATATGTACCAAATTAAGTTGGATGCCAATCCACCATAGTAGACTAGAAGAATTATTAAAGAAAAGGTCCATGAAAATAAACAAAAGTCTATACCAAATGCTATGGACAATAGTTCCTTCCATAGTGGTATGGGATTTATTGAAAGAAAGAAACAAAAGGATTTTTTGAGACAAAGAAATGAGAGTCTTAGCTTTAAGAAACAAAGTAGAAAGGAGCATAGTCAAAACCACAAACAAGAGATTACGTAATCTCAATCATATAGAAGGAATATTCACACAATGGGAAAAAATAATTAGAAAGAACTAGTTTGGATTAATAATTCCTCCTCAGTATGGGAAGGGGGGTAGTAAAATTAAAGAAGATAGACTATAATGTAAATGGGAACCTCCCAAAGAAATATGGCACAAATTGAATTTCGATGGGATATCAAGAGGAATTCCAAGAGAAGTTGGGATAGGATATACCATCCATAATTAGGAAGGAAAATTAGAAGCAAAACTAGCCAAATCCATAAACAAGACTATCGACAATAAGGAAGAGATTACAACACTAGTTGAAGGATTGAAATTAAGCAAAAATCTCATAATCAAATGTTTAGAAATAGAAGGAGACACCCAAATCATTATCAATTCTCTAAGAACTAAAAAAATCCTAATTGGAAATTAAATTCTATCTTATAAATAATTACAAATATGCTAAAATTCTTCACAGACATTGAAACCAACATATATATATATATATATATATATATATATATATATATATATATATATATATATATATATATATATATATATATATATATATATATATATATATATATATATATATAGAGAGAGAGAGAGAGAGAGAGAGAGAGAGAGAGAGAGAGAGAAGGGAGTAGAATAGCTTATGAATTAGCCAATGTAGGAATTGAAGATAAAAAAAAATTCATAAATTTTCATGATCAAGATTAGGAAATGACCCGAGAAAAAACTAATACCATTAAAATTTGTCAAACTTAACCTTAATCCTATGTGACATTTAAAATAAATTTGTCAAACTTAACCTTAATCCTATGTGACATTTAAAATAATTTGTAATTATAATATGAAATTTACAATAGAAAATTATTTTTCAAAGCACAAAAAGAGGGCCAGACATAGAAATGAGTTTGGTATTGGGAGGACATCATACAAGTGTCCTATTTGAGAATATTGGTGAAAATCATTCAAGGGGTTGTAGCTGTTGGAGAAGACAAATCAGTCTTCTCATTATGCCAAATTTGTAGCATGGGGCTAGACTGTGGTAGGATTGAAGGAATAAGTCAAATATAGTTGCACTGACTTGTTGCATTATCATCACTACTACAGTGACTCACTGCAATAAAATCTAGATTTCTTGAGTGGTTTCTATGTTCCTATCCATTTACATTTTGCAATGCATTGAGGTTAGATATGGATATCTTAGGGCATTTGTAGGGATTTAGAAATCAGTTGTGGAAGTTTTGTACTCTAATTTATACCATAATCTTATATCAAAAGGTTGTGAGAAGGAATTAGAATATCATTAAACATCATAGAAGGCATTTCCCTAATGTCTTATTATTACAAATGCATATTTTAATATTTGTAATCAATGTTATACAAAAACATTTGCATCTTCATTGTTAGATATTTTGGAGTTCTTTGCAAGAATATTTATTAAAGTTTGGCTTTTAGAAAGCAATCAAAATTTATATTTGCAATATATCTTGTATGTGCAAAATGTTTGACAAAACTCTCAAGTTAAGAGATCAAAAAATTAAAATCAGAATTGTAAGGGATATCACATTGATTTCTCATAGATTTCACACTCCAAGAAAGCTTTTTTTGACAAGGACCAAGAATTTAACATGCATTCAGACACCATGGATGATAGGAAAGAGGATATCCCACCAAGAGATAATAGGAATGAGGATTAGGAAACAAGGGATTTTTTCAAAGTAATGGTTCCATGACAGGAGCAAATGGCTTGGGATTTGCAAGCACTCAACACCATGGTTTGGCACATGAACCCACAGGATAGATAGAATTAGGAGCAATGGGATAACATGAGAGCAGTGGGGTTTCCTAGAGATCATAGGACACACTCTAGGACAACAAACTTGCCTACTCATCCTACCTTCATTAGAGATGAGCCTGAGATAACACCTATAGAAGAAGTAGGGGAAGAGACATTTGCAAATATCCTCATGGTTGAGATTGATGAATGGGATCTATTACATCTATAGGTGTGAGGGAGGATGGCATTTGATGGTTTGTAACATGAGGAGAGAGAATTATAGGATAGTGAGACATGATAGGAGATCTCGTGGTGAGGATATTGAATTAAAGTGTGCTATAGGGAAGCTTTCCTTAACTACATTTGATGGTAGTGATATAATGATAGCACAAGCATGATACCTTCTTAGCACTAAGACCTATGATAGAAGTGGAGGCAATAAAATATGCCATACTACATTTAGAGGGAGTTGTACATGATTAGTGGTACCATGGGATGGTTACCCTTCAGCATAACTAGGTGAATTCATATTAGGACTTTGTGGACAAATTGGTAGAGAGGTTTGATAAGAAGGATCTAGAAGCCTATTTCAGGGAGTTGGCATAATTGAGATAGACAGCTGGATTGGATTATTTCTTTAGTGACTTTCAAAGGCTATCCATTATGGTGCCATATATCTTAGATAAGAGATTGGTTGTTGTCATATGTGTGTAGAAGATTCCTATGTTGCAGACAACATGTGCTTAAAAGAGGTGTGGACCCCTGTGATGTCATCAAGACAACTCAGAAGAGTGCACAAACTCCTAAGTGTCTCACTAATAAAATAATGCAAATTAAATAAATAATGCATTAACCTATGTAAACTTAAGTAAGTGTAATAAGTAAATAATTATTTACACCAACACCCCTCCTTAAGTGCAACTTAGGGGAATGCCCTTAAGCTTACAAAACTATGATGAAGATGTAGAATGGGTCCCGACTACTAGGCCATGTCAGGTACCCATGTACATAATGAAGATGCAAATCTCCCATAAAGCGGGGAAAGAGGGAAAACCTCATGGGAAAAACCCTCTCCCAAAAAGAGAGATAAATAAGGATGTATCAATGGATGGAGTAATCAAGACCCCCCCCCCCCCCCCCCCATTATGACATACATCCATGTATATACAAGAAAGAATGGAGAAAGAAAAAAACATCCTATGAGGAAAAAGTCCCCCCCCCCCAAAAAAGAGAAGAAGGAGATGAGGTAGTGCCCCCCCCCCCCCCCCCCAAAAAAAAAAAGTAGTGTGTCGATCAATGAGAAATGCTCCAATGTACAAGCTAATCCATGACCTCTAAACGATGTTCCTCCCCTTTGGAAGAAACAATGGCAAGGGTACCTATGAGATGTGTCCCCTGGATGGAGAAGGAATCTCTATGATGACTGGTATCTCTGAAACTTGTTCAAAAGTCCTTGTGTCGATACTGATGATGGCTTCCTCCAAAACTATTGAAGAGAAGAGAAAATTGAACAAGGAAGGAGGTAGAACCTATCCCAGGAAACCAATAGTCTTCTCAACTGATGAAGAGACCTCCTGCAGATGTTGTAAAGAATAATTCACAATCACACCAATCTTGAAGGATTGATCATGTAGAGCATGGAGTTGAGGGTCAGAGTGGGTCCTTGCAACAACTGTAGAAGACACCTCGACAAAGAGAAGCGAGAAATCATCATAAAAGTCTCCCATGTCTATTGTGTGTGACTCCAAGAATAGAGCTAAAATATCTGGCAAGAAATCATCACCTGGAAGACCATGAGTACCCTGCAATGCTGAAGTACATGAATCTGTCACTATGGAAAAAGATGAAGTATCTACCTCAAAAAGATGATGAATGTCATCAATAATGTCTCCCACATCTTCAATGTGAGACTCCACGAACAACTGTACAATGTCTGAAAGGAAGTCTTCACATGAAGGTAGAGTAGGAAGACATAAAATATCCTGCTACACTGATTTTAAAGCATCTGTGGCTGAAATAGGATTAGTAGGAGCAATAGGAGGTGTAGGTGTGATCTCATTAGAAGAGGAAGAAACCATAGCTGGAGTGATTGGATGTAGAAAGTCCACTAGAGATGGAGGATCACATGGATCTCCATATGCTTCCCAAATAGACCACCAAATATCACAAGGAAAATGTGCCAATCTAAGAGGACCAAAAGATTCCCTACTCATACTTTTACGTAGAAATTGATTAAGCTTGATAATATATGTCCAATCAAAATGTGGTGGCATTGAATAGAGATAAGGAAGCAATCCTGGATATTCTCTTAGATGGTCAATTATCAAAGTCCTCCATTTGTAATAGTTCCTTGTTGTCAATTGTGGTCTAATACCAAACTGACAAATTTGACAAGACTTCATGAGATCAATCAATGAACCCCCAAAGAATCAAAGAACCCCCCCCCCCCCTAAAAAAGATGTTATTTGCACTTGAAAGCCATTTGCTAATTTAGGGCATATTTCTAAAAGTAGTATTTCTATCTACAAAACCTATAATTTGATTGCAGATCTATAAAGTAGACAAAAAAATATGCACTTTCAAAAAAAATGGAACCTGATTTGGAGTCTAGATGAGCCCATACCAAGCATTTTAAGTGGCAAAATTTGAGATTTTGGAGTTGCAGAAAAATTCAAAAACAGAGATCTCAAACCACCTGCACCAATGTGTCAATTACGAAATCCTACCCAAAAAAAAAAAAAATTGCTCGCAAAAAGGAGTCTGTATGAGGAAGATATCGCTATTTGAAAATCATTGCTGCTATTATTTTTTCTGAATCGCCGCCGCGCCTCCAAAAAATAAATGGCTCTAGATTTTACCTTAGATGTCCAATTTGGATGAAACAAAATTTGATCTGGGGGTTTTTGGACCTTTTGAATGTGATGAAAATATCAGATTTGCACCAACAAGCTTTAAACTTCACCTGCAAAAAAATCTCTCTTATGGCCCCATGGCCAAAAAAATTTTGAAAAATAATGCAGATCCGAAAAAGTAGTAGAGATGCAGATGAAAAAAAAAAGGTAGATCTGAAAATTAAATGTACAGATCTGAAATGATCATACCAATTTTGCAAATTGGTCCTTCGGGTGCCGGTTTGCAAAAAATATTTGTCTCACAATCGACTTTGGCCTAGGGTAGGCAGCTTTGTAATCAATTTTCACCAAATTAGCATTCTGGATGCCATGGTGAGGTCAGATCTAATTTTGGACACTCCTAATTTCTATAGCACTCTAGATTCAAGCTGAGGTGATGAAGTAAGCGTGGTCTTGAAACGGCTATGTGATGAGAAAATCTCCAAGATGCTCTGATACCATGTAAGAATTTTCTTAAGCGAAAAATTCACCCAGGAACTAAGAACTCAAACACAAGCACACAGTAGACCACAAATAGATATGATCAATTAATTAGAGTATGTTTGAATACATTTCTCTGTTTAGAATGTGATGATGAAACACACTAGGAGTGCCTATATATAAAGGCCTCTCAAGAAGCACCTAGAACGTCTCTAGAAACAACTAGAAGGTAAGACAACTAAGCACCTTATCCAACATTCTAGATGAATGGATAAGAATGACAAAGTGTCATATGTGTGTAGAAGATTCCTGTGTTGTAGACAACATGTGCTTAAAAGAGGTGTGGACCCCTATGATGTCATCAAGACAACTCAGAAGAGTGCACAAACTCCTAAGTATCTCACTAATAAAATAATGCAAATTAAATAAATAATGCATTAACCTAAGTAAACTTAAGTAAGTGTAATAAGTAAATACTTATTTACACCAACAATTGTTTTGTTTATCAAGGGATTATTTGAACAATTGAAAGATTGGGTAAAAGCCTTTGATCCATTCAGTTTGCAATAAGCGATTAAGAAGGCTAGAAGTATGGAACAAGAAACCCCAATAAATAAATCTCTATCAAAGGGTGCATCATCTAGCAAAGACAACAAACCCTTCTTCAAGAAATCTAAGAGGAATTAAACAAAGGCTGAAAATAAAGATAAATCATTTGCTCCTTTGGATAGAGAGACATTGAATGATTTAAGGAAGAAAAAACTTAGTTGTTATTGTAAAGGACCCTATGACATGAACCATGGTTGTCCTTTGAGGCCAAAGGGGAAATAAAATAGGGTTCTGTGGGCTTATTATGAGGATTCTAATTCTGAAAATTTGGACCAGCAATTTGAAAATGAGGAATCAATTGAAGAAAAGGAGGGCACAAGAGATGAGAAGACTAAGGATAAACTTAAGGAGGTCCATCTCACTAGCGTACGACAAGAGGGATCATTCAGGATGAGAGGAGTATTGGTTGGTTAGCATGTTATCACTTTTCCTAATATAGGTGCTATTCATAATTTTATTGATTCTAGGTGGATTGAGAGACGTGGGATACATACATAGCAATCTAAGGTTCTAAGAGTGAGGGTAATCAATGGCTACATTCTCAAATATGACAAGAATATTATAGGTTTTCCCCTAAAGATCAACAAATTTGATTTCAAAGAAGATTATTATGTTGTTAACATGGGTGATACAGATTTAGTTCTTGGCATGACTTGGCTACATGATATTGGGGAGTTCACTCTCAATTTGAGAGATCTAGAGATGAAGTTTTAGTCTTATGGGAAGATCCATTTACTTAAGGTCATTTATAATAGTGGGTTTAGGATGATGTCCTGCAGATGCATGGAGAGCTTGTTGAGATATGACGAGGCTGATTGGGCAGCCCATTGTACTTTAACAACATCACAGGAGTAGAAAAATTAAAATATCACCCAAACATAGAGGAACTAGGAATCAAGCACTACAAGGTTTTTAGTGACATACCACCAAGTAGACCTATAGATAGAGGTATTGACCATATCATTGAGTTAGAGGAAGGTGCTAAACACATCATGTACACACCATATAGGCATCCAAAGAGATTGAAGGATACGATTGAGAAAACCATCAAGGAACTAATTGCTATGGGGTACATTAAACCAAGTCTCCTTTCGCTTCTTCTATGGTTTTGGTGAAGAAGAAGGATGGTACTCTTAGGATGTGCATAGATTATAGGGTCATAAAAAAAAGACTATCAAAAATAGGTACCCCATTGCACAGATTGATGAGTTACTAGATGAGCTACATGGAGCATGTTTTTTCTCCAAAATTGATTTGAGATCAGGGTGTCATCAGATCTAAATTAGGATATAGAGAAGATAACATTCAAGTGTCATTGTGGCCATTTTGAGTTTTTTATTATGCCATTTGGGCTAACTAATGCTCCATCTACTTTTGGGTCCACAATGAATAGGATCTTTTAGCCTCAGTTGAGAAAATTCATGTTAGTCTTATTTGATGGCATCTTGGTGTATAGTAGGACATGGGATGACCACGTACAACACTTAGACATTATATTGAGCATTCTGAGTAAGGAGTCCTTGTATGTAAAGGAGTCCAAATGTTTTGATTTGAGATTATTAAAGTTATTATATTAGGGTCATATTATTAGTACTCAGGGAGTGCACATGGATACTAAAAAGATTCATGCTATTATTGAGTGGCCTACTCCAGTGAATCTAACATAGTTGAGAGCATTTTTGAGGTTGTGTGGGTTCTGGTATAGGAGGTTTGTTAGTGGATATTCTAGGAATAAAACACCCTTTATGAAATTTTAAGGAATAGGAGTGTTTTCATAAATTCAAGGAGTTGATGACTTCTTGTCTAGTGCTAGCATTACCAAATTTTAGCAAACATTTTGAGCTGCTTTGTGATGTATATGGCGAAGGTATTTGAGTGGTTCTTATGTAGGACAAGCACCCAATTTCTCATGAGAGTAGGAAGCTTAAGGGTTCTAAGAGGAGCTTTAGAATTTATGATAAGGAAATGTTGGCCATAATGAATGCTTTGGCCAAATTTAGGTAGTATTTAGTGGGTAGCAAGTTCAACATAAAAACTAACCACAATAGCCTAAAACATTTCCTGGGGTAGTGAGAACTTAATGAAAGGCACCAGAAATGGGTAAGTAAATTACAAGCATATGAATTTGATATTACCTATTTCAAGGGAACACAAAATGTAGAAGTAGATGCCTTGTCACAAAGACCCCACTTGAGCTTGATCACAGATATATAAAAGGATTAGAGATATTGGATCCTTATAGATTATAAAAAGGATACATGGGCATCAAGAGTCATACAAGGATTGATTCTTAATAGTGATCTCACCCTTATGAATGAACTCATCATTTACAAAGAGCATATTTATTTGGTGACAAGTTCAAAGGTGAGAAGGATGGTGTTGAGAGTTTACAATGACTCACCTATGGAAAGACATCTAGGTTTTTTCAAAACCTGTAGACATATACGTGAACATTTTTCTTAGAAAGGGCTCAAAGCTAAGGTGTTGCATCATGTTAAAGAGTACCCTACTTTCCAGTAGAATAAACATGAGCACTCTTACCCAGCTAACTTAGTTTAGCCACTTCTGATTCCTAATAGGAAGTGGGGGTGTTTGTCCATGGACTTCATTACATGACTATTGAGAGCCCAGGTCAAAGATTGTATATATGTTGTTGTTGATCAGCTTACGAAGTTTGCCCACTCCTTTCCAATTACTACTGCATACACTACTATACAGATGGTAGATTTATTCTTCAAAGAGGTATTCAAGTTGCATGGCTTAACTTGGAGCATCATCAATGACAAGGACAACATGTTTATGAGTCACTTATGGTAGGAGTTGTTCAGATTGTGCATGAAAAATCTCACTTTGAGTACTAGCTACCACCCCCAAACAAATGGTTAGAGAGAGAGAGTAAAAAAATGGGTGGAGGGATACCTTAGGAACTACATAATAGGGAAAAAAAGGCTTGGGTTAAGTGGATATATCTATGTGATTATTCTTATAATGCCACTTATCACATGTCTATCTAGATGTCACCATTCATGGTAGTATATGGATATGAGGTACCAAGTTTCATGGATTTTTTGTTATCAAATAGTAGAGAGCCTAGTGCTGGAGACTTATTACTAGAGAGCCAAGACATTGTAAAGGCTCTTAAGGAGAATATTACTAAGGCACAAAATCAACATAAGTAGTATTATGATCAGAAGAAGATTGAGTGGACTTTTGAGGTAGGTGCTATGGTATATCTAATGGTGTAGCCTTATCGCCAGTCCACTCTAAAAAAGAGTGGTGTCAAGAAACTTAAGCCACATTATTATGGGCCTTTTAGGGTGATCAGGAGAGTTGGAGAGGTGGCTTACAAGTTGGATTTATCAGCAGAGAGAAATTTCCATAATTTTTTTCTTGTGTAACATCTCAAAAAGGCTTTAGGACATCGTGTGGTATCTTCAACAGTGTTGCTTCCCTTAGATGATGAGGGAAAGTTGATTTTAGTACCTGAGTCTATCCTAGAGTATAGAAAGAGAGAAAGAGATAATTTCATAAGAGTACATTAGGGAATATTTAGTGAAGTGGAGAGATTTTCCAATGGAGGACACCACTTGGGAGAGAGGAGATTTTGTAGCATCCTCATTTGAGATTGCACAAGGACAAGCAATTTCAGGAGGGGTAGATTGTGATGTCCCCTTCCAATTGACATCTCTTGGTAATTGAGATTAGGCTATTATGTGACCCTTATAGGCTAATATGGTGGTTAGATGGTTTTATTGGGGATTAATACTTTATGATAGGGCATAATATCCCTTGTAATTTTGATTTTAATTTTCCTATCTCTTAACCTGAGAATTTCATCAAACACTTTGCACACAAGAGATACACTGTAGATCTAAATTTGGATTGCTTTCTAAATGCCAGACATTAATAAATATACTTGCAAAGAACTCCAAAACATATAACAATGAAGATGCAAATGTTTTTGTATAACATTGATTACAAATAATAAAATATGCATTTGTAACAATAAGGCATTAGGACAATGCCTTCTATGATGTTCAACGATATTCTAATCCCTTCTAACAACCTTTTGATATAAGATTATGATATAAATTAGATTTAAAAACTTCCACAACTAATTTCTAAATCCCTACAAATGTCCTAAGATATTTAGATCTAACCTCAATACAATGCCAAATGTAAATTGATAGGAACTTGGAAACCACTCAAGAAATTAGATTTTACTATAGCAAGTCACTGTAGCAATGATGACACCATAGCAAGTTACTATAGCCATATCTGACTTATTACTTCAATCGTACTCCACAATCTAGCCCTAGGCCACAAATTTGGCATAATGAAAAGACTATTTTTTCTTCTCCGATAGCTGCAACCCCTTGAAGGATTTTCACCAATATGCTTGAATAGAACACCTATATTATGTCCTCCCAATACCAAATTCATTGGGCATTTCACCAGCTCAAATGGTGGCACACAAAAGAACTTCATTCTCCAGTTGAAAATATTGAAACCCTTGGCTTCAATATTGAGCCTCATACAAGTGTCCTATTTGAGAATATTGGTGAAAATCATTCAAGGGGTTGTAGTTGTTGGAGAAGACAAATCAATCTTTTCATTACGCCAATTTTGTAGCATGGGGCTAGATTGTGGACTACGATTGAAGGAACAAATCAAATATGGTTGCACTAACTTGTTGCACTATTAGCACTGCTACAGTGACTCACTATTGTAAAATCTAGATTTTTTGAGTGATTTCTATGTTCCTATCCATTTACATTTTGCAATGCATTGAGGTTAGATCTGAATATCTTAGGGCATTTGTAGGGATTTAGAAATCAGTTGTGGAAGTTTTGTACTCTAATTTATACCATAATCTTATATCAAAAGGTTGTGAGAAGGAATTAGAATATCATTAAACATCATAGAAGGCATTTCCCTAATTTCTTATTGTTACAAATGCATATTTCACATTTGTAATCAGTGTTATACAAAAGCATTTGCATCTTCATTGTTAGATATTTTGGAGTTCTTTGCAAGCATATTTATTAAAGTTTGGCTTTTAGAAAGCAATCAAAATTTAGATTTGCAATATATCTCATATGCGCAAAATGTTTGATGAAACTCTCAAGTTAAGAGATCAAAAAAATAAAATCAAAATTGTAAGGGATATCACATTGATTTCTCATAGATTTCACACTTCCAGGAAAGCTTTGTTTGACAGGGACCAAGAATTTAGCATGCATTCAGACACCATGGATGATAGGAAAGAGGATATCCCACCAAGAGATAATAGGAATGAGGATCAGGAAACAAGGGATTTTTTCAAAGCAATGGTTACATGACAGGAGCAAAGGGCTTGGGATTTGCAAGCACTCAAACACCATGGTTTGGCACACAAACCCACATGATAGATAGAATCAAGAGCAAGGGGATAACATGAGAACAGTGGGGTTTCCTAGAGCTCATAGGATGCACTCTAGGACAAAAAATTTGCCTACTCATCCTACCTTCATTAGAGATGAGCCTGAGATAACACCTATAGAAGAAGTAGGGGAAGAGACATTTACAGATATCCTCATGGTTGAGATTGATGAATGGGATCTATTACATCTATAGGTGTGAGGGAGGATGGCATTTTAGGGTTTGTAACATGAGGAGGGAGCATTATAGGATAGTGAGACATGATAGGAGAACTCATGGTGAGGATATTGAATTCAAGTGTGCTATAGGGAAGCTTTCCTTAACTACATTTGATGTCAGTGATATAATGATAGCACAAGCTTGATACCTTCTTAGCACTAAGACCTATGATAGAAGTGGAGGCAATAAAATATGCCACACTACATTTAGAGGGAGTTGTACATGATTGGTGGTACCATGGGATGGTTACCCTTTAGCATAACTAGGTGAATTCATATTAGGACTTTGTGGACAAGTTAGTAGAGAGGTTTGATAAGAAGGATCTAGAAGTCTATTTCAGGGAGTTGGCATAATTGAGATAGACAGGTGGATTTGATTATTTCATTAGTGACTTTCAAAGACTATCCATTATGGTGCTAGATATCTTAGATAGGACATTGGTTTTTTTTGTTTATCAAGGGATTATTTGAATAATTGAAAGATTGGGTAAAAGCCTTTGATCCATTCAGTTTGCAATAAGCGATTAAGAAGGCTAGAAGTATGGAACAAGAAACCCCAATAAATAAATCTCTATCAAAGGGTGCATCATCTAGCAAAGACAACAAACCCTTCTTCAAGAAACCTAAGAGGAATGAAACAAAGGCTGAAAATAAAGATAAATCATTTGCTCCTTTGGATAGAGAGACATTGAATGATTTAAGGAAGAAAAAACTTAGTTTTTATTGTAAAGGACCCTATGACATGAACCATGTTTGTCCTTTGAGGCCAAAGGGGAAATAAAATAGGGTTGTGTGGGTTTATTATGAGGATTCTAATTCTGAAAATTTGGACCAGAAATTTGAAAATGAGGAATCAATTGAAGAAAAGGAGGGCACAAGAGATGAGAAGACTGAGGATAGACTTAAGGAGGCCCATCTCACTAGTGTACAACAAGAGGGATAATTCAGGATGAGAGGAGTATTGGTTGGTTAGCATGTTATCACTTTGTTTGATATAGGTGCTATTCATAATTATATTGATTCTAGGTGGATTGAGAGATGTGGGATACATACATAGCAATTTAAGGTTCTGAGAGGGAGGGTAGCCGATGGCTGCATTCTCAAATGTAACAAGAATATTATAGGTTTTTCCCTGAAGATCAACAAATTTGATTTCAAAGGAGATTATTATGTTGTTAACATGGGTGATACAAATTTAGTTCTTGGCATGACTTGGCTACATGATATTGGGGAGTTCACTCTCAATTTGAGAGATCTAGAGATGAAGTTTTATTCATATGGGAAGACCCATTTACTTAAGGTCATTTATAATTGTGGGTTTAGAATGATGTCTTGCAGATGCATGGAGAGCTTGTTGAGATATGATGAGGCTGAGTGGGCAGCCCATTGTACTTTAATGACATCACAAGAGTAGAAAAATTAAAATATCACCCAGACATAGAGGAACTAGGAATCAAGCACTACAAGGTTTTTAGTGACATAGCACCAAGTAGACCTGTAGATAGAAGTATTGACCATATTATTGATTTAGAGGCAGGTGCTAAACACATCATGTACACACCATATAGGCATCCAAAGAGATTGAAGGATACGATTGAGAAAACCATCAAGGAACTACTTGCTATGGGGTACATTAAACCAAGTCTCATTTCACTTCTTCTATGGTTTTGGTGAAGAAGAAGGATGGTACTCTTAGGATGTGCATAGATTATAGGGTCATAAAAAAAAAGACTATCAAAAATAGGTACCCCATCGCACAGATTGATGAGTTATTAGATGAGCTACATGGAGCATGTTTCTTCTCCAAAATTGATTTGAGATCAGGGTGTCATCAGATCTAAATTAGAGAGTAGGATATAGAGAAGATAACATTCAAGTATCATTGTGGCCATTTTGAGTTTGTTATTATGCCATTTGGGCTAACTAATGCCCCATCTACTTTTGGGTCCACATTGAATAGGATCTTTCAGCCTCAGTTGAGAAAATTCATGTTAGTCTTCTTTGATGACATCTTGGTGTATAGTAGGACATGGGATGAGCATGTACAACACTTAGACATTATATTGAGCATTTTGAGTAGGGAGTCTTTGTATGTAAAGGAGTCCAAATGTTTTAATTTGAAATTATTAAAGTTATTATATCAGGGTCATATTATTAGTACTCAGGGAGTGCACATGGATCCTAAAAAGATTCATGCTATTATTGAGTGGCCTACTCTAGTGAATCTAACATAGTTGAGAGCATTTTTGAGGTTGTGTAGGTTCTAGTATAGGAGGTTTCTTAGTGGATATTCCAAGAATAAAACACCCCTTATGGAATTTTAAGGAACAAGAGTGTTTTCATAAATTCAAGGAGTTGATGACTTCTTGTCTAGTGCTAGCATTACCAGATTTTAGCAAACATTTTGAGTTTCTTTGTGATGTATATGACGAAGGTATTTGAGTGGTTCTTATGTAGGACAAGCACCCAATTTCTCATGGGAGTAGGAAGCTTAGGGGTTCTGAGAGGAGCTTTAGAATTTATGATAAGGAAATGTTGGCCATAATGAATGCTTTGGCCAAATTTAGGCAGTATTTAGTGGGTAGCAAGTTCAACATAAAAACCAACCACAATAGCCTAAAACATTTCCTGGGGTAGTGAGAACTTAATGAAAGTCATCAGAAATGGGTAAGTAAACTACAAGCATATGAATTTGATATTACCTATTTCAAGGGAACACAAAATGTAGACGTAGATGCCTTGTCACAAAGATCACACTTGAGTTTGATGACAGATATATAAAAGGATTAGAGATATTAGATCCTTACAGAGTATAAAAAGGATACATGGGCATCAAGATTCATACAAGGATTGATTCTGAATAGTGATCTCACCCTTGTGAATGAACTCATTATTTACAAAGAGCATATTTATTTGGTGCTAGGTTCAAAGGTGAGAAGGATGGTGTTGAGGGTTTAAAATGACTCACCTATAGCAAGACATCTAGGTTTTTACAAAGCCTACAGACATATACGTGAACATTTTTCTTAGAAAGGGCTCAAAGCTAAGGTGTTGAATCATGTTAAAGAGTACCCTACTTGCTAGTAGAATGAACATGAGCACTCTTACCCAGCCGACTTACTTTAGCCACTTCTAATTCCTAATAGGAAGTGGGAGTTTTTGTCCATGGACTTCATTACATGACTATTGAGAGCCCAGGTCAAAGATTGTATATATGTTGTTGTTGATCAGCTTACCAAGTTTGCCCACTTCTTCCCAATTACTACTGCATACACTATTATGCATATGGCAGATTTATTCTTCAGAGAGGTATTCAAGTTGCATGGCTTAACTTGGAGCATTGTCAATGAAAAGGACAACATGTTTATGAGTCACTTATGGCAGGAGTTGTTCAGATTGTGCATGACAAAGCTCACTCTGAGTACTAGCTACCACCCCTAGACAAATGGTTAGAGAGAGATAGTAAACAAATGGGTGGAGGGATACCTTAGGAACTACATAATAGGGTAGAAAAAGGCTTGGGTTAATTGGATATATCTATGTGATTATTCTTATAATTCCACTTATCACATGTCTATCTAGGTGTCACCATTCATGGTAGTATATGGATACGAGGCACCAAGTTTCATGGATTTTTTGTTATCAAATAATAGAGAGCCTAGTGATGGAGACTTATTACAAGAGAGCCAAGACATTGTAAAGGCTCTTAAGGAGAATATTACTAAGGCACAAAATCAACATAAGTAGTATGATGATCAGAAGAGGATTGAGTGGACTTTTGAGGTAGGTGCTATGGTATATCTAATGTTGTAGCCTTACCCCTAGTCCACTCTAAAAAAGAGTGGTGTCAAGAAACTTAAGCCACATTATTATGGGCCTTTTAGGGTGATCAGGAGAGTTGGAGACGTGGCTTACAAGTTGGATTTATCAGCAGAGAGAAATTTCCATAATTTTTTTCTTGTGTCACATCTCAAAAAGGCTTTAGGACATCATGTGGTATCTTTAGCAGTGTTGCCTCCCTCAAATGATGAGGGAAAGTTGATTTTAGTACTTGAGTCTATCCTAGAGTATAGAAAGAGAGAAAGAGATAACGTCATAAGAGTACAATAGGGAATATTTAGTGAAGTGGAGAGATTTTCCAATGGAGGAAACCACTTGGGAGAGAGGAGATTTTGTAGCATCCTCATTTGAGATTGCTCAAGGACAAGCAATTTCAGGAGGGGTAGATTGTGATGTTCCCTTCCAATTGACATCTCTTGGTAATTGAGATTAGGCTATTATGTGACCCTTATAGGCTAATATGGTGGTTAGATGGTTTTATTGGGGATTAACACTTTATGACAGGGCATAATATCCCTTGTTATTTTGATTTTAATTTTCCTATCTCTTAACCTAAGAATTTCATCAAACACTTTGCACACAAGAGATACATTGTAGATCTAAATTTAGATTTCTTTCTAAATGCCAGACATTAATAAATATACTTGCAAAGAACTCTAAAACATATAACAATGAAGATGCAAATGTTTTTGTATAACATCGATTACAAATAATAAAATATGCATCTGTAACAATAAGGCATTAGGACAATGCCTTCTATGATGTTCAACAATATTCTAATCCCTTCTAACAACCTTTTGATATAAGATTATGATATAAATCAGATTACAAAACTTCCACAACTAATTTCTAAATCCCTACAAATGTCCAAAGATATTTAGATCTAACCTCAATACAATGCCAAATGTAAATTGATAGGAACTTGGAAACCACTCAAGAAATTAGATTTTACTATAGCAAGTCACTGTAGTAGCGACGACACCACATCAAGTTACTATAGCCATATCTGACTTATTACTTCAATCGTACTCCACAATCTGGACCTAAGCCATAAATTTGGCACAATGAAAAGACTAATTTTTCTTCTCCAATAGCTGCAACCCCTTGAAGGATTTTCACCAATATGCTTGAATAGAACACCTATATTATGTCCTCCCAATACCAAATTGATTGGGCATTTCGCTAGCTCAAATGATGGCGCAAAAAAGAACTTCATTCTCTAGTTGAAAATATTGAAACCCTTGGCTTCACAAAACTCATCAAATGCAAATGACAATAATCAAATGATAAGAAAAGAGCCTCACATGACCCCTTTATTGTTTCCTTGTGGGAGTGCACTGACTTTCTCCCCAATGTGGGATAAAAAAATATTATTATATTTTCACTTTATTATAATATTATAATATTAATGTATATCCTGTTATAAAATGTCAATCCCCAGTAAAATCCTCTAACCACTATATTAGCCTACAAGGGTCACATAAAAGGCTAATCTCAATGACCAAGAGATGTCAATTGGAAGGGGACATCACATATGTGGTGTGGCTAGAAAGAATTATAGTTCACTATTTCTTTTAAAGAGTAACTATTGAAATATTACTTACTCAAAGCAAAATAGGGCACTAGCAATCAATTTTAAAGCTAACATATTAGGTGCTCAAATAGAATGCACATTCCCTTTCTTTAGAAACTTGAGGATACACATATTCAAATGACCTATAGATTTAAGGTATGTCTACCTCAACTTGGGGGAAGCAGGTAAGAAATTGATCAATTAAAACTATTAAGATACTTTTAAAAAGTAGATCAATATTTCAAGTAATATGTAGCTTAAAACATTGTCAAAGATCTTAGTTGAATGATAAATGCAGAAACAAAGAGATCTTGGCTAAAGAAAAAGGAACAAGTCGTTGTCCCAAAATTAAGAATATATTAAAGCATTTGTAATTTTACTATATGTAAGAGTAGGAATTTCCTCTCAACTCGAAGAGAAAACTCAAACCCTATATTTTTACCCATTTATTTGTAAGGGAGGGTATGCCTTCCCAAAGACCCTTGAGTTTATGAGGGAAGCGTTTTAGAGGAGACCATGGTTTTCTTCTCTAGTGCATGAACTTCAAGAGGAGACAAAACAAAATATTATAAAATTAATAAAAAAATTATTTCCTTTTACAATAAAAAATTAACAAAATTAAAATAATAGTATTAAAAAAAATATAATTTCATCAAATAGGTTATTCAATTATGTAGGTCTTTTGACTCTATTGTTTTCACTCATACTTGTGATAAAGCTCATTAGAGCTCCTTGTATCTTGTGTTGTTCTTGTCTCTTTTGATTTGAATAAGTTTTTACCCCTCTTTTAGTTTAAAAATAAAATTAATATTTAAAAAATAAAATTGTTAGCTAATTTTTTTCCACATATAATCTTAAATTTATTAGATTTTTGTGTGATTGATAGTAAACATACCAAACAATAAGATAAAGTTAAAAATATTTATAATATTAAAATAAAAATGACCATTAAAATAAAATATCTAATATACAAAACAAACAAATAGTTTTTAAATAAAATAAATTTATTTTTAAATAAATAAAAATTAAAAATTAATTTCATGTAATATTTATAGATATAGATATTTATGTTATTTATAAAATTAATGTCAAAATAATTAAACAAAAAGACAACCAACATTTAATTTATTTAAAATTTCAATTGCATTTAATATCTTAAAAGCAACTTATAAAATTGTACAAAAGTCAAGTTATTTTGACCAACTAATCCTAAAAAATATTTTTAAAATTAAGAAAATTACATTTAGATTAGAGGAAAAAACAATATGTCATAATTGATCTATACTATTTTTTAGTAAATAATTTAAACTATATAATAGTAATCTTCAAAAAAATTAATTTAATATTTTTTTAAGGTTTACATAATCTTTCTTAGGTAAAAAATTATTCAATAGAATTATTACACGAATAGACTGAGAAGTATTCATTGGACCAAAATCTTTAGAGGACACCATTCCAATCTTATTCATTTAGAATCATTCAACTTTATTCATAGACCAAAAATGAGCAGTATAAACCAGATAAAATTATTCTTGGAAACATTTTTTATTCTTTGCAATCCTCTCGAAATGCTTATTAACCCCTGTAGTTTGTCCTCTTATGGTTAAAACATCCTCGCAGTCCTGTGAAAACATTATTTTAAACCCTATAAAACTACACATCTCCATCCTACACTCTACAAGGGTCTGCCATAATCATATTGAAGGTATTATATATGCATTTTCTTTGTAATACAAGGTGAAGATTTGTAGTGAAAAAAACAGAAAAAACACCAAGAGGTCACCAAAAACAATCATAGAGATGTGTGATGACTGACTGGCATCCATTTAATAATTATCATACCAGCAATATCTTATACATGCACAACCACAATTCTTGTCCAATCGCACTTTAACTGTAAGAAATTCAACATTATCTTGAGCAGAAATTCTGTCTTACTCACAAGTGCCCAAAAAAAAAGAAAACAAAATGTCAGAATACAGTGTGATCTTTGACTTATAATGCATTCAATAGCTCACAAAATTGACAAGATTCAAATTGGTCATTGAATTACTTATCAAAGGCACTTTCAATCCTGTGTATGTTAAAAAAGGTTGGTGGTCCTACTAAAATTGAATGTTTGCATCTTCACCATGTGAAAAAAGCATATTTGGGACCAATCATGTATGAATGATATAATATTTAAAGGCTTTTCACATGGATGGAGGGAAAATTGTATTGTCTTTGGGTACTATTTCTGATCGGGAAACGTCAGTAATCCAGTTGTTGAATGCCTTTGAAACTTTTCTAAAAAGTGGAAAAATTTGTCTGTTAATGGTCAAGTGTTCTTATTAGGCATGTTTTGTATATTTCTATTCATAACACTGAACTATCTACAAACCCAATTTCGATGATAAGATATCATTTCTTTGAAAGGAAGTGGGTTTGTTTGCAGGTCCTTTGTGATTGTAAATATGAGATGGCTGAATTTCTTGGGGATCTTCTGTATGTCAGCAGGGTCTACTGTAGTTTGTTTTTCTCTAAAGAAACAACATCCTTCAAAGAGAAGTGGCGAAGCTATTTCTGAACATACAAGGCTTCTCGAGGGGCAGAAAAGTGCAGTCTTGGAGATTCAAACTCCTAAACTGGACAAGACAAGTACCCATCATGTCAGAATTGAAGAACAAGCCCCGGCATTGAAACAAATCCCAAAGGTTCAATTTATTTAAAATCAGCATTAGTTTAGGTTTTGATTACTGAAAATTATCTTCATTTATCTGAATTGTTGAGCTGCATTATATACTAGCTTAGCTTTTTAGAGTATGAAAGTGAAATTCTTGATAATAATAATTATTTATTAAGTTCAAGTAGATTCGAATTCAAGAAATTTCAAATGTGAGGCTCACACAATTTACCATTGTATTGTAGACTCTTGTTTAATATGCATTTTTATAATGATACAATCTCTTTATGAATCTGAATTGTCCCTTGGCAACACAAATCTTCATCGATTTACATTCTTGTACTAATAGATCTCTCATGAGCTTGAATGGTCCAGTGGACATGAAGTAGTAGTTCCTGAAGTGACACAAATTTTCACAATTACGCATTCCTGAAATGATCAATCTCTCATGATCTTGAATGGTCCACTTGGCATACTACTTGTAACCATGATTCCTTTGGCTAGTGTCCATCTACTTCAACCTTGTGAGCACCCCCTGAATCATCAGTGCCAATAGAATCACTCAAGCTTAGAAGAGTTCAGCCATATAAGGAATGATTTTTCATGAAATAATACTAAAAAATGGATATTGCAGTGCAATGTATCATGTGAAATGGTCCTCATAAACCTTGTTGGTGCTTTGTACAGGAAGTGGTGCTCAAGGTGTCATTGCATTGCCAGGGATGTGCCAAGAAAGTGAGAAAGCACATATCTAAAATAGAAGGTGTGGGTCTTTCAGCATTGAAGTTTTATGGCATATATGATTAGATACACATTCTCTGATTCAAAGACCAACAATCATGTAACAATGGCTGATCATATAGGTTTTATGTTTATTGTCTCAGGGGTTACATCAATTGTCATAGATCTGGAGATGAAGAAGGTCACAGTCATGGGGAACATATCACCCACTGGAATCTTAGAAAGCATTTGCAAGGTTAAAAATGCAGAGATGTGGCCTAGCTCCATGAAAACGCAATAATCAATAATGTTCATAAACTAAACATTGGTTCGAAGGAAAATTGATCATATTGCCTGCAATATGACCTGCCTACCGACTTTGATTGTAATTCTACGAAGATCCATGTGTTATTATAGATGAAGATCCATGTGTAATCATATAAATTATAGTTATTGAAGTTATGAAGAGCAAATGCTTCAACCTGTTCATATTTATGAATACATATACTTGCTTTCCATATGTTGGAGATACATATCAAGAACTCAAAAACATTTTCTTTATTTCATGTTTGCAAACTTTCAACATATTTCTACGAACTGTAAATTCTGTAAGTTATGGCTATAGTTATGTGGGTAATGTTGGGGAATAGAATATTTCCACTAATGAAGGTGCATTGGATTGTCAATTGTTATGAATATGGATGACATGATTGTTGAAAAGTTAAGCTCCATCTCAAATTTGAAAACACGCGGAATACTTTTTAAACCATGATGGATGATAAAATTCAAATAAGAAGTGACACCACCTCGAAAATGACATTGAAGTCAAAAAGTAAGATGAATGTTTTCTTTGCAGTCTTTTCCAACTATTATTCTTTACCCATCTTTCAACGAACATTCATCAAAAAAATTGAAAGATGTCATTAAAATATGAAAGCAATCAGAGAACGTAGGCCAGCATATTACTCAAGCCCTAGAAGACTTGAGAACTCACGAAAGGCGTAGCATCTCTCCGAGATCTGTTCTCACTTCTTTGCCCGAAGTTACCCAAGAAGAATGGTATTACACTTGCTGTTATGATAATGTGCACAGAACTAATGCGAGTATAATTTTTCAAGGAATAGTTGACGGATTCATAATGCATACTTCATTGTAGCATAGTTGGAAGCTGAGCTGCCATTTAGAGGTGGGTTGGTTTGTATCTTAAGGTTAACTTTTTTGAGGTCATATGTTCTACTCTTCTTTGGAGTGGGGAAGGGTTGTGGGTCATTTTTTCTTATATGATTTGTGTGCTAAAAACTTGACTTCACCTCTAATATGGAGTAACATTTCTAAATACTTTGATCTACCCTGCTGTAATCAGCTAGTATACACCAAACAAATGTGCATGTATTCTTATTGATAATAAAAAAATTACAATCTTCACATATGTTTCACTAGAAAAAAGTTATACACAATATCCTCTATTTCATATTATCATCAAATTTTGAAAAATAGATTTCTCTCTTAAGAAAATAGTAGACATTTTCTTAATAGAAAAGGTAGATATTTGTAAGATAAGATATATATGATTTGTTTTATATTATTGTCACAATTTAACAATCTTTGTCTTAACAATACTTTAGATACCTACCCATGTCCAATCTTCATCACATTTTTTGAAAGCCAAGTGAAGCCAAACTCCATCTTAGATTCTCTAATAGTGTGGACTTTCTCAACAAGTCAATATATTTTTATTGAACTTTTTGAAGAGCTATGATTTCACCTCTATTTATATCATGTCTTAAAAAATGGTGTTTAAACACAATACGCTTAGCCTTGTGATATGATGGACTTTTAGCCAAATGGATAGCACTTTGATTATTGCAATTGCATTCGACTTTAATTACACTTTTCAAACTTCAGTTCAATAGACTATTCGACTAAATTGTCTTTGTGCATACATATGAGACTACCATACACTCAACATCTATAGTGGATAAAGTATTTGTTCCTATATATTATGGAAATGGGGTTCTCTTATCTAAACATTCAAACTAAGAGTCAAACTCATTCATATCAACATACATAGGCCCAACTTCAAACCTTTAGATGAGTTGGGCACAATGAATCAAGTTATCTTATTTTCTCTTTTGATATGATTGGATAAGATGAAATGGGAAACTGCAAGAACTAGCTCTACAAATATTTAAATTTGACAATAATGAAAACAAAACTAGTAAGCTAACAATTTTAGAAATAGGAATCATAAAGGAACTCATGTCTACTATTTGAGGCTGAAAGTGTTGGACAATATGGCTATGTGCAATTAACCTAAAGATGTTTAATGCACAATTTGTAAAGGGATTTTGGATTAGGATGCCCTACATACCATATCCGTGAAATTTATCCAAAAAGTGTTAGCCATTGTCACTAATTGAATGTACCATGGTTTTTTTCTTTTTCAATGTTTGAATTAATTGTAACAGATTTCCACAATCCATAAAATTTTGTATTCGCTTCTGGGTTTGATTGTGTATGTTTTTTTAACATCACAATCAAACTCAGAAGCGAATACAGAATGTTTGAATTTGTTTGTTTTAGCATGCTCTTTGTGAATCTGTAATTCAAATGCTTAAAATGTGAACCATCTATATAGTAGAGAGGAAAAAATGATGATGAATTGTATAGGGGCTTGCTTAAGTAAAATTTACAATAGGAATTAACCTCCTTTATAGCAATGGTGGGTAGAAAATAGAGCTTACCCTTGTAAGGTAGACATTGAAAATCATAGGGAAATGAAAAATTAAAATGTTATACCTTTTTTATGAATTTGTTTGTCTTGAAGTCATCATGAAATATTTATTTTTATGTGCGGGAGCTCATGTTTGCCGACACTCATGGAGAAAACACATAAATTTGATCATGGATGCCATTTTGAAGGATTGATCTTCCATTCACTTAAAAATGTCTGATTTCTTGACCAAATTCCTTTATGACAATTGAATTATGATATAATAGATGTTTGAAATGAAGGGATGATGTTTTCTTTTATACTGCCCCTCATGAAACATGTTAAAAAGTTTAAAAGGGACAACCATGGGAGCATATTCCAGTTCAACATATTTTGACTAGTGAAGGGTTCAAGGCTCCTTTTGGTTGGACCATTGGTGCAAGAGCTCCTAGGCTAATTCCTAGTCCTAACTCTACCCTTTGGGTTTTTGGATTGTACTAATCCTATCCAAGTCAGTTAGGTATGTTTGGACTTTATAAGGTCATTGTTGAGTTTATTCCTAGGTGTATTTGACTAGGTTTAATCCACTCTAGGTGATTTGGGTTTTCTTTCTTTTGGGGTGCTTGTGCTTTGGGTGTTAGGAAGCTAAGCTAGAGGTATGAGTCTTTTGCCCTAGCAACCTAAGAAAGGTATTTTTTTGGGCTATTTTTTCCTCTATGATGTTTTCACACCTTTGTACATGGGTTAGAGGCTAGACCTGAGTTATTTAGCAAAAGTTGGGGAAAGATGTCAAAAAGATGTAATTTGTGCAAAAGTTTTCAAATAGGTCAAAATGGATAACATCATGTAAATTGATTCTTTGAAGGATGAATCATGCCTAGACATCATAAATGGATCATAGTGGACAAATTTGGAAGTTCCCAAGTGAAGGAAATCAAAGTTGCTCAAAAATGCAAAATATTTGTCAAAGTTGTTAGCAGTTTTGAAAGTTGCTTAACAACATTTTGACCAAAAAGTTACATAATGCAAGAAAGAGGTTGATGGTTATTCTAACTCTCTACAACCTTTGAGGAACTTATTAAATCACAAATTAAACCCATCCCAAGGATTGGAATTTGTAAAAAGCAGAGTTTTACAAGTGGATCAACGAGATATAGTTCAAATTTTGATAGTGTTTTTGCTTTTTGGTTGCATGTATGAACTAATGGATTGAAGAACTCTTCTTTTTTTTTAGATTCTTATTGCTCATTTTTTTATAATAATTTTCATTTTATACTTCAATTTTTTCAATGGCCATTTGTGTATAGCTACCTGAAATCATTTGTACATAGACTACTTGTTGTTTTTGCATTGGTAGTTTTTGGAAAAATGGCTCCTCCATGAATCCTCACCGTGGAATCATCATGGTTTTTGGGGACATGGAATTGGAGCCCTTGTATAGTATACATAGCAAGGGAGAGGTCTAGAAAAGCTTGGCAACCATTTTTAAAGTGATGCCCTAGGTGGCCTTTAGTGCATGGCTAAGTGATCACAGAGCTAACATGTTGATTTGAGTGGATTGAATGCATTAGTTAGTTCAATCTAGATGTTGGAAAAGGAAGAAGGATGTGTCAAGAAGTCACATGTGAAAGGACAAAGTTCCAAGACTAGATTGGTCATGTGTTCTATTAGACCCTAATGAGTTTTGTTTGGTAATATTAAAAACCCTTGTTTTTAGCCATAAAAATAGCAATGGAATGTACGAATAGATTGAGAATCTAAGACCCTAAAAAATCTCTTAGTTTTACCAAAATTTTATCCCTATCTAAGATTTTTTTTCCATCTTGTTAAGAACTTTTTTGGATTGTAGCCCAAAAACAACTTTGGAGGCCTAATCCTAGTAGGACTTTCTAGGCCAATTTGGTCCAAATTGGTGAAATCGATAAAGAAGATTATGGATTTTTAAACCAAGGGTATAGGTGAGGTCCAAAACCATTATAATGAATCCCTTATTCCTTGTAGGAGGTGGAAGGATCAGGTTTGGTGAAAATAGGAGTTTGGAAGGCTTGTTGAAGTCACTCATTAGAGAATGCAAGTAGAAAGCTCATTGGTGTAATTGGATAGGGAGGTGTAGGGGATAGATTAACAATCCTTTGAGATTAGAGTGACAAATGGGAACCCTAATAGGCTAGGAGTGAATCCTAGGAGGTCCTTAGTGAAGTTGAGGGCTAGTGGAAGCTATCCTATTACATCAACCACAGTGCTAGGTGTTATAATCTAGATAAATTGAGGTACCGAGCACCCTAGTCCAAACCTCATAGGTTAGGAATAGCATAAGAGAGCTAGAAGTAGTATTGAGAATTTGAATTTGGCATAGTTTTGAGAAGAATCAATTAGTTCTGTGGAAATTAGGGAAGAAACACCATTGAAGTGAGTCCTAAGTGAGTATGAAATTGTATGAGGATTCTATTTATATAGTACATGTATCCCCCACATTATATGGAGCAAGTACTTATGTCCATACTCTTGCTAAAGTTAAAGATAGCATCAAAGTGTTTCATCAAGATTTTAAAGAGATAAGAAAGCACCATGCAAGCCTAAGAAATTAAGATCTCATCAATGTAAAATTTAAATATAAAAGGAGAAACATGATCAACATAGCTTTCATACACATGGATCATGCAAGAATGGAGAACTATGGCTTCTAGGTTTAGTAAGAAGCTACTTAAACTGAGCCATATGAGAAGAGAAGAGGCATGAGCTTTTTGTCTAGTAAGGGCTCCTTATTATGATTCTTGTTGGATAAAAGAGAGTCAAACTAGTCCATCAAGGTGTGTAATGTTAGCTGACTTTGGGTGTAGAAATATATGCTAGACACAACTATTACAAAAAAATTCTTGGCTTAAAATTAATATAAAAAAATTTGAGTTTCAAATAGGCTTTGCAATGTACACCAAACATATCGTCATGTGTGTAGTCAAAGTGTACAAACCAAACTTCATGGTATGTACACAAAGTGTAACATATAGCCAAAGTGTATGCCCCCCACTTTAAAGTGATTGTTTATACCTTAGCAAGATTAATTTTTTTATTTTGGCATACTAAGTCCAGTTCACAACATGTCAGCATAATGAGATGCCCCCATTCATAGAAACTTCAAAGGTGAAATTAATAAGACATGAAAGGAGCACATAAGGGATCCACCATCTAGAGTTAGTATGTGCATCAAATAAATTATATATATCTAGTATGATTATTTTGACTTGGCATCATCCTTAAAATGCAATGAAACTAAAAGAACAATGGAAGAAGAGAGCATAACATGGGAAACATGTATCTCTTTGGGTCATTATAGAAGAGACCAAAATTATTTCAATACTTTGCATCATCCCCAAGTAGACAACACAAAATCACATTTATGAGATAACATGTTTACAACATATATAATATGTGAGATACAAATAGAGGATTATTATGATAGGGTCAATATATTTGTTTCCTTGGACCAAAGAAGCAACAAGGACCATTCAAACATACCTTAAACAAGCTAAAATGTATCAAGAATCACATTATGCTTGGGTCCCATTACATGCAAGCAAACATATAGAGAATCTATTGCATAAGTGATCTAGTCCATTAAATTATTCACTTCCAATATTTATCAATATATTTTAGAGATGATGGATGAGTTTCTGAAGGAATCATGGCTAATACAATAGCTGAAGCTATCATTACTATGTGATAAGAGCTATGCTCTAATATGTATGTCACTAGGAGATAGAGTTAAAGCTTTTGAGAACCTTGAAGATAATTCATGATTAATTTTAATAATTTCATACATATAATGAAATCATTGGTACTATCAACATCATCATCAATATATTCATCCAATTAAATAGTAGGATATCTTATTCAAGAAGGAGATCAAACAAAATCATTTTTCATTAACAACTTCAACATTTGGTAAGGTGGTTCAAGATAAAGATCGTCTCTAGGATTAGGTGAAGGAAAGGGGATCAAATCAACATTTGATTCCTTGGGAGAAGAATTATTTTGGGAAGCATTCTCTAAGCCTTGGCATGATGTATTTTTGGCATTCCTTTATAGTATAATTTCATTTTTTGTGACTCAAGGCTTGTGCGGAATAAATTTGGGGATTACTCAGCATAGGGTTACTTTCTTCCTTTCATATAGGAGAGTAAAGAGGATTAAATGAATCCACAATGGGTTGCAAGATAGAATATTTTAGGTTCTTCTCCATGTCCTTCATAGGATCTAGGAGGTGTAATTGCAACATAATTGGAGGAATAGAAAGAGAAGGAAGAATTCTCGGTCCAGGATGTGGAGCTAGAATAGTTATTTCCATATCCATAGGTGACATAGAACCCATAGGAAGAGTAGTCTAATAAAACTCCAAAGGTTCACTTAAGGACTTTATTCTATTATTTTTGAACTTTTGATAGGATATGACAAGGACATCTTGATGAAGTTCCAGAGATTGAGGTTTTTAAGGCCAAAATCAAGGGTAATGTTTCCATAGTTAACTAAGGGTTTATAAAGACTATGATAAATTTCTATAACTTTCTCATAATGACAGAGCTTAAAATACTTTAAATTTTTGAAGGGGTGACTTTTGGATAGAATTAAGCCAAGGATGTCCCAACTTCTTACAAAATTGATCTTAAGGAAAAAGTAATGTTTAAGGTCACATCTGACCATTTTATACCAACTCCAATAAGAAGATTTATGGAAATATAATAGAACAAGTGAACCAATCATACATTTTAACCACAAAATTAGAGTTATCATATGTGTCTTGAACATATCATGTGCACAGAGATTATCTTTCATGATAAAATTCACCATACATAATGGATCAATGAGGACCAACATGAAATATTTTCTTTTATCTTTGTAATAATGTATAATAGTTGATCAAGTTCCTTTATGATGTCTCTTAAGTAAAAGGTAATGCAAGGCTTGCGCTTAGGTTACACAATAAAGTTCATAACATTTTTGTCTCCATTAGATATATCTCCATTAGCTATAAAATCTCTATTATTATACCCAATAACTTTATCATTAAAAAATTAGGATCCAATGATGATGTGGTCAAGAAAACAAGAACCCACATGCACTCTCACAAGATTACTATCCAGTTTGTCAAAAATGGTAAGTATAAGGAGGTTGATTACTCTAATGATTAGGAACTTGATGACCCTAATAAGAATTACAATAGTGATAAAAATAAAAAAGAGAACAACAAAGATAAATTAAAAAGAAGGAAATAGATAAAGACAGTGTTATGGAGCTTAAGGAAATAGATGATAACATCTATACTCATGTCTCTGAAAGTGACAATTTGTAACCTATTGACATGACCAATGACATGATGCTTAAGGAGGAGGAGGATGAATTGGGGACTTTTAAAAAAAATTCACTAAGACATGTGATAGCTACATGGTGCTAAAAGAGGATCTAAATAATATGAGGACTAAGGTGATGGACCTAGACAGTTAGGTTGTGAGCATTTCCAGCTTTAGTCTATGGGTTATGCATAGTTATAAACCTCTAATTTTTGTCTAGAAAATAATACTTTGGGGCCCAATGCTGAGAAAGAAGGCAATTAAAATAAATTCTTCAAGTTCCTTAATGATAATTAGGCTGGGGTGGTCACTTAGTTGAGTGACAATCTTAATTGGTATTACCTATTGGTTTCTCCTTGGTTTTTGATCTGACACTCTTTCAATGTTATGGTGCCTATAATATTCTATTACTATGTTGGTTTTGATAAATGGTATTAATACAATGCCACTAGTTAGGATAGTTTTCACTTTTATAGTAATCATATGATTGTTTATATGGTTTCTATGTCTATAGATACTAGTTGGACTTTAAAAATGAACCATAGTATTGTTATATGCATTTTGTATTGAAGTGGTTTGTTGTTAATTCATTTATAATATGCTCTTGTGAATTTCTTTGGTAAGACTTCTTGGCTTGTGTTGTATGAGCCAATGCCCTTGATTTTGTGTCTTTTATATATCAAAAGTATCAATAGAATAAGAGTTGGTAAATATTTACGACTTTGATTAGGCAGACATGTTCATTTTATTCAGCATTCACACCATCCACTAGTATAACATTAGGATTAGTAATGTCTTGGATTACATGTTTCAAAAAAATGCAACCATTGGGTATCCTCCCTAGTTAAAGATGGTATTGAAAAATGATTTTGGATAAAAAGAAGTTCGCACGGGCTTAGACATATTTTTAGGGTAGAAAGAGGAAGCTTTATCACCTTATTATTAATCAATTGCAGCATGGTTTTAGGAAAAGACTTAGAAAGTGGATACAACAAGGGTTATTGTTGTTCTCACTTACTAATCAATATAATTACAAGAATTATTTCCATTGGTTTTGATGAAGTTCTTTTTTTCTTAAATTTTAAAATGTTTGATGACAATATTCATTACTATCAACTAGAATCAAAGATGAAGAGGGTTCACATTGACTCATTTAAAGTTGATAATTATAATTTTTGTCTAAAATTGTGTGAAAGATGTGAATATGGTAAATACAAGCTTATATCTAATGCCTTTTTGAAAATTACTTTTACAAATCCTTTGAACATCACCACTAGGAATGAGACAATAAATTTGTGTATACATTGTTTTTATATACAAATGAATTGATTACTTTTTATTTAACAACTTATTTATAATGCATTCAATCAATGTAACCTTAGGTTGAACACTATATTATAAATATTAAATGAATGCATCACCAATTGTTGAAATTGTCAATTTAATAGTTAAGAAGTTAAAAAGTTCATTTCATAGATTATCTTCAAAAGAAAAAGAGGGAAGAGTTTTACAAGAAGTCTTTGGTCATAGTGAAAGTCACTAAAAAAAAGTGGGAAATATTTTTGTGTGAACATGGGGATAATCTCGTCCATTACAATTCTCCATATGGAGAAAATTTATGTGTTGCAGAAGAGGAGTATGAAGTATGCAAATGAAAAGTGGGTTAGAAAAAAGATGTGTAGGAATAGTGGATTTGGATTACATAATGGTAGAAAAGTGTTTTTAAAAAGATGAGATTTTTTTACAAAAAAATGGTTTTGGTGACTTTAGTGGATGAATTGGATTGAGAAAGGTTGGATTTTGATGGAGGACTCAAATGTATATTATGAAGTGTACAAAGTGGAATCATGTATTCGTGAGACCTTAGTGCAAAGTTCAATCAGAATAACAATGAACTAAGTTAGATCTAAGAAACCATTGTTAAATAATAACTCTACAAACGTCACATATTTCCCTAATTACAATTGCTAAAATAGCTCTCAGACTAGTATCTTAGTGACAGTCTAGGATGGGACTATGTTATTAATACAAATCTATAAAAGTCTATATAAGATCTAAATGGAATACAAAATATATGAAGATAACAACACTAAAATGCTAAGATGTGCACATGCATAAGACTAAACAATGCTAAGTAATACTAAATAGATGCTAAAATGATGCTTAAATGACCTTAATTCTCTACAAAAATTGATACTAAATAGATGATAAAATGATAGCTCTAATATTACTATAGTATGGATGCATAAAATTTGGGTCCCTTTTCTCTTAATTTTCCCTTCTATTTATAGGATCCTAGAAGGGGGTTGGAGTAAGGATCTGGATTTTACTTTTCTCTGGGGGTAAGAGTGAAATTGAAAATATCTCATAAAACCCCAAGAGGAATAGTCCAACACACTTGGTTTGTGAGGATAAATAGGAATTTTCAGTTCTTTTAAATTCCAAAAAGGAGAACTTCACTTTTGAAAGGATAAATGATTTTGTCGATTTATCAAATGTTGCATTTATTTTCAACTTTTGTCTTTATCTTTTCCCTTTTTTAATTTTGTTTTATGATTTTATGAATTCATTTCCCTCTTTAAAAGTGATTTTTGTCTTTTTTAATTTGATAGCTGATTAATTAATTAACCACTCAAATGATTTGATGTTGTAATTGATTTTAAAGTCTATTATTTTCCTCATTTATCTGATTTTGTCTTCATATTTTCTTTGTTTGATTAAAATTCATGTTGTTTTAGGCCTTTGCCAATTTTAGGTTGTCAACAAATGCCCCTCTTTGAGCTAATATGTGAAGCATATTAGTTCAAAGAATGTCTTCTATTTCCTGATTTTAAACCAAATTTTCATGATTGAGTATCTGATCAATGATCTTTTGCTGATTCGAGGTTGATATGATGCCTAATTGTTGATGATCTGATGTCTGATTTGAAGTTGATATGCTATTTGATTTTGATATTGCATTGTTTAAGATCCTTTATTTAGAATGATTTTCTTGAATGCCCCAATTTATTTCATTTGATGTAGAAATTTGGCTAGGGTAGAATGTTTTTTATGTTTGAAAATATTTGATGCCCCAGTTTGATATAGGCTATATTGCCCACTTAGAAATTAAATTGGAAAATTTGATTTGCAATATGTAGAGAGTCCAATTTGATTTCTAAAAAAAAATTAAGTTTCAATGACAAAGTTTGACAGTAAAATTGAGATGTAGGTATGTCATTGAATTGGATACAATTGAAATAGGTCAAAGGCATTAAAATAGGAGGGAAGATGGTAAAAGAGGTCATAAGAGTGCCCCTAGTGAGGGTTGAATAGGTCAAAAGACAATTTACCCTTTTCATTGTTACACTCCTCTTTCACTCTTTTCCCTTTGAGCTCTAAGTTAGCAAAGATGGTGGTCCTATTACAAGAGCATAGATTC
This sequence comes from Cupressus sempervirens, assembly GCA_028749045.1. Classification (NCBI taxonomy): domain Eukaryota; kingdom Viridiplantae; phylum Streptophyta; class Pinopsida; order Cupressales; family Cupressaceae; genus Cupressus; species Cupressus sempervirens. Next base: position 160,020,082 of record CM053789.1, read on the forward strand.
AAGAGAGGTTTCAAATATGAGCATTTGACCAACTATGGAGCCCCAATAACTCCTCGAGAACCTCTGTGATTTTAAATTTTTGGATTTTGTAAGAATTGTTAGGTTTTGCATGATTGCGACTAGTAAATGCTTTATTTTTGCATTTTAGCGCATTTAATAGTTTTTCTAGCGCATTAATTTTTTTTAACACATGTGAAAAATGTAATAGCACATCTATGATGTGAAATAGCTCATTCAAAAGTGTTTTGACATAGTAAAACAACTTATAGGAGAAAATCATAGCACATATGTAGGTTTCCACAACGCTTTTAAGTGTTTTAGCACATATGAAGTGCTTCTTAGTAGATATAACCTATAGAATAGTGAAGAAGCATTTTGAGATAGTTTGATCATAGGTGATGAATATCGATACATTGGATAGGTTTTCTATAGTGCATATGAAACTTTTCATAGTACTTTTACCTTTTTATAATGCATTCAATGGATGAAATGATGCATATGAAAACTCAGGAGCACTTTTAGTGCTATAGCACATTTGATTCATGTAATAGTGCTTGTGATTTATTTAGTTGCACTTACGTTTAATATAGCACATCTATGTAAGTAAACAACTCATATGGTTATCATAGTAGAAGCTTTGATTGTCATAGCACATACACCTAGTGTAAGAGCGCATATGATGTATTGAATAGCACAAAGTAACCATATAGTATATTTAGTACATTAGATAGCGCATTTGGTTACTGTTGGGTTTGTCCAACTAGGTAGATGGGAATGTGTGCAACATTGATAAGAGTTTAAGATAGAATCATGATGTTGAATCAATGAGTTTGGAGTCAACCCATAGACTTGTTCACATGATGAATCAAAAACAATAGGGTATGGGTGGTCACAAAGTGATATGTAGGATTAATCAAGTGATAGTGAATAGATAGAAAAAAGTACCCCCTCTAGGATATAGAGTAGGGAAAACTAACGTGTTTTTCTCAAGATATAGAGTGGGACAAATAACTAGTGCCATTCAAACCACAACACCTTTCACATTCCCCTTGGGGAGATGACGATTACTCCCAAGGATGTATATATGATTCTTAGGATCCTTATAGTAGGGGATATAGTCTATTATGATTAGATAGATGATGAGACAACTTTTAGAGATGTATTCAGTGATGATGGCATTGGGGATGATAGTGTACCATGGTTCTAGATGTTGCAATATGATCCTTTGCCTATTGTGTTAGCCAGATTGATAGGAGGGTTTCATTTGCTAGATAGGCAAGGGAATGGATGTCTAGTCAAATGGGGCCATATTATTTAGGATATAAATCAAATGACCATGGATATTTTCATGGAGTAGCTACATGTTAGCCCACTTGTATCATGATTTTCATAAGATGGTATATTCAAAGGCTACATCACTTTCAGTGGGTGTGGTATTATTGTAGATATGGATATGGGATCATCTTCCCATTACCTAGTCAATATGTGTGCATCAACAACTACAAGATATTCCATACATATATGTGTATTCAAGTGTGATTGTCTAGCCCCATCTGGACAAGATAGAGTATTGGCAATGAATGTTGGATGATCTTGATAAGGTTGTGTAGAGGCCATATAGGTTTATAGAGCCATGAGTTGAGGATGATGATGAGATTGTCTACTTCTTTTCTCCTTGATATTTTCTTGGTTGGAACCCCTGAAATGATTGAGAGGTTTTGTTTCGAGAGTAGTCTAATAGTTCAATCGGTGATAGGGGATGCCTTAGGGATTGGCACATGATGCCCATGTTCATCTAGAGATATCAGTATGGGGCCCTACATTGAAGTATGGAACATTCTAAGAGGTGTTCATGTAGATGATAGAGACACCTCAGAGATGGTGTTTGAGGAATGGTGAGGTGTATGTCAAGATGGAGGGAGACTATGCATGATTGTTGAGGGATCATCCCTTTTTGAGATATACAAATCTAGTGGAGCCGGTACCTAGTATTGAGGAACCATCAAGTGGGGGGGGGAGGATGATGATGAAGGTGGGTAGGGGAGAGGTATGACTGGAGGAAGATCCAGAGGTAGAGCTATAGGTAGGGCTAGAGCCATAGCCAAGGTATGAGGGAGATATGGAGGTAGAGATAGGATTTTTTTGTTTCTATTGCATAGAGTTTGGCCATAGGATCTAGTACAAAAGCTAGGGGAAATTGGTGTTGATAGAATGAGAGAGGTATGTGTTCATGGTGGGATTATGATGGGAGCAGGAATAGGTAGTGGTGCAAGGCTAAGTTAGAGGGTAGATGATGTGGATTGAGGTAGGACAGTGTAGACTAGGTCCATGCTACTAAATGATGTCCAATTTCTTAGTCAACAAAGGCCTCAAGTATAGGATCCTACTATAGAAGTACATATCTCACAACCCCATGTACAACCATAGGTATTTGTAGCCCCAAGGCTATCACCAGTTATACTAGGTGGTCCATCTGATATGGAGGCCAATATGAGTGTCATGGAGGTGTAGATTAGCTAGTTACTAAGTACTATGTAGACATTCATAGTAGTGATGACACTGATGTCGCCACCTTCACCACCACCACAAAGCATAGATGGGGTGACCACTAGTCAAGTGTCCCTAGCCATTCTCGGGACACGAGCTATAGGTTCATTAGATCAAGTGCCTCCTCAAGATGGAATGAGTGTCCCTAGTGATCAAGCACCTCCCAATACAACATGGTCAATTGTTGTAGGTGGTAAGACACAGGAATGATGTTGTCTATCATTTTGTATGGCATGTATTGACTCATCAAATGTAGCATTTTTTATGATGACCTTTTGATATATGATTATTTTGATGAAGCTTTTACATTTGTGTTTATGTTGTATTTTCATGTCTTTGTATCATGGAATTTATATTATTGATGTCATGGATGGATTTATGTGATGTGCATATGTTGTTCTATGTTTATGATAGTTGTAGATGTGGCTGTAATGTGGATGATTAATGTGGTGACTGTGTGTATGAATAGATGTGTAGTATAATGATAGAATATGTGGATGATGAATATAGAAATGAAATGTATGAATGAAATGCAATGTAATGATATGATAAGAAAAATAGAGTAATGGGATGAGTGGTAATGGAAGCATTCTAATGAAAATGAGGGAATGAATGCAAATTGAAAAATAATTAAAAATAATTAAGAAAATGGATGAATGGAATAAAATGAAAAGAAAAATATGTGATAAGATGATATGATGGAATGAAGATGATGTAAAATGAATAATCGAAGAAGATTGATTTAACTAAAATAATGATGGACATGAGATGAAAATAAAAATGAAATGTAATGCAATAAAATAGGTTTATGATTGGAAAAGGAGACAGTTTTAATAATGAAAGGGAATGAATAAGAAAATGAATGACAATGGTTTTAGTGAAATGAAAGGGAAAATGGAAAGAAATGATAAAAATAAAGAGCAATGGTTCAATGTTTGATATGTAATGAAGATGGAACAAAAATGAATGATTGAAATGAATATAAAATGGCATAAAATAAGGAAAAAAATAAAGATGATAAGGAAATGAGATATTGAAGGAAAAATTGAATGAGGAAATGGAAATGAATATGAGATGATGTGGGTAAGAAAAAATGAATGTAAGAAAAGGATGAAAATGAAAATATAATGAGAAAAAAAAATGATGGTAGGACATGAAAAGAAATGAAATGAGATTAATGAAAAGAGAATAACATGAGTGATGATGGAAGAAAGGTAATGTGAGGAAATTGTGATTGGAACTTGTTTGAGATTCGAAGGTCGTGTAATACAATAGGTAACATCAATGGTGTGAGATAATGAAGTGTGATCAAACATGGTGATGTGCTAACAAAAAATAAAATCCATGATACTTAAATGGTGAAAGCTCATTGGGATGGTGGTGGTGTTGTTAGTCATTTGTAGTCACGCGTCAATTTTGTTACTAATCTATTGGATGATGGTGTATGATATATCCTATTTATTCCTCATTTGTGTGCTAACTATTTGTGTTAAGGGAACCCATATGAAATGTAATCTAGATGGATCCAGTTAACTGTCAGATTTTATAAGGAGATGCAAATTAAATGTCATCATTGAGCTCCTAAAGAAAAGTGATATAGTACAATCACCACTAGCTCAGCTATGGTAATATGAATACTCTATCATGTCGAGGATTGTCACAAAGAAAAAATAATGTATAGGAAAAGTATGATAACTGTTAAGAATAGTTTTTCGCAGTAAAAGAAAACATGAAGATAAGATAAGTACACACACATGTAGACACATGTCAGAGAAGGAACCTCACCTAAGATGTAATATAAAACTAGATGAGGTGCACATGGCCTTCCAAGTGAGAGAAGGCACTAATAAGTGGACACTGATAATGCATAAAAGAAAAGGATCACTAGATCAAAATAGTGAAAGCAATAGGAAAATAAAATTTCATAGTTTCATCCCAGTCCCTCTAGTCATATATACATCATTGAGTTACTACAAACACATGATAGTAAAAAAAAAATCCAAAATTTGCAGACAATCATGCTAGCAATTATGTGCAATAGTGTCAAGTTTGTTCAATTCTTTGTGGAGTACAACTATTATATGAATGTTGTAACAAGCCATGGAGTGTAACAGTGGTAATTGAGTAGTGGGAAGCATGGTGATTGTGTTCAAAGATGTATGCTAGTAGGTGATCGTGGTATAATTATGTCCGAGTAGAGTGGTAAGTGTACTTGGTACTAGTGTGATGAGTTGTATAGAATAAATGTGTGGTAAGGCTAATAGAGTGTAATGTGGGTGGAGTAATGGCCATAAATAGGTGGGTAGGTGAACATGAATTGAGGCATAGTGAAGAGATAGGTATCACTAATGTTGGGAGATTAAATTATTATTGAGGTGAAGTAAGTGTAGGGCGTGTTAGCATGTCAAATCACCAGACCAATCACAACAAGAGGTAGAGATGGGGGATGTTAGTCAAGGAGGGTGGGTGAGGAAATTATGAAGGAAAAAGCATGCCCATCATACATCAAGTGAATTGGTGTATCAAGCTGAGCTCTAGGCACTAGTTCATGAGCATGGTGAATCAAGCCAGATCAAACTAGTGTAGGAGTTAGGGTGGAAGAAGATCCTTTGTCAACATTGATGATTTTGTCAGGGAGTGTAGTGTAGCAGGCATTGCAAGATGAATTGGATAACGATCATGTGATGTGAGTGGAAGGTTGTCCTCCAAGGGTGATAGAAAGTGTGTTAGACGCAAAAATAGATGTGAGGGAGATGACTCTCCTAGGAAGACTACACAAAAAGTGCAGAAGGAAATGGAGGATATTGGTATGGGTGAGGTGACAAGCGTGGTGTTTCAATTGATTAGCCTTGAAATCCCAATACAAGGATTGACAGGTGATGAGATGGGCCCTTTAGGTGTAGTTAAGCCAAAGCTAGAAGCTAAGGGTGTGGCACAAGAAAAATGTGAAGTGGAGGAGTTGTAGAAGTTGTTAGCCACAGAGAAAGTTTGAGTGGAGAAAGTAGAACAAGAAGTCATGTTTTAGTTAGGATTAACAAATAAAGCTCATGAGGATGGAGTGCAAATAGAGGCCAGATGACTCCAAGTTGTGTTGGATGCAGAATGGGCATAGGTGCGATCATTGGAAGCTAAGTTGTAGGTGGAAAGATTACAAGTAGAGGGAAATGATGTGGGGTTTCAGGCAAAGTGAGCACACGCACAAAGATTGTAGGATGCTTTGAGGATGGTGTAACCGGGTTTAGAAAGTGCACAGAATGAGCTGGTGTTACTGCAGGTGCAATCAAAGTCTTTTAAGGATGTAGTGTCAAAAATGAACATCATGTCATTATAGCTACAAGGGCAGTTGATAGATGGTGAGGCAAGGGTGAGGTAGTTACAACAGTGGCTTAGTGAAATGAAAGTAGATGTGGAGTGCTAGAGAATGGCAACCAAATAGATGTAGCAAGAACATGGTGTGGCTTAACGGGTGATCACTGTGTCAAGTATCAATAAGGTGGTGGACAATGTATTCATGCATATGCAAAGGACTACAAAAGTACACTAGGAAGCCACATATTATATGGGGTTATATTATCAGTCGATCTCAATGGATTATTGATGGGAGACCCAATTTGTAGATAGACAATTTACACAACTATTGAATGCTCAACTATGCAGTGGGAAATTCTCGATACCAATGGATGTTTTTTGGGTGTGAGAGAGATCCATGCTAGGAGCTTCATCTTCTAGGATTGCACCTGAGGAAATGCCCCTAGATGAAAGTCGTAGCATGCCACCTCCATGAGGAAGGCCAAAATAAGTGTTTTGTGTGGATGTAATTATACCTTTTCCATTATAATAAATAAAAAGTTTTTCCATGGCAAATAAAAGGGTAACTTGCACACTGTATGCATTGAAAATGGTTGATTATGATTGCTATATTTGTGCTTTTGTTTGTTTGTGGCATTTATATAATGATTTTGGATGTTTTTGTATTTTTGCAATTTTTTTTGGATGTTTTTGGTATTTTTACAATATGTTTTGGATGTTTTTGTATTTTTGCAATGTTTTTGGATGTTTTTGTATTTTTGCAAGAGCAAAAAACTGTGAAGACCCACAAAAAGTGTGTATGTGAATCATTTAGAGGTGACCTTCACTTATGTGTTACAAAAGAAACAAAAGTGAACTCTCAATGAAAGATGAATATGAACTTGTGTAATGTTCAAAGAGTGGAAGTGTGCGAGGTGGAAAAAGCAAGAAATGCTAACTCATGAATCACAAACAAAACTTGGTTTAAAAATTCTATGTATATTAATAGCCTTTGAAGACAAGTGAGAGCCATAACCATGATTTGTTTTCTCTATTTGGGTGCCAAGACAGATATTTATGGGGACAAGGAAAAAGCATGTGGGGCTAAGAAGGTGCTTTGGGGCCTAAAAAAGGTGTTAGAAAGCTTAAAAGGCACTTGGGTCTATAGAAAGTGTTGGAAGGCCTGAAAAAAGGCATTATGGGGCCTTGAAAAAGGCATTTGGGCCTATAAAAGTCTCTAGAAGGCCTAGAAAAGGAGCTAAGGAGCCCTGAAAAAGGTGTTTGAACCTATAAAAGGTGCTAGATATCTTGAAAAAGGTGCTAAGAGGCCTTGCAAAAGGCATTTGGGCCTATAAAAGTCATTGGATGGCCTAAAAAAGGTGTTGAGGGGCCTCAAAAAAAGGTGTTTGGCCCTATAAAAGGTGCTAGAAGGCTTGAAAAAGGCACTAACGGGCCTTGAAAAAGGTATTTATGTTGGCATTATGTTATATTTGTCATTAGTGACAACACTTATTCAATTCTGTATGGTTATTGAGCTCATCATTTAGTCACGAGTGTATATTGAGCAATTCAGTGATAACCAAGTTTCATAGTTCACACTAAGCTTCATAGTGTCTATCAAGTCATCAATTTATGTGATGAGAAGCCAGTGTCTATCGAGTGATAGAATGAATAGTTTTTACCAAGTGAAAGCAAGGAAAACGAAGGATTCAATATCTACCAAGTGACACTATATCTACCAAGTCTCCAACGGTTACCAAATTCGAAGCTATGTTGAGTGATTAGTATGGACAGAGCCTCTACTTCTACCAAGTGCATGATGATGCCAAGTAATGTAGTGGACTCTGAGTATCAAAAGTTCACCAAGTTAGCTTACAAAACTTGAGTTTCTACTATTTGGCCAACTCAGTAATATTTTGTTTACTTATGTTTTAGCCGACCTTGTATATGTAAATATTGGAATGGTATATATATGCAGTGTATTGTATCATTTGCAATATTTGCATGAGTGTATCAAGGAATGGATAATGTAATGTTTTGAGAAGAGTGGATGTGAATCGACAACATAGCAAAGTATTTAGCAAGGTCTACAAGGAGTAGTAAAGTTGTATCAATCACAAGAGGTGATCAGTACTTCAAGGATCTAATCAGCAATCAAGTTGTAAGTCAAATCTATTTTTTCATCCTAATAGGTGAATTAGTTTTCTAAATCCTTTAATAGGGTATACTTAACAGTCTTCTTTTAAATCTCTTAACAGAGTGCATACTTCATTGTATATTTGTAAAACCTCTAATAAGGTGGATCTAGCAGTCCAAATTGCTCTTAACGGGGCAAATCATCAAAAGTGGTCAATGTAAGCCATAATAGGCCAACTTTATACTATAGTAGTGAAGCTTTGTGGGTATCATCCCCACCCCAATTTTACTTTCTTTTGAAAGGTTTTTGGGTCACCAAAAATCTGTGGTCATGTGTTATGAATGTTTATCTTTTCTCATGCATGCAATAGATTAGATAACTTAATGATGAATGGATTAAGTGTTGAATTAATTTAAAGTTTTTGAAGTTTCTGATTCACCCCTCCCCTCTTAGTAACCTAGCTAGTCTTGATTATTTCTAATAATTGGTATTAGAGCATTGTGGTTCTCAAGATAAAGTTTGATAGCTTGAGAAAAGATCAAGGATAATGGAGATATTTAGACTTGACAAAGCTATTGATAATGAAAAGCTAGATCTGGAAATGGCCATAGCTCAACTCAAGGAAACAAAAGAGCATCTTTCCAAATCCCTAAAAAGAAGGAAGGAACTTGCAAAACAAATGAATGACCACCAGTATGTTGAAGAAAAGATTGAAGACTTTTTCCCCTCAAGCAATTCAGATGAAGCAAATGAGGCAATCAAAGAACTTCTAGAAAATAATGGCTCCCTACAAGAAGAGGTAAGAAAATTGAAAAGAGAATAGGAAATTCAGTCAATAAGATTGTGTAAAATCTTGGAACAAAGGAATAAGGAAAATGAAAACTTGGAAACAAGAAACAATGAAACTCAAAGTCAATCCCTTTAGCAAGAAATTCTTATCAATCAGCTCTCCAATGCAAATGAGGAAATCATGAATTTGAGATCTAAAAATGAAAATTTAAGGAATGATTTAATCACTAAAAGACAAATCAATGAAAGGTTGAAAGCTGATCTAATTTCTGAGAAGAAACTCAATGAAAGGATAATGAAATCTCAAGTAGACATGGATCAATTGAATCAGCAAAGTGAGCATAATCTCTATAGGCAACAAGGTAAAGAAAGACTTGGATACAAAGAAGAAGGTGAATCTTCCAAGCAAGGTGACCAAAGGAATCAAAGACCTACTTGCAATCACTGTGGTAAGTTAGGTCATACATCAAACAAATTTTGGAGCAATGGAAAGGCAAAATTCAATGAAAAATACTAAAATTACAGTCAGCAGGGTAATAAAGCTAATGAATGCAAGGAGAAACCAAAATTTGAAGGTAAATGTCACAAATTCAAGAAATAAGGTCGCAAGGCATCTGAATGCATATCTAAACCATTCAATCCAACTGAACAACTTGTAAAGGAAATATTTGGTTGGAACTACAATACTTGGTGTAGATGTCACTATTGTGGAGAATATGGACACATTGGCATAAACTTGCAAGGCATCACTTGAGAAAGAAGGATACAACAGTAAGATGTTATACATGCACTGAACTTGGTCATATAGTTAAGAATTGCATGAACATAGGAAAGGTTGAAGATGTAAAGAAAGCTAAAGCTGATAACATCAGGAAGTAGATGAGATAGTAGTGGATTCCCAAATCTACCAAGCAAGCCATTTCAAATGATGGTCATGTCACTCAAGAATTGGGTGACTCCATCATTTCCAATTAGATTCTTGATGGAGGAACTGGAACTATATCTTCAAGTTATATCTCGAGTAGTTCCAAATGAAAGAAAACCAAAAATCTAAATCAATATTTTACATACAAATGGATCTCAAGAAATCAGGTCATACCAAGCAAGGTTGGTCATAGACTCAACCGAGCTAGGTTGGGAGTAATAAAATTTTTGTTAAGAAACCAAGTCACAAGCTTCTACCGAGCATAGTGAGTAGATGACACTCTGTCACACACTATGCCATTATGTTACCAAGCATTAATGGAGAATTTTCATCAAAAATGGAAGAATTCAACTTCATTTTTCACTACAACTTCAGAGCAAAGCGATTTCTAGGTGCATCAAAGCAATCTCGAGTGAATCTGCAGTAAGAATTTTTTTGAAGAATTTTTTCACTTAGTTACCAAGAAACCATGGCATCCAAAAGTAGTAGCAGCAAGGAAAAAATAGGATTTGAGATGTTGGTAAAAGATGTGGAATGGAAAGTGCCAAATTTCAAGTTAGTACCAATAGTTGCAGAGTCACTTGACCCTAATGGAGCTCAATCACAAATTCCTCCCAAGGTACTTATTATTGATATTCACACTCATTTTAAGTGTTCTATGCAAGAGATTGGAACCCTAGAGATGGATAGTTCCCTAGAAGAAATATGTGTTGATGGTTCTCTAAAACCTGAGCCTAAGCATCTAGAGACCAAAGGATTAACCCATATCCCGCATATGCCAAGGAGCTTCCAGATTAAGTGGATTAGGTATATTCTCAGTCATGTACATAATGGTCAATTATGATTAGAATAGTTAGTGTTGATCATGAAGAAAATGATACATAAGATTACAGGTCTTCCTATGTTGAACAAGGCCAAAACCACCAAAACCCTAGGTCATGATGAATTTCAAAAGAAAACCCTAGCCGAATGGGATGGTAGAGGTCTGAAGATTAGCATTGTATCTAACATAGAGTTAAGGTTTGGTATTTATGTCATTGCTCACAAGATTTATAGCTCCAGTCATTTGAACAGTGTGTCGTGTGAGGTAGTGGATTTGGCATTCAAGGTTGTAAAGAAGAATCTAGAATTTGATCTGTCAGAGTTATTGTTGAAGCAGCTGAATAAATACATGGATAGTATCAGGACATCAAAGAACAACCCCTTGTAAATTTTTTTCTTTGTTAACATGTCTTTTCTTTTATGTTCAAAAGTTTTTCCATCAAAAGGTTCAGTAGTATGGAGGAAAGGTACTCCAATTTTGTATCAGATTAATGAATTTATTGTAGAAATGGGTGAAAATTTTGATAGCATTAAGGATAATTACTTTGAATCTTTCAAGGAGAAGATGAAAAATAGGTTTAGGACTCCTCTTAAGCTTGTTGAAGACTACAAAGATGATTTATGTTTTATGGTTGATTTTGATAGAGTGTATATCCATGCAGTCAGGCCTAGAATTACATGGGTGAAACCTCTTCCATATGAGGTTAACATTGATGAAACAAAAGATATCATTGAAGCATTGGTGAATGAGCCAACAGATCCTAAGCAACCTATTTTTGGAACCTATGATGAGGCCAAAGCCAAAACTGAGCTTGAAATCAAGCTACCCCAGGCTATAAGAAAAGGTGAGAGGAAGGTAGCCAAGTTGAAAACTACAAGTACCCCTCTCATGCTTACCGAGGGAAAAGGAGAGGATGAAGAAGAATGAGAAGAAGATGAGCAGGAATTTGAGAAGGAGGTAGAGCCTTTGAAAAAGAAGGGCAAGGTAATCATTACTAAGCCACCCAAGGCCTCCATAGTTGTATCAATTGAGAGTAGGTGTTGGAATCAATAACTTCAAAGCGCAAAGGTATGAATCCAAGACTCTAGTAGAACAAAAGGAAGTTGAAGATCTAATCATGGATAAACTAGGAAGATGGAAATTCTCTCCTAATTAGTTTGTTTCACAAATCCATGTAGTCTTATTAGACAAAGTCAAGGTTAGGTGGAAATCAGCTGAACAGATAGCCAAAGACATATTTGAGCAATCCTTGAGAAATCTACTAAAAAATCTTTCAAATGCAGAGGTTAAGGCAGCAATAAAAAAGAATGAAGAGAAAATGATGATGAGATTTCACACTTGTCTGATTTTGGTAAAGGAAATTGAGCATATGGTCAAGGATGCCACATCTATGTGGGATAACTTTTATCATCTGCACAAACCTAGTGAGGATCTAGTAGAAATGAAGGATGATGATGACAGTGACAATGAGGAAGAAGATAACCCACCCTATGTTACCATTTATGCTAAGGAATATCAAGACTTGATAAAGGGTGACAAAGAAGTTGATGAGGAAGATAAGGAAGGAGATGAAGAAAGTGATCTAGTGAGAATAGCAGCACAAGTTATAGCCTCCCTTCCTCATTCTCCACCAAAGACTGCAACATCATCAAGGTTGAAGACAACTTTAGCACATGTGATCACAACTACAACAGACACACCATATGTTCAGTCATTATTTGCTTCCTCTTAGCTCTTGTTATCAATAATGGAAGTGTCTACCACTTCATCTACTGAGTTGTAGCCCTCTTCATCAGCTCTCGAGTCAACAACACCAGTAGTATGTGAAGCATCCAATTCTACAATAGCATGTGCAATAAGCTCACCATCATGTTCTATAGTTTTGACTACTATAGTTTTGTTAGCACCAATTTTTGTTCCAATAAGTTCTTCTACTGTAAGTACTCGAGTTTGTGCTCCACCTATTGTTACTTCAATTTTGGATAACATATTGGTTTTGGATTCAATTAGCACTTATTTCAATTTTCCTTTAGTTGGTCCTATTCAAGTTTTCTCTACAAGTCCAGCTATCTCTACAATTTTTTCTATTTCTAAGTCGAAGACATTAAGGTCAAAAGTAGAACCAAGGACACCCCTAAAACTTCAACTTACTGGTAAGGAAATTGATGAAGATATTAATTTGGAGAAGGAGATTGTTATTCCCAAGTTGGATCTAGATATTGCTATAGTTGATGAAATGAGACTAGTTAGTCATCTTTTGGAACAGAAGGCAAGGCAAAAGAAGTTAAGAGCTAAAAGAGATAGAGAATTTAGGATAATTGAGAATGCAAAGAATATAATAATAGAGGCTATAGGTGTTGATGTGGATTTGATGGCGACACAACCCAAGAATAGAATGGACATAACAGAAAAGGGAAATTATATTAACTGAGAAAATAAGCTAGTACAAATAGTACAGAGAAAATAAACTTCAGAACATGCCCTAAGGGCTTACAATAGCATAAATCTGGAGAATATTTCTCCTTTAAGCACCTCCTCTCAAACTCCTCTCCGAACTGCCTTTTACAATGCCAGAAATCTCCTTAAATAGACCCCAAAGGGTTAAGGACTAGGAGTACATTCTAGAAAGTGCTAGTAGGCATCCACCAACCAAATAGAAGGTTTCGAAAGCTACGTTAGAAGTTAGTGCAATTCTAGAAGAATCTAGAAACTGTAACCGAACTTCCAGGAGGCATAACTTTTGAACCGTAGCTCCGATTGACGAACTATTTACATTTTCGAAAAGCTCTCGAAGCGCTCTATAGCCCCATGGACAAGCTTTTCTTGTCCCCCATTTTTTGGCCCTTTTTGAGGTCATTTAATGCCCCTAACCTGACTTCAAAGCATTCTTAGGGGGTCTCCAAAACTCAAAAAACTGCAATAACTTTCAAACCGTGGAGCCTTTTGACCTGATTCTTTTTCTAGAATGCTCTAAATCACAATTACATTCATCTTGTCAATTCACACCTTCTAGGTCACCAAAATGATGGCCAAATTGCATGCTAATATTTTTTCAGGATTTTCAAACGCACTGATAGTGGAACTGTGAGAGTTGGAACCTTTATTTGACCCAAATGGGTATCCAAAAATGTAAAAACATGAAACAGAAACTAAGTCTAAGTACATTTTTTTGGGTGACACAGGATTGCCCTTATACCTCTGGATGCTCCTGCATCAGGCACCCAGGGTAGATTGAAAAGTGACCCTGTCACTTTATGGATGGTAGAGGAAATCCCAAATGGGAAACCTTAGCTGCTGAAATCCAAGTTGTGTCCTCGATTGGCCGTCCTTTCTATTTTACCAAATACTCTTCATACTGCCTATTTCTGGTACTCCTACCCACACGATGATCTAGAATTTCTTCTATCTCCTCCTTCTTAGAAGCAGGAACTGGACATGGCTCTAAAACCAGCTCCTCATCTGCACCATCATCATGATACTCTATTAAATCTGCAATGTTGAAAATGGGAGAAATCTGAATACCATCTGGCAGCTCCACTTCATATGCATTTCCTGAGTCATGTTTCTTCAAAATTTTGTAGGGGCCAAATTTCTTTGTTTTCAGCTTGTTGTAAGTACCGGCTGGAAATCTTTCTTTTCGTAAGTGTACCATGACTAAATCTCCTACTTGGAATTCCTTATGTCTTCTCCTTTGATCAGCCCTAGCTTTATACTCTTGATTCATCTTGGTTATGTGTGCCTGAACCTCCTCATGTAGATGCTTGATATGTTCAGCAAATTCCTCAGCTTCAGCACTTGTCCTCTCCCCTTGGTCTATCTTCCTCAGCTCTGGTGCAATCCTTGGGCTATTCCCATATACAATTTGGAATGGTGATTTTCTAGTACTCCTATTTACAGAGTTATTATAAGCAAACTCTGCCTATGGTAGAATCAAATCCCATCCCTTGGGCTTATCTCCAACTAAACATCTCAGTAAATTGCCCAGACTTCTATTTACCACTTCTGTTTGGCCATCAGTCTGTGGGTGATGCGTGGAACTGAATTTCAAGTCTATTCTCAACTTCTTCCACAATGTCCTCTAGAAATACCCCACAAATTTAGTATCTCTATCAGAAACTATACTCCTTGGAAGACCATGTAGTCTTACCACCTCTTTGAAAAACAAGTCAGCAATATGGACAGCATCATGAGTTTTGTGGCATGGAATGAAATGTGCCATTTTGGAGAACCTATCAACCACCATGAATACTGAGTCATTACCCCTTTGTGTCCTTGGCAATCCAAGAACAAAATCCATACTTATGTCCTCCCATGGCCTTGATGAAACAGGCAATGGCTAATATAGGCCAGTATTTTGACTAAACCCCTTGGCAACTTGACAAACCTGGCAACTCTGTACAAACTTCTTCACATCTTGTGTAATTTGAGGCCAAAAATAATGTTCTCTAAGAATGGCAATGGTCTTATCCCAACCAAAATGTCCTGCCATCCCTCCACTGTGTTTCTCCTTAATCAAATTTTCTCTCATGGAACTCCTTGGAATGCACAATTGACTACCTTTGAACAACATGCCATCCTGAATCAAATAGTCTAACCACTTGGTTCTATCTACAGCAATAGGTTCTTTACAAGCTTTCCATGCTTCAGCAAAATCAGGATCCTCGGGGTACAAATTCTTGAGTTCATCAAACCCAACTACTTCAACCTGCATTATTGTAAGCAACAATTGTCTCCTACTTAGTGCATCTGCAACCCTGTTAGATTTTCCACTTCTATGCTTCAACACAAATGTAAAACTCTGCAAGAATTCTACCCACTTCATATGCCTCTGATTCAATTTACCTGGCTATTTAGGTACTGTAATGCCTGATGATCAGTATACAAAACAAATTTCTTTGGCAATAAATAATGCCTCCATTTCTTTAAGGCCTGAACTATTGCATAGAACTCTTGATCATAAACAAAATACTTCTTCTTTGCATCATTCAATTTTTCACTAAAATATGCAATAGGCTTACCTTCTTGGCTTAATACAGCCCCAATAGCGCTACCACTAGCATCACAATCCACCTATAATACTTTTCTAAAATCTAGAAGTGCCAACACAGGCTGTTCAGTCACCTTCTTCTTCAGCAATTCAAAACTTCTCGCAGCTGCTGCAGTCCATTTGAACTCTTTTTTATCCCCTCTTATTGTATCAGTTAGGGGTGCACATATGCCACTGAAATTCCTAATAAACTTCCTGTAAAAACTAACTAGACCATGAAATGATCTTACCTTAGTAGAAGACCTTGGAGTAGGCCATTCCAAGATGGCTTTTACCTTCTCTGGATCCATTTTGAGACCTTCAGGTGATATAACAAACCCCAAATAGACTAACTCCCTTTTTGCAAAGTTACACTTCTTCAGATTAATTAACAGTTTCTCTTCCCTTAGCCTTTCAAGGACACTACAAATATGCAATAAATGTTCTTCCAAAGTCTCGCTGAAAATTAAAATATCATCCAAATAGACAATAACAAATTTTCCCAAGAACTTCTTAAGTACCTCATTCATGAGCCACATAAAGGTGCTTGGGGCATTCGTCAATCCAAAGGGCATGACTAACCACTCATAAAGACCCTCCTTGGTCTTTAAGGTTGTTTTCCACTCATCTCCTTCTCAAATCCATATCTGATGATAACCACTCTTCAGATCTATCTTTGTGATATACTGAGCTCCACTCAAGCAGTCCATAATATCATCCATCCTTGGCAAATGAAATTGGTACTTGATGGTGATCCTATTTGTAGCTCGAGAATCTGTACACATCCTCCACTCTCCATCCTTCTTTGGTGCGAGTACTGTAGGTACTGCACATGGACTCAGGCTCTCTAGAATCAAGCCCTTCCTCAACAGCTCTTGAACCTATCTATTTAGCTCCTCTATTTCAGTAGGAGTCATCCTGTGAGCAGCCTTGTTAGGCAAACTAGCTCCTGGAATTAGATCTATCTGATGACTAATTTTCCTTACTCATGGCAATCCATCTGGAACATTATCAGATATAATATCTCCAAAATCTCCTAGTAAATCTGAAACTTCAAATGGTATTTCACTACTACCTTCTTTATCTTTCCTAGGAATCAAAGCATAGCACATATGCTGATGTTTCATGCCATCTAAAAACTTCCTTCCATCAACAAGACAAATCCTAGCACTACTACATACCTTTTCACCTTCCTTTTTCATGGGCTTCAATTTGTGGTGAACTCCATCCTTTGTCAGAGAGTATGTGTTTGCATGTCCATCATGTATTGCATGTCTATCAAACTGCCATGGTCTACCCAACAATAGATGGCAAACATCCATCAAAATAACATCACAGAGAACTTCATCATGGTAACTCCCAATTTTGAATTTTACTAAACATTGTTCACTTACCAGGACCTTATGATCATCTTTTACCCAAGCAATCTGATAGGTCTGTGGATGTTTCTCCCTCTTGAGCTTCAGCTTAGAGACCATCTCTTCTGATACCAAGTTATCAGTGGTACCACCATCAATGATCACATCACAACATTTATCCTCACACTTGCATCTGGTACAAAACAAACTCCTTCGTTGTCCTGGTTCATTCTCACCACTTAGTAGGACTCTTTCATTTACCAAGGTCTCTCCTCTTTCTGCATCCTCTGAATGTGATGATTGTGCATCCTCATCCACATGAGCAACCCCAGCTTGGCCCTCAGCTCTCCTATCTGTCCTTCCTTGTCGTTGAGGGCATTCAAAGGCACGATGACCTTCTTCATTGCAATGGAAATAGGTACCACGGAAGCCTCCTCTTCCTTGTCCACGTCCTCTACCTCTTCCTCTTTGATTTCCAAAGTCTTGATCATGAGAGCGGTTGAAACCCTCATTCCTCTGGTTTCTGCTAGTACCCACATCTTCATTTTTCTTTTGGGTTTCATTGTAGCCTCCAGATGATCTACCACTTCCCCTTCCTCCTTGACTGTGCCCTCTTTGTCTTCCTTCAAACCTTTTACTCAGCTTCTCTTCAACTTGTAGGGAAAACTGGTATGCTTCTTCAACGCTGGTCATTCTTACCAGACTTAATTCCTCCTGGATGCTAGGTCGCAACCCACTGATATAACGAGCAACCATCTCCTTATTTGCTTTTGCATGCCCCACTCTAATCAAGAGTCGATAAAACTCCTCTGTATATTCTTGGACTAATCTTCCTGCTTGCTTTAACCCATGCATCTTCTTAAATAGATCAAGCTCGTAGTCCATAGGAATGAATTGCTTCTTCAATTTGTCCACCATGCGATCCCATCTTGTGATCTTCTCCTTTCCTCTTCTAAGTCTTTCTAGTTGAACCTCTTGCCACTAGATTTTGGCATGGCCTTTCAGTTTGGCCTTTGCAAACTTAACCCTATCTGGGTCCCTTATATCCTCATACTCAAAGTATTCTTCTAGTTCATTGATCCAATCGATCAACTCATCTAGTTTCAGATTTCCTGAAAATATACCCACTTCAATTGTAGGCCTTTTCCCAAACTTAGTAATGGCCCTAAAAAGCCTTTCCTCTATAGGATTCAAAACTTCCCCGTCAACTTCCTCTTCTGGTCCCATTACTTCCTCTTCATTGTCATCCTCACTATTGTCACCTACGGCAACATTTGCTCCCCTACGAAGCTCCTCTTGCAATGCTTGTACCTGCCTCTGGAGGGCTCTAACCTCCTCAAGATCAATAGCTCTAGCCCTTTTGCCATGCTCTCTTCATGGAGGCATCTTCTAACTCAAACCCACAACCACACAGTCCTAGTGCAAACTGCCTCATAGTCGGCGCTCTGTCTACACACTCAGGAAAACCTGGCTTTGATACCACTTGATGGCGACACAACCCAAGAACAAAATGGACATAACAGAAATTGGAAATTATATTAACTGAGAAAATAAGCTAGTACAAATAGTACAGAGAAAATAAACTTTAGAACATGCCCTAAGGGCTTACAATAGCATAAATCTGGAGAATATTTCTCCTTTTAGCACCTCCTCTCAAACTCCACTCCGAACTGCCTTTTACAATGCCAGAAATCTCTTTAAATAGACCCCAGAGGGTTAAGGACTAGGAGTACATTCTAGAAAGTGCTAGTAGGCATCCACCAACCAAATAGAAGGTTCTAAAAGCTGCGTTAGAAGTTGGTGCAATTCTAGAAGAATCCAAAAATGGTAACCGAACTTTCGGGAGGCATAACTTTTGAACCGTAGCTCCGATTGATGAACCGTTTACATTTTCAGAAAGCTCTCAAAGTTCTCTATAGCCCTATGGACAAGCCTAGCTTGTCCCCCATTTTTTGGCCCTTTTCAAGGTCATTTAATGCCCCTAACCTAACTTTGAAGCATTCTTAGGGGGTCTCCAAAACCCGAAAAACTGCAATAACTTTCAAACCGTGGGGCCTTTTGACCTGATTCTTTTTCTAGAATGCTCTAAATCAAAATTACATTCATCTCATCAATTCACACCTTATAGGTCACCAAAATGATGGCCAAATTGCATGCTCCTATTTTTTTGGGATTTTCAAACGCACTGATAGTGGAACTGTGAGAGTTGGAACCTTTATTTGACCCAAATGGGTATCCAAAAATGTAAAGACATGAAATAGAAACTAAGTCTAAGTACATTTTTTTGGGTGACACGGGATTGCCCTTATACCTCTGGATGCTCCTGCATCAGGATTCTTCTCAACACATTTTGGTATAGTTGGAAGAAGTAGTCAATAAGTTCAATGAGGATACATCTAGCCAAGACAAGCTAATTGAAAAGGTAGAGAAAATTTTTGATAATAAGGTGCTTGAGCACATTGCTATAAACTAGGTAGAGCTATCTTCAATTTTGAGCAATCTTGAACATTCTTTTTCCAATGTAACATCACTTTTTGCTAAGCTTTGTAATGTTACCAAGTATACCAAGGAGATAAAAGAGAAACTAAATAAGATTGATGTAGATATGAAGGCAAGTGCTCAAAGGTTGCAGCTTGACCCTAGCTCAAGCTCAACACATCACATTAAGGTGAGATTTTTGTCAGATATGCAAAAAAAATTGCTAATAGAGGAAGCTAGGATCAGGTCCACATTGATAGATATACAAAACATGATCCTTTCAGTTATGGACTCAATTCAAAAACATGTTGCATATTCAAAAACATTGGTCCAAGATTAAAAAAATTCCATAGCAGATCATATGGTTGAACTATTAGCAAAAGTTCAAGTAGCACTCTCCACCTACAAAATTTTGCAAGACATATGAGATAAGAAATTAGCTCTTATTCTCAAGGTACACTCTTAATTTCTCTCACATTTTTGTGTCTCTATTTTAATATATTGCATAACTCTTTGGCATTATTGTCAAAAAGGGGGAGTAAGAGATGATAAGAGACTTGTGGAGACAATAAGGGAGAAAATAGATTGATATATGAACATAATAAAAAGGATGAAAGACTATGTATATATTATGACTTATGTATGGGGGAAATATGTACAAATGTATATACAACAGCTTTACAAAGATAAATTTTGAAAAATCAAAATTAGTATGTCAGTATACATAAGTCTTGGCTTATAAGTGTTTTTGTCACTAATTCCAAAGGGGGAGATTGTTGGAATTATGTTATATTGGTCATTAGTGACAACACTTATTCAATTCTATGTGGTTACCAAGCTCATCATTTAGTCTCCAGTGTATACAAAGCAATCTAGTGATAACCAAGTTTCACAGTTTACACCGAGCTTTACAGTGTTTACCGAGTCATTAGTTTATGTGATGAGAAGCCAGTGTCTACCAAGTGATGGAATGAATAGTGTTTACCTAGTGAAAGCAAGGTAAACAAAGGATTCAGTATCTATCGAGTGACACTATATCTACCAAATCTCCAATGGTTACCAAGTTTGAAGCTACATTGAGTGATTAGAATGGATCGAGCCCCTACTTCTACCAAGTTCATGATGATGTTTAGTACTGAAATGGACTTTGAGTATCAAAAGTTCACCAAGTCAACTTAAAAAACTCAAGTTTCTACTATTTGGCTGACTCAATAATATTTTGTTTACTTATGTTTTAGCTGACTTTTTATTTGTAAATATTGGAATGGTATATATATGTAGTTTATTGTATCATTTGCAATATGTGCATAAGTGTATCAAGGAATGGATAATGTAATGTTTTGAGAAGAGTGAATGCAAATCAGTAGTAGAGCAGAGTATTCAGCAAGGTCTACAAGGAGCAATAAAGTTGTATCAATCACAAGAGGTGATTAGTACTTCAAGGATCTAATCAGCAATCAAGTTGTAAGTTAGATCTACTATTTCATCCTAATAGGTGAACCAGTTTTCTAAATCCTTTAACAAGGTAGAATTAATAGTCTTCTTTTAAATCTCTTAACAGAGTGCATACTTCATTATATGTTTATGAAACCTCTAATAAGGTGGATCTAGCCATCCAAATTTCTCTTAACAGGGAAGATCATCAGAAGTGTTCAATGTAAGCTGTAACAAACCAACTTTATACTATAGTAGTGAAGTTTTGTGGGTATCATCCCAACCCCAGTTTTACTTTCCTTTGGAAGGTTTCTAGGTCACCAAAATTCTATGTTCATGTGTTATGAATGTTTATCTTTTCTCATGCATGCAGTAGATTATATAAATTAATGATGAATGGATTAAGTGTTGAATTAATTTAAAGCTTTTGAGGTTACTGATTCACCCCTCCCCTCTTAGTAACCTAGCTATCCTTAATCATTTACAATCGTTTGGTCCTATAAAAGGCATTGGATGGCCTAAAAGGTGCTAAGGGGCTAGAAAAGACATTTGGGCCTATAAAAGGTGGTGGAGGTTGTTGCAGTCTCTCAAGTGCTTACTTATTATGTGCCATCATTGGCTCCAAGGGTAATGCAAGGTGCTCCCCTTAATACCATAAACTCATAACAGAAACAAAGAAACAACAACAAATGTGAGAACAAATATGGACTTCTTATTTGCACCGCAAATTTGGAATTATAGAATTCATAAGTACAATATGCTAACCCCCATGGGCTCCTTCAGTAGAATAATTTGCAAGACAAGCTATGAACTATCACCCATAGCTATCCTAAACAATGTTTGGGTCTTTCTTAACTAGGTACTTTTATGCTACTCGAGAAGGTTCTAGATGCTCTAACTTAATATCTATAGCAAAAAGACCCTAACAAAACAAATAGAGTCATCCAAATACATCTTTGACAATTATTTGAGAAATTTTGGGAAGCCCAACTTTGGAAGGCCATAACTCACAAACCATTGGTTTGATTGGTTATTATAACCACTTTTCAGAAATGTCAACTCCTGATCTACAAGCTCAAAACTGCACTAGCACCCTGAGATTTCAAACCTCATCTGGGCACTTGAAGGCCTCTAATAGTGAGCTTGAAGATATTTCTACAAAAATTTCCACCAAAAATCCATAACAACTTCTCTAGTACTTAAGGAGCAATGAGATTTTTATGGTAGGCTTATATCTCCAAAATGAACCTTCCTGTAGAAAATGAGAACATTCCAAGCTCATATGAAAAACTTACTAAAAATAGCAAGTTCCCATTAATAGTGACCACCCTGTCTACTAACCCTTATTAAAATAGAAAAGTCTAAAAATAAAATATTTTTGGGTGATGAAAGATGCCCTTACACTCAAGATGCTCCTGCATCAAGCACCTGGGGTAATTTAAGAAGTCATCTCATCATATCTTAGGTGTTCAGAGGAAAACCAAGATGGTTAACCTTCTCCTTTGCTAGCCATGATGAATCCTCAACTAGCTTCCCTTTCCATTTGATCAGATATTCCTCATAAGTTCTATTTTTGGTGCTTTGGCCAACATGACTATCCAATATCTCCTCAATCTCCTTTATAGTTGAACTAGCTACTAGAATGCTCCACTACACTTTTGCAACTTCATCTCCATCACCTTCTTTATAATACTTTGTCAAATTTGAAATATTAAATACTAGTGAAATATACAATTCAGCAAGCAACTCCACTTCATATGCATTTCCAGAATCATGCCTCTTTACTATCTTGCATGGTCCAAACTTCTTCATCTTCAGCTTATTATATGTACCTACTGAAAAATGTCCCTTTCTCAAATGAACCATGACTTCATCTCCAATCTAAAATTCCTTATATCTCTTTTTCACATATTCCTTTGGCTTATGCTATGTATTCATTTTTATGATGTGTTTTCTCACCTCCTCATGGATATTCTTCAAATGTTCAACAAAATCTTTCGCTTCAACACAACTTATCTCTCCTTTATCCAACTATCTCAATTTAGAAGTATTTCTAGGACTACTCCCATCTACAATCTAGAATGGTGATTTACTAATACTCCTATTGACAAAATTATTATATGCAAATTATGCCTATGGTAAAATCATATCCTATCCTTTTGGTTTATCTTCAACCAAGCATCTCAGCAAGTTTCCTAAACTATGATTCACAACTTCTGTCTCTCCATCAGTTTGGGGATGATGTGATGAACTGAACTTCAAATCTATCTTCAACTTCTTCCATAATGTATGCCAAAAATTCCCAACAAATTTGGTATCTCTATCTAAAACTATATTCTTTGGTAGACCATGTAATCTCACCACTTCTCTAGAAAACAACTTTGCTACATGAACAGCATCAGTAGTCTTCTTGCAAGAAATAAAATGTACCATCTTTGAAAACCTGTCAACCACCACAAAAATAGAATCATGCCTGCACTATGTCTTCAATAATCCAAGAACAAAATCCATGTTGACATCCTCCCATGGCTTCTCTGGTATAGGAAATGGCTTATACAACCCTGTATTCTGCTTCACTCCTTTCGCCATTTGACATACTCTGCAACTTTGTACAAATTTCATCACATATTGTTGCAACTATGGCCAGTAATAATTTTCAACATCCAAAGCTATGGTTTTATCTACCAAATGTCTAGCCAATCCTCCACTATGCTTCTCCTTGATGAGATTCTCTCTCATTGAACTTTTGGGGATGCATAATTGGCTTCCTTTGAACAACATAATATCCTAGATCATGAAATCCAACCACGTTGTCCTATCGAGTGTAACAGGTTTTGTACAATCCTTTCATGCTTCACCAAAATTAGGACCATCTAGATACAATGTACTGAGTTCCTTAAACCTAACCACCTATATCTACATTTTTGTCAACAAAATTTGTCTTCTACTAAGAGCATCTACAACTTTGTTAGACTTCCCACTCATGTGTTTCAAAAAAAATGTATAACTCTGCAAAAACTCAACCTACTTTAAGTGCCCTTGTTTCAATTTTCCTTGACTACTCAAATATTGCAAAGCTTGATGATCAGTTTACAAAACAAACTCCTTAGGAAGAAGATAGTGTCTCCAGTTCTTCAATGCTTGAACTATAGCATAAAATTTTTGATCATAAATAGAATACTTTCTTTTTGCATCATTTAAATTCTCACTAAAATAAGAAATAGGTCTACCTTCTTGGCTTAAAATAGCTCCTATTGTAATACCACTAGCATCACATTCTACTTGAAACATCTTGCTAAAATCAGGAAGTGCTAAAATGAGCTACTTAGTAACTTTTTGTTTCAACAGATTAAAACTCTTATCTACTCCTGCAATCCACTTAAACTCTTTCCTATCCCCTCACATTGTTTTACTCAAGGGTTCACAAATACTGCTAAAACTTCTTATGAACTTTCTATAAAATGTAGCCAGCCTATGAAAAGATCTTATATCTTTCACACTCCTTGGAGTAGGCTATTCAAGGATAGCCTTCACTTTCTCTAGGTCTATTTTCAAACCTTTTCCTGGGAATACAAAGCCTAGGTACACCTACTCCTTTATAAAATTGCACTTCTTTAGGTTTATCAACAACTTTTCTTCCCTTAACTTATCAAACACCTTTTGAATATGAATCAAATGGTCCTCCAATATCTTACTAAAGATCAATATAGCATCTAGATAAACAATGAAAAACTTTCCTAGAAACTCCTTTAGTACCTCATTCATGAGCCTCATGAAAGTGCTTGGTGTATTGGTTAGCCCAAAAGGCATGACTAACCACTCATATAGTCCTTCCCTTTTCTTAAAAGTAGTCTTCCACTCATCACCCTCTCTAATACAAATCTAATGGTACCCACTCTTCAGATCTATCTTTTTGAAATACTTGGCTCCACTCAAATAGTCCATAATATCATCCATCCTTAGTAATGGAAATATATACTTTATTGTAATCTTGTTGATAGCATGAGAATCTATACACATCCTCCATTCTCCATTCTTCTTTGGTGCTAATACTGTTGGTACAGCACATGGACTCGGACTCTCTTGAATCAACCCCTTTTGTAGCAACTCATGAACTTGCCTATTGAACTCTTCACTTTTTGCTAGTGTCATTATGTGCGCTGCCCTATTTGGAAAACTGGCTTCCAGAACCAAATCCATCTAGTGACTGATCTTCCTCACTAGGGGCAATCCTTCAAGTACATTATCTGATACTATATTAGAAAACTCTCTCAACATATTTGTAACTTCTGTAGGTACCTCCTTTACTTCTTCTTTACTATCTTTAGGAATTATAGAAAAACACATATGCTCATGATTCATACCTTTAAGAAAAAAATTTCCATCAATAAAATATATTCTAGAAGCACTATATACCTTTTCTTCTTTATCCTTCGATGGCTTCAACTTATGTTTCAATCCATCCTTAGTTAGAGTGTAGAAATTTGCTCACCCCTCATGTACAACATGCCTATCAAACTACCATGCCCTCCCCAACAACATATGACATATGTCCATAGGTATGATATCACATAGTACCTCATCCTATTAGCATCCAATCTTGAACTTCATTGAGCCCCTACTCATTGACCATGACCTTATTGTCATCTTGCATCCAAGCAATAGGGTATGGATGCAAGTGTTTCTACCTTTTTAGCTTCAAATTGGTGAAAATCATTTCTAACACTAGATTTTCAATACTTCCACCATCAATGATCACATCACAAAACTTATCTGTACATCTACACCTTGTGTGAAACAAGCTCCTTCTTTGTTCAAGTTCATTCTTACAACTCAGCAAGACTCTTCAGTTAACTAGGACTTCTCATTTTAGCATATTTAGAATGTGAGGATATGGCATCTTCATCAATATGTGCAACTCTGGCCTAGCCTTTTGTTCTTCAATCTATCCTTCCTTGGCACTGGGTACATTCAAATGCTCTATGCCCTTCTTCCCCACAGTGAAAGCATTTTCCATGGAAGCCTCCTCTTCTAGATCCTTGTCCTCTGCCTCTTCCTCTTTAATCTCTATTTTTCTAATCATGCAAACAATTGAAATTATTTCCCCTCTGGTTTTAACTACTACTTCTAGCCTCATCCTTGTTATTTTGATCATCATTATGACCACCATAAGATCATCCACCAGATCTTCCACCATGACCTCTTCCACTATTCTTATTGTCAACTTCTTGCTCAATTTTTCCTCAACTCTTAGGGAAAATTGGTATTCCTCCTCAATACTATTCATTCAAACAAAACATAGCTCATCTTGAATGCTTGGCCTTAACCCACTAAGGTAATGGGTGAGTTTCTCCTTATCAACTTCTGCATGGTTGATTCTAATGAGAACTTAGTGGAACTCTTCAGTATACTCTTGAATAGATTTTCTAGCTTGCTTCAACCCTTAAATTTTCTTCAATAGATCAAGCTCATAATCCATGGGAATGAATTGCCACTTCACTTTAGCTACCATTCATTCCCATTTATCATTTTTTCCTTTCCCTTTCTATTTCACTCCAACTGAACCTCCTGCCACTCGATCTTTGCATGTCCCTTCAGTTTTGCCTTTGCAAACTTGACCCTATTAGGATCTTCAATATCTTCATACTCAAATTAATCCTCCAATTCATTGATCCAATCAATCAGCTCCTCTAGATTAAGATTTCTTGAAAATATGGGAATTTCAAACTTAGGTCTTTTTCCAATCTTTGAGATGGCCCTAAAAAGCCTCTCTTCCTCTGGGTTCAGTACTGCCTCTGCTCAAAAAATTTCTTCTACTTCATCCTCATCCTTGCTTTCATCTCTTACTAGAAGGTTTATTCCTCTTTGCATTTGTTCTTCCAATGCTTTTATTTTCCTTTGGAGGGCTTAGAAACCCTTAGGTGTAACACCTACAACTCTTTCACCAGACTCTCTTCATGGAGGCATTTTATTTTGCACTTCTGTTGAAACCCTAGTGCAAACTACCTCACAATTGGTGATTTGTCTATATGCTCTACCCAAACCATGGTCCTAGTGTGAACTACCTCATGGTTGATAATTTGTACACATACTCAAGAACACTAGCTCTGATACCACTTAATGCAGGGTGCTCCCCTGAATACTATAAACTCATAATAAAACCAAAGAAACAAGAGAAAATGGAAGAACAAATATGGACTTCTTATTTGCACCAAAAATGTAGAATTATAGAATTCATAAGCACAATATGCTAACCCCCATGGGCACCTTTAGTACAATAATTTGCAAGATAAGCTACAAACTATCACCTAGAGCTATCCTAGACAATATTCAAGCCTTTCTTAAATAAGCAATTTTATGCCACCTGGGAAGGTTCTAGATGCTCAAACTTAATATTTAGGGCTGATAGACCCCAAAAAAACATATAGAGTTAGCCAAATACATATTTGAAAATTATTTTAGAAATTTCAGGTAGCCCAACTTCGAAAGGCCATAACTCACAAACTATTGCTCTAATTGGCTATTATAACAACTTTATAGAAATGCCAGCTCCTGATCTATAGCCTCAAAACTGCACTAGAACCCTTTCATCAAGTTTTCAAACCTCATGTGGGCACTCTAAGTCCTCCAATGGTGAGTTTGAATATTTTTCTGTGAATTTTTCCACCAAAAATCCAAAATAACTTCTCTGATACTTAAGCTAGAGTAATGAGATTTTTATGGTAGGCTTATATCTCTAAAATGAACCTTTCTATAGAAAATGAGAACATTCCAAGCTCATATGAAAAACTTGCTAAAAAGGGCAAGTTCCCATTAATAGTAACCACCTTGTCTACTAGCCCTTATTGAAATAGAAAAGTCTGAAAATAAAATATTTTTGGGTGATCCAAGATTTCCCTTACACCCAGGATGCTCCTGCATCAAAGGTTCAAGGGTTTGACTAGTGAGCCATTTAGTCTCATGTATTGCTTCTTACAATTGGTAATTAGACCAGCCTAATAGAGTGCTAGCAGCACTGTTGGTGTATGAAAAAATGGTTGCCTAGCCAAATGGTAATGAAAAAATACAACATATATCTATGCCAATTCGAGTGATGCCCAGATTACCAACATGTTCTTAAATCAAAGAGATGAGACATGAGGACACAAAGACATTTTGAGGATAGCATAGATATATTTTTTGAAGGATGCTTGATCAATCATGGCCTCTCCAACATAAATAAGTTTTGAAAAATAAATCCTTTTGATATTTTTGCAAGGGGAATAGAGGAAAATTCTATAGCTATCTGTCTTGTGCTAGATTTTCCCAAGCTCTAAGATATGTCTCAAGACATAATGACACTGATTCTTGATTTATTTCTGTTGTTGTTGGTTAGCTATTCTAGAAGTAATAGGGAAAGGATTATGACATTAATTATCTAGATATTTTTCAATATAGGGGGCCTCACCATTGATTTCATATAAAATCGGTTGAGGTACACAAACTTGTCTCTAAGGAGCAACAATTATAGATGGAAACCAACTCTACATGGAATCAATGGATCACCCGATTGAAAAATATAAAAAATACTTTATACAAAATAAATCGTGTTTGTTATATGTTTTTGATAATTTTAATGATTTATGTCTATTTTCAATGATATATATATATATATATTTTTTTTTATTTTTATTTTTTTTAAAAACTATTTTTGGTGATTTTTGACATTTTTTTACTATTTTGGATGTTTTTTGAATTTTTTGTAATGATTTTTAACCAAAAAAAAAAAAAAATTTGATGAATTATGATCTAGTAATAGTGAAAAAGGGATAGAAGTGAGATTTGTTAGAATATGGAGATCATTGGGGAAAGCATGAAGCCAAAAAGGATATTTGGGAGCACATAAAGAGTTACAAAGACTAACAGTGGAGTTGTTTGGACATGTGTGCATCTATGAAGGTTAAAAGTTAGTTTGTAAGGCCACTTAAGGATTTATGGAAGCTAAAATAAACTTTTGGGAACACATATGGCTTGATGGATGCTCAAAATAAATTTTTGGTACCATATATGGCTTTATGGAGGCTAAAATGAATTTTTGGGACCACATATAGCTTGATGAAGGCTAAAATGAAATTTTGGGACCACATATGGCTTGATGGATGGTAAAATGAGGTTTTGGGACCACATATGGCTTTATGGAGGCTAAAATAAATTTTTGGGACCACATATGGCTTTATGGAGGCTAAAATGAATTTTTCGGACCACATATGGATTTATGTAGGCTAAAATGAAATTCTGGGACCAGAAATGGCTTTAAGGAGAAAAAATGAACTTTTGGAAACACATATGGTTTTATGGAGGTTTAAAAGAATTTTTGGGACCACAAATGGCCTTATGGAGGCTAAAATGGAGCGATGGTAGTCTTGAGATGGGCATTGATTTTTCTGTAATTCATGCCTATGGTATCTTAAAACAAAATTGGACTCCATGTTTCCTCTGATCTACCCCCTTGTTTGTTGTGTCATATTGGTTTCCCCTTTTGTGAACTATAACTCCCAAGGGTTTCATAGCTAGGTATGTGTAAAAGTGACTCAAAGGTAACATCTTTTATCCCTATTTCTTGTTTCTCCTTAATTGTGCCAGGTAATATAGAGAAAAATAATGGAAAGGCAAAAAATAAGAAAATTTATTGTGGATGGTTTTGTTGTAGCTATGTCTTGTTGCATTTTCACATTGAGGTAATGTGTTGTTTGAGAAAGCCCAAAAAGGTGTTATCTCTCACTCCTTTTTATAACAGATTATTTTTTTGTTTTTTTTTTTTTTTTTGGAATGTTTTCTAGTATTTTTTTTATATTTTTCATATTAGCAACTATGAGGTGTTTCCTCAAGACTTTAGACATAGAACCATTTGAAATGAATATTGTTAATGGGTTCTGCTTGTTCTTGTCCATCACAATCAAAAAATTTGTATATACCTATCCCAAAAGAGTATGTGATGATATAAGGGCCAATCCAATTGTCTTCCCACTTTCCCTTCTTTTCCCTTGCTACCTAACTCTTAGGGTTCTCATGGAGGACTAAATATCCATTTTGAAAGACATGCGACTTCACCTTCTTATTATAGTGTCTAGATAGCTGAGTCTGATACATTATAAGATTTTTGTGCATTGATGTTCTTCTAGGAATTCCAATTGTTCTATGTGGGCCACTCGATAGTCCTCATCTAACATGACATCACATAGGATGACTCTTAAAGATAGGATTTAAACCTCCAAGGGGAGAATTGATTTTTTGCCATAGACCAAAGAGAAGGGTGTTGTGCCCATAGGTGTTCAAACACTTGTCCTATATGCCCGTAGGGTGGGATTTAACCATAGATGCCAACTACAACCAATGTCATTGATGGTTCTTTTGAGGATATTAATGATATTTTTGTTGGTGGCCTCCACTTGTCCATTGCCTTGGGTATAGTAAATTGATGATGAATGGTGGATGATGTGAAACTTTTTTCATAGCTCGTCAACTATTGGTTTTTGAAAAATAAAGCATTATCTATTAGAATGGCATGAGGTATGTCAAACTAACAAATCATGTGGTTTAGGATAAATGAATCAATTTTTTTGTGGGTGGAGTTTGTGATCAGTGTCACTTTGACCCATTTGGTAAAGTATTTGGTACTTGTAATAATCCATTTGTCTCTATTGGAGGAAGGTGGCTTGATTGCACCAATTAAGTCAAAACCCCACTAATAAAAAGGCCATATTGTGGCCAATGGGTTGAGTTCCTAGGCTGGTGCATGAATAATTTTTCCATGGATCTAACACTTCTTACAAGTCTTGACATAGCCTAGAGAATCATTTTCCATGGTGGGCTAGAAATAGCCCATTCTAAGAATTTTATTAGCTAAGGTGAACCCACTAGAATGTGACCACAAATACCCACATGAACTTCTTGTAGAGAAACCCTATAATTGTCATTTTCAAGACATCTAAATAAAGTCCCATCTAGATCTTTGTTATACAATGTATCAATCACCAATGTGTAATATGAGGTCTGATAGATAAAGTTACATTTTTTGTTTTTGGATAGGTTAGAAGGCATATGTTATTGTGTAAGTAGGTGAAAATGGAATCATACCAAGGGGAGCCAAGAGTGTCTAACTGGAAAATGACATGGGATTTTGGTTGAGTGAATGTAGGTTAAACCACCTCCTCTACTAAGAATTCATATCATTTGTGTTGGTTTTGTAGCTAGAGCAGGGAGGCCAAGGTAGCCATACAATTGGTTGCACTATTCTTATCTCTGGGGATCTTCTTGAATGTAATCTAAATGAAATATGCCTTTAGTGTATCGAATAAGTGTTTGTAGGGTAACAATTTTTATCCTTGTTTTGATATGTGTCATTCACCTAATTAATGACTAGCTGAGAATCTCCATAGACTTCTATTATCATCAATTTCCATTCCAAAGCTATTTTGAGGCCAAGATCTAAGTTCTCATATTTCACCATGTTGTTTGTGCATGGGAATAGTAGTTTGTATGACTTTGGAATGGTGACACCTAGAGGTGTGATGAATAGTGTTAGCCCCAAATTTGTCTTATCGATTGTAGATACTGATATCCAAAAAATTTCTAAATTGAAGTTGAACTTGAATTGAGTACCCATTTATTTAAACTTCTACTTCAATCTAGTATCTTTCTTGAAAATGCAGAATCCTTCTTTTCTTTTCTCCATCAGTCCAATAGGTCCCATGCAAAGGAGTTGAAGTTGAAGCAAGAAAATGTAACTTCAATTTTGACTTCATCTCTTTTATTTCTAACATTTTAACTTGTTTTCTTCTCATAGGAATTCAATTAAGAAAAGCGTGTACATTTTACTTAAAGGATGCCCCACTTCCTTGCCATGTGTCAAAGATGTAAAAGGCAATAAACATGACAGTTAAGTGGCATGTGTCAAAAGTACTAGTTATTTCTAGGAAAGTAAAAGTAATGATTATCTAGCATCATTAAAATGAGTTTGCATGTAGATGTGATGGAGATAATCAATGATAAATAGTTGGGAAGTCTTGTCAAATAAATTCACATGTTGATATTAATGATTTCACACACTCCATATCTATCCTTAAATTTTGAAAATCTCATGCTTTAAAATTCTTATTTTTTTGGTTTAATTTCCTATCTTACTATGTCAAAGCTTAAAACATCAAGCTGGTAAGAACAAAAGCAAAAGTGCTTGACTTAGCAAAAATTAGTAAGTGCACATTTTAGTCTCCTCTATATATTTTACTTTCCTTTTACTATTTTTCTTGGTTAAAGTTTTTTTTTTAAGCATTTAATTTTGTGATCTCCTGTCAAGGCAGCCATGACTCTTTTCTGAACTAAGCTCCCTAAACTTGAGAAGACTTATTTGTTAAGTTCTCTGTCTGAGATATAGGATACTTTCCTAGTCAATATAGACCTAACCCAACCAGTAGAAGGAGTAAAGAATGCACAAGTTAAACCCATATACCAGAGACTTACCAACAGTGGTCTAATAGAAGCCACCACTTTCCCAACTACCATAGTATGCCCAAGATTGATTGTTGAGTGTGTGAATCATTATGATCTTCATACTATATGTATAAAGAAGGTCATAGGTGAAATTTTGGTTAGAATTGATAGAGTTACAGTTAGTTCCTCTTTAAGGATACCTTATAAAGAGCATTATGAGTCATGGACTTTTGAAGAATCTAGACACTTGTATGAAAAGAAAAAGAGGGGTTATGATTTTATTTTGGCATAGACCTGGCTTTTAAGACTAGCATTAGGAGGTTCAAGGTTACCCAAACCACTAACTATTGAGCATTTTATTAAAGATATCATTGACATAGTTTTTCTTCTAAATAGAGTAAAAGTTAATGATGAATGCTTTTCACTAGGATCACTAGATGTATTTGTTCATTCAGAAAATCATTGAAGGATATAAATTCATTGACTGGGCATACTTGATAGTCAAGGGGTTGCACACAAGTCTTGTAGGTTTGAATAACTTTTGTCCTTTCTTCATGTCCTCATTTTTAGATTACATCCTAGCTATGTCAAAAGAATGGGAAGGTCTACCACATGAACCTTGGATAAAAGACATGACCATATATTAGTATTATATAAGTCTTCAAGCAAGGGAGCCCTACAAAGAGTTTAGGAGGATTAATGATGTGTTTCTGGGGAGACTAGTTTTTGAGCTCTAAGCTCGAGAGAATTGTAGGATCTTTGAAGAATATATGCAAGCCATTAATATTTATGGTTTTTTTTATATATAGTTCTCTAGATTCTCCTATATCAGAGTTGGGAGTTTTTCTAGTGAACCTCTTAAACTACCTTGCTATTTCCTTGATGACATTATCCTTTCTAAAATTTGTAGGCAACTCCTGTATGTCATTGATTTGTCTAAAAATATTAAAAAGACTCATGCTGCCCTATTTCCTATAGAAATTGATCACTATAGATGTCCTAATGTCAAATAGGCTATGTTGATAGATTCAACAATGTCCAAACTGTGCCTCAAGCTCTACCTTGCTAGAGAGAACTTTGATTGTGTAGGATTTGCTAGGGAATATCTAAAACATGCATCCTCCCTCAAGTAAATTCCTCACTTAGAAGACTACTGGGCCAATTTCTCTAATCAGTTTGAAGTGAGAAAAAGATTATGGTCAAAGTTGACCATAAGCCAAATACAAGCATTCAAAGTTCAACTTGTCATCAGCAAGATAAAAGAAAATGATAATGAGGAAGTGATTGATCCTCTATATATTGAACAAATCAAATTTCTCTCTATCCATTAGCTAAAATAGAATAAGAGAGAAGAAGATGATTTGTATTCTCACATTGTAGGTTTTTTGAAGAGAATAGAAAATTGGTTAACTAAAAAGATGAATCGATTGTCAATTGAAGAAAAGCCCAAAAAGCACTCAAGAGCTAGAAATGAGAAGCCTTCAAGAAAATTGATTGTGCCCTCTAATGATGCTATTGGGTAACTATTGTAGGTCAAAAGTAAGCTGAAGTTGAAGTATCTATCCATCCAATTCAACTTCAAATAATAAGCACTAAAAGAGCTACTCATTCATACCTCAAAGCAAGAAAGTTGTGCAAAATAGAGTAGAGAGTGGGATCACAATAAACTTGGATTTCCAAAGAAACCCAAGTGGTAAAATTGAACAAATCATTGTTCCTAATATGTCTAACTTGGTAGAAGGTCAAGAGAAAATGGTAGAGGGAGATAGTGCATTTATGAGTACTCTAGTTGTGATCGACAACACTGCCACACTTGGAAAGGATTCCACAACACCTAAGTGGTTAGAGACTTCTATAGAAAAGAAATGAAGCATGGTACTACTCTCCATGCCAATGGATGACTTGGTGAGTAAATTCCTTGGAAGGTCTTCTAAGGTTAGGAAACCAAAAATAGAGTCTTAAATCAATTTTGATAAGGACACAGGATGGTGGTTGGTAGAAATTGTCAAATCTCCATAGGATAAGCTTCAGGAAGAGCTCACACCTCAAGACTATCAGGTATTAAAGGTAGACTTGGGTAAAGGTAGTAAAGTTATGGACATGAAAATATTTGAGGTATCTAATAAGAAGATTGTAGACCAGGTGTGGAAAGATGCTAAAAGATAAGGAAAACATGAAGAAAGCTATAGGAAGCATGGCCTAATATATCAATGCAACTCTACATTCTAAACCAAAGCCAATCAATGAAATGTTAGCCATTGTTGACGTCAAGTCTCCAGCCAATCAAAAATTATTGGATAATTTACAAAAGTGTAAATCCATAACTAAGACATTTGAAGAATGTGTTAAAATTGTGCAAAATGAAGTAGTAACACAAGTGAATCTCCTAAGTGATACTCGTAAAGAAACTTCAATTTTCACTAAGAAGGTTGAATCAAATATCAAGGGATATGAGAAAGAGAAAATTAATTGGATGAAAATGATATTGTGGATTGATGAAATATAGGGGTATGGCCTGCAAAAGTTTCTCTCTGAATGCCATGTGGCTAGTTTTGATGATAAAACTTTCCACATGATCTGAGAATGCATTGAATGGAGAGATGAAGAAATTGCATAGGATGTGGCTAAAATCAAAGAAACAATATATGAGCTTGGGTTCATAAATGATATAATTCTTAGTGACTTGAGGTGGTTTTACAAATAGTGTGTAGAAGGAGAAGGTGACTCTATCTTGCCCACAAAAGATATCATTAGACAAATATAGAAGAGATTCTTGGAACTTCAAGAAAAGAAATCACCTATTAAACAAGACTTTTCTAACATTGCCCATGTCGAAATCATGTTTATAATCAACCAAAAGCACTTAGAGATGCATGAATAAAAGATAGCAAATCTGAAGAAATAAAAAGAAATCTGGAAATAGAGGATCACTTTTCTCAGTATGTCACATCAGTTAGTTATCTCATCCTTTATCACTATGTGTGAAAGCTAGAAAGCCAAAAGGATTGCTATTGGCATGGACAAAGCCCTGTGACACTTGGAATCTCTTAGTTGTGTGCTTTCTAATTTGTATTTTATATGCTTTGTTTTAGTTGGTTAGCTTGGTTAGGTAACCAAATAACTATCTCTCCTGGCAAGGTAATTTTGGATTTTGTTATCTAGCCCTAAAGGGTATATATATGTAATAATTATTTTCAAAAAGACTCTCTCTCAGTGGATGTGAAACCAAAAATACTTTTGATTTGGTATCTACATTTTTGAAAAGAAAAACTTGAATACAAATTATGGTTGTGATAAGAAATATAAGATTCTACATTTTTATATTTTGAAGCTTTTCTAGCTATTCTATAATGATTTGTGTCTTTAAGGAGAGTAGTCACTTGTGAAAAGGTTTACATTGTTTTATGACAATTTTAAATATTGTTGTTGATGTTGAGAGAATTTAAAGGAGTTATAGAAAAAGTTAACTTTAAACCATTTTCATCTATAGGGATTAATTATGTGGATGGTCTTGGCTATTAAATTTAAATGGTTTTTCAATCTGCACATTCTTTTCATTTTTATAAATTGATTGTATAAACTTTTTCAATATTTTTTTTCAAATATTAATTGGGAAGGTTTTCACTCAAGAGAGGAATTAATGAATATCTTTTCAAATTGATTGCACTACACCTTATAGTATTGTAAAATGATACTAAGTAGATAATTCCTTACAGATTTTGGGAATTTCAATATGTTAGTTTATCAAGAGTTACCCTCTTTGAGGTTTAAAAATTAAAGGGAAAAATTGTTTACTAACAAACAATATTCCAATGTCTAAACCATGATCTATATAGGAACTCTCAAAGTAGAACTTCCACATGACTGGCTTATTTGAAGGATGTGTGTGTTTGGAAAAGTTTCTAAGATGAGATTGGAGATTTCTTAAGGTACATTTGCTAACTGGTCTACAATGGCATGTCCTTTTATGGCCTTTCTATCAACATACTCTAAGTCAAACTTACTTAGAATCATTACCCGTTTGGCTAGTCTAGTTGTTAATGCAATTATTCTCAAAAGATACTTGAGAGGATATATTTTGGCTATGAGTTTTACTTTGTGGGTCAAGAGGTAGTGGCATAGTTTTTGGAAAGTAAAAACTACTACTAGACATGCCTTCTCAATGAAAGTGTAGTTGTTCTCATAATTAACCAAGGTTCAACTAATGTAGTAGATGGCTCATTCCATTTTGTGGTCATTTTCCTATGCTAGGAGGGCTCCTATTTGTTTTTCTATCAAGGATATATACAACAATAATGGTTTCTATGGCATAGGAGGCACCAAGATAAGTGGGTTCATTAGATAATCCTTGGGA
This sequence comes from Cupressus sempervirens, assembly GCA_028749045.1. NCBI lineage: Eukaryota > Viridiplantae > Streptophyta > Pinopsida > Cupressales > Cupressaceae > Cupressus > Cupressus sempervirens. Next base: position 160,056,710 of record CM053789.1, read on the forward strand.
AGATCAAAAGTTGCTTGATATTGATTGTACCACTTTAAAACTATATCATTGTGAAGGAGGTGGGTGAAAGGGACACATTTCTTGGCAAACTGAGATATGAGGCTTCAGATGAACCAAAGTCTCCCTTGGAGAGAATGTAGTTGGCTTAGGTTCTTGGGAGGTTTCATATTGACGATAGGTTGTAGTTTGTCGAGATCTACCTCTATCCCTTTGGTGGATACAATATAGCCCATGAATTTTCTAGATTGCACCCTAAAAGCACACTTCTTGGGATTTAGTCTAACTTTAAAATTTTCTACACATATGAATATCTTATCTAGAATTGGAAGATGGTCTCCACAAGTATTAGACTTTTCTAGAAGGTCATCTACATAATCTTCCATAAATGTGTGCATCATGTCATGAAATATTATGGTCATAGCCTGTTGATATATAGCTCCTGTGTTCTCTAGACTAAAGGGCATGATGTTCCAATAGAACATACGCCATGCACAAGTGAAGATCATTTTCTCTTGGTCTTAGGGTTCTATCTTGTTTTGGTTAGAACTAGAGAAACCATCCATAAGGGAGGACATAGAGTGTCCTTCTATTAGGTCTACAATGGTGTCAATTCTTGGTAAGGGAAAGTCATCTTTGGGGTATGCTTTGTTGACATCATGAAAATCAATACAAATTTTCATACTACCATCTTTCTTTGAAATAGATATAGTGTTGGAGATTCATGAAGCATAGGCCAATGGCCTAATGAAGTTGGTATGAAGTAACTTCTCTGACTTTGTTTTGACTAATAGTGTTATATGTGGATGCATTTTTCTAAGCTTTTCTTTTACTAGCTTGGATTTTGGAGAAATTTTGAGATGATTCAAATTCAAATTAGGATCTAGCCCCATCATGTCAACATAGGTGTCATGTCCCATTTTCAAATAATTAAAAATAATAATCTTTACTAAGGCAGGCAGGCCCAAAAAGATGAAGTTCCAAAAAAAGGGGATAATCTTTGGAAGCTAATGGAATAATAAATGAAAATTATTATTAAAATATGTTTTATTAACCCCTCTTGGACGTGAGTTAGGGTTATTCCCTCTTTTAAGGGGTTTGGAGGCATTTTGGGCTCATTCCAGAACTTGATTTTGCTCATTTCTTTGTTGTTCTTCAGAGGCTGCCAAACCTATTGAGAAGGAGACCCAAGAATGGGAGTTTGAAGGTTTCCAAGAAGGCTAAGGATTAAATTTATTCCATGTGCATGCTCATGCAAAGTTTTCCTTTGTGCTGAACAGTGCAGATTTGTGGGTTTTCGGGTGTGTTTTCTGTAAGAGTTTGGTGTTTCCGGTTGAGTATTTCATATCAGTTTGGATTTCTGTTGTATTTAAAAATTTTAGATGTTAAAATAGAGCTGAATATATTTATTTGGTCATGATTATACTTCTGTGATAGATTATTAGTGTTTTTGTGGTATTTTCGGGCTATTCTGTGTTGTTTTCGAGAGCCCGATGAGCATTGTTTTATCCTCCATTTGGGAGCTGTTGTGTAAATTTTATACAGATCTATAAATGTCATTTTTTATATTATTATTCTGATTAAATTTCTATAAAAATTTCAACTTTTAGATTTATTAATAATATGTGAAGCTGTGAAGTTTTTGGCACTATTTCGGGCATACCCGATTTGGGGTTTATTGAGAAATTGGTGGATCTTTGAAATATTGGTTGTTTGATTTTAAAGATCTTATTAGAGGCTTGAAATATCATATAAAATTAGTAAAGGGACATTTCAATGGTATCAGAGCTATGATCTTGCCAGCCTGAGGGTTTGTAGAAGTTTGCATGTCAATTTTGACAACTACCCAAATCTTGCATGTCATAATTTATGGTTGCATGTTGCTTCTAATCAGCTGCATGTCAAAATCTATGGTTGCATGCTACTTCTAATCATTTGCATGTTAGTTCTTGGTGAATTTGGTGGTTGCATGTTGCTTCTAATCAGCTGCATGTCAAAATTTATGGTTGCATGCAACTAAGTGAAAGAGAAAAGGGATATTTGCAGCGAGAAAAGAATAAAGAAATTTTGATCAAACCTCTACTTGAAAGTAAAAGTACAAAATCCAAGGAAGGAAAAAGTATGGCTGATCTAGATGAGATGGCAAAGAAATTCTTCCAAGACATCCAAGCAATCTGAAAAATTATATCAGTCATACGACCCCTTTCTTGCAAAGAGTTTGATGAAATGTCAAACATCTAAAGTATAAAGATTCTTGGTGTTTGAAGAAGTTATAACCTATTGGGGTTACACTCTACTTTATCTAGAATGAACAGGTATAGTACAGAGTCTCAGAGGACATGATCTTGGACAATTGATATCCAAAGTCAGAATAGTAGAAAGGATGGTTATTTAGACATTCGAGATAAACTTAGGAAAATAAGCAATGACATGTATGAACAGTTGGTTGAGCACCACCATATGATATATGACATGTTTTCTGACCTAGCTAAGGTGGATAAGTTGACTAGATTTCTATTTGGCAGATTTTCTCACAGGGCAGATGACACAATTACCAAGAACTTGCATGAGGAGTTTAAGAAACTAGCTTATAGCCAGGCAGAGGTCTCAGATTCTACTCTGCCACAGGAGGTAGTGGGTTTAGATGATGATTATGAGGATGTTGTTGTGCATAATGGTGAGATACCTAGTAGAGATGAGAAAACATTGAGCATTCATGGCTTTGCTGAGAAAGAGTACCAGGCACAATTAGATGCTTCATCACATGAGGTTGAGGCAGGTAGTACTTCACATGATTTGTCCAACTAGCTGAAGGTGAACAAAGATAGTATTGTGGCTTCATTATCTCATCATGACAGGATGTGGGATATGATAGAGGATCACATTCAGATGATTCAATTACAAGGTAGACATAAGGGAGTTCAGGAAAAGTCTTCTTGTGTTGACTTACAGGAAATTAGGAAAGCAATGGGAACGATGAAGTTGAGTTATTTACATCTTCTATCAGATCGTGACCATCTTCTTAGCCTTGCTGAAGACTATTCAGATGCCTTGAGGAGGAAGGAGGAGGAAGTTGATAGGCTTTCTCATGAGCTTGAGGACACTGAAGCTTCTTTGGTCAATACTCCATTGGCATTACAAGACTGGGAGAGACATGGGGATAAGCATGACATGGATTTGATTTTAGTTTCATATTGCACTCCTGATGCTCAGCTTTTTGCGAATGGTAGATCATATTTGGTTGTTGATAACGTTGCGAGTTCATCTTGCATTCACATCCAGGATACAGGGTCAATGTCAGACAGGTATGTGGAGTTAGCTGGTATTGGTCATATTACTTAGGTGAGGAGTTTGCTTGAGTTACCAGTTGATTATAGTTTACGGATATGGACTCGAGATTGTTATATTGGCATTTGGGATTTAGTTGACTGGAAATCTTTAACACTTTTTGGTAGCAGTGATTGTTTGGGTGCTATCATGGATTTGATTAGCAGATTGCATGGTGTTGTCTTTTCTTGTGCCAGGAGCTTATCCAATGTTGGTATTAGTTTTTATACACTAGTGTTGGGCTTTTTTCATATATCCAGTTGACCATTTTTTCAAGAATGTGTTGATGATCTTTCATATTTGGCAGTATGTACAAATGAGTCTCAAGATCATATTGGCATTGATGACATCTAGGAGGATGCAGTGGGTAGTTTTGAAGACTTAGTTTCCTTGGTGATTTCTTTTGGTACAGAGGAGTTGGATAGCAGTGCTATAGTTTTTGATACTTCGTATGTTGATATGAGCTTTGGAGTTGATTCACATGATATGGATGGTAATACTCTAGAGACCAGTAACCTTGAGGATACTCCTTTAGATAGTGCATCAGAGGAGGTTTGTAGGATACAGTCTAGCCAGTGCCATCATGTGTCTAGTCAGTTGAGAGTTAGTGAGTGAGACATTGGTATTGCTTGCCAATATTTTGATTTTGTTTGTCAATTGTTAGCAATTTATGGATGGGGTTCTCCTACTAGTGATGAGCAGGGAGGCAGTTATCTTTCCTTCATAGAGTTCCACTCCTTATGGGAGGCTTTCCAAATTCTAAGATAGGATTATATGCAGTTGGTATTCGATAGAGATTATCTTATGGAGTGGGGTAGTACAACATATGATGCATTTTTGGCCAAGGAAAATGAGGTGAGTGAGCTTACTCAGTAGCTTGAGGTGACTTTTGAGATTCTTGAGAGTACATAGTTGGCTTTAAAGGAGTCACAATTTAATTTTGCTAAGGTGACCATGGAGTTAGAGCAACTACAGTCTTTACTAGATTTTGTACAGTCACAAGCTATGGTGTCTGGTGATCTGAGGATGTCCATGGTCGAGATTGTCAAAGATAGTGGAGATGGGGATGCATCCATCCTTGCTACTAACATTGGCATATCGGGTTCATCCCCACTAAAGTCAGGTTTAGTTGAGTTGGGTGTTGTAGTAGATTGTTGTGGTATGCCTGACATGGTGGTGACCTCTAGTACTAATGGCACAAAAGCTAGAGATGTTGTATCAAAGACCATGTGTGATGTTGGTGAGCCAACAATTGGCATGGTTCCTGCTAGTAATACTACTCCCTTGGCGATGTCTTTAGAGGTAGTAGTCAGTTCCAACTTGGTTAGTGATTGATTCCAGTTAGTTACATCTGGATTGTAGTCTAAGCCACTGATTGAGATTGGTACATTCTATCAACATTACATTGTGAGGTATGCTCATCAATTCACCTTTGATGACCATGTTGATGAGATGATGATACAGAGATGTATTTTGGTTCCTAGTACTTATCATTATTTATGGGATAGTTTGATGCCTCGAGATGAGAGTTGTGATGGGCATGACATGGAAATAGGTTCTGCAGTTGACAGCTTGATAATACATGACTTGGAGTAGGAGTTTTGGAGTGATGCTTCAGTGGGTGTTGTTATTGATTATACTCCTTTGGATATGACATCTCCAGACTTAGCTGGTGATCAGTCATAGTGGATTGTATCACTTTTTCATGGTGAGATGTTGACTAAGTTTGGTTTTTTTTATCAACATTATATTGCAGGGTATGTACATCAGTTAGCATTTGATCCTTGTGTTGAGGAGTTGATGGCAGGCAAATTTGGTTTGGATTCCATTTCTTGTTGTTTATCTTTTGATGGCTTTTCACCATCAGGGGTGCATGGGAGTTATGGTTATGAGACAGTGGCCAGTGATTTGCAGAGTTGTGTTGGCTGTAGGAGTTGTACAGTGTGTGGATTCTCCATACTTGGTACAGTTTCATTCAAGAGCATTCACCATTATTGCAGAGTTGGATTGTACATTCTGTATAGGCCAGTGGGATGCGTTGATGGTATTTACTATGTTGGAAATTTGATTTTTCTACTTTACTTGGGTTTTGATGTTCTAAGATTTTGTGTCTCATGGGTTTCTGACTGTGGAAGTTGTGACTTTGGAGTTTGGTTGAGCAGTAATTGTCAGTTTGATTATGGATTCCTCTTGGTTATATTGCAAAGGATATTGCAGGAGCCTATGTTAATTGACAATAGTATAGTTCATGACTACATTTGGGATCCAGGTTGATTGATTGGTTTATTTTTCATCCATTGCTTGAGGACAAGAAATATTTGGAAGGGGAGGACTTGTCATGTCCCCTTTTCAAATAATTAAAAATAATAATCTTTACTAAGGTAGGCAAGCCCAAAAAGGTGAAGTTTCAAAAAAAAGGGATAATATTTGGAAGCTAATGGACTAATAAATGAAAATTATTATTAAAATATGTTTCATTAACCCCTCTTGGGAGTGAGTTAGGATTATGCCCTCTTTTAAGGGGTTTGGAGGCATTTTGGGCTCATTCCATAACTTGATTTTGCTCATTTCTTTGTTGTTCTTCGGAGGCTGCCAAACCTATGGAGAAGTAGACCCAAGAATGGGAGTTTTTAGGTTTCTAGGAAGGCTAAGGATTGGATTTTAAAGCCATTTCATGTGCATGCTCATGCAAAGTTTTTTTTTGTGCTGAATAGTGCAGATTTGTGGGTTTTCGGGTGTGTTTTTTGTAAGAGTTTGGTGTTTCCGGTTGAGTATTTCATATCAGTTTGGGTTGCTGCTGTATTTTAAAATTTTAGATGTTAAAATAGAGCTGAATATATTTATTTGGTCATGATTATACTTCTGTGATAGATTATTAGTGTTTTTGTGGTGTTTTCGAGCTATTCTGTGTTGTTTTCGGGAGCCCGATGAGCATTATTTTTATCATCCATTTGGGAGCTATTGTGTAAATGTTATATAGATATGGAAATTTCATTTTTTAGGCTATTATTCTGCTGAAATTTCTATAAAAATTTCCACTTTCATATTTATTAATAATATGTGAAGCTGTGAAGTATTTGGCACTATTTCGGGCATACCCGATTTGGGGTTTATTAAGAAATTGGTGAATCTTTGAAATATTGTTTGTTTGATTTTAAAAATCTGATTAGAGGCTTGAAATATCATATAAAATCAATAAAGGGACATTTCAATAGGACAGTGCAAAATTAATTGTCCATTCCTTGAAGAAATGAATAAATGCACTTCTTTCTTCCGAGGTTAATGGTTGTGCTAGGTGAATAATTATGGGTTCTTCTTCTATCCCAATGTTGAATTTATTTGATGGATAAATTAGAATATATGACCTCTCTTCTAAATATTTGAGTAAGGCATCAATTATCTCATCATTGGGTGCCACAATTGGGTTTTCACCTTAGATGTGTCACTTCTATTTTTCTCTATTTTTTTGTCAAGATTGACCACAACATTGTGTGGTTCATTGGATCATAGATGTATTTGTATTTTTATTGTATGACTCAAATAATTTATACTTGACCCATTAATGGGTGTTTCACTAGGTTCTATTCTAGCAAATTGTTCAACTACATTAAGGTATAGAAAGATGTCTTGGTTAGTTTTGAAGTTAGGAATGTTATGGGGCTCATTTTTATCTTGGTTGATGAGCTTGGTATGGACCAAGAATAATGACTCAGTGTATGGATATGGTTTAGATGGATTCAAGGACATGACCTTGTCTAGTGACTCATGCATTGTATATATTAAGTCTATGATGTGTTCTTCTTCCAAATTATCAAGGAACCTAGAGTCTTCAAGTTGCTCACTACACTTAATTTCAATTTTCACTAGAAATAATTTTTGAAATAGGTTTTGGAACTCAAATCTTTCATTAGGTTCAACACCCCCATGATGTGAGATCATGTCTTTGTTCTATGCCTACTTCTAAACCATTTTGGCATGAATTGACTCTATAGAGTGCAGTCAAGCCTTAGCTAGAAGTAGATTCTTGTTCTATGGAAATGCTCTATATATGAATGTGAACAAAATCATATTCTTTATCTTGGGTAGATTCCTCAAATAATGAGTCAAATTCCCAATTGGTCAAATCATCATCATCTTCATTGTTAATGGCATCCATGAACAATTCTTCTACAAGGTTTAGATCAGGGAAAGATAGATTCACACTCTTTGGATTAGTTTCTCTCTGATCTATGATGTCTTTTCCTTTTTAAAACCAAAACCAAAGTGGAGGAAGAGGAATCCCCATGTTTAGATTGAGACTTATCAAAATGTGGTGGCTTAAGGTAGGGTGAAAAACTTTCACTTTCATGTTAGGAATATCCCACTCCCATCTTTAGTTTATTGGGTTTGAAATGTGTCGCTAATGGTTCTACAATACCTTTTCCCTTTCCCAAAGGACTTTCCCCTAGGTAACATATTTTCTTAATTAAATCATAATCCTTCCCAAAAAGGTGGGGGAAAATGTCAACATTTTGTATCCTCTTGTGTTCCTCTTGTGTAGTACTTGGAAATATATAGCTTCCTTTAACAAAGTGTTCATTGTAGGGTCTAGGAAGACCACTTGAAGTTGTTCTTCCATGAGCTTTAGGAGATAGTGGTGGATCAAATTATGATATTAAATATTTAGCTACCCCTTTACATTGCAATTTTCACTTTCATTCAAACTCTTTCTAGTAGTGATGATGAGATGGAAGAATTAGAACAACCCACTTTCTTTTTTCCCTTAGTCATTATGGAAAAGTGGTTATTGTCTTGACTAGTGGAGTTTAAAGTTCCTATTAGTATAGATTGGTCATTGTTACTTATTGGGATGGTGATTTCTTCCCTATTATGAGGAACAAGGTAATTGCAATATTGGGTGTAGTTTTGGTCCCCAGGTATGGTTGCCTCTTGATCCATATATGAAAATTTTCAACATTGATGATAAGTAGAGGGACCTACTTGCATATCATGGATCCATAGCCTACCTAATAGGATGTTGTTAGTTAATTTTAGGTTCAAAAATTGATAGATGGTTTCTTTCATGACTGGGCCAACCCTTATTAAAAGGGCCATTCCCTTAGAGGATCTTTCCTTGTCATCATAAGCCTTAATTGTAAAAAAAATCTTGGGATCCACAACATCTTCTATATATCCTAATGCCTTTACCATGTTTAAAGTGTAGATATTTAGACTAACCCTTCTATCAACCAAAGCTCTCTTTATTATGTTTTTGTGTATAAAAACTTCAATATGTAATGGGGAGTTTTGTGGATGAGTGAAGGACATGTCATCTTATGTTGAGAAGGATACGTAGTGAGGGGAAATGAGGTTTCTTACCATATTTTTGAATTTATTGACATCAAGGTCATTTGGAACTAAAGCTTTGGTTAGTATCTCTTTGTGCTCTAGAGATATTTGTAACAATTCAAAGATGGAGATATGGGAATGAGTTTTAATTAGCTAATTAACCAAACTATAATTGGATATGGTGGAGCTTGTGGTTACTTCTTCTAAACTAGTGGTTACCCCTGACAGAACCACTTTAGAGGCTTCACTTTAGGTAATGGTGTTCAAGGTTTGTTTCTTGTACTTGTCTTTGAAAATGATGACATTAACAACATTAGATCTATGATATTTCCACAATCCATGCATATGAGTTTTAGTTTTTAGATTTGATTGTGTGTAGTTTTTTATCATTAATGTTCGGATCATACTACATGATCCATCATCAGGATGCTAGAGAACATGAAGAACAAAAAATTATTTATCATTTTTTGTTCTCCATGTTCTCTAGCATCCTCATGATGGATGATGCAGTATGATCCAAAATGTTGATGATAAAAAACTACACACAATCAAATCCAGAAACTAAAACTCATTAACAACATCGTTAAATCTTGAGATCATGTTGATTGTATTGTCATAATTGACCTTGTCATTGGAAGATGTAGCCCAATTTTTTTTGGAAGATTCACCCTTCTCATGGGTCATGAAGGAATTTTTAAAGGTCATATGGTCCTCATTATAATGAAGATTGTGTAGTTCAATGACCTCATTATCGATCAATTTTTTAATGGCTCTCTTAACGGCGTAGGATTTGGTGGTGAAATGCCCTTTGTTTTGATGGTAAGCACAAAAATGTTTTTCACTCCACCATGAAGGTTTAACTTTTAGTTCATAGGGTTTTGCTTCTAGTAATATAATAATCTCATCTACTATGAGTGTTTGCAACTCTCTTTTGTACGTTTCACCTATGGGAGTGTATACTCTAGGTGGGTTAACAGACTTATATCCTTTTAATAAAGGGGCTTTCTTATATGCCACCTATTGCTCTAGGATATTTGGTGCTAGAGCAATGGTTGTGTTCTAGTGATATAATGGTCAAGAATAGTCTTGCCTTTGTGCGCCTTAGAGAGAAGGCATGTCAGTGTTGTTGACAGTTGGATATTGTTGATTAGGAGAGAAGTGAAGCTATGTTTTAACATTATTATTTTTCTACCACCCCATCATTTAACATTTTTTTATTGTATTTCTCCACCACAATTTTTGTTTATCATTTGACTAATCAGATGAATTGTGTGGTTGTGGGGAGTTATTGGAGAAACCTTTACCATCTTTTGATAGTTTAATGATATCATTTCTTAGTAGGGTTTCTTCCACTTTGGCTACATTTTCCAATGTGGTTTTAAAATATTTAGGACCTTGAAGTTGTAGCCAATAATTCATAGGTTTGAAGAGGCTATTGATGAATATATCATTTTTCTCTTTGTCTAGGATATCTCGATGGTATTTGGCAAAGGTATGCCTCCATCTTTGTAAGAAAACCTTGAAATACCCCCCTAGGAGTTTTTTTGTGTTGTATAAGCCAATCATAGTGACCTCTATCTCGATGTTATATGAGTAACATGCAATGAAGACAAAAGCTAGTTGATTGAATGACTTAATATTGGAGGGGAGCTTTAAGAACCAGTCCATGGCTTGTCCTCCCAAACTTATAGGGAATAGATCCATAAAGTAGGTCGTATCATGCATGAATTCCATACTTCAAATATAGAATTGGAAAAAATGATCTTGGGGATCAGATGTACCAAAATATTTGTCATGTTTAGTATTTTCATATTTTGGGGAAAGGTGTCAAGGTGACACTTCTATCAAATGGAAGAGGACATACCCTCTCTAGACTAAATTCAACTAGTTGGACTTTCCCTCATTTTATCATTTACATTCCCATTTGTAGGTCTTAGAGTTTTTGGGTAACAACCTCTAAGGGTGAATCTTCTTGATCACTTTTGAGGTTAGATATATCAAAATCATTAGGTGTTTTTGTACCTTGTTGTGCCAATAATAACAAATAGTGTTATTTGTGTTGCTCCAATAGTTTCTCCATTATATTGACAAGTTACAAGTTTTGTTGCAAGTCTTAAATCTTTGATTCAAGGTTGTTCTCATCCCAGATATGGGATGAATCCATTTATTTAGTGGGTTCTGGATTGTGTTGTTCAAATATAGGTGGTTCTTTAGAAATGGTAGCTGACAAGAAATCAGTGGGTGTTATGAGATCAATGGTGCTTGAGGATTGTGTAGATTTTATGGTTTGTTTCACTATTTTGGCACTTACTTTTATGGATGATCTTTTCGGTTCCTTTTGTTTAGCACTCACACTAGTTTCGCATAGTGTCATGAGAGATGAATAAATCCCCTTTAATATTTTTTTCCTTTCATGTTGTGAGGATGATTTTTATTTTAGACAAAGTTATGATGAAGTATCAAGCTATCTCTCAAATAGTTTCTAGTAATGCCAATGGTGATAGGAACTAGCTTTGTGATGATGTGTCCTTTCATACTTGACTTGATGTACAAGGCTGGAGAGGTGATGTTGGTCAATAAAATCCCTAGGTAGGGTCATTTTGAATGACAAGGATGGTGAGAAAATTTTGCTTGATCTTAAAGATATTAGTCATTTTCAAAGTTCCTCAGATTTGTAGGGTATTAAAGGAGGAAAAGGGTATCCAGATATGCTTTATGTTTATGGATGTTCTATGTGCAGATAGACATTATTTCACAAATTCCCTCAAATTCATTATAGATGTCTTCAAATGCACTATTTAATTTCTTAGATGCGTTATTTTATGTTATGTTAGGTGTTCTTCTGTAGTGTGAAAGCATTGTTATAAATTTAGATGTATTATTAAATTGTCTATATGAATATTTTCTTGTTCAAATACATTGTTATATTTTCCAAATATACTATTTCATATTCCAAATGTGTCAAATTAGTAGGAACATGTGTTGTTTCAGGCTTTAAATGCATTATTTCAAGGTTGGTTTACAGTTGTGTTTGATTTTGTTTGGAAGTATTGTAATCTGAAATCCTTTACCACATATTAAAACATGTACATTTAAGGACAAATGAGAATGAAATATTCATGCACACACCTAGAATATTAAAAAAATGGCTTCCTAACAATGGCTAGCTAAGGCTAGTGACTAGGGGTTTTAGTTTTTATCCGATTATGTTAGAATTTGCATCTCCATGAAAGAGAGCTTCCCACCAACACAAGGGAGATTTGGTGCAATCTCTTTTAAGGCTACTAGAGGAAGGCTATGATTCAAACACAATTGTCTTGCATTCAATTTGGAATACAAGATTGAAGGCTTTCCCTCTCACCAACCCTACTAACGAAAATCTTGGGAGGTATGTCTTTTTACGACTGAGTAAACTACCTATGAAAAGAATGAGAAATAGAAATTGAAAGTAGGTTAGGAAGTTTGATCACCTTAAAAAAAAGAGTGTGAACATATCCCTACTACTCCAACTTCTCAAACACAACAAGCAAGATGTTCAATTATGGGCCTTTAAACTAGGAGAACAAGAGGCTCCTATTTAATCTATGTGTTTGCTCTTTCCTAAATTAATTTCTATTGACCCTTTTGGAACGTTTGGCATTCTAATCAAATCAAAGAGTTGAAAGCATAGGCCTAGTCCCACATAGGTCAAGGAGACCAATTCTTTACTTAAACTAGATTACGAACCTTGAAAAGTCGTAGTTTAATTGACAATGGTTTTAGGCCTACTTGATTTGACGATAGAAAAGGCTAGGCATATTTTTATTATCTTCATTCCTCTTCTGCAACTTCAATGACCTAAGAGTTCCTATCTAGTTCAAAAGAGACCTAAAAACAACTAGAAATCATATATACAAGTTAAATATGACATTTTATAGCTCTAATCAAATGCATTATAGAACTACACATCCATTATAGGATTGTCCAAATGTCTTAGAATATCTATTAAAAGTCTTAGGGAAACATGTAAATACATTAAAACATCTTTTAAATGTGCTATCAAATAATGAAAATGCTTTATAGAACACTTCCAATGCATAATAAAACAAGTCAAGAGTGTTGAAAAAGTGTTCAAAAGCACTAGAATGTCAAAAAAATCTTAGATCAAGTATTTGTGAGTTTGAGAGCATTTTTGAAAGGTTGGTGTTCCTGTTCTGAGTCTTCTTGAATGTTGTTAAACCTATAATAAGTCAAATATGCACAAGAAATAGGAGTACAACACATATATCTACAAAGAGATTCAAATATTAGAATGAAAAGTGATAAAAATTAGGCTTTAGAATGAAGCCCCATGGTGGGCTCCAGTTTGTACATGGTGGAATTGTGTATTCATGAGACCTTAGTGCAGAGTGTCATTAGAATAACAATGAACTAAGCTAGACCCAAGAAACCAATGTTAAATAATAACTCTATGAATTTCTCATGTATCCCTAACTACAACTACTAAAATAGCTCTCAGACTAGCATCTTAGTGAAAGTTCTAGGATGGGACTATGGTATTAATATAGATCTATAAGAATCTATATGATATCTATTTGGAATGCTAATTATATCAAGATAACAACACTAAAATGCTAATATATGTGCATGCATAAGACTAAACAATGATAAGTAATGTTAAATAGATGCTAAAATGACCTTAATTATCTACAAAAATTGATACTAAATAGATGATAAAATGATAGCTCTAATATGCCTATAGTATGAATTCATAAATCTTGGATCCCTTTGCTCTTAATTTTCTCTTCTATTTATAGGATTTTAGAAGGGGTTTGGGTAAGGATTTGGATTTTACTTTTCATTGAGAGTAAGAAAGAAACTAAAAATATCTTATGAAACCCCAAGAGGAATAGTCCAACAGACTTGATTTGTGAGGATAAATAGGGATTTTTAATTCTTTTAAATTCCAAAAAGGTGAATTTTACTTTTGAGAGGATAAATAATTTTATTGATTTATCAAATGTTGCATTTATTTTCAACTTTTGTCTTTATCTTTTTCCCTTTTTTATTTTGTTTTATGATTTTATGAATTGATTTCCCTCTTTAAAAGTGATTTTGGTATTTTTGAATTTGATAGGTGATTAATTAATTAACCGCTCAAATGATTTGATGTTGCAATTGATTTGAAAGTCTATTATTTTCCTCATTTATTTGATTTTGTCTTTAATTTATGTTGTTTGATCAAAATTCATGTTATTTTAGGCTTTTGCCAGTTTTAGGGTGTCTACAGATAGATATGTCAAAAAATTTGATAGGTAGGTGAAGGAAATGGTTAAGAAAAATAGGAGATAGGTTCAAGGTAGCAAATAAGTACATTGATTTATAGGATTCCTATGACTACTATTTGATGCAAGAGCATCCTAGGTGTAAGGGAAATCTTGCATCACCCAAAATATATATATAATCTTTTTCAATGGGGTTCATTTCAATATAAATTTACTATTTCTAGAAACTTACTATTTTTATTAAGTTATCTATATGAGCTCAACTTGTTCTAATTTCATGGATGTAAGGTTCATCTTATGTTTCATGTTATACCATCTGTATTGGTGAAGTTATTGAGGAGTTGTGGTACAAAAATTTTGAGATAAGTTTTAAAGACCTTAGAGGCTTTGAAACAAGGTCTAACTCTAGATTATGGTGCTCACACTATTAAACTATTGTAGATCAAGAGTTATCATTTCTAAAAAGTTCTTATAATAACCAATCAGAAGTACGATTAAACAACAATGGCATCCAAAAGTTGGGGTACCCAAAATTACAATTTGGAGTTATTTTGAGTTTATTATAATGTAATAAATAAAATAATTTATGGTTGGTCAGTTGCACAGATTATAGCTAAATTCTAGAACCTTCTCAGGTGGTGTAAATTTTCCTATATAAGGAAGGCTCATAGGGTTGTCTAGGAAAGTTCTAGTTTGTTACTGATGGTTCTGTCTCAAAAACTATTGTAAGGAAAATACCTGTGTGGCTTCACATGTTATATTTCAAAAAAATTCAATTCCATACTTTTGGATATAATAAGAAGCCTATTTTATGTTCTTTCAATATTTTGTTGTTTCTTTATTTATGTTATGTGTTTGTGCTATTAAGGGGAGCACTCTCTGCCAAGTGGTATGAAAGAGGGAGATCTTGAGTGTGTAGACAGATCATTGATGTGATGAAGTTTTCACCAAGACCATAATTTAGAGTTTTAGTGATAAGTGGAAAGATTCCTCCAAGAGCCCTCTAGAGACAACTACAATAGCAACAAGTAGAGATTCATAGAGGGAAGAATATTACAATAAGAGATGAAAGTGAGGATAATTTGTGGGAGAACAAAATGTTAAACAAGAAGAAGATGATGATTTTAGGAGCCGACAGGAAGAAAGGCTTTTTAGGGCCATTTCTTAAATTGGGAAGAGACCCGAGAGTGAAGTCCCAAAATTTTTGGAAAAATCTTAATCCAAAAGAATTGATTGACTAGATAAATGAATTGGAAGAATATCTTAAATATGAATGTATATCAAAGATCCCAATAGGGTCAAGTTTGTGAAGGCTAGATTGAAGGGTCATTATGGCAGTAGGATATTTAATTGGAGTGAAATAGAAGAGGAAAGGAGAAAATCACAAGATGGAATTGGATGGTTGATAAATTGAAGAGAAAATTTATTGCCATTGATTATTAGATACATATATTGAATAAAATGTAAGGGTTGAAGAAAGTGGGAAGATATGTTTATGAGTATATAGAAAATTCCTATTAAGTCCTCATTAGAATAGGTCATGTAGAAGTTGAAATAGAGAAATTTTCATGTTACCCTATTGGCTTGAGGTCAAGTATTCAAGAGGAGTTGAGTCTGGTTTTTCCCTATGAGTAGAGAAAAGGTTGAACAAGAAGTTTGAGTGTAGGAAAAGTGGAAGAAGTTATGGTGAAAGATCTAGTGGACAGTCTTATAAAGGCCAAACTGAAGATTAGAAAAAGAAGGATGAGGCTAGTAGTAGATAGAATTAGAGGGGAAATAATTTTAATCATTTCTATTATCATAATAATAGGCATCAAAGAGGTAAAAGAAAAGGACAAGGACTAGGAAGAGGAGGCTTTTTTTAAAACATGTTTTCACTATGAAGAAGAAGATCATATGGCTTATGAATGTCCTCAATGCCAAGGAAGGATAGATAGGAGAGTTTAAGGTCATGAAATAGTTTCACATATGATAAAGATGCAAAATCATCACATTTTGAAGATGCTAAAATAGGAGAGGTCCTAGTTAATAGAAGAGTCATGTTGAGTGGTGATAATGAACTTGAGCAAAGGAGGAGCTTGTTTCACACTAGGTGCATGTATGAAGATAAGTTTTATGATGTGATTATCAATAATGGAAGTACTAACAATCTTTTGTTGAATGATATGGTTGCAAATTTAAATCTCAAGTGACAAAAACATCCACATCCATTCCACATTTCATATGTGCAAGATGATCACAAGGTCGTGGACAATGAACAATGCCTAGTAAAGTTCCAAATTAGGAGAGCTACCATGATGAGGTACTATGTTATTTCATATCCATGGATGCATGTGTTGGAAATATAAGAGGATTAACTAAGAGGGGAGGAGTGAATCAATTACCACTAACTTAAATCCCAAATCCTTTAGATGTCAATACATATCAAAAATTTGATTAAACTATATTCTGTTGTATCTCAACAAACACATGTGCACTTGGTTTACACTAGCAAATTTTGTAACTTGGTAAACATTAAAATAACTTGGTAACTACTTAACATGAAGATCTTTAAGATATTATATGTCATTAATCTTACTTAACTTAGTTTCTTACACATAAAAGAAATAACATGAACACAATTCACACCAACATTTACTATGGAAACCCAATTTGGAAAAAACCACTAATTGCAACTAGTTACTAATTTTCCCTCTTCTAAAGTGAGCCCTATTCGGAGCTAACCCTATTAAAGGTTACAAAACATACTATTAAGTGTGACCCTAATAGAGTATTTAATCATCTTATTAGGAGTGGCCTTGTTAGAGATCTTTAGACAATTCAATCTAAAAATCCCACCTTGTTAGAGGATTTACAAATATTTGTTAAGCTAACTCGGTTAAGAGATTTAGATCATTGGTACAATGGTTAGAAAGTAACAATGAGATGACATAATTTCTTCGGGGGGCGGGGGGGGGGGTTCGAATTATTTATTCAAGGTCCAAATGTCCAATCGAAACTTTTTCACCAAGTAAAGTGAGCCTATTAGACTATTCATTCATCCAAGCTTAAACTTTCCTACTTAGCAAGTTATTGTAAATCATCATGCAAGCATAACACATGAAAAGATCAACACATAACATAGTGATTTATGTGAAAACCCAATTTGGGAAAAACCACTAGTAACATGTTACTCAATTCTCACTCTTCTGAAGTGATGCCCTATTAAAGGCTACAACACACTATTAAATGTGACCTGGTTAAAGGATTTAACCACCCTGTTAGAAGTGGGACTGATTAAAGGACTTTAAAACATTCTCTTGGAATGCCACCTTGTTAAAGGATTTACAAATGGTTGTTAAACCAACCTAAGTCCATAGGATTTTACCCTAACTAATACAATTGCTAGAGAGTAACAATAAGGGGTTTGTCCTTATTACAATTCACAAC
This sequence comes from Cupressus sempervirens, assembly GCA_028749045.1. Lineage (NCBI taxonomy): Eukaryota > Viridiplantae > Streptophyta > Pinopsida > Cupressales > Cupressaceae > Cupressus > Cupressus sempervirens. The sequence continues at coordinate 160,074,055 of CM053789.1, forward strand.
TTATCTTGTAGATTTTAGATATCTATTTAGCTCTTCACATTGCCTAGATTTTAGTCTCTACATCTCTGACAACTTGCCCTCCTTTCAAGCTTTGTCACCTTAAGTCATCATGCTTGATGTACCAGTGAAATATTCCTTTTGACCACTTATCAAAGAAAAGTCTCTATGCTCTATTATTCCTTCATCTCCTAGTGTCTTCTCCTTGACACCCTTCAACCACTTCACAATTTTGGCACACTAGCAACTCTTGCCTCTTGGCCTGTGACTCCTTAAATAGAAGTCTAGAATTATTTTTCCCACTTGATTCTTCCCTCCTTTAATTCTAGTTCAAATGGATTAGGTAGGATCCATTGAATCTAACCTACATCTTGTTCCTTCTAGAAACATCATGAAGAATCCTCTTGAATTTTCTCAAAAATGGTTTTCATAAAAAAATTTGCCACCAGCTCATCATCCTTATCCTCCTACTAGTTCACAAAATTCAAGTTAGCAAACTTTTCAGCTTAGATTTGGTGAATCTTTGACTTTTCCAATAATGTAGTAGCTTGGCACTATTAAAATTCTAGTACTCGGCACACACTATGTTACTCAGCATCAACTATGTTTTACTCATGCTCGAAACCTACTATTGATTCACTCAGTATCCACTAAGTTTTTATGATGCTCGACACCTATTACTTTGCTCAGCATCTGAACATGCTCAGCACCTTGTGTATTACTTGGCACACATTAGATTTTTCATTTGCTCAGCTCTAACTGAAAATTTGCTCGGCTTGAAATAGCTTGCTTGACACTCACTAATGAACTTAGTTAAGCTTTCTAGTCAACCTTGCTACATATTATTCCTCCAATGTTTCTAAGTGTGGCCAACCTCAGTATCTTCAAGTATGTTATCAATACATCATTTTACCAGTGTCTTAACTGGTCCTTGTACTTCATTACAAAACCATAACTCAACCTTTCCCTTAGGTGCTTTTGTTACATATTGTTGATTAAATCCTCTTCATTAATCAACTAAGTGATAGTACTTGGATCTTATAAGAAATTGTCATTCCAACAAGTTTGACATCAATGACAAAATAATGATTGAAAACATTCTTTATCAACCATCTTCCTTCTTTGCAACAATCTCCCTCTTTGTTAGTATTCTTTTCCAATTAGTTTTCCAACAATCTCCCTTTTTCAATCAATATTCTTCTTATAATGATCTTTTCAATCAAATTCCCAAAAATCTCCCTCTTTGGCATTGATGGAAAACCAAAATGATCAACCAAGTTAACAAAATGCTAACTAGGATAAAATAGTAAAGCAAATGCCAAAAAGAAAACTATATTCAAAATTATTCATTCTATCAGCAATATAAACTATCTTATGACTCCCTCTGAATTCTTTTTGCTGATAAACTATCTTCCTCTAATTGATTCTTGTCTATACTAATTTCTCCCTCTGAGTTGTTATTTTCCTGTTGCATATCTTTGCTTTCTATTACTCTTGACTCCCTCTTATATTATTTCTTCCTCTACATGCATTGATCATGTTTTGGTATTAGCTGCTTCAACTGCTTCTCCCTCTATCTAATCGAATGTTGTTGATCAAATGTTGTTGATTAGTTTCTTCATTCTTCTCCCTCAACTGTTGAATAGTTTCTTCAATCTATTCTCCCTCCTTGAGAACAATGCCAAAGACATATTGTTTCAACATCTAAAAATGCAAGTGTAGCATTAGTAGGTACTCCAATTTCTCCCTCTATCACCTTGCTTGTGACTAATTTGGAACTTCAATACTTAGATTATTTCAGGCATGATCCTAAAGTAAATATCCTCTGCATCAATTTGTAAAATGCCAACAATCAACTCATTTGATGCAGGGCAGTCTTACTTTATCTTAAGTAGCCTTAGCTAGGGGTATCACCCCTAACTTACCTCTAAGATACTCAAAAGCATCTTTAGGTAGTTCTTTTGTAAAGATGTCATTAATTTGTTCCTTTGAGCTAACATATTCCATCCTTACTTGCTTGTCTTCCACCAATTCTCTTTCATAGTGATGCTTAATTGCAGTATGCTTTGTTTTGGCATGCATTAAAGGATTCTTTGATATGTTGATAGCACTTTTATTATCACAATAAAGTATCACAAGTTCATTTACCTCTTCCTTCATACCTTGAAATAGATGTTTTATCCATACAATATTAGTGTAGTTGATAGTAGCTACAACATATTCAACTTCTGCTGTGGACTATGAGGTACAACTTTTCTTTTTGCTAGTCCAAGTAATCAATCTTTTTCCTAAGAAAAGTGCTCCTCCACTGGTACTTTTTCTGTCATCAATATTACCTCTCTAATATGCATTAGTGTAGGCTCTCAACTCAAACTTTTCACTTCTCTTGTAGTACAAACCAAAGTCATCAATTCCTTTTAGGTACCTCATTATTCTTTTTACTGCCATCAAATAAGTTTCTCCTGGATTAATAGACAATCTTCCCACTATTTCACTAGCTAATGCAATGTCTAGTCTACTATGTACAACATACTACAACTTTCCAATCATTGATCTATACATTGTCTGATTCACTTCAGCTGACTCATCATTCTTGGATAATGTATGTCCTATTACCATTGGTGTACTCACTGGTTTTGAGTCTTCTAATCCAAATGTCTTGAGTATCTCCTTGATGTTTTTTGATTGGGTCACAAATATGCCATGCTTCAGTTGATGTACTTGCAATCCAACAAAGAATTTGATTTCTTCAAACATTGACATCTCAAACTCATTTTTTATTTTATCAGCAAAATCTATGCATAGGGCATCTTTTCCTCTAAATATTATATCATCAACAAAGATTTCAAATATCAAAATATCTTTACCTTTCTCTACCTTGATGTATAGGTTGTTGTTTTCATTTGTTCTCTCAAATCCTATTTTCACAAGGTATGTATGTAATCTCTGATACCATGCTCTAGGTGCTTGCTTCAAACCATAGAGTATTTTATGCAATTTATAAACTGTATCCTTGTTCTTGTCATTAATAAATCTCTCTAGTTGTTCTATGTAGACCTCCTCTTCTAGTATACCATTCAAAAAAGAAGAATTCTTATCCATTTGGTAGACTTTGAAACCTTTGTAAGAAGCATATGCAAGTAGTGTTCTTACTCCTTCCATTATTACAACTAGGGAAAATGTTTCTCCATAGTCCAGTCCTTCTTCTTGTGCATAGCCTATGCAAACTAGTCTGGCCTTGTTTCTTGTTATCTCACCATTCTCATCAAGTTTGTTTCTAAAGACCCATTTTGTACCAATTACATTTTTATCTGTTGGTCTAAGAACTAGGGTCTAGGTTTTGTTCTTCTCAAATTGATCTATCTCCTCTTCCATAGCTTTATACCAATTATCATCTTATAGTGAATCTTTCATTGTTTTGGGCTCAACCTTACTCAACAAACATGATTCATTCCTTAATATATTCCTTGTCATTGGTCTTGCATCCTTGTCACTAATGATTCAAGTTCTGCACGGTGATGTCTTCTCACATACTTGGCTAATCTTGGTTCTGTCCTTCTTTCCATATTTGATCCTTCAACTTTAGAGTCACTTTGCTCTTCTCCTTCTAGTATTTCATCATCTTTTTCATATGTACTATTTTCAAAATTACAATGTACATTTTCTTTACTCTACAACTCAGCTTTTGAATGTAGCTTGACATTCACTAGCTGTGACTCAGCTGATACTAAAATTTGTTGTTGATTCCCAACTTGATTAGCAGCATCATCTTCATTTGGCATTCCTTTATAGAAGCATACAAAAGATCTATAACCTCTAATTGCTTGGATTCATCAACTTAGACTTCTATATGCTCATCAAAATTTACATTTGCACTTTCCACAATCTTGTTAGTGTTAGTGTTCAAACACTTATATGCTTTACTTCTAGTGGAGTATCCAAGGAATATGTCTTCATCCCTCTTTGCATCAAACTTTCCATTTCTAGTATCCTTAATAATATAGCATTTGCAACCAAATACTTTGAAATGTTTTACATTAGGTGAGTGACCATACCATAATTCAAAAGGTGTTTTATTTGTTCCTTTCTTGACTTGTACTCGATTCAAGGTGTAAACAATAGTACTTACAACTTCTCTCCAATACTTTAGGGCAACATTTTTCCCCATCATCAATCTTTTGGAATAGTCTATCATTGATCTATTCTTTCTTTCTACAATCCCATTCTATGGGGGAGTTCTTGGTGTTGATGTTTGCCTTTTAATTCCTTTGTCATTGTAGAACATCTCAAATTCTTTTGATGTAAACTCTCCTCCTCTATCTAACCTTAGGCACTTCAGACTCTTTTCTATTTCCTTCTCAACTCTAGCTAAATACCACCTAAACATTTGAAATGCATCAAATTCTTTCTTTAAGAACATGGCAATCATCATTCTAGAATAGTCATCTACAAATAGTATTATGTATCTATCTCCTTGGTAGCTTTGTACTTCTACTAGGCCACATAAGTCAATATGTACTAACTCTAGTACTTCTTTGGAAGTGTAGATCTTGCTTTTGAAACTTGACTTGGTCATCTTCTCTTGTTGACATTGTTTGCACATTATATTTTCAGGCTTCTTTGACTTAGGAAAACCTCTAACTTTCTTCTTTTTGTTAATGCTAATCAGATTATCAAAGTTAACATGGCATAGCCTTTTATGCTATAACCACACATCATCAAGTCTAAAGACAAGATAGGTTGCATCTTCCATATCTAGGTAAATTAGATTACTCCTAGTTTGTTCACCTTTTCCTATTAGATTTCCATTAGTATCATAGCAGTACTATTTCCAAATTCTTCTTTGCAACCTATATTGCCTAACTGTGACACACTTAGCAAATTGTAGTTCAATCCTTCAACATAGTATGCATTATCACAAGAAATTTTCTCTATAAGTGTGATAGAACCTTTTCCTTTGATTTGACATGGAGCATCATTTCCAAATCTAACACTATTTCTATTATATTGGGTAAAGGTAATAAACATACTTTTGTCTCCTATCATGTGATGTGAGCATCCACTGTCTATGATCCATTTGTCATTCTTGTTCACACAAGTTACTAGTGTTGTTGCTTCATCTTCATCTAATTCATCCTTCATGGATACATAGACTATTTCATCATCATTCTCATTAGAATCTTCTTCAACAATGTAGCATCTTTTGCCTTTGTCTTGTAATCTCTATTATCATCTTCTCTTTTGTTCTTGTCACTAGTATATTTGAGGTCATTTTTTGACCAATATTGGTCAAAATTTTGAGCCAATTTTTTACCAAAGTTTGACCAAATGCGACGAATCCATTGGTCAAAAATTTTCTCATTGAAATTTTGACCAACCTACTAGTTGGTCAAAATTTCAACTAATAAGTTGGTCAAAAACTTTCGAACATGCTAGCCCAAGTTTTCCCAAGCATTGGTCAAAATTTTGACCAATGCTTGGTCAAAAAATACCAAGCATTGGTTGAAATTTTGACCAATGTCTGGTAGAAAATTGCCAGGCATTGGTTGAAATTTTGATCAATGCTTGGTCAAAAAAAAATTGAGGCTCACACTTGTTGAGGTCCACTTCAGCAATGGCCCTTCCTGTAAAATTGTTGTCTAAAACCTTTCTAATGAGATAATGTGTTATGAGCTCTTCATTAGTGGGATGGAACATGAATCTAGGAGGTAGTTGTGCATCACCCATATCATGATTGTAACTAAAGTTAAGACCCTCTATTATTGAATTCTCTTCCCTATCACCCATATTCATTTCCCTTGTTATGGGAAATAGGGAAGAGAATTCAATAATAGAGGCTCTTAACTTTAGTTAAAGTCATGATATGGGTGATGCACAACTGCCTCCTGGATTCATGTTCCATCCCACTAATGAAGAGCTCATAACACATAATCTCAGTAGAAAGGTTTTAGACAGAAATTTCACAGGAAGGGTCATTGTTGAAGTGGACCTCAACAAGTGTGAGCCTTATGGAGGGTTTGATTCTCTCCTTTATTATTCATTATACATATAATCCCACACACACATTTGATCTCAAATGATGATATGTACTAAATGTTGAGTGTTTGTGCTAAGTGCTCCAAAATCATCTATTTGATGCCTTCATCTATACACAATGTCTTTCTAGTTTCTTTCTACTCACACACCCATTTCATTTCATATGATCATATAAAAATTATGCCACTTTAAGATCTCAACTGTTTCCTCTTGATTGATCATCTCATAACTATTGAATGAGAGCTTTGGGATAAGCTATAGGCATCCATCAAAACATAAAGGATTTTTTTAGATGGCATAGATGAAGTAGTAGGATTTGCCTCGGGAGACATGCTTGCAAAATAGAAGCATAGATAAGACATGTGAACTATTTGACAAGATGCCTGAACGTAATGTGGTCATCAAAAGCCATGGTTGCTGGATATGCACAAAATAGATATATTGAGAGAATATATTTGTTTAAATTGCAACTGCCCTAGTAGACATGCATGCAAAATGTGGAATCCTAGACAAATAGTTCAATTGAATCCTCCTCTTGGAGGAAGGCTACAAAAAATACATAGTCTAACTGAATGGTCTATAGATACCATCAAGATCAGCATTTTGAACAATCCATTAGGATCTTGAATTTCCACCTGCACATTAATGAGGCTTGGCTCAAGCACTTCTTTTGCTATTTGAACATAACCAATTCAAGTAATAAGCAACAAATTCTATATCAGAGTTCAAATCTGGCAATTCAAATATTGTTTACTTCATGAAGAGTTATCAAGACTTTTCCTTGAAAATTTGATATCATTTTTTATTAAATGTAGTGATCAATTCCATCAAATATAAGCCACAATGTCAAAAACCTCATGCCAAACAGATATTTAATGCCCATTCACCATTATATTGAAAGTGAGAAATGAAAATCTACTATTCCCTCAAAACATTTAGGTGCTGAAACAACTCATCTAGTGATATCCAATTGATTAAATGGTTTCCAGCCAACAAAACATTTCTGAATCTGCATCACATAGTTCAAGTGAAAGAAAAATGTCTCTTTTACATTAAAGAATTTAATAGTTGAATTTCCATCAATGAACGCAAATATTGAAAGAATGAAATCTAATTTTTGCAATCCACAATATCTAAATTGTAAAATTAACCTACTAACTAAAAAAATACCAAAGATAATGTGGGACATCCATCATCATGTATCTTCAAGGCTCCCTAAATGAAGGATTTGGCTTCATAAACTTTAAAACACTTGAACTCAAGGATTGTAAGGCTTCAACACAATTTCAATACCCCAATACAACACTCTCTCAAATTATTCCAATAGTCCAATTCTCTACCCTTTAGGCCTACTGCATACTTGAAATGGGGATGACTTTGGCTTTTCCCAAGATATGTGACAATGTAATGATGCTCACTGATGCCCTATTTGGTGTATTACAACATATCATGGATTTCCTTATGTTTGTTTTGGATTAGCACAACTACCCTTGACTGGTACCCTATTTTTATGCATAAAAATGACTACTTTTTCAAAAGAAGTATCATCAAATGAAATCCAATCAACCCCAACCCCAATAAACATAACTTCATCTACTAGCTTCTAAGCAACGTAAAACAATCACCAATACAATCAGCAAATTGAGAAACCCAATCAGCAATTCTTGTCTAGCAGATTTGAAGCATTGATTGGAAGCATGGTGGTAGTTTCATGTCCTTGGTTGGGAGCCTCAAATAATAGTTGTAATAGGAGTTAATAATCAATAAAAGACAACTTGCTTCCAGCCCTCAATTCAACCTTAAGATATCCAATGATCATCAATGTAGTTCTACTTTTACAATATCAAAAATTTTGAGTATTAAGTCCTAGAGATCATATACATCCTCTACCTTGACTAAGAATCTGGATTATAATTAGCTTATCATTTCAATACAAGAAAGTCTTAGTACGACTTGGTACCAATATTAATGCAATATCTAATTAACATAAGGCTGCTCCAACTATTAAAACATATTGATATCAACATTAAGTTATGTATGGTGATCTCAAACTATGAGCTACAATTTAACACAAATGTCTTATATTCATTTAAAGAGGTTCTTCTAAATCTATTTCTTCTTTCAGTCATTTTATCTTTATTATTCCTTGCTAAAAGAAATGAATATTTCTATGTTTTGAATCTGCATGAATAGTGCACAACTTTTATTCAACAAAAGTATGAAGAATACTCGTGATAGATAGTGATTGTCAATATGCTCCAGAATACTATCAGTTGGCTTGTTCTCATATGTTTTGATTATCTCCAAGTAATGAGTATACTCTTCCACACTACAATCTCCAAACAATAATCCTAATTAAAGACAAAAAAATCTTTGGTTTAAAAGAAAAAAAAATTGCATAGGTTATTTACAATAGAAACAAGGGGCAATATATCCTCAAAGGGTGTGATTAAAAAAAGCACACATAATGAAATTCTTGCAACATCAACCTTGTAGGGTAAAAAAGATTACTTCAAGTTCAAAGTGATTAATATTACAATAAAACTAGAAAATAAACCATCATAGTGTTGCATAGTTGAGCAAGTCTCACCAACAAGCAAGTAATTATCAAACATGTAACAATTACAATAGCACTTGAGCATTATAGGCAAAAGAAACAGACTCATGGGGATAAAAAATCATTTCATTGATGAAAAGTCTAAGATTTGTAGCTCAAAATTTTTAGATAAAAAAATCCAGTAAACATTATAATTAGAAAATACACTTTAAAAGCATTGGACTTGGAGACTTCTTACCTTTAAAACTTCCAACTTGTGCAATTGTATAGTGCACCGTCAATTGGATAGCAAGTAGCATATTACCAATTACACAATTTTATTATGAAGTTATATAATGTAAATCTAAGGAACTAGAGTAATCATCCCATTATCCCTTTTTATCCTAAAAGGAGACATTACACCTTACTCACTGATATTAGTAGTTAGAAACATCAAAAGTGTAGTCCAACATATCAGGTATTGCCTTAATGGTGTCATCATTTCATGACTCATTCCTTATGTTCTCTTTCTCATCGCAATGAAACTTGCACTTTCTATGGCTTCTCAATAGCCATTGAGAGCTTAAGACAAAACTATTGCAGAAATGGCAAGTGACGATAATTTCCATAAAGACAACTAGAATTTCTGGGCTACGTCTAGGGCATGCATGACCAATCCTTATTGAATAGTGGCTTGCCACCCACTCTTTATTGGTTTTAATTTGTCTTTTTTTTATTTTTTTGTATGGCTATTATGTGTTATCAACCAATTCTTAATCTATCTATAGGACTATTGGCACTGATCAAATAGCTAGAAAGAAGGAGAAAGGGCAACATCATGCCTTGTTAGGATGCCATGATGATCTCAGAGAATCTGTCAACAAACAATGAACTCAACTTGCCTCTATTCAAAATGCTTTCAAGCTTAATAGTATAGAATTTGGGCACACATAGACAAGGATATGGAAGATATGGAGTGGTTGGGAACACAAGTTGAGCAGATGAATACAACAGAACTAGCATGAAATGATAATCTCCACAAAGGCACTCTGAATAATTAGAGAACATTTATCAGATGAATAATCAATCCATCTTGACAAGTGGTTTGCAAACTACCTATCATTGGATCAAAGTCTATTTTTAGTTTTTGTTCTCCTTGTATTAAGGGTACTACTATTACATTAACTCATCCAATTCTCGGTCTATGTGTATGAATATAGGCAGTTGGCATATTCTTTACAGGGCCTGTGGGATATTGATAGGAAACCATTACCATTAAATAGATTACCAAACAATCTTTTATTTAATTTGTACTCAAAGCTTAACAATTTGACATCTATCCATTACTTAAAATGACAAAATAGTACTTTTACACCCAAGAGTAAAATCTATGAGAATGGAGTGGTTTGAGTTATACCTGAGCATTGACCATGTACTACTTCTAGAGATGCCTAATATTGAATGTCGAGCATCCCCTAATCCTTTAGCCATGTTCCCAATCTGGCAATTTGTTCTCATCCCAAAGCACATGATAATGTGTTGGTCTATTGGTTCCCTATAAATGATAAAAACCAAATCAATTTTTGTTATAATACATAGCAAAGAAAGCATGACAAGTTGATCTAAGAAATAAGTATTATACCTATATCCCAGCATGACTATAGAGATAAAATATGAATTCCATGGGATGGAAAATTTTGGAATCAACCATAGTGCCTAACAAAATATAGGAAACCCACATCAGCATTACAAATTGACACCTTTGAATAGAGAAAAATAGTTCTATATAGTCTTATAGGACCTTCCTACCTAGCAAGATGTTCCCAATTCTGTCTATAGAATGCCTATCTACATGGTTGTTTTCAAATAGTCTAGTATGGTGCCACTTTTGAAAAAAAACAAATTTCACTAGGGGCTGGTAATTTGGCTCAAGAGATGCACAAGCCTATTCACACCATAGAACTTTTAGTTCATATAGCATTCAGCTATCTTCTTTAACAAAATCCAAAAAGAATACAAACAAACTAATGAGCCATGTCAATCTCAATTGAATAGCAAGTACTATAGTGAGTATTAGGAAACTAACCCTACGAATAGCATCCAGTTCATAAAGTAGAACTTGGTAAAAGTGTCCTTCACTTACACCATCTCTGAATAAATACCAAAGCTTTCACTAAGGAGACATAAGAAATCTATGTAGAAGTTGAGAAATCCAACTTCACAAATCCTAAAGAACACCTGCATGTAAATATCCTACAATGAAGAGAAGCCAAAAAATGGAAAAAGTAGAGGTTAGAAGTTCTCAAGAATGTGAGAGCAAAAATGTCTTCTAAGTTATGAAAACAAAATAAAAAGTTCAACCTTTTTAGGTGAATGAAACCCTAAAGGAAAGAAAGCTAGGTTTGTGCATTATAATTAATATTGTATATTAATTATATGCACCCGAGAGAGCTAAAGCACCTAGATTAATAAATAACTTACTCTAACACCCTCCCTTAAGTAAAGCTTAGGAGGTAGCTAACCTAGAAAAACTATGAAAGCAAGAAAATGGGTCCTAGAAACAAGGCTTAATCAGGTACCCAAAACAAGGAAATCTCTGTAAACCGGAGACAAAGGAGAAAACCCAGTGGGAAAAAACCCTCTCCAAAAAGAGATAGAAAAAACATGCTTAAAAAAAAAAAAAGGAAGGAAGGCCTCAAGAAGACCCCCCAAGGACAACTTCTATAATCCCAAGCATAGACCATAGCTGAAGATAGCGAGGTAATGCAAATGACTTGGTGAAGATGTCAACAACCTATGCATCAATGGAAATGTACTCCAAAGAGAGAACACCATCCTAGATCAAATTACAAATGAAATGCATATGAAGCTCAATGTGTTTAGTGCATTTATTCTCCACTAGGTTGTGGGATATATGAATAGAACTCTAATTATCGCACCACAGAACAGTGGGATGATTAAACTCAGTCATCAACTGTTGAAGCCACAAAATCTCCTAACTAGTAAGCACTGCAGCTCGATACTTAGCCTTTGTAGATGAAAGTGTGTGAGCCTACTACTTCTTACATGACCATGTGATAGGACTAGAGCCAAGATAGAAAACAAAGCTAGAAGTAGACTTCTGATCATCGACATCACTGGCCCAATCCGAATCAATGTAACCAACAATGTAAGGAGTCCCTACTATATAATGAATTCCATACATGAAGGTGTCCTAAATGTATCTCAAAATATGCATGGCATCTTGCCAATCGCTCTCATGAGGCTCATGTGAAAATTGAGAGACAAGACCCATAGCAAAGGAGAGATCAGGATGAGTGTGTGTTAGGTACAACAAGCTACCAACCAACTACCAGTACAATGTGGGATCCACTGAAGGTGAAGTGCAAGAGGTAGAAAAAGTAACACCTGACTAAAAAGGTGTAGGAGCAGGATTGAAATCAAGCATGTCAAAGTGTTGAAGCATGTCAAGAGCATACTTATGCTAGTAAACAAATATTCCAATAGGAAACTGAACAATCTGGAGACCAAGAAAATAGTGTAGTAGGCCAAGATCAGTCATCTCAAACTATTCCATCAATGCTCTCTAAACATCCTTAATCATAGAGAATGAGCTACCTGTGAGAAGAAGATCATCAACATATAGCACAAGGATCAAAACCTTAGCCTCAAGACACTGAATGTAGACTATAGGATTGGAATGGCAATGGGTGAAGCTTGTAGAAAGTAGAATAGAGTCCATCTTCTCATACCAAGCCTGAGGGGCCTGTTTGAGACCATACAATGAGCATCGAAGTTTGCAAACCAAGGTGAAATCTTGCACAAAGCCTTAAGGCTGCTCCATGTAAATCTCCTCACTAAAATCACCATACAAGAATGCACTCTTCACATCCATCTAAAAAATGGGCCATCCCTATGATGCTGTGAGGGATAAGACAAGGTGAATAGAATTCACCTTGGCAAAAGGGGCAAATGTCTCAGTGTAATCAATACCCTCAACCTGTGAGAAACCCTTCACAATAAGATGTGCCTTGCACTTATCAATGGAACCATCAGTAGCAAAGTTAGTATGATACAACCATTTGCATCACACAACCTTTCTTCCCTTAGGAAGAGAATAAAGATCCCAAGTATAATCATTCATCAAAGAAGAATACTCCTCCTCCATTGCACTATCCAACTCAGGATGTCCTGTCGCTGTTGCAAAATTCTAAGGGTCATCACAAATAGCATGACTGAGAAGACTTGAACCTATAGTATGAGAACGGGTATGACAGGAAGTGGTAGGGTCACTAGCTAGCGATCCTATAGCCTCAACTATAGCTCAAACCCATTTAGGAATCTAGGGAGGATCCTGTGGTAGAGGTAAATGGGGATCAACATGATCATCATCCTCATCATTCAAAAAAGAGACTAGAAGGGATGAGGGAGTGGTGGTAAGTGAAGTAGACTCTGGAGGCATGGTATCTACTACAGGAAGGTGCTCATCAAATTGGACATCCCATTGAAATAGGACCTCAAAAGAATTAGGATCAAACAACTTGTAGGCCTTAACATCCTTGCAATAGCTAAAAAAAATGAGGTGTTGGCTCTTCCACTCCATTGCTCTCCTCTGAGCATCTAGTATAAATGCCCATGCTTCACTACCAAAAACTTGGAATGAAGATACATCAAGCTTGACATGAGACCAAGCCTCCTCAGGAGTCATATTTTGAATTTCCTTGTGAGGCATTCGATTTTGGATGTAGTTGGCACAATTGATGGCCTCTACCCAAAAACACAAATCCATGGACCTAGACTGAATCATACAATTAGCCATCTCTCAAAGGGTTATGTTCTTCCTCTTGGCCACACCATTCTACTAAGGGGTGTAGGGCACTAAAAACTGATGCTAAAGACCATGTTCAAAGCAAAAATCCTTGAAGGCTTGGTTCACATACTCCCCCCATTATCTGTGTGTATCTACTGAATAGAAAGACCAGACTGCTCCTCAAAAAATGTCTTGAAGACATGAAATGAATCGAAGAGATTAGACTTGTACTTCAAAAAGTACACCCATGCACATCTGGAGAAGTCATCAATGAAAGTAAGCACATATCTAGCACTTGAAAAAGAAGGAGTGAGAAATGACATGAGGTCACTATGAATCAACTCCAATGGTGCCAAAGCATGAGTGGCTCATCCATGTGGAAAAGGATCCCTATGTTGTTTGCCAAGAGCACAACCCTAAAAAACACCATCTATATAGGAAATCTAGGGAAGCCCAAGAAAAAGTGCCTATGTTCTCATCTGCTAAAGATATCTGTAATTGACATGGCCAAAATGCTCGTGCCAAAGTCTGCTTACTGAATCTGCATGTGCAACAAGACATGAACCTGTGTCATCAAAAGACTCAAATCCATGAAATCTGTAGAGGTGAGATGTAGAATCAACACTCCCAGTAGCCACAATCATCTTAGAATCATGTAAGTCTCAGATAATGACATCATGTGGTGAGAACTCAACTGTCTTACTAGAGACAGAGTGAAAAATCTGATATATAGACAATAGGTTTGTCAAAATGTTAGGGAGAAGAAGAACATCCTTAAGAGAGCCCCTAGCTAATGCAATAGAACCAAAATCCATGACGAAAAGATGTGATGAGTTCCCAATGGCAATCTGGGTAGTAGGAGAAGGGGCAAGTGAGGTGAATAACTATTGAGTGTTTTTCATATGGTGAGAGGCACTAGAATCAAGAATCCAAGTAGGACCAGAAGTCATAGCTCATGTAGTAAGAGCATGACCTTTCCCTACAGGGGGGGATGTGGACTTAGGAGCCAAAATGTGATGCTCTTGAATGGCTTCCTCTAAAGCCTCCAAACATTTCCAACACCTAGAAATGGGATGTCCATCCTTTCCACAAAAATTGTAGGTCTTAGTTGATTTCTTCTTAGTTTTGGAGGTAGAATCAGTAGACTTTGAAGCAGATTTACCCTTGGAAGGGTTAGCTAGAGGTTTGGCATCAGTTTTTGGTGCATCTTTCTTTGGTTTGGCTTTCTATTTTGGTTTCCCCTAAGAATTCTGAGCAACCAATGCTTGGCTGGAAGAGCCAAAGGCATCCACCTATTGGATCTTAGCCTATTCCCATGTCAACCGATCACAAAATGTCTCAAATGAGGGCATCTGATGTCTGTTACCCAAGGCATCCATGGTGAAGTAGAAAGTAGAAGAAAATATCTGATACTGTCCTCACAACTTTGAGAGTATCAAAAAAATACACTCATCATCAGTTTTGTTTCTACCACATCCCTAAAAGACTATACACAAAGATTTGAACTTCATCAAGAAGTCCTCAATAATGGCAAAGCTAGCTGGTGTTAAAGATATCAACTCTACATCAAGTTGTAGTGCCCAAAACTCATTCACTGTGGCAAACAATGTGTGAAATTTGGTCCAAATAGCCCGTGGAGTGGTCAAACCATCCAAATGAAATAGTAGACTATCGGAGATGTTCAGTGCAATCAATCCCATGGCTTCATCCATTTTGTTTCTATGTTGAAGAACCTCATAAGGGCACTACAGAGTAGGTTGGTTTGCATATAGACATAATCATAAGCCTTTTGACATGAGAAGCCTAGTCATCTATGTCTTCTAGGTGTGATAGTTGTGTGGCGTGAGCCGGATCACAGAAGGATCTGACATTGAGAGAAAGAAAAGAAAAAAGTAGAAGGGTCTGATTCTAAAGAAAATTATAGAATAGAAAAAGCTCCCCCCACAACAAATAAAAATATCCCCCAAAACCAAAGCAAAAACTATGGAAAAACATAAAAATTGAGAAAAGAACCTGGATATCGAATGCAGAGAAGAGGAAAATAGAAGCCTCTACTTCAATGCCAAATTTGGAAGCTCAAACAAACTTGGAATCAAATGAAACTAGCACCATTGTCTCTATCTCTGAGTTAGCTTTTCGGTGCTTCTTTTGCATTGCAAAAATACATTCGTATGCTCAAGTTATGAGAAAAACTGACTACAGGTCTAGAAAAAGAGCTCTCTGAAAAATTACAGTGATGAGCTTAAATTTAACGCCCATTTGGCTGTCACCAGGCTGTTGCTAAAAAAAATCTAGTTGACAAAAAAATGACATCAGCAATCTGTAAGTGACATCACTATGCCCGAAAATGACATCATCAATTATCAGAAAGACTTGTCATAAAGTGACATCACCGGTTGGATTGCTGACATCAATGGACTGAATGATGATTTCAGCCGACAATTTTGAATTTTGGTGGTGCTGCTGGAGAGGTAGTTCCTGGGAGGTGGCACTACTATTGTGTTGTTGGCAGTGGTGGTCAGTTGGTGGCCCGCCAGAGGCAGCCAGGGTCGGGCGTCGCAAGAGTGGTGCAGCTAGCTTCGGTAGAGCATAGGTGGTGCGCGAGCGAGGCTACGGTGGAGCGACGGTGGCCGCTAGGTGGCCCTACATTTTTTTTTTTAAAAATTGCAATAAATGCAAAATCTCATCCGTACGACCTCCCAGAGGGGTAAAAACAATTTTCCTAGACACTCAGAAGCCAAAAATGACAAGTTTTATATGTATCTTGACTACAAATGGCCTTCTGAATCCAATGGTGGCACCCGTTTAGGCTGAAAGTGACCCAAAAATTCACTCCTCCCCTTGATTGAAGAAAAAAGCACAAACAAATTGGGGTTTGTGTCTCTGAATCATGGCTTTCAAAAATCATTCAATAGAGAAGTAGCAGGGTTTCTCTAATACCATGTAAAAGTTGAGAAATCCAACTTCACAGATCCTAAAGAACACCTGCATGCAAATATCCTGCAATGAAGAGAAGCCAGAAAATGGAAAAAGAAGAGCTTAGAAGTTCTCAAGAATGTGAGAGCAAAAATGTATTCTAAGTTATGAAAACAAAATACAAAAGTTGAACCTTTTAAGGTGAACAAAACCCTAAGGGCCCATTTGGCTATAAGAATAGAAAAACGTATTCTGAAATATGTATTTTGGAATAGAAAATGGGGCTACGTATTCCTGTTGTCTGTTTGGTTTAGCCAATATTTGATGGGAATTCGTAGACCCAAAAATTTACATTTTCTAAAATTAAAAAAAATGGAATAGGAATACGTATTCCAATAACAACTATTTTAGTGGAATGGAAAAACCCCATTTTTGGGCCAAAAATGGAATACATATTCCATTTTAACTTCATATTCCAATTCCATTTTGGTGCATCCAAATGAGGAATTCAAAATTTTTTGAATTTGCATATGCCTATTCCGCTTGTATTCCACTCGCCAAATGGGCCCTAAAGGAAAGAAAGCACATTATAATTAATATAAAATATTAATTATATGTACCTAAGAGAGCTAAAGCACCTAGAGTAATAAATAAATTACTCTAACAATGTAGAACTAAATCACACCACAAAAACCAATCAAAATGAAATAAATTACCTATAAAATATGATTCGCAGAGGCTTTTGTCCTGTTGCTCTGTGAAAAGAAATTAGTAGCTCCCTGCAAAGAATCAAAGTGAAATAATCATTCAAATTTCCTAATATCATACTTTAAATTTTGAGTAGCAAGTGAATTTCCAAAAATCATATTTTTAATTTTGAGGAGTAGTAACTTGTCTAAGAATTTTCAATTTCATTGGTTGGTTCAGTGTTAATAAAATGCATAATGATCAAGGAAAAAATTGTGCTCTAGAGGGTTCTCTCCTCTTCATCATTTAGTAATTTAGAACACATCCCTAATCCATGGTGTTTGAAGTTGTAAAAGTTTTCCCCAAGTTAATTCTTTGTAAATTAAATCTCTTTCATTCTAGATTTGTAGATTGTACTGGCTATACATTGTCACTACATAATATAGGTAATCATCCTAGTTTAAGATTGAATATAAATTGAGTACTATATGTTGGTATAAAAGCTGGTCACTATTTCAAGTACAACACCTCCAAATCAAATATAAACTAAATCAACATCCTGACATTTACATCTCAAACAAAACTTACAAGGACATAAAAATGCAAGAAGAGATATGATATGTACCAAAAGATTACTTTTAAAATGCAAAGTTATAGTCAAGAAAATCCCCAACACAAATACACACCCCTAAAATATATAACTTTTGAGCCAAACATGTAACAACCTTTTGCTAAGTAGCATGAAAACCCTGTAGACTAAAAAAATACCACATATGATGCCTACTTTATCATTCCTCCAATAATAGTGCCTCGTACTGGATCTTGCCAAACTTTATACAAATCTTGAATGAGCTCTTGCCGGTGCACCTGAGCACAAACTAGGCCTGCATACTTTGTGACTTCAGGCCAATCTTGAGATGCAACTGCCTAACATTTGTACCAAACCCAAAATATTAAGATAAGAATTTTTCATATGAATTGTGCGAACTAGAATAGTAGAAAATGATGATCTATATTGAAAACCTACTGCCACTATTGATGGACTGAAATCTTCTCCAGGGTGTGGATGTGTAACATCTATCCCACAGGAGTCTAAAAGACATTGTGAATGTTTTAATCAAGTAAGGTTTATTACTTGTAAGAAAACCTCAGAAATGCAAAATTCAATAATCTAAAAATTTCTCCACCATTGCACATTAAATAAATAGCGACAGATCTGCAAAATAATAAAAAGGAAACTCAACACCAACTTGTATTGAGAATATTTGATCAAACTCACAGTGTTTTTTAAAAGACATTCATTCATTTAAAATCATGCTAGAAAGAGGATTAACCTAGAAATTGTTAGAGTATTTGAAGAATATTTATCATAGAGCATTAATACACCATCACATCAACCATTGCAAGCTTGTTGCTTGTCTTCAACCATTGTTCCAAAGCCAAATAATTGATCCAATTAAGGTGGTTGACTAAGAATGTAACCCTCATGTTTTATTTTATGCTCCAAAATTGATTGTAAACATTATGATTTCCATATAAAATTCAAATTTAAAAATATAGAGGTGAGTAAAATTAGTAGTTAAAATTCTCCCAAATCATTTTTGTTACCTACAATTCATATGCATACATCAAATAAAGTTTCACAATTTTGAAGGTCAGTTATCCACTTATATAGATGAACCAGAGCAAAGTTAACTCAGTTTGAAGGATCTAAGAAAATCATCTAACAACCTCAAGTACAATTCAAAATTCAAATCAACATAACAAATTTAGTTTTGGTCTGCACTCCCATAGGTAAACTTTTAGTTTGAATGTACTAAGGAAATAAACTTAACAAGCCCTAAAAATCTAGCATTGTGAATGATATATTCCTTTCTTATTTAATTAAGGCATTTATTTAATAAACACTCTACTTACCTAAATAGCATAGATATTTATGTAACTAGTTTATTTTCCCTTGCTAACACACATTCATATAAGTGCATAGACACTAAAGTGAGATATTTATGTAACTAGTTTATTTTCGCTTGCCAACTCACCAACTTGCAAGCACTCACAAAGAAATCTCTTTGGGTAAGTAAACTCGCGAGCAAGTTTTTTGGGGGTTCCTTGTCAAGACGCATGAGTAAATGGGAAAAACATACCCACTGGTGCATAATGACACTTAACGGCCAAAAAAACATCAAAACCCATTTGCTTCAAATTTCTCCTGTCATGTTTCACTACTTCAACAATCTGACAATATTTGATGCATTTGCAAGTAATTGCAAAGGATATTTTGTAATATTTCACTAATTTGACAAACTTTTTGGGAGTATTTTAAATAGTATGCAACAATGGCCATAATCATGTTCTTTTTTCTCTTTTTTGACATCTGTTTTATGATTTTATCTCACTATAACCCTAGGGCCTTTTTTTTTCTTTTTTTTAAATTTCTAGGGTTCACATTTTATAACCTTAAAAAAAAAAGGGCTAATATTGGTGTTTAAAATTAAAATTGTGTTTGATTTATGGCATTGGGAAAACAAAAAAGTTGGTAGCAACCAAGGGGAACTTACATGAAAGGACTGGTCACACAAAGATTGTTCTAAAATGATAGGGTTTACTTCTATTAAGAAAAAAAACTCTAGGAGAAAAATCACATACACAAACTTTGAATCAAATTAGACCACTCTTTGGGACTTGTTATTAGGATGAGTGATGATATTATGTTTTGGATCTCTTGATACAATTCAACATGTGCATAATATCAACTACAATTTATCAAAAACTGTGATCACCTCAATGTTAAAATTCATTTAAGATATGGTGATTAAAAGTTAGGTTTTTTCTCAAAATTGTTGCAACTCAAAGGACCAAAGTTTTGCTAATTAGTTTAACATAGATTGGTGAATAGAAAATTCATAATAAAAATCTGATTAATAGATGTGAGAGGATGGTTATGTCACTAGAAGAGGGCTTGACCATTATTTTAAAGGACTAAAAATACTTAAGTCCAAGCCAGATAAGAGGAATATGCAAAGTAGGGGCAAATGATAGAAATAGGAAAAGTAAAAGGAAAACTTTATTTGGGGATAAAAAATGATTCATACATTGGCCCTAAAAAAGAGATTTTTGTGCTTGATCATGAGATTAAGAAGTGTGAAGACAAGAACAATGAGACCGCTAGGTTCTCTAGGTTAAGCACTCACCACTTGTTGAATAAAGGAAGCACCATGCATTCTGGCAACCTTGAAGTACCCAATTAAGAGGAGCCTACTAGAGAGTTGGACAGCACATTCTTTTTAATTCTTGAGATATTTTAGAAACCCGGAACCCCAAATAGAAAAAGCAAATAAAAAAATTCAAGACCATTTAACCTTTACCCAATAATAATATCCCACAAGTCCAAGAAAAATATTTGACTACAATGGTGGTGACGAGAAGTGTGGGGCAGCATCCCTTCAAACCATATAAATTCTTCTACAGTTCATGTTCAGTGACACAACCTTTACATTTCACATACAGAAGCATGTTGTCTAGTGTCCTCTTAAATTAACAAAAACCAATACAATCATAGAAATGACAAGAAGAAAGATGAATAATCATACACCTAAAGGATATAGTGTTGATGGAACTTCAGAAAGACCATCTGAAGGACATGATATGGTTGGGCTAAAGGAACTTTGAGATTCATTACTACACTCAGGAATGGGCTCATCTTCAATCTTCTAAAATATCACACACTTGATTTTTTTCCACATCTTGTTCAAACCATATAATGCAATCTCATCTATGAAGAATATTAAAAGGTAATAGAGCATCTTTGCTAGCTAATCTCTCTTGCCAGCTCAACTAAAAGAGAATTCCTAAAGAAACTCAGTCTACAATTCTATTTTTGGTGAAAAGAATTGAAGAGAAAACAAATCCTTATGCTAAACGAATAGACCAAAAACTCACATGCAAAAATAAAAGTGAGTGTAACTTTTGTTGGCATCTTCCCCCCTTTCGGCAAAAATGGGAGCTCTAGAGTAGGTCATGGACATCCATCAAAGTATGATGGAAAGACTATTATCATCAAATAATTTTTATTGTTGGAAATGCAATGATAGATACATATGCAAAATACAAAAGAATAGACAAGGCACATTATTCTTCAAAGTGATGTCATCTCATGGAAATCCATGATTGTGGGATATGTAGTAAATGGATATATTAAATATACGTTGTTCAAACTTGAAAAATAATAGAATTGGTAATGGTAGCTGTTAGATACATATGAAAAATATAGAAGAATAGACAAGATACATTATTCTTTCTTTAAAGTGATGTCATCTCATGGAAATCCATGAATGTGGGATATGTAGTAAATGGACATATTAAACATCCATTATTCAAACTTGTAAAAAAATGGAATTGGTAATGGTAGTTGTAAGGAAACATTTCACTACTTCTTTAGCCTACTTCTAAGTTAGGGTAAAATGGCACCTTGGGAACACGGTATGGACATCAAGCAAAGCATAGAGGTTAATGGTGGAAGTCTCCCTCTCCAACCAGTAGAATCCTATCACATATGCAACTGTGCATCAAGATGGTCTAGAATGGGAAGATCTTTGTAGAAATTTGGTGCATGAAGAACCTATAGTCAGCTTATATTTAAACCAATATCAAGATTCTATAATGTCCCCACATAGGAGAAAGTGATTCCCCACATCTCAACAAAATTAACATCTAGAATAAATTTTTAAGGTTCAACATTCTCAAAACCTCCAAACATTTTGCAAAAAAATAAAGCTATTGACAGAAAAGATGACTTATTGGGATGAGAAGATGAGAAGTAGATGGATTTTGGTTTTGCGATTCCTTGGTATGTTAGTTTGAGCTTCACTTGGTTTCAAGAATACTATAATATTCTCTACTTAACAAGGCCAACCATGTGAAGGTGGAAACTCATCTGGCCTCACCCCCTTCCCCCTAACATCAATATAAATTCCCCATTAACATCTAATTACATACTTCATTCATGTCATTCATCCATTTATGAACTATAACATTCAATCAATACAATCACATAACATTCATTAAGGTGATATAAAATTCATTAATACACAATTGTAATCAAGACTTTATATTATATTATCAAAATATTTTACAAAAAAATTTCCCTGTTCAACTGTAGGCACTGAGGGAAAAAGAACAGGGCAAAGAAAACCCTCGGTATAGCCTAGGATCAAAGTCCTATATACATTATAGATGCCCTTTATAAGGGTCTTTAAGAAGGCATACCTCCTTTTATACAAGGGGGGGATTTCTAATAGAAGAACCTCCAAAAAAAAATACAAGGTTGGATCAAAATTTGTCTCAGCCAGATTCCCTTCCCAACATATTGGGGATTATAAATAATAGTGGCTAAGAGGGTTGCAAATATTAATGTTGGAGGAAATTGGAGAGATAGAATATTGAGATCTCTAGTCTAGTTAAAGAAATTGTGGACACTGGAGGTAAATGTTGCAATCCTTGAATAAACTACACTAAAAAACAATATTCCAGAAGAGCCATAGGAGAATGCCAAAGATATTCACGATGCTAATAGGCACATCATGACTATCTTCAGCATTCTCCTATGGCTCTTCTGGCTCTAATCTTATAACATGAGGCTTCCTCTTCTTTTTTCAAGCATAAGGGTGATGTGGCTTTGTAATAAGAAATAAATGGATTTAATTCTAAACATTTTTTTAATGTTATAAGTATTTCATTAATCTAAAGAACATAATAGGGATTTTTCTTTACTTGATAAAGCAACTACAAGAGGCACCAAATCTTTGGTAGAACATGTAAAAGTGGCCACTTTATAGAGTACAACATTAGAATAGTTAGTTGTGAAGGCAATTCCTAAGAGTATGTAATGTTTGGGCACAAGATTAAGGAATGGCCCAAAAAGCATAAACCTCAAAAGTAAATAGATGGGAAAAATCACAATCCTAACATATCAATGTGTTATTTAATAATGTGCCTGCAATATCTATGGTGGTGTCTTCAACAATTGAGAATGTTGAATATCATCAGCACCTTGTCTTCCATCCCCATTCTTATAGATCATAATCAAATCATAGATATTTTATATAAAAGAAGCCCAAAAAAGAACATACAAAAAGGGCCATAGCATAGATAATCACAATCATCAAATGCAATTGGAATGGTTGGTACAATAGAAAAGGAGAAACCCCTTACCAATCTAGAAGATGCAAAGTGGCATAAGGGAGGGATAAGTTTAAAAAATTTAAAGCACTATCATAGATGAATAAGTGAAGTTCAAGACAACGAGGCTAATTTGGATTATGTACAACACAAAGAAAACCAAAATGTAATAGCAATTTTTCACAAAGAAATGAAATATATAAACTTATAAAGCTCATAATAATAATAGGCCATAAACAAGAGCTAAATTCTAAGTAGACAAAGTTTGGACACATGAAGTGTACCTGATTGATCAAAACTAAATCACTACCAAGCCTTTTAACCACTCCTTAATAGTTGTGAAGTCTAAAAAATAAGACAACTTCCCTAATTGCATTAGGAAGAATAAATATTAGTTCCATTTGATGATCCCCTTCAAGAAGGACAGTGAACATTCTATATATCTTCATTTTTCATCAGTATCAGACACTCTATGTTGTATGGGTAAACCATTGAAAAGGATAGTCAGCATAACATCTTCAAACTAGTCATCATGTAAAATATAAAGCAATAACCATCACAAGATTATCCATGATCAAATGGTGAAGGATCCTCAGCATGACATCTAGTATTGAGCAATCATTCCTAGATGAAGGAAAGTACTCATATTAGAGAATCACCGCTATGGATAAATCATCATTTAGAACTATTTCACTAGTAGCTAAGATATCAATATGCATCATACATGGAAGAAATTGAAGAGTAGTCAATTAGGAAGCTCCAATATAAAAGTAGGTATATTTGCACCAATCATGAATTGAAAAAATGGTAGATAATCTTGTTCATGGTCTCAAGGAAAGCAAATATTTCTTGAAAATAGCAAGAAACAATAGAGATAACTTAGAAGTAGTCTATCACAATGAAAAACATATGTTTCCCATCATAACACTAGTTGTGCTCTACTATCTCATTTTTGGTAATAGAGACCAGCACAGACATCAATATGAACATGAGGTTTATACTAAACAAATGCAAGGTATGTAGTGAACTCTATCCAAAGTGCACTCAAATATTCAGACTCCCTTGGTATGTAGTGATTAATTTATTTTTATTGTTTGATTTTTTTTTGATTTGTTAGAGGATTCATGTGTAGGAATATATATAATAAAATATGTAGGTTTCTATGCCAAACTAACTCCAATGTGGACAAATCTCGAATATTTGGGATTTAAACTAAGCAATAAGATAACTGAGATAAAGAATAAAATATATTGGCCTGACATTTATTTATTCTAGTACAAAGAAATTCTTTACAAGCATGCACAAGTTTGAAACTAGCTCAAAGATTCAATAATTACACTGATAAGAATATGAAATATGGAAACATTATGTGTTGTCTAGTTATTGGTTGATGGACAAGACCACAATACACCTATAGAGGGACCAAAATAGACCAAGCATAGTAGGGAGAGGTCTTATTTCTCCTCTCAATAACTTGGCCAACACAAATAAAGAGGTTCAACCATCATAGAAGTCAAGGTGGCTGATGCAAGGAAAAACCATTGATTATCCTCAAAATCCACATTAATAAAGTAATCTCTAGTAGTTAATCATCCAAATCTAAGTCCCTAGCCTCAAGGCCTAGAAAAGAAGTGCCTATAAACTCAAATAGGGATATCATTTTAATCCAAGAGCAATTGGAGTCTTTCCTATTACAGAAAAAGAGAAAGTTCCATATTTTATATTATTTGATGGATCTTGTTGAAGCGTAGGTTAGGTCTAAGGATTTTCTTCATTGTGTATGATGAAATCTATTTCTAATTTTTGTTTTAAACTATTGTAGGCATTCCTCATACACAGGATGATGATTCCAATCAAAAGTCTTAACACAAACTACATTTTTATGGAATTTAGAGAGCCTATTTTCTACATACATTCAGTGGAGTTCTGATAGATACCCATCAAAATCTAAAAAAAATACATCTGAACTTGTGGAATTTATATATATATATATATGTTGATAAATGAGTCTTTTCATGTCCAATTATAATGTTATAAATGGTAATTAAAATCTCTATGAATACCTCTTTTTAAGTAATTATGGATACCAATGGATATAACTAGATCTCTATGATGACAAAAATTATAAACAATATGAGTTCTAAATCAACAGATATGATGTTGTTTTCTACTTTGTCACTCTAATTTTATATCCTTGGTAATGGTGGCATCTATAGTGGCTACGATGTCTCTCCAAAATGAATATAACTAAAATTATAATTCATTAGAAGAGTCAAAAAAATTAGCCTACAATGGCTCAACTAGGATGCAGATTGGTCAATAGAAAGCTGATGACCTTTGTTTTGAATCACTTTGAGCAAAAAAAACTAACAAGGTGTTACAGGATACAACTAAACTAATGTCTCCCTTTAAAATACAAATATTAAAGGTAAATTCATGCCTTGTCTTTGAGCTAAAACATTTTGATCCTCTCAAATTTTTACTAATATTAGATTACTATAGACTATAGAGAAATTTGTAAAAATTCTACACAATGAATAGAATGCTTAAGAGTTTAGAAATGCAACAATGCCCACAACTATGTATAATAGGATTCTATTATGTTAAGACAACATTCAAGCTAGTTGCACATAAATTAATCTATATTTTAAAAGAGCATCATAAGACCTAAGGAAACTTACTTGACCACACCCTAAAGTCCTGGGTATAAAATTACCTGATGTTAGCTTTCAAATCATCTAAATTTTTATATGAACTAACTCATCTATACACCACCTGTTCAAAAAAAAAAAAATGTGCATTTTAGGGAACTGATTTGGTAAGGTATTGGGTTGGGCATGCTAAAGACACACCTTTATTAAAAAATTGTATATGTTGTGACTAGTCTTGGTCAAAAAGTACTTGCACAAGGCCAATAATGCATGTAAATTGCAATGTCTTCTCCCACTCTGCAATCACAAAAAAATGGTAGCATTAATAATGTAACAGATAGGATTGTAAGACTGATTCAAAATCTTTAAGCTAGGAATTCATAGAGATCCTAGTTACCATTTATAACATCATACTTGGATATGACAAGACTCATTCAATACAATTTTCCCATACACTTGCATAGGCTTAAAGGAAAAAAATGGGTCAAACTCTATGCTCGTCCACCACCAATTAATTTTTCTATTCTTGTCAAAGTCCAAGATCCTATGATACTCTACATTTATCATCAGTATACAACCTACCCACTTAAAAAATTCTCCAGCCTCTACAATGCTTACATCTAGAACTCCCTCAACCACTTCTCTTTAATACTTGGTTGACTCAAGGTCATGAGCATAATGCTCAATTTCTACCAAAGATTGTCTCTGGATAGATAAATCCATTCACAAAGAAGAAGTTATAGACCTTATTTTTCCAAATGCTCCTGATTTTATAACTTCCATTAACAGTGAAATCTAGGTGATGCTTCATCAAAATAGGACTCAAAACACCCAGGGTGTAGCTATGGCAGAAAAGAAGGTGTGTAGTGATATCATTTTTTTTAGAGGGGTCTAAATCATGAAATATAGCATACCTATATCCATTTATCTTCCAATAACCTATTGGTTTTGGGAGTCTTGCCATGGCCAAAGAAGCCTATATTTATGGATTTGCTAATTTTGCAAGGGGCACATGATGGATTTATACAAAGTCATGTGTGGTGGCACATGATAAAATAGAGACTAGCATGGGATCATGCATGCTGGTACACAATGATACCATGTGTTGCACATAAGTGCACATGCTATGGAGAAGAGCACACAAGTTTTAGAGACTTCTAAGGTGTGCTCAATATTCCCTGAGGCCTGGATGGTTGCACCAGAATCAATAATATAAACTAGTAATCTAAAGAGTAGTGAGAAGGCAAGGGCATTCAACACAATTATGGAACCTATACACTTTCTCCATTGTATCCTAAATAATGGGCTCAGAGGTAGCATCTAGCCCATCTAAATTATTTTCCATAGATGCCTTCTACTTCCACCTCTGACACATCTATATATACTTAATCAAAAAGAACATTAAGTATTTCTAAGTTTGCTCCAACTCCTTTAGGCATAAGTTTACTATGTTGCATCTACAATTGAAAGAGATTCACCTTTTGAGGGAAATTTCTCTTAGTTTTGACTTGAACAACATTAAAATATGTAAGCCAATTGAAACAAGGGGAAAATAGGGAAGAAGAAGTAGACGGAGATGAAACAATTTCTTCACATGAATCTCTATGCTCATCATTAGTAGAAGTAGAAGTGGACATCATGGAATGCAATTTGATCTTTGAGATGAAAAACAAAAATAGAATAAAAAGAAAGTAAGGAAGGATGTTTATTCATTTGGGATTTGAGCTTGTGTGCGACTATTAGGAGGGACAAATTCTATGTATCTATAGGAATAGTGCTAAAAATGCATGGAAGGAACACAAAAACATGTTAAGTAGACAAGTCAAATAGGATACAACACGTAAATGAAGGACCATGAATAATCTTGCTACCACTATGATGATGATGATGGGATATTTGTGGCATTTTCTACTTGTAATAATAGCATACCCATATTAGTCATGGGCAAAGATAGAGAAGGTCTAGAACAAATGACTTCAAAACCACAAAAAAAAAAACAATTGTTTCACTTCAAACCCTATCCAAAAACAATAGTTTCAATACTTACCCTCTATGATCCATTATATTCAAATTGAAGAATCATATGCTTAGTGACCAATCCTCATCATTGCCTATTCTCCCTACTTGGGGTTCATATCATATCGATTTGCAGGTCAAAGAAATGCAAAGGAAATTTATTGACAATAGTCTCCCACATGCACATCAAGAATACAATGATAATGGGCATCAAGAAATTTCCTTTTTACATATTAAGCTCATGTTGGTCAAAATTTTGACCAACATGGGCATGTATTTAAAAAAATAAGATATGTTTCCTTGCATATTCTCACCAATTTGATCCCATATTATTAGATGGTCAAAATTTGTGGTATAAAAATGGGGTCAAATGTACTAGTGTGTACTTTTTTCCTTCTTTATAGTTCTCCTTTTGTGTACACCTTGCAGCAATATGTACTACTTCATTGCAATTGAAACAAATGATAGGGAGCTTACCTTTGAATTTTCCTTTGCCTCTGTGGAATCTTCTAGCCAATAGTGCTTCCAATTGTTCCACATCTTCCTCATCTATGCTACTATCACTAGATGCTTATTTTCCTTTTCTACTCTTCTTCTTTGATTTCATCTCCTCAGTATCTTTCAATGATAGCTTGGCCTTGAAAGTAGATTCAAGATTCTCAGGTATGCAGTTATCATAATTGGACAATTCAAAAGCAGTAAGTCTTCCTACTATTCCTTCAAAGGTTAGTGTGTTTCCTGGTACACACCTTAGCTCTTTGATGTTTGAAACTCTAATAGCATAGATGGGGAGAAAAGTTCTTAAATATTTGTTATTGATAGTATCAGCTTCCAAATGACCACCTAGACTCTTTATTGCACTTACCACTTCCTTCATTATAGATGCATATTATGTAGCATTCTCACCTTCCTCCATTTTCATGTCATCAAACTTTGCTTTGAGGCTTTCCCTCTTTACTCTTTGAATATTCTAATCTCCTCCATAGATATATGATAGGGCTTTCCACATATTGAATGTAGTATCACAGCCTTTGATTTCATCAAATTCAGCATAACTAAGTGCAAAGGCAATCTCTAGCATTGTATGATTATGCTCCTTTCTTTTCTTCAAATCATCTACAGAGAGGGGTCCAGTTGGATCTAAATGTTCCACTCTAGTTGAGGTTTTTACATAATCACCTATTAATCCAAGGTGCAACTTCATCAAACTTTTCCATGCAATGAAGTTATCTTTGTTGAGCTTGGGAACTTCTCTCTTGGACATCTTGATCTTCCTACTTCTAGTACCTTCAAACTAAATCAGCAAATGGCTCTGACACCAATTGTTAGAAATGCTTTAGAATGACTAAGAGGGGGGGTGAATCAGTTATTCAAGGTCCAAATTTCCAATTAAAAGTTTTTCACCAAGTAAAGTGAGCCTATTAGACTATTCATTCATCCAAGCTTAAACTTTCTTACTTAGCAAGTTACTATAAATCATCATGCAAGCATAACACATGAAAAGATCAACACATAACATAGTGATTTACGTGGAAACCCAATTTGGAAAAAACCACTAGTAACATGCTACTCAATTCTCACTCTTCTAAAGTGATGCCTTGTGAAAGGCCTGCCCTATTAAAGGCTACAACACACTGTTAAATGTGACCTGGTTAAAGGATTTAACCACCCTATTAGAAGTGGGCCTGGTTAGAGGACTTTAAAACATTCACTTGGAATGCAACCATGTTAAAGGATTTACAAATGGTTGTTAAACCAACCTAATTCCATAGGATTTTACCCTAATTGATGCAATTGCTAGATAGTAACAATAAGGGGTTTGACTTGATTACAATTCACAACTTATCTTGCAAATTTTAGATCTTTGTTTAGCTCTTCACATTGCCTAGCTTTCAGTCTCTACATCTCTAATAGCTTGCCCTCCTTTCAAGTTTTCTCTCCTTGAGTCTTCATGATCAATGTACCAATGCAATCTTCCTTTTGACCACTTATCAAAGTAGAGTCTCTGTGCTCTATTCTTCCTTCTTCTCTTGATGTCTTCTCCTTGAGACCCTTCAACCACTTCACAATTTTGGTACACCAGCAACTCTTGCCTCTTGGTCTATGACTCCTTAAATAGAAGTCTATAATTGTTTTTCCTACTCAATTCTTCCCTCCTCTAATTCCAATTCAAATGGATTAGGTAGGATCCATTGAATCTAACCCACATCTTGTTCCTTCTAGAAACATCATGGAGAATCCTCTTGAATTTGCTCAAAAATAGTTTTCATAAAATTCTATGCCACTAGCTCATCATCCTTATCCTCCACCTAGTTCACAAAATTCAAGGTAGCAAACTTGTTGGCTCAGATTTAGTGAATCTTTTACTTTTCCAATAATGCAGTAGCTTGGCACACATTGTGTTACTTAGCAACAACTATGTTTTACTCATGCTTGGCACCTACTATGGATTCACTTAGCATCCACTAAGTTTTTTTGATGCTCGGCACCTGTTAGTTTTCTCAGCATCTAAACATGCTCGACACCTTCTATATTACTTGGCACACATTAGATTTTTCATTTACTCAACTCTAACTAAAAATTTTCTCAGCTTGAAGTAGCTTGCTCGACACTCACTAATTAACTTAGTTAAGCTTTGTAGTCAACCTTGCTACATCTTATTTCTCTAGTGTTTCTAAGTGTGGCAAACCTCAATATCTTCAAGTATGTTATCAATACATCATTTTACCAGTGTCTTAACTGATCCTTGTACTTCATTACAAAACCATAACTCAACCTTTCCATTAGGTGCTTTTGTTACATCTTGTTGATTAAATCATCTTCATCAATCAACTAAGTGATAGTACCTGGATCTTATATGTAATTTTTATTCCAGAAAGTTTGACATCAATGAAAAAATAATGATTGAAAACATTTTTTATCAACCATCTTCCTTCTTTACAACAATCTCCCTCTTTGTTAGTATTCTTTTACAATCATTTTTCCAGCAATCTCCTTTTTTTAATCAATCTTCTTCTTACAATGATATTTCCAATCAGATTCCCAACAGATCCTTCCTGATTGAATATATATTTGCAGCTCAACAAGGATATTTTTCTTATCCTTCTACTTCACTTCCTCAAAGCATCATTAAATCTTTTATTATGTTTCACACATTTCATCCTCAACTTGACCTTATATGTGTGTGTGTGTGTGTGTGTGTGTGTATACACACATACATATACATATATATATGTATATATATACATATATACATATATATATGTATATATATATACGTATATACATATATATGTATATATGTATATATATACGTATATACATATATATGTATATATGTATATATGTATATGTATATATATATATATGTATGTATATATATATACATACATATGTATGTATATATATATACATACATATGTATGTATATATCTATATACATACATATGTATGTACATACATATGTATGTACATACATACATACATATGTATGTATGTATCTATATACATACATACATACATATGTATGTACATACATATATATGTGTATATATATACATACATATATGTGTGTGTGTATATACATACATATATATATGTATGTAGATATATATACATATATACATACATATATGTATATATGTATATATGTATATATATACATATATACATATAGTTATATATGTATGTATATATGTATATATATATTTATATATGTGTATGTATTTATATATATGTATATATAGACACATATATATGTATGTATGTATGTATATATGTATATGTATACATATACATATATATACATACATACATACATACATATATATATCTTACACATTGTCAAGTTTGCTTAAATACAACTTAGAATAATTAATATTCATCTCTTCAATTATCTTGAACCAACAAATAAATCAATTGAACTCAATATGCCAAAATAAGAAATCTTTCATTAGCTAACCATGCTCGGTAGACACTAACTTAGAAAGATTTTCCTATGTTGACCAAGTGAACTCGGTTAACACTACATATTTACAAAGTTCCTTTGGTTACCAAGTGAGCTCATTTAACACTGGTTCCATCCAACATTTTCTTCATTAACCGAGTGATCTTGGTTAACACTTGACTTCTACAAAATTTTCTTTGTCACCCAAGTGAACTTGGTAGACACTATCTTTTGAACTAGGAAAAGTCTAGAATACTTGGCAAACATAGGAAAATGTCTTCATCACCCAAGAGAGCTCAGACTAGAAATGATATGACATTTTTTGTGACATCAAAGACAATACACATTTAATCAATTATTTTCAATAGCATGTCATATATTGTTGGGTAGATCATGGTAGTTTGATAAGTGTGTTGTATATGATGGTCATGTAAATACCTATTCCTTGAAAAATGATGGAGTAAGACATAGATAAAGAGATTAAAGGACATAGAACTTAAGGTATGTAACAATGCCAGAATGTATTAAGTTGATGGAAGAAATTTATTAGGTGGTATGAGGAATGAGTATATATTATCTTGCTAGCTATGTTTCATTGCCATACAATCTAAATTGGTGAAGTTATTAAGGATTCATGGTAAAAAATCTTTTAACTCAATTTTGAAGGCCTTTGAAGCTTTGAAACAAGTTTGAACCCTAGATGATGACTCTTACACTATTAAAATGTTGTAGATAGGGAGCTACCATTACCAAAAAATTATTATAATAGCCAATCAGACTAAAGTTAACAGTTATGGCCTCTAAAAGTCGGGCGACCTAAAATTATAATATAAAATTATTTTGAGCTGACTCTAATGTAATAAATGTGAAAAACAAAATAGTTTAGGGTTGGTCAGCCTCAAGGATTAGGGATAAATTATATAACCTTCTTGGGTGGTGGAAAATTGTCAATACAAGGAAGGCTTGTAGGGTTTCTACAATAGTTTTGGGTGGTTATTGGTGGATTTTTCTTACAAAATATTGTAAGGAAAATACCCATGTGGCTTCACATGTTGTATGTATGAAATTTCTAATTCTATACTTTTGGATATACTAAGAAGCCTATTTTTTGTTCTTTAAAATTTTTTGTGTTTCTCTATTGATGTGTGTTTGTGGTATTAAGGGGAGAACTATTCATCTAAGGATATCAAAGTGGAAGTTCCTAACTATGTATATAGATCACTAATTGTGAGGAAATTTTCACCAAGACCATAGTTTAGAGTTTTAGTGATAAGCAAAAAAATGTTCGCATGGAGGGAATGCAGAAGAATAGCCAGAGATGTGACACATAAGGGTTTTAAATCCCTTTAGATACAAGTGCAAGCATTGGAAGAAGACATTCATCAAGGGATGAATATTATAATAAGAGATGGAAGTGAGGATAAATTGGTGGAAGAAGGAAACATTAAACTAGAAGGAGAAGGTGATGTTAGGAACCAAGAGAAAGAAAGGCTTTTTAGGGTCATTCCCAAGATTGGGAAGGGACCCAAGATTGATGTCCCCACATTTTTGGAAAAATATTAACCCAAAATAAGTGATCAACTAGATTAATGAATTAGAAGAGTATTTTGAGTATGAAAATATCAAAGATCCTAATAGACTCAAGTTTGTGGAGGCTAGATTGAAGGGTCATGCAAATATTTGGTGGTGGGAGGTTCAACTGGAGTGAAATAGAAGAGGAATGGACAAAGTCATGAGATGGGATTGGATGGTAGATAAACTAAAGTAATAATTCATTCTTATTCATTATGAGCTAGATATTTTGAATAAAATCAAGGGTTGAAGCAAATGGGAAGATTTATTCAGAAGTATACAAAAAAATTGTAATGAATCATCATTAAAATAGGTCATGCAAATGTTGACAAGGAGAAAGTTTCATGGAACCTTAATGGGTTGAGGCCAAGTATTTAGAAGGAGTTGAGTCTGGTTAGAATGAACAGTATTGAAGAGGCATATCATTTTTCCCTAAAGAAGATGAAAAGTTGAACAAGGAGTATGAGAGAAGGAAAAGTGGAAGAGGTCATGGTGGAAGGTCCATTGGACGATATTATAAAGACCAAGATGAAGATTAGAAAAAGAAGGATGAGGCTAACCATAGTTAGAATTAGAAGGAAAATAATTTCAATCATTTACATGATCAAAATAATATGGATTAAAGAAGAAGGGAAAAAGGATAAGACCTAGAAGAGGAGGCTTTTGTGGAACATGTTTTCATTGCAAAGAAGAAGATCATAGGGATTATGAATATCCTCAATGTCATGGAAGGAAGGATAGGAGAGTTAAAGGTTGGGCAATAGTTGCACATGTGGATAAAGATGTCAAATCATCACATTCTAAAGCTGATAAAAGAGAAGTCCTAGTTAACATAAGAGTCTTGTTGAGTAGTGAGAATCAACCTAAGAAAAGGAGGGGATTGTTTCACACTAGATGAATGTGTGAAGATAAGTGTTATAATATAATCACTGATCATTCAAGCATTGATAATTTTATGTCAAAGGAGATGATCACAAATTTAAATCTCAAGAGACAAAAACAACCATGTCCATACTGGATTGCCTAGGTGCAAGATGACCATAAGGTCATGGTAAATGAACAATGCCTAGTAAAGTTCAAGATTAGAAGCTACCATGATGAGATATTATGTGATATCATACCCATGGATTCATGGCATATGTTGTTGGGTAGGTCATGGAAATTTGACAAGCATGTTTTATATAATGATCATGAGAATACCTATTCCCTGACATATGATGGAGTGAGACATAAGCTAAAGTCATTAAAGGGAATAGAAGGAAAGGTATGTAACAATTCTAGAATATATTTAGTTAATGGAAGAAATTTCTTAGATGGAAAGGGGCATGAGTATATGTATTTTCCTTTAGTTCTAAAAGTTACTAAAGATAAATTAGGAGATGTACCAATAGAAGTTTTATATTTGTTGGATGAGTTTCAAGATAGTGCATCTAATAATGTTTTTGATGGGTTTCCACTAGTAAAGAAGATTAATCATTAGATGGACTTCATTATAGGAGCTATCTTTCCAAATAAGGCACGATATAGAATGACACCAATAAAAATTGAAGATTTGAATAGGCAAGTACAAGAGTTTTTGTAGAAGGGATTAATTCAAGAGAGCCTAAGTCCATGCATTGTACTAGTAATATTAGCACCAAAGAAGAATGGATAATGGAGGACATGCACGTATTCTAGGGCTATCATAAAGTCACAATCAAGTATTGATTTCCCTTGCCAAGGATAGGTGATATTATGGACTACTTCACTGAGCTGTGTATTTCACAAAGATAGATCTAAAGAGAAAATATTACGAGACTCCAATCAAAGAAGGAGATGAGGATAAGATTTCCTTCAAGAAAAAAGAGGGATTTTATGAGTGGTTACTCATGAATTTTAGGCTAACCAATTCACCAATCACTTTCATGTAGCTCAAGAATGAGACATTTAAACAATTTTTGGGTATTTTTTATCATTGTTTACATATATGATATTTTAATCTTAAGTAAAGAATTGGAGGAGTATATACTATATATTCATAAGTTGTTTGGGAAGTTAAGGGAAGAGAAATTATTGATTGATTTGAAGAAGTGTAGCTTTGTGAAGGAGTTAGTCTATTTAGGATTTGTAGTTTTAGAAGAAGGTCTAACAATAGACTTAGAGAAGTGAATACTATCCTTGAATGGCCTACTCCAAGGAGTTCTAATAAGGTATGATATTTTCATGGTTTGGCTATATTTTTAAAAAAATTATCATAAGTTTTAGCATTATTTCTCAACCCTTGATTAAAAAAATTTGAGGGGATAGGAATGAGTTTAACTGGACTATGGTAGGAGATGAGAGTTTTGAATTGTTAAAACAAAAAGTTATAGAGTAGCCTATTTGAGCACTTCCATGTTTTAATAAAATATTTCAAGTAGACTATGATGGTAGTGGTACTACAACAGGAATTTTTTTGAGACAAGAAGGTGGACCTTTTTCTTATTTTTGTGAAAATTCAAATGATGCCAAAATAAAATATTATATTTATGATTAGAAATTTATGCTATAATTCAGGCATTGAAGTGTTGGAAATGATTGAAAAGCTCATGATTGAAGAATAATGGAATTGGTAAAGAATGTTTTCAATCATTGTTTTGTCATTGATGTCAAACTTGCTACTTGCAGGAATGACAATTTCTTTAGTAATCCGAATACTACAAGATGGTTGATTAACAAGGAGGTAGCAATCAATAAGACATAACTAGAGTACATAGAGAAAGGTTGAAGTTATGATGTTGTAATGAAGTATAAGTATCAGCTAAGCCATTGATAAAATAGTGTATTGATGACATACTCTAAGACATAGAGGATAGGCACACCAAGACATATCAAATATGTAAGGTTTTAGCTACATATCAAAGATGTAAGGTTTTAGCTAAGTCATTTGTATAGCCTAACTAAGTTCATAAGAGAGTATTGAGCAAGCTAGCTAGTGCCGAACAAATTCTTAGTTGAAGCCAAGCAAGTTCACCTTTTAGAGTATGCCGAGTGATCTTCAAGTGTCGAGTAAATATCAAGTGTCGAGTAATCTTCAAAGTGCCGAGTAAATATCAAGTGACGAGCGAAGATTTTCAGAAACTAAAATTTTCAAAGCTACACCCCTAAGTGCACCCAAATAGTGTAGACTATGTCAATGATGTAGTTGGGGCCCAGATGGGCACAGTTGGTAAGTTGGAAACAGCAGAAAGAGGCTTTGGTGTCTTCTGGGCTCCTAAAACTGCTCCTAGGGGTCCCAAATGAATCTTGATAGAGCAGAGTGCGCCCTAGGATAGCAAGCTAACAAAATGTATGAAACAATAGCATATAAGCATTTTACTGGGCCCCCTAATTAATCTATGTGTGAAAAGGAAGAGTAGATAATCGTTATACCCTTCCAAGTGAGCTCCTTCCTTACACCTACAAGCACAAACAAGAAAACCCAAGTTAGATATGCATGTTCATGTCGGGTTCATGAAATGTAGGACTAGAAAAATGGGTTAAAAGCATAACACGCTATGAGAAAATCAAAAACTCAATCAACATGTATGTATTAGCACCCACTAGTCTACCATGAAAGCCAAACTAATAAAAAAGAAAGCAAACATAATCAAAAACTCCCTTTTCCGTTCGTAGCTCCCATGTCCTTCTTTCTTCTCCAAATGATTGTAGCTCCAATTGGCCTATAGTGCACACAAAATTGAAGCAAAATTCTATGATAGGGATAAAGCCATGAGAATACTTGAAGTGTGATTTTATTGTGAGAGTGAGAATGCAAAATGCAAATTATTAGAGACTCAAGACTTAAGCATTCTAGATCTGAAAAGAGAGGAAGGGTGTCCATTTTATAATTTTCATTTAGGGTGAGAGCATTGGATTTGTCACTCACAGACATGCAATGTGGCAAGAGATTCCTATGATGCATATGATGGAATATGCCAAAAGTAGGATTCTATGACACATGAGAGTCAAATTTGGAAGAGAATCTATGACGCATCATAAGATTCCTCAACCCACTTAAAGCCAAGAATCTATGATGAATAAGTAAAATAGGGACATGCGTAAGAGGTAATAATATTTGATTATGACAAATCTCAGCCAAGTGTCAAAGGAGAATCCATGAGGTGTCACATCCAAGTGTCATGATGATGAAATATTTTATGGAATATTTGAATTAAAAATCCTTTTATTCCACAAAATAAGAATTAGTAGAAAATGGATTTAATGATGAAAAATGGAACTTAGGAAATTAAGAATTTCCATGGTTTGTAGATAATGAATCAATTAATTAATAAAATTAATTAATTGAGAATGATAATTGGGAAGAATAATTAGAAAGAATAGGATTAAATTATGGGTTATTTAATCCTATAGAGAAAATTAGCAGATGATTGACCAAATTAATTAAACAAATGCGACTGTATCCTTTAATAAAAATGTGACGATGATGGATATCAAACAAGATGATAAAAAGGTAGACCAAAACCATGGTCAAATTAATTGATAGATCAAAATTGATAACATGCCAAGGACACATGACATGAATAAATTGATATGTAACATTTAACTGACATTGTAAATGCTACAGGATTGAAATTGATTGATAAGGTTCAATCATAATAACACTGACGGACATTGTCAATATTATTAAAATGGTTGATGATGCCATGATCTAACATTGAAAGCCTCAACAACATCAAAGATTGAATGACATGAATGATAGTTTGACCTAGCACTGAGAGCCACGACAGTACTAAGGTCAGATTGATAAGATTGATAGGTTGATAAATTTCCAAGGCATTGAAAGCCACAAAAATACCTAGGAGTTGGATAAAGTATGATTGATTTGAGATGTTTGATATGTTTTGGGTTGATTAAGATCAATTTTGAGTGATTTTGAGTTGATTTGGGGTGATTCTGAGTTGATTTGATATGATTCTGAGTTGATTTGATATGATTTCGAGTTGATATGAAATTGATGTGAAAGGGGATACAAATGACGAAATATGGTCAATCTGGCCAAAAGATCAAAGTTAGTAGACTGAGAAAATGGGACAAATTAGTAAGAAGAAGTGATGAAACAGTAGATGCAAACCATTTTTGAGCATCTACATTTTGCCCCTCTTTGATACAATGTGATTTAGAGCGTTGTATCAAAGAATAACTGATGAGAAAGCTACAACATGCCCCAGTAAGGATGATATATATGGGTGCCCCCTCAAGAAATTGACTAAGATAAGCATACGATAAGTCAATTTATTGACAACAAGAAGACAAAACCATAGCAACTGACGGAATGACCCAAAATTGTGCGTGCATGCCCAAAATGATGGAAAGATGTCATAACATAAGGAAAATCATCAAAAATGGTTGTATTTGGTTGAATATGATGAGACAAATGTCAGACTGAGGTTGAACCAGGTGGAAAGCCACAGAAAGGTGATTGACAGCGTAGGATGATCCAAGAATGCATGAATGCAAGATGAAGATGATTCGGTGAATTAGAAGACATGATCATGGGGATGCAAAATGAGATGAAGAAGAAATATGAGATAAGGAGATGTTAGTATGATGGAAAGACTTTTGCTTCTAGAAAGTGCACTATATGTCAAATGGAGCTTTATTTTGATATGGCAAATGGAATGCAATGCATCATGGCATAAAGGGCCAGAGCGCAAATGCAAACCTTTTGCGTAAACAAGCACGATGTAGACAGAGAATGACCTTGTCCTTTCTAAGGTATATGTACATGCCCCAAACTCTCAAAGGTACATTGTAATAGACAGAAATGGAAAAAGATGACCATGAACCATCCCGGCCACTCTCATAGATTAGTTTTATCATCAAGTGGCATAGGAACATGATCAAAGAAAAACAAAGAAAAAAATAAATCAACTCACTAAACAATGTGAGCCAACAGCTATCCTTGTCCATCATTACTTGCTTTTTAGTGTTTTTAGGTGTGTAGATAGTGTTTGACATGTTGATAATGTGATAGCACTATTTGTGGATTCAGTTGATAAGTTCATAGTGATCTGTTGGATTGATTGTTAGTTCATGTTGCTCAAATATTGTGATTGGCATTGAAGCATAGCGCTTTGATTTTTAGTCTGCAAAGTGCAAGGGTGAACGCAAAAGGGATGGTTATCCACAATGAATATGTACAAGGTTTATTGCAAATTTTTGACGAGTTTTTTGATTTTTAGGGTTTTTGAGGATATTTGATGTTTTTGTGTGACTAATTTCTTCAGGTCATTTTATGATTTTTAGGGTTTATTTCAGGACATTTTATGATTTTTAGTGATTTTTTTCAGGACATGTTACGATTTTTAGTGATTTTTTCAGGATCATATTTGAATTTTTAAGGATTTTTTCAGGATCGTATTTGAATTTTTAATGATTTTTTTAGGACATTATGTAATTTTTAGTGATTTTCTCAAGACATTTTATGATTTTTAGGGATTTTTTTAGGATTGTATAAGCATATACAAGTGTTAGCTCCAATCCATTATGTGATAGGTCCAATGGATAAAAAGAACTTAGGGATAGGCCCCTAGTTCAAATTCAAACTTATGCACCATGTAGGTAATATGCCCTCAGACAAGATGCAAATTATGTACAAAGGCCAATAATAGAGTGTGTGTGTAGACTGGTGATGCTTAAGCAAGGTAACGAAAGACATTAACCAGTTCGTGAGCCATGATAAGGAACCAAGGATGTCTTGAAGTATGAAAGATATGATCAAGGAATGATAGAGGGGGAAAAGACCAAATGGAATCTTGATAGATGGAGGAGCAATACTAATTACACATGGTGCCTATTTACCAAGTTTTCACCATGGTACTTGCCCAAAGCGCCTGTTTGCCAAGTTTTCACTTTTGGACAAAATTTTTTTCTTGACTCAAATTTTCATGCCAAGATGCCTGTTTGCCAGGTTTTCATCAAGGCATCCATTTTTTCATGACTTTTTTCACTTTTTTCTTTTCTTTTTTCATGACTTTTTGCTATTTTTTTGATATTTTTTCATGACTTTTTGCAATTTTTTTTTATATTTTTTTCATGACTTTTAGATGGAATCAAGAATGTCACTGAAAAATGCTAAGAAGATATCGGTTGTTGATGCTACTAGCTGATGAACTCTGAATCCATGACTAACCATAACTACATATGATTTGTTTCGAGTCTGTAGCTAAAATCAAACCACTAGAAAGGTCTCGAGATATACCATCGTGTACCATATGTAAGACAATGTCTGTCTCTTGCGAATCAAGGCATCTAAGGATAATTGGGTCAATAGAAATGTCATGTGGGATGTCACTGATGATGACATATGTAAAGGCTTGTTGGATAAAGGACTAATTTTGGTTATAGGACAAATTTGGTAGTTGGATTTGGGGATAAACAAAGGGATATAAGAGAGGGTTGGGAGGGTTGAGACCAATGACCTTCCGCATGAATGCTGATTGAGAGAGCTCCAAAAGACTTTGTGGCATGTTGAACACTGGAACACTGATATTCATGGCATCATATTTTTCATTTTGTATCATTGGGAGCTACTTAGCTTTTGATTTTTTATAGTCTAATGGCACCTTTTGATTTTCACCAAGAGACCTATGCTTGTTATTTCTTTCTCTTTTTGCTTTGTAACTAGAAGGTGGAGTAGGCTCCCCAAAGTATGCCAATGTGTTCTCTTTAGAAGAAATTGCTTCTTT
Source organism: Cupressus sempervirens (assembly GCA_028749045.1). NCBI lineage: Eukaryota > Viridiplantae > Streptophyta > Pinopsida > Cupressales > Cupressaceae > Cupressus > Cupressus sempervirens. The sequence continues at coordinate 160,115,108 of CM053789.1, forward strand.
ATGATCTTCAGTCATAATGCCTTCAAGGTCTATTATGAGAGTGTCATCATCGTCGAATTGATCAAAAATTGGTGGTCCATGTTGGTCCCAATCCAAAGGTTCGGGATAACTTGAGGAGTTGTCATCATCAGTGTTGAATGGGCTTTGGTTGAAGGTAGATAAATGGGCAACTGATTCAACTAGGTCATTGGGGTTATACTCAGAGGCTAGGGGATTGTTGGTTTCAAGTGGGATATCCTCAGATGCCTTTTCATCATTTGAAACATCCCTAGTCTTACATGTAGGTACCGTAGTACTAGGAGGACCTATTTGTAATGGTTTAAATCCAAGCCCCAAACTAGGAGGTTTTCCTTCTGTAGTGATAGGTTCAATGATTCCTTGTTTCTGAGATCCAAGACCACTATAGCCATCATAGCCTTGTTTCTACATGATGGTAAACCCAAGTCCATACTTGCTAGGAGATATCAAAGTGGGTTCTCGTTCTACTTTTTCTTTCTCAATACATACGGATGTATTCTCATTGATAGAAGTATCATTCTTTGTACTGATGGGAGAAAGTGGTGACTCCCTAATGTGAGAGACTTGAGACATAAAGTACTCTCCACACCCATTGTCTTCAATCTTCATTTTTTCCTTGGCTTTACTGAGTATTATATCAGCTTCCACATACTTAGACGGATTTGTGGGTTGTGCTTCATTGTTTGTTGGGATTTGGAATGTAGTAGCATCTCTTAGATTAGCATAAAACTGGAAAGGATCTGGATCATTAGGGATGGTAACCTCTACGTTGTGATAGGAAAGCTTCAGAGATTGATGATATGTGGAAGGGATTGCTTTCATAGCATGAAGCCAAGGGCATCCTAGTATCATGTTGCAATTAATTTCGATGTCTAGGACATGGAACAATGTGTCTTTAGTAGTTGGACCAACTCTGACAGGTAATGTGATGATGCCCCTAGGGAAGCGTTCACCATCATCATAAGCTTTTATTGTGATTCTTCGAGAGGGATCTAAATCATCTTTAGAATAACCCAAATTGTTGACAACCTTAAGATTATAGATGTTCAGTCCTGCTCCTTCATCTATTAAGACACATCTGACTTTGGCATTATGGATGAAGACTTTGAGATAAAGGGAATCATTATGGTTAGGTTTTTCATTAAGAATATCTCGAGGGGAAAAGGTGATATGTTGTGATGTGGATAGGTTCCCAGCCATGGCTTGGAACTAGGCAACATCAATGTTATCTGGAACTACTGACTCTTTAAGGGCTTGCTCCAAGATCTTTTGGTGTTGGGGGGATGCACGCAGCAGGTCCAAAATGGATATTTGTGCAGGGGTTTTTCCAAGTTGTTCAACAAGGCTATAATCAGATGAAATAGGAGCAGTAGGTCTACTTGGGGGTGCAGATCTAGTAGAAGCAGTAGGTCTAGATGGGGCTCCAGGTAGGGTGATCTTGCTATGACGTGTAGTGACAGCACAACAAGGGTTCTCAGCCTTCAATGTGAATGTGGATATGCAAAAGTTAGACTCATTAAAGTAATTCATGGTGTAGTCATAGCCGGTACGTGTGTAATTCATATTACCTTGTGAGTTTGAGTTTGAACTTGAGGGTTTCTCTTTGTCATGATTACCCAAAGGATCTTTGAAAATAGTGTGATCAGAGTTGGATGCTAACAGTGATGGATCAACTGTGATGACACCATCATCAATAAGGTCTTGTATTGCATGTTTCAATTGGAAGCACGATGAAGTCTTGTGTCCTTTGGTGTGATGGTAACCATAATACTTTTTGTCATCCTACCAATCTGCTTTAGTTAAGGGTTCATCTTTGATTGGGGGTAGCTGCATGAAGTTATTACTCAGTAACTGTTGTAACGCAGTCTCAAGTGGTATTCCCAATGGTGTGAATTTCCTATCTTTGGTTCTAAGATGTCTTCAAGTTTTATCTTTCATTGGAGTCTCAATTTTCTATTGTGGAACTGATGTTTGATTAGAGGTTTGTGAATTTGTAGGGTTTACACCTTTCAAATTCAGTTGAGGTTGTGTTGTGCTAATCGTGCGAGCATCCACAATGCCATCATTAGTCACATTCTTGTTTTTGGAGAAAAAATTTTCCTTGTCATTAGACGAGTTGGTGTTTGTGTTTTCGTTGTTTATCTTAAGGATTCCTTTATGGATAAGAGCATCTTCAATACTAGCCCCTTTTTTCATCAATTTAGAAATGGTGCTTGGACTCTTGATTTTGAGTTCATACATTAAGTCCGAGACTAAGTTTTCAATGCACAAGTTTACTTGTTGTTCTTCAGAAATGTCTAGTAAGCATTAACTAACTAAGCTTCTCCAATGTAGTAAGAATGTGATGAATGATTCTCCTACCTTCTGTTTAGTTGAGCACAAATTAGAAAGTTTCACCTCATTTGCGATGTTAAAGGCAAAGTGGGAGATAAACTTGTCTACTAGTTTTGACCAAGATTTGATATTACCAGGAAGTTTGGAGTACCATTCAAGTGTAGGCCCACCTAGAGAATGAGGGAATAATCTCATAAGGTACATGGGCTCATCACTGAGTTCGGTGCATGAAGCACAAAATTCTTGGATGTGATCAATAGGGTTGCCTTTTCCTCGGTATTTTTCAAACCTTGGAGCTTCAAAGTGTTTTGGGAATGGAGGCATATACAAACTTTTATCGAATGGGTTAGGATGTAGGTCCCTTTCTGTATATAGAGCCTATTTCTTTTGGACTCCCAATGCCTCAACTTTTTTGGAAATTTATTTGAATTGTTGTAATAGTTCATCATTGGGGTTTTGAATGATAAGTATTTTGTGTCTATGAGTAGACCATTTGTTGTGGCGAGAACTATGTCTACTTGGTTCTGACATTTTTGTGTCTGATGAGTCTGATGAAGTGTCGCTAGGTGGTGGAGGTATGTTGGCACGTTGAAGATAGAAAGGTCCATGTTGTTGGGGAACCCGTTGTGGCATTTGTTTTGGTATTGACTATGATTTTTGTACCATGTGTTGTTGTTGTGTCATGTGTTGTGGTTGTTGTTGGGATACCTCTGTTGGTTGTATGTGAGACCATGTACATGCTTGTTGTTCTAGAGGTATTTGTTGAGGTTGTTGTGGCACATGTTGTTGTTGTAACAAATGTTTTTGGTATGCGATTTGTTGCTCAAGACATCTTTGGTATTCCAACTGTTGCTTGAGTTGCTCTTGTTTTTTAGCAAACATCATTTGTTGTTGTTGCAATTGTTTTTGATAAATTGTGTGTAAGTCAAGTGGGTCCACATGGGATTGCATGTTAGGAATGTTGAATGTTTGCCCCACTTGTGGTTGTTGTTGTTGCATTTGATATTGTTGTTGATATGTTCGATGTGTGTCAAGTGGATGTAGACTTGGTTGTGCCTTGGAAGTGTTGAGTCCTTGTACCATTTTAGGTTGTTGTTGTCGTGGGGGTTGACTAAGTCCTTGAGAATTGAACGTCATGTTTGTATTGTTGTTTTGGTACCTTTGTGTTTTAGATGTTCCTACTTGCAACATCATATTGACTTGACTATGAGATACATTTCTATTGGGAATGGGTGTAATGTCAATAAGACTTTTCCTTTGTGTCTCCATAGGGATGGTTGCACTTGATGTTTCACATGTTGTATTTATGAGAGGCTCAATAGTGTTTGATGTCGTAGCACTGGGTAAAGTTAGGAGCAAAGGTGTACTTTTTTTATTTGCCTCCAAAGAAGGTATGTCTGGCATCCCTAGAGCATGGGTCCCTTTAGGTGCATCTTGTTGTTGCATCATGTGACTAAAATCTAGTCTTAATGTCCTTTTGGGGTGTTTAGGGATTGGTGGTATTTCATCAAACAAGGGGTTGACATTGATGTGTTCAAATGTACTTTGGAGGATTTCAATTGTTGGTTCTTGATGGGATCTTATAGGTGCCATTATTGTGTTTGAAAACTCCAAATGTTGTTTTCCCTTATCTAAGTCCAAATTTATCATGGGTTGGATGTTTTCAATTGTTGTGTTGGTTCAATTTTTGGACCTAGGACCTTCCATGTTTGGATTAAATTTGACAATTTCTTGAGCTGCCAAACATTTGAAGTTATTGCAAAAACTTTTGTCTTGACATGCCCTAGCCATTTCCTCATCAGTGATGCCATAATCAGTGTCAGAGTCATCACTTAGGTGTACAATACCTTGTTGTATGTTTTATGTGTTAGGTTGACTGAATTCAAATGAATGTGATTGTTCATCTTCAGGTGAGGTTGGTACACTTCCTTCTCCTGGTGGCATTGGCACGAATATAGGTTCAAAGTTAGGACTCCATTGAACCATACCATGTGTGGGGGAAGTGTTTGGAGGAAATCTCATGAGAGGTGCATTTTTCAAGGTTTGTCGTGCCATAGCTTGATTATGAGGATCTTGCGGATACATATTCAAAGGGTCTAATAGTAATGGTTGTGATGCCTCGATTTGGTCTTCGTCAAAGGTTTGTTGGATTTTCTTTCTCTTTATTTGTATTGGATGAGGTTTTGGTTGTGCTTGTGCCTCAAAAAATAAAGGTTGATAGAGTTCCTCTGGTCTCTGAGCTACTTGTCTCCTAGTAAGTGCTGGCATGATACCTAAGAGTGCAAAGAGTGGTGGGTATGCAAGATATCAGTGTTTTTTGGGATGTTTAATTGTTTAGGAATGTTATGCAATGTGAGGAAATACTGGATGAATTATGGTTTTGATGTGCAAAGTGTAAATATCCTAGGGATGTTATGCAAATGCAAATGCAATGTGATGTTTTGAAGTTTGACTAGAGGGGATGAAAATGACTCTAAGTTATGCAAAATGACAATTAAGGTTATGTTTTGGACTTGTTAAGGGAACTAAAGGTTGATGTATGCAAGATATATCATGCAAAGGATGATGTTCTAGGGTTCATAATGACATTTGGGACATGCAAAATGAGGGTAAATACTCAAGAAGGTAATTTGGTTAATGGACAATTTGATAGGGTTTGGTAGTGAAAATGATGCTAAGGATTTTGATCAATACAATATGAAGGGGATATACCACTAGGGTAAGTCAAAATGATCTTTGGGGATGCTAGGGATATGATTATTCTATGACAAGGGTATATGGAAATTTTTGAACTTAGATAAAACCTTTTGAAACTATTTTGCCTAAGAGTTTAACCTTGTGATAAAGGACTTTGGATCTTGACCAAAAACTGATAAAAGATGAAAAGATCAAATTGATAAAAGATGAAAAGGTCAAATATATCAAGACATAGATAAATTTTGACCAAAGAAAATGATAAACAAATATAAAAGGACTAGTCAAGATCCATTATCCGTCAACACTAGGAGATACTCTAAGACTTATACTTTTTCTAGATTTTTGACTAAATTCAAAGGTTTTGGGGGTTCAAAATGACGTTTTGAGGACTCAAAATGATGGTGATGCTGAGTGGATATGTGATATGGACAATTCCTATGATGAAAAAGGGGATTTTGGGTGCAAGATGCGGTTTTGGGTCAAGTGCATAATAGGGAGGTCTAAAGGCTCCTAGATGTAGTTTTGGGGTCCTAAAGTGCAGTTCGAAGGCCCAAAATGGTCATGCAGGTACCCAAGTGTGCCCTAATAGTTCCAAGTGCACTCTAATAGTACCAAGAACATAATTGATGCACTTGGAGCCAGTTTGGGCACAGTTGGTAGTTTCTAGGCGCAGTTGGTAAGCTAGGAAGAATGTTTGCTGATTCTGAGGGGTATGGTTACCAAACTGACATGCCAGGAAGCTAGGATGTTGGGGTTGATATTAGGATGGGTTGGGAGATGAAAAATGAAAGTTATGACATATAGAATGATGTCTTAATTGAATATGATGATGATTAGGTGTTGTAGAATGCAGATCTGGGCAAGCTAGTGCAAGCGGAGCTAACCAGGTACCTAAGGACACTATTGAAGCCCCAAAATGTTATCTGGAACCAAAAACTAGATCTTAGGACCACAAAGTGCATCTAGATAGTGTATACTAAATAAGTGATGTAGTTTGGGCCCAGTTGGGCATAGTTGGTAGTTTTAGGGTGCAGTTGGGAAGTCAGGTGCAGGGTGTGGGGAAATGGGTGCCTAGTCAAGACCTAGAAACTAAAAATTTTAGAGCTACAACCCCAAGTGTGCCAAAATAGTGCATACTATGTCAATGATGTAGTTGGGGCTCAGATGGGCACAATTGGTAAGTTGGAAATAGTAGAAAGAGGCTTTGGTGTCTTCTGGGCTCCTAAAACTACTCCTAGGGGTCCCAAATGCATCCTGACAGAGAAGAGTGCGCCCTAGGACAGCAAGCTAACAAAATGTATGAAAAAATAGCATATAAGCATTTTACTAGGCCCCTTGATTAATCTATGTGTGAAAAGGAAGAGCAGATAGTTGTTATACCCTTCCAAGTGAGCTCCTTCCTTGCACCTACAAGCACAAACAAGAAAACCCAAGTTAGATATGCATGTTCACGTCGGGTTCACCAAATGTAGGACCAAAAAAATGGGTTAAAAGCATAACACACTATGAGAAAATCACAAACTCAATCAACATGTATTAGCACCCACTAGTCTACCATGAAAGCCAAACTAATCAAAAAGAAAGCAAACATAATCAAAAACTCCCTTTTCCGTTTGTAGCTCTCATGTCCTTCTTTCTTCTCCAAATGATTGTAGCTCCAATTGGCCTATAGTGCACAAAAAATTGAAGCAAAAGTCAATGATAGGGATAAAGCCATGAGAATACTTGAAGTGTGATTTTATTGTGAGAGTGAGAATGCAAAATGCAAATTAGTAGAGACTCAAAACTCAAAGATTCAAGGACTCAAGACTTAAGCATTCTAGATCTGAAAAGAGAGGAAGGGTGTCCATTTTATAATTTTCATGTAGGGTGAGAGCATTGTATTTTTCACTCATAGACATTCAATGTGGTAAGAGATTCCTATGACACATATGATGAAATATGCCAAAAGTAGGATTCTATGACACATGAGAGTCAAATTTGGAAGAGAATCTATGACGTGTCATAAGATTTCTCAACCCACTTAAAGCCAAGAATCTATGACGAATAAGCTGAATAGGCACATGCGTAAGAGGTAATAATATTTGATTATGAAAAATCTTAGCCAAGTGTCAAAGGAGAATCCACGAGGTGTCACATGCAAGTGTCATGATGATGAAATATTTTATGGAATATTTGAATTAAAAATCCTTTTATTCCACAAAATAAGAATTAGTAGAAAATGGATTTAATGATGAAAAATGGAACTTAGGAAATTAAGAATTTCCATGGTTTGCAAATAATGAATCAATTAATTAATAAAATTAATTAATTGAGGATGATAATTGGGAAGAATAATTAGAAAGAATAGGATTAAATTATGGGTTATTTAATCCTATAGAGAAAATTAGCAGATGATTGGCCAGATTGATTAAACAAATGCGACTGAATCCTTTGATGAAAATGTGATGATGATGGATATCGAACAAGATGATGAAAAGGTAGACCAAAACCATGGTCAAATTAATTAATAGATCGAAATTGATAACATGCCAAGGACACATGACATGAATAAATTGATATGTAACATTTAACCGACATTGTAAATGCTACAGGATTGAAATTGATTGATAAGGTTCAATCATAATAACACTGACGGACATTGTCAATATTATTAAAATGGTTGGTGATGCCATGATTTAACATTGAAAGCCTCAACAACGTCAAAAATTGAATGACATGAATGATAGTTTGACCTAGCACTGAGAGCCACGATAGTACTAAGGTCAGATTGATAAGATTGATAGGCTGATAAATTTCCAAGGCATTGAAAGCCACAACAATACCTAGGAGTGGGATAAAGGATGGTTGATTTGAGATGTTTGATATGTTTTGGGTTGATTAAGACCGATTTTGAGTGATTTCGAGTTGATTTGGGGTGATTCCAAGTTGATTTGATATGATTCTGAGTTGATTTGATATGATTTTGAGTTGATATGAAATTGATGTGAAAGGGGATACAAATGATGAAATATGGTCAATCTGGCCAAAAGATCAAAGTTAGTAGAATGAGAAAATGGGACAAATTAGTATGAAGAAGTGATGAAACCATAGATGAAATCTCCTGAAATAGACCTCGGAGGGTTAAGGACTAGGAGTACATTCTAGAAAGTGCTAGTAGGCATCCACCAACCAAATAGAATGTTCGAGAAGCTGCGTTAGAAGTCAACACAAATCTAGAAGAATCCAAAAATGGTAACCGAACTTTCAAGAGGCATAACTTTTGAACCGTAGCTCTGATTGATGAACCGTTTACATTTTTGGAAAGCTCTTGAAGCGCTCTATAGCCCTATGGACTAGCTTCGCTCATCCCCCATTTTTTGGCCCTTTTTGAGGTCATTTAATGCTCCTAATCTAACTTTGAAGCATTCTTAAGAGGTCTCCAAAACTTGAAAAACTACAATAACTTTCAAGCCATGGGGCCTTTTGACCTGATTCTTTTTCTGGAATGCTCTAAATCACAATTACATTCATCTGGCCAATTCACACCTTCTATTTTACCAAAATCATAGTCCAATTACATACTCCTATTTTTTTGAGATTTACACGAACAATGATAGTGGAACTGTGAGAGTTGGAACCTTTATTTGGCCCAAATGGGTATCCAAAAATGAAAACACATGAAACAGAAACTAAGTCTAAGTACATTTTTTTGGGTGACACAGGATTGCCCTTATACCTCTAGATGCTCCTGCATCAAAAATAGAACATTGAGTGAAAATAAATCAATTTTGGATATTGTTATTCTAATCATACCTTTTTGGTTTACTGTTGTGCTTGTGCTTAAGTTTCTTGATCTTGGGTGATTTTTCCCTAAGGAAAAATCTTACAAAATGACCCTATGAGGAGCCTATTAAAACATTCAATACATATGAGTCCCTATTAGGAGACTTTGAATCCCTATTAGGAGTTATGGAAGATAGTTGGATCCATTGCCCAAATAGCTTCAAGGTTAAGATCAAAGAACCCACTCTCCAAATGATCTCTATATTATTCCTTATAGAATAATAGAACTAAAATGTATTTCCTTCCTCTAGCTCTATCCTTTCAACCAGGCTTATGCTCCTTTAGATCTTGTAACTAGATCTTATACTACACATCCAATGATCCCTTGGATTTCTTACATGCATTCAGTAAGAATTATGCTCTTTCTTGAGTTGTGCACTAATACTTCACATTCCACTTGGTCCTTTCTATCCAGGTCTCTTTATAAACAAAGAAAATAACTTTCCTTTATACCATATCTTCATAATAATTCCATGAGTCAACCTTGAGGCTTTCTTAATTAATTAAAATAAGATAATTAATTAATTCACAATTACATTAATATTGTCAGCTCACATTCTATACCAAAATTCACACGTGTGAAACCACATTTCTCTTGCACACAAAAACTAGCATCACCATATGATCATCCTCTATCACTTTTATTTATACATCACCTTCATTACATCTTAGATGAAAGATAGTGATAGATCATTATAACTTTATTTCCCAATGGTCAATTTCTACACTACTTCTAGTAAAATCGATATAACTTTCATACGACTTCAAATCAGACTTAGTCCTTTGAACCATGTCATCAGGACAACCTCACAAACATATCCTCCACTACACATCATCTAAAATATCCTCCAATCCTATGCATCTTAAGATTACTGACTATTATTCTTCTAGTCCTAATAGAATTACTCCTATGTTGACATCAATGACAAATATAGTCATGAATGCAACATATCAATACTCTACAATGCTTAGGATACTCCCCCAATGTAGTATCATCAACATTAATGCTAAAAATCTCCCCCTTTGGCATTGATGGAAACATTAATTAAAAACATCTAAGTTCTAAGAATACCAAACTATACTCTACTGTTGTCATTTTCTCAAATCCTCTTCATCAACCTAAGATATTCTTGAACATTGTATTGTTCTTCTTCTTCTTTTAGGATTATCAGTAGTTGTTCTTAGTAAACAAATACCACTACTCCCTAGCTTCATCTACACACTTACACATCCTTCTATGCACTTACATGAACCTTTCTAAATGTCCCTAAAGAGATAACTCTCCCCCATTGCCATCTCAATAGGTGTTTCTCTTCTTATGTACATTCACTCAATATGATTTTCCTGTACATTCTCTCCCCCATTGACATCAATGTCAAAGGTGTTGATCACAATACCAATTTTTAATTAGCTTCTCAAATCATCAACTAGCTCAAGTGTCCAAAGATACTATTCAATACCAAATACCTAGAGTCCATGGCTTGGTACATATTAGATACTCACCCATATAGGAAGCATCAGCATTCAGTCCAGTCTAACCATAGTGCTCTATAACACTGTGTAATGTCCCTTTTTTAGCATTCATAGCATGATGTTGTTGTTAGCCTATTTCCCCATAGTCCCGTAGGCTAACCAGGACATTAAAGGGGCTTAGAGGCCATTTGGCCTAGATAGTTTTAGTTGTAGGTCTTTCTAAGGGGTTTTGAGGCAACTTTGAGCATACTTACTATTTATAGTAAGTCATCTTGCGCATGGGTGGACATCCAGTGGCAAAGGTATGTTGATGGTAATTGTTTAAAATTGACAAGAAGACTTGTTTATCATTGACAAGATTTGTTATGCATTGATAAAGCTATTTTATAAAGTTAAATCTAAATATTTAACTTTATTAATGCATAGACTATAGTTTGTGAGAAATATTTAAATTAAAAGTCCCCTTTATTTTATAACACATTGGAGACATAAGTTACATAAAGGGAGTTATGTTTTATCCCACATTGAGAAAACAAAGGATGTAGCTCTAGTGAGAACACTATAAAAGAAATGGAAGAGCTTCTTTTATGCATGGTTGGAAATATCAAAGAAATTGGAAAATTTTTTGGAGATTATGTCTCAATAATTTGAAGGACGAAATCCCTTCAAGCTGGAAATCTTGATGCCATTGAAAGATATGGTCTTGAGGTTCAACAGGGTAGCAGTCTGAAAAAGCAGATACGAAAAAAAAGTCCTTAAAAGCGGAACGAAAAAAGTAGGCTGAAAAAGCAGTCCGAAAAAGCGAAATCAAAAAAGCAGGCCAAAAAAGTAGTCCAAAAAAATGGAATCGAAAAAGTAGGCCGAAAAAGTGGGCAGAAAAAGCGGAACCGAAAAAGCAAGCTGAAAAAGCAGTCTGAAAAAGTAGTTCGAAAAAGCAAATCGGAAAAGTAAAGCAGAAGTGCCAGGATTGGAGAAAATTATTACAGCCATCTACAACCAAGTTCCTTTATTAGTATTTTTTTTTTAGGGTGTTATAAGTTTTAGCTGTAAGTGTGCATTATACCAGCATTATCATTTTGTAATCTATGTAAATGCCAAAAGTCTTGGCTATATTTCATGAGCATTGTATTAGAAATTTCATTGAAAATTAAGAAGATAATAGTTGCTGGTGTCATTTGAGCAATTCACTATTATTATTTATCAGCTAGTTAGTTTGCATACCAACTATTTGTAGAAATGCCAGTTGGCTGTAGGTGTTCATTTCATTCATGATCAGCTTATTAGTTTGCATGCCAATTGTTTGACAAAATGTCAATTGGCTGTAGGTTCTCTTTTTGGCATAAATAATGTTATAATTTTACACCCCAAGTGTTTGTCAAAAATACTAGTTACTTTAGCTGCATATTTCAAGTAGTTTCAGTCACATATATGCATTGAATATTGTCAGAATAAGTTGCACATTCATGTTAGGTCATTGTGTAGTCCATTTATAGTCTTCTAGCACAAGATTCTCATTGATGCAAATTGAAGAAAAAGTCATTTAAAGAAAGCTGAAATACTATATTAGTCATACGTCCCATGCATGTGAATTGTTTGATGAAATTCCTTGAGCTTTTATCAACATTTTTGAGAGCAGATTTGAGGAGGGCCATTACAGTGGCATCAGAGCTTGCTTGCAAAGTGTTTGACGAAATGTCAAACAACTGAAGTATAAAAATTTTTGGTGTTTGAAGAAGTTATTACCTATTGGGGTTATTATAGTGGTATCAGAGCTATAAGTCTTGCCATCCTGTGGAGGCCTTATAGGGAATTTGGAATAGCCAGATAGAGGGGAAAGTGTTTGACGAAATGTCAAAACACTAAAATCAGAGCATTTATGTTTGAGAATGCAACAGGGGCCTTATAATTTCTGCAATACCAGAGCAAGACAAAATAGGATTTCAGACCTGCAAAGTGAATAAGTCTAGTTCATCCATGCAGGTGGACATAGAATCCAGTCATATAGACACAGAGGAGGTATTCTTTGATCATGACATCAATATGGGTGATCGAGATGATAGGAATACAGGATTAGGCAGAGGAGGGAATGCCAGTCTAGATTAGGGAAAGGAAAGATTCTTACAATTATTAGACACCTTAGCACAGGGACAATGATCAGCAGAGCAAAGAGCACAGGAACAGAGTTAGAGATTTGAGCTTATGATGCAGATGATGGCTCGTCATATGGGGTTGAATGCTAATGTGGGTGGAGGAAATAATCAAAATGGTAATAATCAGAATGGTAATAATTAGGATGGGGCACATAATGGAGGCAAACAAGTTGGGAACAATTTTGGTCATGCACCCCAGCAAACTAGGATAGTGAGTTCATGGCCCATGATTCCCATATTTCCTCCTAGATCTCCAGAGTAGCCCATACCAGAGCCCTAGATCACTGATATACAGGACCAATTAAGGAGAGATTGGGAAGCCAGAGGTCCAGATTTTATTGCTGCAATTACCTTTAGGTAGTATATAGATGTGCAGATGAAGCATATTCCACGTGGACATGACAGGAACTAGAGTTATGAGCTACAGAAGAAAGTAGGGAAACTTTAGTTACCATATTATGATGGCTTGGGAAAGTCTACAGCAAGAGCTTGGGTTCAAAAGCTTGACACATACTTTCAAATGAACCCTATGCCTAAGAAAGAAGCTATTAAGTATGCATCAATTCACCTGGATGGGTTAGCACACAAGTGGTGGCATCATGGTATGGTCACTATGGGTCATGCACACATTACCTCATATGTGGAGTTTTCGGAGAGACTGATTGAACGCTTTGATAGGCCTAAGGATCATACCTTCCCTATGATAGGTAGAAACTTGTATGAGGAGTTTAACAGACATGCAAATTCGATACAGGGAGACTTCAGCACATCTTCAAGTAATGGTTTATCTGCATCATCTTCATAAGCAGAAGGGGTTTTAGATGTTGTGCAGGTTGAGCCAGTTGCATCAGAAGGTGATATCATAGGCACATTGGATTGCATGATTGACACAGATAGTGATTCTAGTACAATTGGGCTAGATGAAGTTACAACACTTCAGGATACTATCATGTTTGAGGATAGTATAGTTGATCAAAAAGTGAGCATTTTGGACTTTGCAGAAAATGAGGATCAAGCACAGTTGGATGCTTCTTCACATGAGATAGAGGCTAGTAGCTCTTCACTTGGTTTCACAAGCCAACTGAAGACAAGGGACAAGGATATTGTCACAGCTTTATCTCATCATGACAGGATACATGGATTGATTAAGAATCACATTTGGATGATTCAACTATAGGAGAGACAGAAAGGAGTCACAACAGGTTCATGTGACGACTTACAATAGATCAAGGAAGATGTAGTAAAGAAGGAGGAAAAGGAGGTTGACCAGCTTTTTCATGAGCTGGAGGATACTCAAAATTCCTTGGTTTGTACTCAGTTGGCTCTCTGAGATTCTAAGAGACATGTGGATGAGCTTTTTCTTGAGGTGAGCTCAGTTCAGGAGTTAGCACTTATAGCAGGGATTCAATTTTCTTTTACAGTCAGGTCACATGTTGATGATTTCTCAAAGATGACAAAGTTTACAGGAGAGTCCCAGGATCTAATTATTAAATATGACACACAGGGGGATGTTGTGGATAGTTTTGAGGACTTAGTTTCCTCAATAGTTTCTTATGGTACGGAGGGGTTGGACAGTGATGCTATAGTTTTTGATACTACGTATGTTGATATGAGCTTTGGAGTTGATTCGCAGGATATGGATGGTAATAGTCTAGAGACCAGTAACTTTGAAGATGCTCCTTTAGATAGTGTGTCAGAGGAGGTTTGTAGTAGATAGTCTAGCCAATGCCATCATGTGTCTAGTCAGTTGAGAGTTTGTGAGTGAGACATTTCTATCGCTTGCTAGCATTTTGATGCTGCTCGTTAGTTGTTAGCAGTTTATGGATGGGGTTGTCCTACTAGTGATGAGCAGGGAGGTAGTTATCTTTCCTTGACAGAGATTCACTCTTTATGGGAGGCTATTTGGATTTTGAGATAGGATTGTATGTGGTTGGTAGCCGATAGAGATTATCTTATGGAGTGGGGGAGTATAGCATACGATGCATTATTGGCCAAGGAAGATGAGGTGAGTGAGCTTACTCAACAGCTCGAGGTGACTTTTGAGATTCTTGAGTGTACACAATTGGCTTTCGAGGAGTCATAGTTTCATTTGGCTAAGGTGACCATAGAGTTAGAGCGACTGCAGTCTTTACCAGATTCTGTACAGTCACAAGCTATGGTGTCTAGTGATCCGAGGATGTCCATGGTCAAGATTGTCAGAGATAGTGGAGATGGGGATGCATCCACCCTTGATACTAACATTGGCATATCGGTTCCATTCCTACTAGAGTCAGGGTCAGTTGAGTTGGGTGCTATAGCAAATTGTTGTGGTATGCCTAACATGGTGGTGGCCTCTAGTAATGATGGCTCGGAGACTAGAGATGTTGTATCAAAGATCATGTGTGATGTTGGTGAGCCGACAGTTGGCATGGTTCCTGCTAGTGATACTACTCCCTTGGCAATGTCTTTGGAGGTAGTAGTCATTTCCAGCTTGGTTAGTGATCGATTGCAGTTAGTTTCATCTAGGTTGCAGTATGAGCCACTGACTAAGATTGGCGCATTCTATCAGCATTACACTATGAGGTATGCTCATCAATTTACCTTTGATGACCATGTTGATGAGATAATGATATGGAGATATACTTTGATTCCTAGTGCTTGTCATTAGTTATGGGATGGTTTGACGCCACAGGATGAGAGTTGTGATGGGCATGACATGGCAATAGGTTCTGCGGTTGATAGCTTGATAATACATGACTTAGAGCAGGAGTTTGGGAGTGATGCTTCAGCGATTATTGTTATTGATTCTACTCCTTTGGCTATGACATCTCCTGACTTAGTTGGTGATCAGTCACAGTGGGTTGTATCACTTGTTCATGGTGAGCTATTGACTGGGGTTGGTTCTTTTTATCAGCATTATACTGCAAGGTATGTACATTAGTTAGCATTTCATCCTTGTGTTGAGGAGTTGGTGGCAGGCAGATTTGGTTTGGGTTCCATTTCTTGTTGTTTATCTTGTGATGTCTTTTCACCATCAGTAGTGCATGGGAGTTATGGTTATGAGACAATGGCCCGTAATCTACAGAGTTGTGTTAACTACAGTAGATGTACAGTGTGTGGATTCTTTTTATTTGGTGCAGTTTCATGTGGGAGTGGTCACCATTGTTGCAGAGTTGGATTGTACATTCCATATAGACCAGTGGGATGCATTGATGGTATTTACTGTGTTGGCAGTTTGGGTTATGTACTCTACTTGGGTTCTGATATTTTGAGAGCTTGTTTCTCATGGGTTCTTGACTTTGGAGTTTGGGTGAGTTGTATTCACCAATTTGATTATGGATTCCTCTTGGTTAATTTTTAGAGGTTGTTTTAGGAGCCTATGTTGACTGACAGCAGTATAGTTCATGACTACATTTGGGATCTAGGTGGATTGATTGGGTTGTTGTTCGGCCATTGCTTGGGGACAAGCAATTTTGGGAAGGGCAGACTGTAATGTCCCCTTTTTAGCATTCATAGCATGATGTTGTCATTAGCCTAGTTCCCCACGGTCCCGTAGGCTAACCAAGACATTAAAGGGGCCATTTGGCCTAGATAGTTTTAGGTGCAGGTCTTTCTGAGGGGTTTTGAGGCAACTTTGAGCATACTTACTATTTATAGTAAGTCATCTTGCGCATGGGTGGACATCTATTGGCAACGGTATGTCGATGGTAATTGTTTAAAATCGACAAGAAGACTTGTTTATCATTGCCAATATTTGTTATGCATTAATAAAGCTATTTTATAAAGTTAAATCTAAATATTTAACTTTATTAATGCATAGACTATAGTTTGTGAGAAATATTTAAATTAAAAGTCCCCTTTATTTTATAACACATTGGAGACATAAGTTACATAAAGGGAGTTATGTTTTATCCCACGTTGAGAAAACAAAGGATGTAGCTCTTGTGAGAACACTATAAAAGAAATGGAAGAGCTTCTTTTATGCATGGTTGGAAATATCAAAGAAATTGGGAAATTTCTGGAGATTATGTCTCAATAGTTTGAAGAACGAAATCCCTTCAAGCTGGAAATCTTGATGCCATTGAAAGATATGGTCTTGAGATTCAATAGGGTAGCAGTCTAAAAAAGCAGATACGAAAAAAAATAGTCCGAAAAAGTGGAACAGAAAAAGCAAGCTGAAAAAGCAGTCCAAAAAAGTGAAACCAAAAAAGCAGGCCGAAAAAGAAGTTTGAAAAGGTGGAGTCGAAAAAGCAGGCAAAAAAAGCGAAACCGAAAAAGTAGGCTGAAAAAGCAGTCCGAAAAAGCAGTTCGAAAAAAAAAATTGAAAAAACAAAGCAGAAGGGGCAGCATTGAAGAAAATTATTACAGCCATCTACAACCAGGTTCCTTTATTAGTATTATTTTTTTTTAGGGTGTTATAAGTTTCAGCTGTAAGTGTGCGTTATACTAGCATTATCATTTTGTAATCTATGTAAATGCCGAAAGTCTTGGCCATATTTCATGAGCATTGTATTAGAAATTTCATTGCAAATTAAGAAGATAATAGTTGCTGGTGTCATTTGAGCAATTCACTATTATTATTTATCAGCTAGTTAGTTTGCATACCAACTGTTTGTAGAAATGCCAGTTGGTTGTAGGTGTTCATTTCATTCATGATCAGCTTATTAGTTTGCATGCCAATTGTTTGACAAAATGTCAATTGGCTGTAGGTTCTCTTTTTGGCATAAATAATGTTATAATTTTACACCCCAAGTGTTTGTCAAAAATACTAGTTACTTTAGCTGCATATTTCAAGTAGTTTCAGTCACATATATGCATTGAATATTGTCAGAATAAGTTGCACATTCATGTTAGGTCATTGTGTAGTCCATTTTGAGTCTTCTAGCACAAGATTCTCATTGATGCAAATTGAAGAAAAAGTCATTTAAAGCAAGCTGAAATACTATATCAGTCATACGTCCCATGCATGTGAATTGTTTGATGAAATTCCTTGAGCTTTTATCAACATTTTTGAGAGCAGATTTGAGGAGGGCCATTATAGTGGTATAATAGCTTGCTTGCAAAGTGTTTGACAAAATGTCAAACAACTGAAGTATAAAAAATTTTGGTGTTTGAAGAAGTTATAACCTATTGGGGTTATTACACACTGGACTGATGCACTCCCTGCATCAACTACTCTAAAGTAGGTAGGGGCATAACCCCTAGCATACCTCTTGGGTACTCAAAAGTATCTTTAGGCAACAACTTTGTAAAGATATCTACAATCTAATCTTTAGTGCTTACATACTCCAACCTTATTTCTTTCTCTATTGCATTTTCTATCAAAACATGATACTTTATGGATATGTTCTTAGTCTTAGAATGTAATATCATATTCTTAGACATGCTTATTGTACTTTTGTTATCATAGTAAATGATAATAGGTTCTATAAACTCAATTCTAATATGCTTCAACATTTGTTTCATCCACATAACTTGATTACAGTTATTTGTTGCTACAACAAACTCTGCCTCAGTTATACTATGAGATATATAATCTTTTTTCTTTCTCAACCAAGAAATCAATCTTCCTCTAAGAAAGAATGCTCCACCACTAGTGCTCTTTGTGTCATCTATATTGCCTATCCAATCTGCATCAATATATGTACATAAGGTGAAATCACATGATCTATGATACCATATTCCATAATTTGATGTATCCTTCAAATATCTGAATATCTTCTTTATGATTGCATAATGATACTCTTTTAGATTGGCTTGAAATATTGCTACAATCCCAAATTTATTAGCTATATTTGATCTAGTGTGAGTCAGATATTGCAATCCTCCAATCATAGATCTATACTCTTTCTACTCAACTATAGGTGTCATATTTACAAGATAACTTGTGACTAGTTATCATGGGTGTACCAACAATTTTGCAATTCTCCAAACCAAATATTTTCACAAAATATTTTAGATACTTAGTCTATGAAATAAATATCCCATATTTGTTCTACACAATCTACAATCCTAGGAAAAACTTTCTCCTATCATGTTCATTTCAAATTCATTTTTCATCTCTTCAACAAACTTGTCACTTTCTTCATTATTTCCTCCAAATATTATGTCATCCACAAAATTAAAATGATAAATAGACCATCATTAGTTTTCCTCAAATATAAATTACCATTGAATGTACCTTTAATAAATCCAAGCTTTGGTAAATACTTGTCCAACCTTGCATATTAGGTCCTAGGTGCTTGCTTTAGACTGTAAAATGCTTTCTTTAGTCTGCATACAAAGTCTTTATCTTTTTTCAGAGGGAATCCATCAAGTTTCTCAATGTATACTTCTTCTTCAAGTTCTCCATTAAGAAAATCTAACTCGACATCCATATGATAAACTTTAAAATTCTTGCTTGTTGCATAAGCCAAGAACACTCTTACTGCTTCCATTCTTTCCATGGGTGCATAGGTTTTTTCATAATCTATGTCTTCTTGCTATGAGTAACCTTTGCATACAAGTCTAGCCTTGTTTCTCACAACTTCTCCTTGCTCATTTATCTTATTTTTTAATACCCATTTGGTTCCTATCACATTCTTGTCTTTAGGTCTAGGTGTTAGAGTGGGGTTGTCATTGCACCAAAAGATCAATCTCTCATTGCCTGATACAACCACTCAACTTATAGTACACAAGAGGTAGTTAATCCCTTATCACAAATCCTAAGGGGATTATTGAAAAAATTTCTAACAATCTCCCCATCAGCATTACCTGAGGGTTTGAGGATTCGAACCTGTGACCAAGCTCTAATACCACTTGTTAGAGTGGAGTTGTCATTGCACCAAAAGATTGATCTCTCAATGCCTGATACAACCACTCAACTCATAGTACATAGGAGGTGGTTAAGCCCTTGTCATGAATCTTGAGGGGAGTGTTGAAAAAAATTCTAACGCTAGGAACTAATTCCCATGTTTCATTCTTCACAATTTGATCTAGTTCTTCTTTCATAGCTTGCATCCAGTGATCATCCTTAAATGCATCATTTGTTCTCTTAGGTTCCACTTGAGAAATTAGATGCAATTCCTCATTTACTCTATTCCTTTTCATTACATCTTTATTCTTGCTCCCAATTATTTTCTCTAGAGGGTGATTCTTAGTCATGTTTCTATTGAAAGTAGGAATTGACATCTCAACTTTGATCTCTTCCCAAGGTTTAGATCTTTGTTCTTCTCTATGCTCAATAGATACTTCATTCTGCAAATCATTGTTAGTCTCAAAAATAACTTCAGCATTCTATCTAAAAAATCCAAAATTATCCTCTTCTTCATTAGAATTATAATCTACCATATTTTCTTTAGTACTAAACTTTTCATCAATCCTTACATTTGCACACTCAACTATTGTCTTAGTTCTATAATTGAAACATCTATATTCTTTTCTTTTCAATGAGTAACCAAGAAACATACCTTAATCACTTCTAGGATAAAACTTACCTATATCATCATCTCTCTTTAACACTTACTTCCAAATATTATGAAATACTTGACTAATGGTGAGTGACCAAACCATAACTCATAGGGTGTCTTGCTCATACCTATTCTAGTATGTACTCTATTTAGAGTATATATTGTAGTGTTAATTGCTTCTCTCCAAAATGTCTTTGAGCCATCATTCTTAAAAAATATTGCTCTTGTTGCTTTTGCTACTAATTTGTTCCTTATTTCAGCAATCCCATTCTATTCAGGTGTTCTGGGTGAAGATAACTATCTTTTGATTCCATTCTCTTCACAGAACATGTTAAACTCCATAGAAGTGAACTTGCTCCTCTATCTAATATTAAACACTTAATCTTAATGTCATATTCATTTTCAACTCCATTCTTGAATATCTTAAATTTTTGAAAAGCTTTAGACTTCTCCTTAAGAAATGCTACCACATCATCGTAGTGAAATCATCAATAAAAATCATAAAGTACCTCTCACCATAGAATCCTCTAGTTCTTGCAAGACCACTCAAATTTTTGTGAACAATCTCCAATTTCTCTGTAGTAGAGAAATTCTTGCTAGGAAAAGACACTTTCCTCTATTTAGCCAAAATACATTCCTTGTAGACAACATTAGTAGGCTTAATAATCTTAGGAAAATCTCTCACTACAAATGTATTGCTAAATTTCACAATATTATCAAAGTTTATATGAAAAAAACTTCTATACCATAACCAACTATTATCAACTTTTGCAACCAAATATGTTATTTTAGTAGGATTTAACTGAAATACATTACCTCTGGATCTAGTTCCAATACCACTCAACTTACCATCTTTGTCTTTGATAATGCAAGTCTTCTCTATGAATTGTAATAGATATCCCTTGTCTACCAACTGTCCAACACTCAAAAAATTATTTTTCAAACCATCAACAAAGTAAATATCATCAATGTTAGTTTTACCATCAAGAGTAATAGATCCAATTCCTATAATATGATAGGATGCATTTTTACCAACTCTAACAATACCTCCATCATGATTTCTAAACTTTAAAAAAATGTTCATATCACCAATCATGTGATGTCAACATCCACTATCAATTATCCAATCTAATTTCTTCTCAACTTGGGTAACTAGAGCTCTTTCTTCTCTAATTTCTCTATCACGGTCATCTTCCTTAATAGCCACAAATCACAATTCATCATCACTTTCACTCTTATCTTTTTCATCAGATTCTTCATCCTCATTAGCATATTAAAAAATTCTATCCTTATCTCTTCTAGGCTTAAATTTTCCTCTGAAATTTTTCTCTATTTCAAGATATTTAGATGCAAAATGACCATATTCATCACAAGTCCAACACTTAAAGATTTTCATGCCATCTTTTTCTCTTCTTACCAAAAGAGCTATTCCTTCTTTGATCTACTTATCTTCTTTAGATCTGCTACTTCATAAAAAGTCTCCTCTTGTACTTCTACTTCTTGAAAAATTAGGTCGAATGTGCATAACACTAAAAGTTGTCTCAACTTTGGATAATTCCCCAAACTTCTCATTTCTACTTATATAGGTGCTAATCTTTCAAGAAAAGTTTACTTTGTAAAATATTTGGTGCAGCACATTGCTAGTTGAATCATCTGAGTTGTTTGTTTTAATGGTGGTGATAGACTTTTCAAGATCTTCCATATAACTTCATCAAATATTTTAGTTCTACCAAGAGATGGAATACTTACAAAAATTTATGATATTCTTCCAAAATAATTTCGGATGGATTCTGTATATGAGCAATGTTAGTATGCTAATAGAAACCAAATTTAAATAAAGCTTCTACAAACTAAACAAAATTCATAAACTTCAAGATAGACTAAGATGAGCTCTCAATTGAGAATATGAGCCATTAATGGACTCTCTCAATAAGAAGCTCTCTTGTTGAGTAGCTTTGTCTAAATAGATAGGATGTATGCTCAAGCTTTATGCTTCAAAAAGGGCTTCAAATGGAGTTGGAATTTGGGTGTGGATAGATGGCTTTAGTATGGATTTGGCTCTCAAAATAGCATTATAACTTTACTTCATGGATTGTGTTAAAATGGCTTGGGAGAGGATTCCTTAAATAGGCAAAGGGCTTGAGGGATCAAGGGCTAGGATGCAAGGATGGGAAAAAGCTCATGGAGGGCTTAGATTGCATGAGAGGAGAGCACATGGATTGTGCTTCCTTACAACCAATCAAGGAGTGACACATGTCACATGGTGAGAGGATGGAGGAAAGGGGAAGGATGAGTCAACAAAGGAGGCTCAAGGGATAAAATCTTCATAAAGACCCTCATAATGACTTGTAAGAGTCATTTATGACCTAGTGGACTTCATAAAGTTTTATGGTTGAGATATTTTGAGGGTGATGAGAGAAAATTCAACTTGGACTTGATTAAGAAGGTTTTAAGATTGCTTAGGATGATTCAAATGATTAGAGGATGGATTAGGATGGTTTAGGATTAGCTTAGGGATAGGCAAGTGGATGGCAAGTGGATGGCATTTAATGAGGGTGGGTGAAGGAAGAGATATTTGTTAACTTTGGCTTGGGTTAGTAAGTTTTAACCCATGTTTAGGGAATGTGACAAGGTTAGGAGGGGATTAGGATTAGGTTTAAAGACATCTTCTAGAAGAGTCTAGACTTTGGATGAGGATAAAGACTTTCTAGAATAGTCTAGAATTTCCTAGGATGAGGATGAAGACTTTCTAGAAGAGTCTAGAACTTCTTAGGATGAGGATAAATTAGATTTTTAAGAAATAAATAAAGTTTTATTTATTTCAAGGGTTTGGGTTGAGGAGATATTTATTAAAACTTTTTTAATAAACATGAGGATTAATATTTAATCTTAATTAAATATTTTGAGTTGGGATTAGGGGTAGGAAATGATGGGATTAGCCTTTAATTAAAATTAAAGAAGGATTAGAAGGTTTTGGAAGAGGTTATTGGTCATAAGGAAATTGGCCAAGTTTTGGGCAAAAAATAAATTTTTTATTTATTTTAGGATTTTTGGTCAATTTATTAATTAAATAATTAATAAATAAGGAAATAATGTTTAAATAAGATTTAAACATTTTTGGGAGGGATTCCTTAATTAAATATTTTTAATTAAGATAAAGGGATTTAATGGCATAAAAATTAATTAATTAATTAATTAATTAATTAATTAATAAATGATGATGTCATCAGGACTTTTTCAAAAAATAAAAATAATTTATTTTCTAAAGGTTTTTAGGTGTCTACATTTTTCCCCTCTTTGATGTGATGCCGCAAGTGGCATGGCATCAAAGATAAGAAAATAAGATGCCCAAGGCTAGAGCAGAAGAGGAGAGAATGGACTGTGAGATGCCCCCTCAAGAAGGTAGCGAGGAGAGAAAGAGAGGCTCGATGGCTTCTTGAAAAGTACAAGAATCCGAGATGAGCAAGGAGACTCAAATTGGCAAAGAGAAGGGGCTGAATTAGCTCAAACTCTCACTATGGGAGAATGATAAAGGAGAATCAGATGCATAAGAGGAAGCAAGCTTAAGACCTTAGGGAAGGTGGAGGATGAAGGAGCAGAGCGCTATAGAAAGGAATCCAGGATAGGGATATGGATGAGGGGATTATAAAGTTGATGCAACAGGATTTCAAAGAGTCAGATTGGTGGAAGATGGGTTTTGGAGATCCCTAGGACTAGGATTGTGGATCTCGAAAGATGAGGCTTGGTGGATTGATTTGGATTGGTGGATCCCTAAGACTAGGATTGTGGATCCCTAAAGCTAAGAGTGATGAGTGATTCAAAGAGATACTGATGCATTAGCTGGGGTAGGAGAGATGGATGCTGGATATGGATGGGGGATAATGGAGATGAAGGAAAACCATTTAAGCTTTTTGAGCGGGGGGGATACTTCAAAGAGAAGTACCACCATGTATTTGAGCACTAGATTTGCTATAGGACTGTTGGTTAATTACCAAGGTTACCAAGAACATCAAGGCCTTTTCACCAACTATCCAAAGGACTGACGAACTGACTCAAAACAAACACGCAAGGATTGCCCCAGCATCAAACATGAATCTAAGAGGAAGCAGTGTGGAACCGACACTGGAGAACCCACAAGCAAAAAAGAAAACAAGAAAAAGACATGATCAAGACCTTACGCTCTGATTGCCCCATTCACAGTATACCATGATATGAAAGATCGTGGCAACCTTGAGGAGGGAACAAGGAGATTGCTTGGAAAAGATATTTCAAGACCCAACAGGGAAGAGTCCAAATCAAAAGAAAGCAAAAATCCAAAAGAGAACCGTTTGCCAACGAGATGGGTAGGATGAGGTACTAACGGACCAAGATCAGACATGAGGAAAGCTATATCCTTCAAGGACCTATTGGAGAGCACTTAAGCTAGTGGATTTGGATGAGTGATGCGTCTGGCAAGCTGAACTAAGAAAGATAACACTTTGGTGACAGGAAATCTAGCTAAAGGATGCATTGGAATAGCTAACCAAGATGCGCGATGGGTGTAAGATGCTGATCAAGGATGAACTGACATGAACGCTGGATAGATACAATGGTACTAAGCTAAAGAGGATGTACAAGCTGACGGACCAAGATATTTACAAGCTGAAGCTGACCAAGATAGTTACAAGTAGGCAAAAGCTCAGGATGATAGGATAGCGGGATGGTTC
Source organism: Cupressus sempervirens (assembly GCA_028749045.1). Taxonomy (NCBI): domain Eukaryota; kingdom Viridiplantae; phylum Streptophyta; class Pinopsida; order Cupressales; family Cupressaceae; genus Cupressus; species Cupressus sempervirens. Next base: position 160,139,738 of record CM053789.1, read on the forward strand.
GATGTTGTGCAAGATGCGAAAGCTAAGGGTGGGGTGATAGCAAAAGATATGGATTTGGCAGGATGCATCCAATGATGATGAGAGATTTTGTGACCAAGGATAGCTAGAGGAGCAGGATGAGATGGCTAGATGAGATGGTAGATAGCTAGGATTATGATGGATATAAAGAGATGACATTGGGTTTGCATGAGGATAGCCTAGAGCTAGATACCAATGACAAAGGAGGATGGACAAGACAAGATCTCCAAGGAATATAGTGCCCCCAATCAGAAGATAACTTGCGGAAGGAGGTCTTATGATGGATGTGATAGGATTGAAGCTAGGATGGAAAAAGCTGAAGGGGCTAGGGAGATGGATGATAGCTGAGATGATTGGCTGAAGCTGCATAAGATCAGTGGATGGTGTGAGATGGAAGCTGGAGGGTGGAGGATAGGTGGATAGATTGGAAGATGGAGTTGGATGTCAAGAGATGACCAAAAGCATGGGGGTGATAGGCTAAGCTAGGGATGGCGGGATTACACATGACGCTTGTTTGCCAAGTTTTCATCATGGTACTTGTCCAAGGTGCTTGAATTGCCAAGTTTTCACCAGTGGATGCTTTATTTTTCTTTTCTTTTTTTACTTTTTGACTTTGGACTTAGCTAGAATGATTTTGGCTTTCTTCAGCTATTTTGGCTTTTTTGGGATTTTTCACTAGTTGTTGGAATGTTCAATTTTGTTGCTAGCTGTTGGTACACCGGATGTGTGATTTATGCAATAGATCAGATTAGATGGGATTGATGGTAGGAGATGGAGGGATGAAAATGCTGGAAAGGAGGATGAGATGGGGATGCTTGCAAGAGAAACATTGGCACATGTTGGGATGGGTGTGAAAAGAGCATATAGGGGATAGATGGTAGATGCAGGCGTGATGCAAGATTTGTGGAAGCGTGCTTGGGGATATAGGCACCTAAGATGGAGTTAGGAGATGGGGGACATGAGTCACTAGATGGGGGATTAGCAATGGTGGATGCCATTATGCATTGGGTTTCAACTTTTTTCTTGGGGATCCACATGGTTTTGGATTTTCTTTTCATAGGCTTTTGCATTGTTTTGCATTCTTTGATTGGATTTTTCCTTTTTGGAGTATGTCTTTTAGAATAGACATATGATTGCCTAGGATGTGGATTTTTAGCTTTATGCATTTTGAAGTTGGCATTTACATTGTTGTGGTAAGCTTTGGGAAGATGGTTAGGAGAAGCTTTCTGAGATGGAGAGGATATGAAAGAGCATGTAGGGGGATGATGATGGATGATGTGCCCTGATATGTGCCTTTGTTGATCTTGCATAAAAATGGATGGAATAGGATTTTTATGATGGTTGATAGGACGATGGAGGATGGTAGATTTTGGGACATAGGGACCCAAAATGGATTTAGCGGATGAAGGGGGGATATGGTAGGTTGTTTTGGGTTGCAAAGATGGTGGAGGGGGGATGACATAAGATTTCTTGAAGGAGTGATGGGAGGCTGGCATGGTGGGCTTGGAGATAGGCTTGGTTTGGAGGTGTGGTGTACCAACACCTTTAGATGGTGAGCCTTTGGATACATATCCAAGACCATGAAATCCTAGATTTTTTTGTGCAATAATACGCTCTTTGATTCCTTGCTCTTGTGGTCCTAAACCTTGACCTTGATAATGCCATCGATTGAGCATTTGAACAAGCTGAGGAAAATTTTTGCTTGCAGAAAATGGTAGAAGTGATTTATTAGGTGTATTGCAATGGGGAGATATTGTTCTTAATTCTTCTGCTGAGAGAGGGCCACCGTGGATGAATGTAAGCAAACCAAGAGGGTAGATTATAGATGGTGGAATAGCTTGGATAGGTGGTAAGATGGAAACATGGAGCGGGGGAGATGGAAGGATAGGATCTTGATGTAGCTGGTGGGATGACAAGATATCTTATAGTGGAGGAGATATGGCTTGAGGTTTTGGAGATGGAGGAGATGGTGACTGCACTATGGATGGAAGACATGGTACGATGATATCTTCATTTATGCTTTGGGGGATGTCAACATGCTTTTGGGCAGGATCTTGATAGGATTGGTTTGGAGTGGATGGTTCAATAGGAGGTGAAGGGATGGATTCTTCAAAGGCAGCGGATGGATAGATGGGAGATTCAGTAGTGGAGATGGGTGAGTAGAAGATGGATGCATAAGGGTCATTACGAGAGATTTGGGAAATGCTTGGAGGCGATGTGGATAGGATTTGGAGGGATTTGATAGGTGGTGGGATTTTGATGCTTGCGGGAAGTGGAAGGGTTTTAAGCAATTTGATGGATGGTATGGGGATGATAGCTATGGGAGATGGAGGTGATATTATAGATGGGGAAGCTTCATCACTGACTACTTCACATGGTTGGATTAGATGACATGGCTTATCGACTGTTGGAGGCAACTTTTCTTGTATTTCCTCTAGGAGATTCCTTGGAGACTCGTGTGTCAAAGGTGGAGGTGGATTGAAAGGAATAGCTAGTGTGATGGGGGTGGAAGATATGAAGCTTGGTTGATGGGGTGATGGAGGGGAAGCTGGAATATCGGATGGCATGACTAGATAGTTTGGAATAACTCTTGGATTTTGGGGGATACTTGGGGGAATGTTTCTAAGGCTTTCAATATACCCATCATAGTCAACAAGATTTTCATCATCATTGGAATAGGAGGTGACGGGAGCAAGGACAATGCAACCAAACACATCATGATAGGATTGGTACTTCATGCTTTGATGATGAGTTTGATGGGGATGGGGTCTTCAATATGGATGAACACAGAAGCTCATGGTTGGATTTGGATTAAGCACAGATTTTGGATTGGCTGATGAAAGATTTCCTAGGGAGAGTCAAAGCTGTATGACAGACCTAAGGAGGATTGGCTAGAGATTTTTGGCTTTCTTGTAGATGGAAGACTTCAAGGGTATGCTATCAAAAAGTGAGAGTTTTGCTTTCCTATGTGCAGGATTCGTGGTGATTGTGTCAACTTAAGGATAGACTAGTGATCCTATGGGCATGACACGAGATTGACCACTTGTGGATCCCAACCTTTAGCTCAAGGTGATGAGGGATACAAGTGACAAAGCTGGATTACCCTAGACAATGCTCTGTCAAAGGGATAACCTTGGTGAGATTGGTTGATTGGTAGGATTGATTGGATAGCAAAATCTAGCAAAGTGACAACAACTCTTTAAAGGCTTGGGTGATTTTGGATTGGGTTGCTAGCTGGCTAGGGGGGGATGATTTGGAGAGACTTTGGATTTGGGATTGTTCTAAAGCAAGGAACTAGATAGATTTGGTTGCAGCGGGGGAGCTTGGATGATTTTCTGATGAGGCAGTGACTACGCTAAGTATGCCTTGAGCTGGGAGATTTTGGTTTTTTGGGATTTTGACCAAAGTTGGCAAACATTCATTCAAAAGCTATGAACAAATAAGCAGACAAAAGTTTTGAGCAAGCACGTCAAACACACCAACATCCTAGGAAGCTTTCTACAAGGATGAAATTTGGTTTAGCTAGGGAGTCCTCGATATACACAACGTACGTGAGGCCCAAATCCATAGATGAAACCAAAAAGATGTCACACAGTCGAGAGGAGTGGTAACCCACTTCTCCTCTTTCACTTCTCAAGGGTATAAAGTTCCTTGAGGCTTAGCCTGAGTGAAAAAATTTTGATCCCAAGAGAGGTGTCTTTCGATTCACCTCTTGATTCTTATACTCCGCCAGAACGTTGGAGTTGAGGTCGTCCAAGGGGTGATGAAATCCCCAAGCAGGCCTCCTAAAAAGAAACAAGGTTTTGGATCCTAATCTTATGCACCCAAGATGGCCTCGAAAGACGACAAGGGGAGAGAAGACTTGGATGACCTTGGGCTAAAAAAAATGCTTGTTCTTTTACCAATTGACTCTTATGTGTGCTAATCTAGACTTTGCAAGCACTCATGTTTAAGAGACAATGTTCAATTCCAACTTGAAGCACCAACAAAAGTAAATCGATCAAAGAATGCAAACAAGTAGAAGAGTTAGGGTCAACAAAAGCAAACTCACGTGCCCGGAGGCCCTCCACGTCAAGTATCGATTAATTTCCTTTAAAGCATTCAAGAGTTGGTGTGATTTTGTTTTAAGCCCAAAGCAAAGATGTGTGAGACTCGATTTGTCAAGCGTGTGCTCGGAGGCCCTCCACATCAATAGTTGTTCAATTTTAGTGCCCAAACTTGAAGTGTGATTGATTTAATCTAGAGTTTTGGTCATTTAAAATTTTTGATAAAGTTAAAGCAAACATTCAAAGACCAAGTGAATGAGTTAGATTGTGGAACATTTAACACCTTTTTCAAGTAGACCCATCCCCATAAATGGCGTTGAGATTGCAACCAATGGTTAATATTTGATGGGTGATTAGAAAAGAGGTGAGTCCAAGGAACTACTCAAATTGATTTTTGCAAATTTGTATTTTAACTTAACAAAGTTTCTTAAATGTCCAAAAATCAAACTTTACCTAGATTGCATGTGGAAAAGAGATTTGTTTTGTTCAATTTTAGAAGCTCCAAATGAAGTGTTTGATATTGCAATGGTTAATTGATCCTTGGCATTCAAGATTGGATTTTTTGTTTTAATCATACATTCAAGGAAAATTTGGTTTTAATCCATGGCATTCAAGAGTGATTTTAGCAACATGCATTCAAAGACAAGTGGTTAAACATTCAAGTTTTTTCCTTTGAGCATTCAAGATTGAGATTTTGTGTGTTATTTTAAGAACTTTGAAGTGCTTTGTTTTAACCTTAGATCATTCAAGATTGTTTTGGACTCAAAAGTGAAAATGACTCTTTGGACTTTGGTTTTCATTCAAGATTTTGTGTTCTAGTTTGCATATTTTAAGCCCAAAAATGATATTCCTAGATTGTTTTGATGCATGAAAAACCTAAGAAACATTCAATATTTTGCAACAAGACATTTGTTTGGAACAAATAACAAAGCTTTTTAGGACAATTTTTGGAAACCATTTAGGACTCTTAGTTTTCATGAGATTTTTAAAAGAACTTTAACATATTTGCAAATGAGGTTCATTTTATCTTTAATTGATGCTTTGAGTTTGATTTAGATTTTAGTGTGCACTTAGTGTTTATTTTGAACCTTTTGAAATGGAAACTTGAAGTTCTTTTTAAATTCCCAAAAATGAAGTGTTCCTAAGTTTGCATGAATGCATCTAAAACTTTGATGTTGCAAGGATGCAAATGATTAGATTGGTTTAGTTTCACTTGTTAAAAGATTTTTTCTTTCTTGCAAATTTTTAATTTTTCAATGGATTTAAGTATGATTTGGGGGTTCATTTTAAGCACTAAAAAGAAGTGTGTATGATTTTTCTTCCTTAAAAAAAAATGGCCAAGATCTCCCACAAGAAGAAGAAGAAGAAGTAGATGGAATAAGAAGAATATAGACAAGAAGAAGAAGAAGAATTTCAAGTTCTTTGTCCACCTATAAGCTTGAAAAATCTGCAAACACTATGAGATTGACTATGAGTTCCTTTGTCTTCTTCATGCTCATGTGGACCTACAAAACCAATTTATACAATCCTACCAATCACAAAAACAAGAAAAATTAGCCAAAATTAGCAAATGACATACAAAACTAGACTAAAAAAGCTAATAAAGATGACCCATGCGGGGTCCCACCGGGCGTGCCAAAATGTATATGAGCAATGTTAGTATGCTAATAGAAACCAAATTTAAATAAAGCTTCTACAAACTAAACAAAATTCATAAACTTCAAGATAGACTAAGATGAGCTCTCAATTGAGAATATGAGCCATTAATGGACTCTCTCAATAAGAAGCTCTCTTGTTGAGTAGCTTTGTCTAAATAGATAGGATGTATGCTCAAGCTTTATGCTTCAAAAAGGGCTTCAAATGGAGTTGGAATTTGGGTGTGGATAGATGGCTTTAGTATGGATTTGGCTCTCAAAATAGCATTATAATTTTACTTCATGGATTGTGTTAAAATGGCTTGGGAGAGGATTCCTTAAATAGGCAAAGGGCTTGAGGGATCAAGGGCTAGGATGCAAGGATGGGAAAAAGCTCATGGAGGGCTTAGATTGCATGAGAGGAGAGCACATGGATTGTGCTTCCTTACAACCAATCAAGGAGTGACACATGTCACATGGTGAGAGGATGGAGGAAAGGGGAAGGATGAGTCAACAAAGGAGGCTCAAGGGATAAAATCTTCATAAAGACCCTCATAATGACTTGTAAGAGCAATAAAAGGGCTTGTAAGAGCAATAAAAGGGCTTGTAAGAGTCATTTATGACCTAGTGGACTTCATAAAGTTTTATGGTTGAGATATTTTGAGGGTAATGAGAGAAAATTCGACTTGGACTTGATTAAGAAGGTTTTAAGATTGCTTAGGATGATGCAAATGATTAGAGGATGGATTAGGATGGTTTAGGATTAGCTTAGGGATAGGCAAGTGGATGGCAAGTGGATGGCATTTAATGAGGGTGGGTGAAGGAAGAGATATTTGTTAACTTTGGCTTGGGTTAGTAAGTTTTAACCCATGTTTAGGGAATGTGACAAGGTTAGGAGGGGATTAGGATTAGGTTTAAAGACATCTTCTAGAAGAGTCTAGACTTTGGATGAGGATAAAGACTTTCTAGAATAGTCTAGAATTTCCTAGGATGAGGATGAAGACTTTCTAGAAGAGTCTAGAACTTCTTAGGATGAGGATAAATTAGATTTTTAAGAAATAAATAAAGTTTTATTTATTTCAAGGGTTTGGGTTGAGGAGATATTTATTAAAACTTTTTTAATAAACATGAGGATTAATATTTAATCTTAATTAAATATTTTGAGTTGGGATTAGGGGTAGGAAATGATGGGATTAGCCTTTAATTAAAATTAAAGAAGGATTAGAAGATTTTGGAAGAGGTTATTGGTCATAAGGAAATTGGCCAAGTTTTGGGCAAAAAATAATTCTTTTATTTATTTTAGGATTTTTGGTCAATTTATTAATTAAATAATTAATAAATAAGGAAATAATGTTTAAATAAGATTTAAACATTTTTGGGAGGGATTCCTTAATTAAATATTTTTAATTAAGATAAAGGGATTTAATGGCATAAAAATTAATTAATTAATAAATGATGATGTCATCAGGACTTTTTCAAAAAATAAAAATAATTTATTTTCTAAAGGTTTTTAGGTGTCTACAGATTCATCTTCCATCATCTTAGCATCTTGAAATGCACAAATCCAACTTTGTAATTTCATTATTTTTGCATGATCATCACCTTCAAAAGTAACTTCTAATGCTTTCCAAATTTCATGAGAAGTTTGAAATGTCTTTACCTAATTGTATTCATTTTCTAGAAGAGCTAATAGTAGGGCTTCTCTAGATCTCATGTTACAAATGAATAGATCTCTTTCTCCCTCACTACATTCTCTAGCTTTGATTCTTCAAAAATTTCCTTCTTATATTTTGTCAAAATCCAATATCTTGGACCCATAAACAATAGATGAGTCTTCACATTTTCCTTCCAACTATCATAGTTTGCCCCATCGAATCTTAGACTATCTTTCCTGAATGTATTCTCCATTGATCTCCCAAAGCTGTTAAGCCTTATCTTCAAGGACCTGATGCTCCAATACCAATTGTTACAATATATAGTCACTAATATAATTTGGGGGTTGGGGGGGAATGAATTAGTTATCCAACTATCATCATAAATAATACTCTTAAATAAACTTAACCATATGAGTAATATCAATTGAAACCACAAAAAAGTACTCATACATAATTAACACTAGATATGTTAACTAGGGAAACCCTTGATTAGAGCGAAAACCTTGGTGGGGATGGTACCCATAAGATGATGTACTAATATAAATATTCCTTGTTAGAGGTTAGACCCAGTTAGGAGTTTGTTATAACATTCAGTACATATGAGTACCTATTAGGAGATTCCAACCCTATCAAGAGTTGTGCCAACCATGTTAGGAGTAGTAGAAGAAAACTGGACCCACTACTCAAACAGCTTCAAGGCCAATGAACCCACTGTCCAAATGATCTATGTATTATTCCTTGAAGAATAATAGAATTGGTATTGTATTTTTCCTTCTTATTTCTTTGTTATTTCAACCAAACCTCTTCTCCTTTTGATCTCCTAACTATATGAAAAATCTTTCATTCGATAATCCCTTGGATCACTTACATGCATTCAGTAAGCACTATGCTCCTTTTCACACTTCACACTTCAACAATAATCTCAATACACATCACATACTTTACAATCAAGGAAAACATCTTTCATTTATATCATATTTTTATAATAATTCCTTGAGTTGGCCTTGAGGCTTTTCCAATTAATTATAATAAGATAATTAATTAAATATAATTACAATAGCACTATTGACTCACAATCTATACAAAAATTCACACGTGTGATACTAAGGCTTGCGCACTCATGGAAGTCATCAACTGATTGTCCTCTATCACTACTTGACTACACATCTCTTCATTACATCTTAGATGTAAGATAGCCAACAACCATTAGAAACTACTTTCTCAATACTCTGTCTCTAAACTGCTCTCTATAAATTACATACATCTTCTATACGCCTTTGACTTAGACTCTGTGCACTTAACCACATCATCAAAATACTATGCCAAACATGACCATAACTGCGCATCAACAAAAAATCAAACCATTATTTGTACCATCAAGATCTTTGTTTGTTGCTCTATCAATCTATATAAAAACCATACTATGTTGACATCAATGACAAACATAGTCATGAATTCAACATGTCAATACTCTCCAATCCTTAGGATACTCCCCAAAGTAGTATCATTAGCATTCATGCTAACAATCTCCCCCTTTGGCATTGATGGAAACATTGATGAAAAAACATCTAAGTTCCAAGAATACCAAGTAATACTATGGTGTTGTTTTCCTCATCTACTCAAATCCTCTTCATCAAGAAAGTCTAAAATCCTTTGGATTTAGAGACTAGAATCAACTATCCAAATGCTAGAAAGAATCTGAAACACAAAAAATGCACACAGGTGCATACTCCTTCTTCGTAGGCATCAATTTTTTACATCACACTAAACAATTCACAATACATCAGGTGCACATTCCTACTTCCTTACATGAATCTTTCTAAATATCTCTAAAGAGATATCACTCCCCCATAACTTAGGAGTTCTTCACATACATACACTCCCCCATGCCTTAGGAGATTTTTTTCATGCATATTCTCCCCCCATTGACATCAATGTCAAAGACCTTAATCTTAATGTTACAACATACCAATTGCTAATATGTTGCACAAAATCTTAAATCAGCTCGAGTGTCCAAAGACATTATTCAATACCAAATACCAAGAGTCCTTAATGACTTAGTTCATCATAGATACTCCCCCATATGGGAAGCATTAGCATTTAGTCCAATCAAACAATAGTGCTCTGTACCATTGGACTGATGCACTCTCTACATCATCTACTAAGAAGTAGGTAAGGGCTTAACCCCAAGAATACCTCTCAAGTTCTCAAATGTATCTTTAGGCAACATCTTCATACAGATATCTATAATTTGATCTTTAGTACTTAGATACTCCAATATGATCTAATTTTTTTTTGCTTTCTCTCTAATTACATCATACTTAATAGATATATCCTTAGTCTTCAATGCAATATAGGATTTTTAGAAATACACATTGTACTTGTGTCATCATAGTAAATGATACCAAGGTCTTCAATCTCAATTCTAATATCCTTCAGTATCTATTTCATCTACATAACTTGATTAAAATTATTTGTTGTTACAACATACTCTACCTTAGCTATACTCTATGAAATACAATTTTTCTGCTTTCTTAGTTAAGAAACCAATCTTCCTTAAAGAAAGAATGCTCCATCACTAGTGCTCTTTCTATCATCCATAATTCATGCCTAATCCACATCAGTATATGCACATAGAGTGAAATCACTCAATCTATCATACTAATTTTGATAATCAGATGTCTCTTTTAGATATCTGAATATTCTCTTTACTGCTACAAAATGATATTCCTTAGGATCAGCTTGAAATCTAACTACAATCCCAACTACATTTTCTATCTCTAGTCTAGTGTGACTTAGATACTACAAACCTCTAATGATTGATCTATACTTCTTCTGTTATATTGTAGGTGCCTCATCTTTGTTGGATAACTTGTGAATAGTTATCATGGGTGTACAATAGGTTAACAAATTTCCAAACCAAACCTTTTTAACAAATATTTTAGGTACTTAGCTTGTGAAATGAATGTACCATCATTATTATGTACAATCTACAATCCTAGGAAGAACTTCATTTCTCCTATCATGCTCATTTCAAACTCATTATTCATCTCTTTAGAAAATTTATAACTAGATTCATCATTAGCTCCAAAAATGGTATCATCAAAAAATATTATAATAATCAAAAAACCATTTTCAACTTCTTTCAAATATAAGTTACTATTTGTTGTACCTTTAGCAAATCCAAGCTTTGCCAAGTAACTATCCAACAATGCATGCCATTTTCTCAATGCTTTCTTTAGACCATAAAGGGATGTCTTCAATCTATATACCATGTCATTGTCTTCTAATAAAGGAAAACCTTTAGGCTACTCAATATAAACCTCTCCTTCAAGTACTCCATTCAAAAAGGTTGATTTAAGATCCATCTCATAAACCTTGAACTCCATGTTTGCTACATAAGCCAGTAACATCCTTACTACTTCCATTTTGGCTATAGGTGCATATGTTACCTCATAATCTATGTCTTCTTGTTGTGAATAACCCTTGCATACAAGTCGAGCTTTATTCCTCACAACTTCGCCTTTCTCATTCATCTTATTTCTGAATACCCATTTTGTTCCTAACACATTATTGTCTTTTTCTCTAGGAACTAACTCCCATGTATCATTCATTATTATCTGATCCAATTCTTTCTTCATTGCTTCAATCCAGTGATCATCTTTAACTACTTCATTTACACTCCTAGGTTCAACTTGAGATATCAGACATATCTCCTCATTTACTCTATTCCTTGTCATCACACCTTTATCTTTACTTCCAATTATCTACGCAAGAGGGTGATTCTTTGTTAGATTCCTATTCAGGGTAGGAGTTGTGATGGGAGACCCCTCCAACATGGCCAATCATGGCAAGAGTTCACAATATTGGAGAAATTTCAAATCTGGGAACCATGGGGTAGACATGGTTTAGAAACTTGAAGTATATGTTTTAATGGTTATGTATAGCATTAAGATGTATTTTAAAAGCATTTCCATTAGAATAGGAAAGCGATCTCCATAAGGAGAGAATGTGGGAAACATAGGGCTTAAAAAGTGGAAATATGGTTTTAATAACCAACCTTGTATAACCACCGGCAACCCTTTAAAAAGAAAGAGTGGGAACCGAATGGGATAGTTGGAGCTAAGAGAGGGAGAGAATTATGAGATTGAGAGGAAGAAAAAAATTGTGAGAAAGAGAGGAGAAAGATTGGCAAAGAGCCGGCTCTCTGGCCTTTAGCCAGAGAGCCATATATGTTATATAGAAATAACTAATTTTATACTATATCTTAGTTGTGATCGCATTTGCAGTCTAGTATCATCTTTTCTTCCTTGCATTCGGATTTGTATGTCGATGTGTTTCTAGTTTTGAAGTTTAAATACATTTTAAATATTGTATTAAAAGAGTCTAGTTGTGGAGGTAGCCATGTATATGGAGATCTTATGTTGAAATTGACAATTAATGAAGCTAGTGTTTTGGTTTTGTACTGACCTTTCTATCTAGATGTTGTTCTATTCGGTTTTCCTTAACAGTCCCGATATGGGACGTTAGTGATCTTTTTAGTTTGGAAAAGGATTTGGTTAAACCCGATTGTTAACTCTTGCTTGCATTGAATCTAAAATGGTTCATGTATAGAGACAAGGAAATGGTGTTCAAGAAACTGTTATGCAGATCTCCTGTTAGTTACAAGCTATGCAACTGTATCAGAACAGTATCGAAGTTGTTTTCGCCATGAAGAAACCATGGAGTAGTGGGTTGATGGACGGTAGCGTCGAGTGGTGGAAGTTGGTTGCTGCACCAATAGGGAGGCCGAAGGCAATGTACCACCACTCACATTGCAAAGGAGATTCCAGAGAGGGATATCTTCATGTTTACAGGTGGCTTTGTGGCATCTCCCACCAATCCGGCAGATTGAGAAATTGGGCCTCCATGATATTACATAAGATCACACGGCTTGGTCGAACGCCTTTTAGGAATTTTGAAACATTTTTTTTCTCAGCCAAGAAATGTTAGAAGCATTCCAATTGAGTCAAATGATGAGCAAGACCAAATAGTAGACCGCAATTTTGTGCCTGTCATTGAGGAGTTACCTGCTAGTGTTAATACACAGGGTGTAGAAATTAGAGGGACAGTGATATTGGATGACGATGAACATCCAAGTACTACATCATCCATCTTTAGAGAAATCCCAAATGCACTGGGAGGGAATCATCAATCTAGTAGATATCCTTATGGAAGAGACTTTAGGCCAAGTGCCCCACAGGTTACGGAAGAACCCATGGCCTCTAATGATGAAGGCAATGATATAGAAGAAGAAATGCCGCAAGCTGTAATTGAAGCATCAAGAAGGGAAGCAGAGGAAGCTACCAGGAAGTAGTAGCAGGGCATCAATGAAGATCAAAAGTGTTCTCAAGTTGAACAAAGCACTCTCAGATTAGAGGATGATGAATTTGAAAGGGCATTATCATTGTCCTTGAAGACAACAGAGCAAGAAAAGGCACGTCATGAACATAAGATGAGAGATTATGCAGCAAGCCTGTTACATCAGAGTGGTATCAGAGCGAGCGAATGGTCTGGTGACATTGCAGTGGGAAGAAGCATAAATGGTTGCATTAATCCATCAAGCTGTAGGAAGAACGAAGAGAGTTCTTGGGAAGGTCTCAGGCGGAGATCTCGGTATTGTCTCCATGAGGATGAAGCTGGGTAGAAGGTGCAAGAAGCAACCACTGAGCGAGAGTGGGAAGCATCTTCCAGAATCTTCGATGGCTACGATGATCGTATAGTAGCAGTATGAAGAATGGTGGACAGCAATGACAATGCAAGGACGTCATCAGAGTGATGCAACGAAAGCTAAAGAGTGAAAGACCATGAAGAAGAAGCAAGCACATTTCCTTGGGACAAGGAAATTTGTCAGTCCGGGAGTTTGATGGGAGACCCCTCCAACATGGCCAATCATGGCAAGAGTTCACAATATTGGAGAAATTTCAAATCTGGGAACCATGGGGTAGACATGGTTTAGAAACTTGAAGTATATGTTTTAATGGTTATGTATAGCATTAAGATGTATTTTAAAAGAATTTCCATTAGAATAGGAAAGCGATCTCCATAAGGAGATAATGTGGGAAACATAGGGCTTAAAAAGTGGAAATATGGTTTTAATAACCAACCTTGTATAACCACCGGCAACCCTTTAAAAAGAAAGAGTGGGAACCGAATGGGATAGTTGGAGCTAAGAGAGGGAGAGAATTACGAGATTGAGAGGAAGAAAAGATGATACTAGACTGCAAATGCGATCACAACTAAGATATAGTATAAAATTAGTTATTTCTATATAACATATATGGCTCTCTGGCTAAAGGCCAGAGAGCCGGCTCTTTGCCAATCTTTCTCCTCTCTTTCTCAAAAAAATTTTCTTCCTCTCAATCTCATAATTCTCTCCCTCTCTTAGCTCCAACTATCCCATTCGGTTCCCACTCTTTCTTTTTAAAGGGTTGTCGGTGGTTATACAAGGTTGGTTATTAAAACCATATTTCCACTTTTTAAGCCCTATGTTTCCCACATTCTCTCCTTATGGAGATCGCTTTCCTATTCTAATGGAAATGCTTTTAAAATACATCTTAATGCTATACATAACCATTAAAACATATACTTCAAGTTTCTAAACCATGTCTACCCCATGGTTCCCAGATTTGAAATTTCTCCAATATTGTGAACTCTTGCCATGATTGGCCATGTTGGAGGGGTCTCCCATCAAGTTGACATATCAACTCTTATCTCTTCTCTAGGTTTAGATCTCTATTCTCCTTTTTTCTTAATAGTTAGCACATAATTTTGCAAATTATTATTAGTCTCAATGATAACTTCCACATTTTCATGGTCAACCTTTGGATCAAAAATAGTTACCAAAGTTATATCTTCTTCTGCTTCCTCTTTCTTAACTAATTCAAGCTCATTATCTTTAACATCACACTCATTCAAGAATCTTTCCATAGTTTATTTAAATTCTTCATCTTCATCAAAAAGTGAACTCTTTCTAGATGTTCTTACTCTCTTAGGACATCTAGATCAAAAATGACCAAACTCTTTACATGTCCAACAAACAAAAATTTCCATACTTTTTGGCTCCCTTTCCATAATCAGATCAATACCTTCTTGAATATTCATGTCTTCTTCATATGTGCTTATGTTCTTTTGTATACAAAAAAATGAATCTGGATCTAGAAACTCAATGCTCTATTCTTTACATAAATTTGATAACTCACCAAGAATATTCATGTTCTATGCATCAAAATTTCCTCTATCTAACATACGACAAACTTTTCTAAAATAACTTGCAACTAATATCCCAAAGTTGTTAAGCTTTTCCTTCAAGGACCTGATGCTCTGATACCAATTGTTAGAATATATAGTCTACTGATATAACTAAGAAGGGGGGTGAATCAGTTATCCAACTAATATCACAACTATCAACCTTAAACAATCTTAACCATATGAGTAATATAAACTAAAACCAAAACAAGATACTCATACACAATAACACTAGATATGTTAACTAGGGAAACTCTTGATCAGGGGGAAAATATCAGTGGGGATGGTACCCACAAGATTATGTACTAATAGAAGTATTCCTTACTAGAGGATAGACCCTATTAGGAGTCTATTACAACATTTAGTACATATGAGTCCCTTTTATGAGGCTTTGAATCACTATTAGGAGATTCTAACCCTATTAGGAGTTGTGGAAAATAGTTGGACCCATTGCCCAAATAACTTCAAGGGAAAGACCAATGAACCCACTGTCCAAATGATCTATGTATTATTCCTTAAAGAATAATAGAATTGGTACTATATTGTTCCTTCATCTTTCTCTTTCCTATCAACTAAACCTCTTCTCCTTTTGATCTTGTAACTAGATCACAAATATTTCATCCAATAATCCCTTAGATCACTTACATGCATTCAGTAAGCACTTTGCTCCTTTTCGCACTTCACACTTCAACAAAAATCTCAATACATTTCATATACTTTACAATCAAGGAAAACATCTTTTCTTTATACCATATCTTTGTAACAATTCCTTGAGTCGTCCTTGAGGCTTTCCCAATTAATTATGATAAGATAATTAATTAAATATAATTACCATAGCATTGTCAACTTATAGTCTATACAAAACTTCACACATGTGATACTAAGGCTTGTACACTCACTAACATCATTGGTTCACTATCCTCTATCACTTCCTGACTGCACATCTCTTCATTACATCTTAGATGTAGGATAGTCAACAACCATTAAGAACTAATTTCCCAATACTTGATCTATAAATTTCTCTGTATAAATTAGGTACATATTTTTTACATATTCAACTTAGAATTTGCACACTTAACCATATCATCAAAACACTATGTTGAACATGTTCATAACTTCACATCACCAAACAATCAAACCTTTATTTGTACCATTAAGATATTTTTCTTCTGCTCAGTCAGTCTTTATAGAAACCATACTATGTTGACATCAATGAAAAACATAGTCATGAATGCAACATGTCAATACTCTTCAATGCTTAGGATACTCCCCAAAGTAATATCATTAGCATTCATGCTAACAATAACACCATATATGTTAACTAGGGAAACCCTTGATCAGAGGGAAAGCCCCAGTGGGGATGGTACCCAAAAAATTAAGTACTAATATAAATGTCCATTGTTAGAGGATGGAATCCATTAGGAGCTAATGAAATACATTAAGTAGATATCATTCCCTATTAGGAGATTCCAACCATGTTAGGATTTGTGCCAACCTTGTTAAGAGTTGTAGAAGGAGGATGGATCCCCTATCCAAACAACTTCAGGGAAATATCACTAAACTCGTTGTCCAACTAATATCTATATTATTCCTTGTAGAATAGTATAAATCTATATCTCCTTCTATATTTTCTAATTAGACAAAACCTCTTCTGATCTTGATACTAGATCACCAACTTTGCATCCAATAATTCCTTGGATCTCTTACTCACATTTACTAAATACTTTGCATATCACACACTTGAATACTTGCATCCCAATTGTTAGAAATATAAGAGGAGTAACTGAGAGGGGAGGGGTGAATCAGTTACCACAAAAATAAATCCCAAATCCCTTAGATGTTCACATAAAACATGAACACTACTGAAAAACATTGTTGCTCAACAAAGGCACAGGCACTTGGTTAATATTATTTGTGATTAAAAATTGTAGCTCGAAAAATGCTTAACATGCAATCTTTAAGATATTATCTATGATTAACCTTAATTAACTTAGTTTCATACACATGAAAGAAATATCATAAACACAAATAACACCAAGATTTAATGTGGAAACCCAATATGAGAAAAACCACCAATTACAACTAGTTACTAATTTTCATTCTTCTAAAGTGAGTCCTATTAGGAACCAACCCTGTTAAAGGTTACAAGATACATTGTTAGGTGTGATCCTATTAGAGGATTTATTCACCCTATTAGGAGTGGCCTTTTTAGAGATATTTAGACACTTTAATCTAGAAATTCCATCTTGTTAGAAGATTTACAAATAGTTGTTAAGACAACTCTGTTAAGAACTTTAGATAACTGCAACAATGATTAGAGAGTAACAATGAGCTGACCTAATTTTTTTTGCAATTGAATTGCTGATTATAGATTTCAATTCTAACATAAATACTTTATCCTTCCTAATTAAATGTATCTTTGTAGCTCCTCAAGGATATTCTGCTTATCCTTCTAATTTGCTTCCTCTAAGCATCTTCTATACTTCCATCCACTTGCACACATTCAATTCACAACTTGACCTTATATCTTATCCATTTTTAATTTAGCTTGAATACAACTTAAAATAATTAATATTCATCTCCTTAGTTGGCTAGAACCAACAAACAAAACCATTGAACTCAATATGCCAAAATAAGAAAATCCTTCATTAGCTAACCCTATTCGGTAGAGACTAACTCAGAAATGATTTTCCTATGTTAACCAAGTGAACTTAGTTAACACTACATCTTCACAAAGCTACTTTTCTAAATAAGTGATCTTAGTTAACATTGGTTCCATCCAAATTTCCTTTGTTACCTGAGTGAGCTTGGTTAACACTCAACTTTTGCAAACTTCTCTTTGATGCCCAAGTGAACTTAGTAGTCATTGCCTTCTAAACTTGGCAAACAATGGAATGCTCAATAGGCATAGGAAACTATCTTCATCACCTAAGTAAGCTCAACATACACTATCTAGTAGAGATATGACATTTTGTGTAACATCAAAGACAATACACAATTAACCAATTATTTCAACAATCTCCATTTTTATTATTGATGGTAACATAACAAGTCATAATGAAATAAAATTTTAGAGAAAAATAAAGTAAGGGAAATATCCTTAGTTTCATTTTGATTCTCATACTTGAGAACTCTCTCTATTAGTGTGAATTCCCTCTACCTTCAGTTTCTTCCTTTGTCAATTAACTTTGTCTTCAACATCTTCTTCTGATAGAAAACTTTTATTCTTTGATAGCAAACCAAGTTCTCCCTTTTTGACATCTTTGAAAATTCTCCTTCATCAAAGAACTCTCCCTCTTTATAAAATTTATGTGAATTTATGTGAATATGACATAAAACTCTCCCTATTTGACATATCATGCCAAAGAAAGGATTCAATGAATATCAATATACCTGATGACCAAATGCATATGCAATCTACCTTTTCATCTCTACATCAACATGCACTAGTTGGTGCATTGCTAAACTTCATTTAGTGAGTTTTGGATAGGGGAATAACCCCTAACTTACCTCTTACATACAAAAATGCATCCTTAGGTAATGGCTTTGTGAATATGTATGCAATTTGTTCTTTAGTATTTACATATTCCAATCTTACCTCTTTATCTTGCACTAATTCTCTCAGAAAATAATATTTTATTGCAATGTGCTTTGTTTTCGTATGCATCATGAGATTCTTAAATATATTAATTGCATCGATGTTATCACAAAAGATAACCACTGGATCCTTGATTTCTATCCTCATACTTGCCAATAATTACTTGAACCAAATAATATTGGAACAATTAATTATTGTTGTTGCAATATACTCTTCTTCTATTGTAGACTAAGAAATACAATTCTTCTTCTTACTTGTCCAAGACACTAGTTTTTACCAAGAAAGAATGCTCCACCATTGGTGCTCTTTCTGTCATTAACACTTGCTACCTAATTAGTATTTGTAAAGGCTTTCAAATCTAAAGTTTCTCCTTTCTTGTACCATAATTCATAATCTTCAGTACCCTTCAAATACCTCATGATTCTCTTGATTGTCATCGTATGATTTTCTTTAGGATTATTTGAGAATATTACCACCATACCAACTATTTATTCAATATCAGGCCTTGTTGCACTATATATTGTAGTTTTCTAATCATTTATCTATATGTGGACTCATCTACTTCCTTTATATCATCATTCTTGAAAAGCTTATGTCTGATAGACAAAGGTAGTCCAACTGGTCATGAATCTTCCATTCCAAATTTCTTTAGTATCTCCTTGATATATTTGGATTGAGTAATGTAGATACCATCTCTGTTCTCTTGAATCTACAATCCAGAAAAAAATTATATTTCTCCAAACATGGACGTCTCAAATTCCTTACTCATTTCCTTTGAAAAAATTTGTAGAAATCATTATTTCTAGTGAATAATGTGTCATCCACAAAGGTTTCTACCAACATAATCTTCTTGTCTGGTCCTTCTTTCATATATAGGTTGTTGTTATCATTTGTCCTTTGAAAACCAATATTTATCAAATAGTTATGAAGTCTTTCATATCAAGCTTTGGGAGCTTGCCTGAGACCATACAATAATTTTTGCAGTTTACAAACCATATCCTTTTTGCTAGGATCTACAAAACCTTTAGGTTGTTCTATGTAAAGTTCCTCTTCAAGAATGCAAATTTTACATCCATTTGATAAACTTTAAATCTTTTATATGCAACATAAGCAAGTAAAGTCCTAACAACTTCTAATCTTCCAATAGGAGAAAAAGTTTCACCATAATCAATACCTTCTTTAGAATAACCTTTGAATACTAACCTTGCTTTGCTTCTAGAAACTTATCCATCTTCATTCAGCTTATTTCTAAAAATCCACTTTTTGCCAATTACATTTTTATCCTTGGTTCTAGAGACAAGAGTCTAGGTCTTATTCCTTTCTATATGATATATCTCTTCATTCATCACTTCAATCCAACTTTCATTATCCAAAGCATCTTTAACTGATCTAGGTTCAAATTCAATAAGGAAACACGTAACTTTCAATTTGTTTCTTGTCATTGTACCATCTAACTTGTCTCTAATGATCCAATCTGGTGCATAGTGTCTTCTAACATATCTTGATAACATAGGTACTTTGGATTTAGAATGTGTTTCACTAGCCTTTCCATGCTTTTCTATATCAAATACAAGTCCCATTGTCTATGGCTCGGGTCCTTCAGACTCAGTTTTCTCTAGTTGGATCCTGGTAGCCTTTGACTACAACTTGAGTTCTTCAGACTATGACTTGGGTTGCACTAGATGCAACTCGGGTGCTTCTAGAGTTTTTGGGGACTTGGGAGTTGAAGTTTGTTGACTTCCAATTGGATTTGACAATGTATCAAGTTCAAAGTAAATAAACTTTATGTAATCCTCAAGTTCTTTGTTGTTCTCTTCTTCACTCTTTTCTAAAAATGCATCAATCCTTACATGTGCTCTTTCTATGATCTTATGAGTAGATAAATTCAAACATTTATATACTTTACTTCTACTGGAGTATCCTAGGAATATGCCTTTATCACCTTTGACATGAAACTTACATTTCCTAGTCTCTTATAGAATATAACATTTTCTACCAAATACTTTCAAGTAACTTACACTAGGTTTGTAGCCATACCATAGTTCATAAGAAGTTTTATTTGAGTCTTTATTTAGCTGTACTCTATTCAAGGTATGCACTATAGTATTGATTGCTTCCTTCTAGTATTTGATTGCAACATTCTTTTCTATCATCAAAGTTCTTGCATAATCCATGATGGATCTATTTCTTCTTTCAACTATACCATTCTGTTTTGGTGTACCAAGGGCTAATACTTTTCTTTTGATTCCTTTTTTAGTGCAAAATTCATTGAACTTGTTGGAAATGAATTCATGACCTCTATCTAATCTCAGACACTTCAACTTCTTTCTCATTTCCTTCTCTACTCTTGCCAAATACCACTTAAACTTTTGAAAAGCTTCAGACTTGTCTTTTAGATACAATACAATCATCATTCTAGAATAATCATCAACAAAGGGACTAAAGTACATATCTCCATTGAAGCTCTCAAATAAAATACGTCCAAATAAGTCAGTATGAACCATATCAAAAACCTCTTTAGATTGATAGTTTTTACTTTTAAAACTTGTCTTGCCTGTCTTACCAATTTGACAATTTTTGCATAGGCCCATGTCAAGTTTCCTCAAGCTAGGAATACCTCTCACTCTTTTGTTTTTGCTTATCTTGATCAGATTATCAAAGTTTGCATGACACAACCTCTTATGCCATAACCAACTTTCTTCTACTTGAGCAATGAAACATGAACTTTTATTGAGATCTAGGTAGAATAAGATACCTTTCGTTTGGTTACTAGACCCAACTAGATTTCATTTTCCATCTAGAAACTTGGCATTCCCATTCGTGAATTCTACCTTGAAAACAATGTTATTCAACTATGTCATACTTAGTAGATTATTCTTTAGTCCTTCAACCCAATAAGAATTATCACATCTAAGTTCATTGGTTAGTGAGATACAACCTTTTTCCCTTTATACAACATGGTTCATTATTTCCAAATTTTACTCTTCCACCATCATAATGTTCCAAATGTTCAAATTGTGTTTTATCACAAGTCATATGATGTGATCAATCACTATCAATAATCCATGTATCATTTTTTCTAACATGAGAGATAAGTGTCATTTTATCTTCTTTATCATTAGATTCATCTTTTACAGCAATATAAACCATTTCATCATCATCACTACTATTTGAATCTTTAGCCATAAAATAAGACTTCTTACATTTATCTTTGTAGTCCTTGAATTTATTGAAATCATTCTTTCCTATGTACTTACTATTGGATTTCTTTTTGGTAAAGAACATATTAGGTGAATTTAAACTTGATACCAGGAAACAAAGATAGGGACAAGCCTAAGGATGAGCTAAATCCTATATTCAACAAGGCTAAATCTTATTTCTAGGCCAAACATTAATAGAGTCATCGAGACTCACTTCACATTAAGCTCTGCTAAGCCAAGGTAGGAAAACCTAAGGGGTGTATCATATTTTTTCTCTACAAGAAATATCCCCTATAGCAAAAATGGTCAATATCTTCTATGATTTGTTGACAAAACCTTCCAACTGTAATAGCCAATTATAATTTAGAGAAAACATGGTAAATAAGCCATGACTAACACTTCTATCTCTTCAATGCATGAAAGTAAATTGATTTGTTGTTGTGATTGTTATGTAAAAAGGTCAATCAACAATGTACCCTTGAACTTTAGAATGGACCAGTGCTTTATCTAGTGGGATAAATAGTTATAGATTAGTAGTTTTGGACCTTTTTAATCAACTTGTGATTGAAAACGTCAACATTAAACTTTTAGTTTCATTCTAATTCTCATCCTTTCCATAAACCTTAAACCTTATCAATTATGGAAAGCAATTACCCAATTCTTTAAATCAACAGCAATCAATAAGAGACATACAATATTTTGGATTGCATTAGACTAAAGAGAAACTTGTCTATTCAGTCCCAAAGCTATAGATATATGAAAAAGAGACAAAACTTCAAAGATAATGATATTTAAGGATAAATCCTTCAATGTAAATCTTAACACTACAAATAAAACTCATAGTATGACACAAAGATAAAACCATTAGTCCCAAATATTCCTTTTGTATTCAAGTATGCATACTTATGAATTCATTCAGATTATTATAGAACAAAATGGACGAACTGCAAAATAATACATGACACATATAAAAATTCTCAAGACAATTGACCTCTACTTCTCATCTTGGGAATCCATAAATAGGATTGCAATAAGCTACAGATGAGAGGGGGACACGTCAAAAATTTAATGAAAAACAAAACTTTTGGAAGATGTACACAATAAATACATAGAACATTCTTCCAAAATTATCAATCAAAAAGATAAGTAGCTAAGATGACAAAAAGCATTAATATTGAATCTTTGATCTTTTCTTCTCCATGTACTTTATTTTCCTTGCTTGCAAAATATCTTAGCTACCTCCTACCAACAAAGCCTTTATTTCACCCACTACTTCCCAAACATAAATCTCCCTTTTTGTGGGCTAGTCAGTATTCTTTACTTCTTGTAGATCTTGAGTTTCCTTGGTCCACATGGCATCTATGATTGCTTTTGATTCAACAATAAATTTATTTCTTCCTTGAAAAGAGAATCAACTAAAGCATGGAATGGGGAATTGGACATATCTTCAAAAATTGATACTATACTCTCTGTGGTCAAAATGTTATCAAAAGAAGATGACCACTCTTGCCAATCTCTTACTACATTGGTAGCACCTAAAACTAATGGTATGCAGGGCTCCACTCCCTCAGACAAAATTTTTAGTTTTCCTTGTATAACCTACAGCTTACCAATAAAGAAGTCACTTAATTTTCTTACCATTTCTAGGCTCTCCTTTACAGTGAAAATCTTGTCTGGAAAATTTGGCTTTTTAGTCATCAATACAATTAGTCTATCCAAGAATTGAATATAAGGCCCCCATAGGCCGAAGGTAGGTGTTAACCACAAAAGTGCTTTATTGCAAAATTGCTCAACATTTTGTAAAGAAATATACAAATTGTGAGCCAGTTGTGATATGTTCTTCAAAACATCAACCCTATGGCTCACCATATTCCCAAGGATCTCTGTCCTTATGTCTCCTCCTTGCTAAACTGATTAAGTATCAATAGTCATTCTTCTTAGCTATGATGACTCATCCTCCTCTATATCTTTTTTTTGAATTAGGGCTTTAGTAGTGTCTTTGATTGGCATTGATGTCCCTTGTCCTTATTCTCTCTAAGTTGGAGCCATCCTCTATTCTACTTGTGCCAATTGTTCTTTAAGAGATGTGATTTCATCCTCAAGTCCCTAGATTTTGGCCTCAAGCTTAGCAATTTTTTCTTTATACACATGGATGCACCTAAGCTCATTCTCATAGAGCTTCCTAACATCAATGTAATCATGTATTGACTGGGCTAGTCTTGTTTAAATTTTCTCCACCTTGGCATCATTCATGAATGAGAAATATTTTAGTGGCTTGGATATTTTTGTGTCAGAGGTGCCTTGTAAAGTCCATATAATCATATTACCCTGTTTGTGCTCTATACATCCATCAATTTTAGCTTGTTGGAAGCAAGGACCATGCTCCAAACTATTAGGGATTTGATATCAATGTTGAAACTAGTTCCTCTCTTTAATCCATCTGCACCAAGTGCCTCATAAGAAATGGCACTATCTTGTCTTCTAATTTGATCAAGCATAAATGCTTGCTCTAGGTCCTATCCAGGCACCAATAACATGCCACTCCTCTACAATAGATCTCTAGCCTCCTCTAAAGTCATTACTTCACTTTTAGGATCATAGGCATGCAGCTTCTCAATCAATTCCAATCTTTGTTCATCAGATTCATCTAGTTTCATCTTTAGAACAAGCTCACTCTACTTGATTTTATATAAGAAACTTTTAAATTCATTGGATTTGATGAATTCATCATCTTCTAGGAATTTTTGAGCCTAGATGATCCTATCATCTAATCTTGTTGCTGCCAATCTAGATTAGTGAGGGTGTTCTTAGATGCAATAGCCTTGGTTTGTAGGTAATTTTTTCTCATGTTAGCAAAATACTAACTATTTCTTTGCAGAATCTATAGGTTCCTTTGTCTAACTTGAAGAGCGATATGAACAACCTTTTGCATCTTATTTCCTTTGGCCATCCATGATGCCTAAGGTGCATCATCTTCTCCTACTTCAAGAGTCACATTTGGTTCAGGGCTATTAGGGAAAACTCTATCCTCTTCCCCCATCAGACCCTGTGGAAACTTGGTCATAATCTTAGCATGGTCCATGACCATCTTCCTAATTCTTTGGGGATAAAGGATTTCCATGTAGAATCTTGCAAATTGAGCATCAATTCTCTTCAATTCTCTCTCTTCCCTCAACACATCATCAAGCTTTGCAAGCTTATCAACTGCCTCCCCTTCTACTACTATATTTAGGATGATGTCTTCATGGGGCAGCTCCTTGGAATTTGGAAACACATAATTTCTCATTTCTATGAGTGTTACCCTCATCCAACCCTCAGATTCATACATTTGGTAGGGGCCTATGCATAAATTATAATGGTGTAGATACAAGTGTATTGAATCTAGGGCCTCTTTACCAATGGTGAAATCACCAATTCTAAAGCATCTACATAAAAAGTTTCCCCTATGTACCTTTGGCCTAGGTTTTCTCTATTTACCATGAACAATTGCCAAATGAACTCAATTATTCAAAGCCTAGGAGGAATGAATTTTGGCAATATATGGGGTGGCTAGGGACAACCATAGACTCTCAGTAAAGAAAAAGTGGAAAACAAGAAAATATCTCCCTAGTTATGATCTAGTCTTTTCCCTTTAGGTAGCAGGGCTGATCTTAAAAGACCTTTGAAAATCTTAGGTGCTCTAAAGTACCCTGGGTCTAACATCTTCATTATTACAGCACTAAAATTATTGAAAAATGACATAGAATGAGAAAAATGGTAAGTGCTATCCTATACCTGTGTCCACAGCTATGCAAGTAGATCTCTATTCAAGTCAGAAGTTTGATCAATGAAGTCAGAACTGATATATCCCATGTTCTTATAGATGATTAAATGCATCAATAATCACTAGTAGGGGAAAGTGAAATCTCTCATACTTCTAGTCTGAGTCCTAGCAATGTTCTCCTTCATTATATACAAAATATGACTAACATAGTCATATTCACAAGCATGGTAGGAATCATGTACATCCCTTGCAATTATGTATTATGCTCCCCAAACCTAATTAGACCTGTCTTTTCCTACCACCTTATGGACACCATATACAATTTTGATAAAATAACTTTTGAATTTATCTAGTGGCATCTTCTTTAGAATCTTTTTTGGGTAGTCACCCACTTTCTTCAAATCTTCGAGGATATTTGTAGAAATGAGGCTCCTATGAAAGCATTGGGGTTTGCTTCAAATCTCCTCTGCAAATCCTTTAAGTCTACAGGTTAAACCATAGCACTAGTTAATTTGAAGTCTTCAATGAAAGATTCTCAATTAGAATTACAAAGAACTATTCCATCCTTCCTGTGAAAAGACTTAGTGGCTAGGTTATACCATTAAAATAGGACCTTCATCAAATCTACATCCATGAAAACTTCTAGGAAAATCAATTTAGCAAGGTTCTTCTTCCATAGATTACACATAGGAATTTTCTTCTCCCTATTACAATAGAAGAAATAAAAAATCTTAGGATCAGTAACATCAGGGCATATGGCATCTCTGCATTTGGCACATGGGTTGAAGAAAGCATGATCATCTACAGAGTTTGCATTAGTAGAACTCAGGAAGAGTTTTATCCATTCCTCTATAAATCTACTAGGTTTTCTCTATCTAGTTTTGCATCCCTTAGAAGTTGAGGTCTTTGAAACTACCATATCTAAGGCTTGGATTTCTTCTACTTCTTGGTTAGACATTTTGAAAGTATGTAGATAAAACACCTAGAAAAGATACTGCTCTATTCTTAATAAGCTTTGGAAACAACAATTCAGAATGCTCAGAAAGCACAAGAAATGCTCAAATTCTCTTTCTTTGCAAATGGAAAGCTATGAATATAAGAAGATTAAATCTTTATAAGTTGATATGTGTAGACTTCCATTTATCTTGCATTGATTTCAGCATGCTTGAAAAATGATATCAATCTATTTTGTCAACCTTGTGGAGCACGAGCATTAATATCCAACTATGCACTTTTTGTACTACATTCAAATCCTATTGGTTGAGAAGCCCATTTTCCATTTATTATCATTATGTTTTTGTCAAAATTAGATCCTATCATATTATGAAAAAGGTACCTAAAGATACCTTTCATAACATCGCACTATTGCAAAAATGGCTTTGTGATCTTATGAACACCCTTTGATAAGCTCATGTTGACCAGTCAAACACAGTGACAAAAATCCTTTACGATCTTACGACATCCTTTTTTTTTCAGCATCAACATCAACTTTGTCTCCTTCCACAATCACATGACAAGCAACTTCATAGCATCATGGGTCACTTTTCTTTAACCTACGATCATACGATCATAGTTAAGCTCACCTCTTTGTAACATCGCCAATGATCCCATTTTTCTTTAGGATGCTACTCCAAACCTTTGAAACTTTCATATCATAACATTGGCAGCTTATAAAAAATTTTGTGTGATCTTATGATCAAGCCCTAGTCATGACATCGGAGAGCCTCTTTCATAACCCTAAGATCTTACGATGAAGAATTCTTCATAAGATCGAAGACCATAATTTTTTGTCCAACATAAACATTTTTTGGTCCCACAATTTTGACATCAAACACACTTGGCACTCATACACTTACTCTATCCAATCAAAAAGTAGACACCTATCTGACAGCTCATTTCCATGTTCACCTTTAATATCCTCACAATCTTACGATAGCATAGTATCGTGCCATTGCAATGCCTTCATATTTCCTTTATGATCCCACGATGACCATCCTATTACAAGATCATAGCTTCCCCCTTTTACTGCTCCCGATACCATGATAAGCCTTTCATTGTAACATTGAAACCCTTCAAAATCTGCTTGGCAATCCTATGATGACCATATGAATTGTAACATCGTAGAAGACAATAATGCAAGTTACTCAAAATGTTATATGATCATACTATTGGTGTTTGAAACTATTGAGCAAAAAAATGCTCAATACTAGAATGATAATGCTCAAATAATCTAAGGACTGGCCAATTCCTATAATCAATTACACAAGTAGACCATCTTGACCCAACTTCAACAAAACCAAGGATGGTTTCCTACTCTTCAGGCTCTGCTAAACCAAGGTGGGTATACCTAGGGATGATTCAAATGCAAACTGATGTATTACAACTATTTTAGTTTCACTTTGATTTTCATCTTCTATCCTCATGCACATGCATAGTTTATCAATTTCTTTAATGCTTTCAAATCTGTATGCATCCCCTATAAGTAGATCTAGTCCTAATTCTCCTAGAGTTTACAAGTGTTTCTAAGAATAGTAGCTACCTATGACTCAGAAAACTAAATGTAAACGAGTGGTGACCAGCATTACAACCTTGTACAAAGAAAAATATGAATGATTTTGAATTTATAATAGTTTTAACCTATAGAAGAAAAATTTATTCTCAATCATCTCTAATTTATAAGACCAATACCTTATCCATTGGGCACAAAGAATCACTTATTGGTAGGAGACCTTGTTCAATTAAATTGTAATTGAATCTATCAATTATAATCACCTATTTCCATTCGTACATGATATCCTCTTCATAAACTCATGAATTCTACTAATTTATTGAAGCATTTACTCAATTCATTGAATTAAAAGCAACAATATAACCAATATACAACCCATCCAAAATGCATTCAATCAAGTGAACATTATCCAAATGATCTCAAAACTGATAAACGCATGAAGAGGAGATAGAAAATGGTGACATAGATTTGGTGTAAATATTCCTTTGTATTATCCTTTTTGCTGACTAATACAATAACTAATAGGAATTCAATAAAGAACCCAGAAGATCATATAGGTTCTACATTTCTATTTGTCATTAGAAAAGTACATTACTAAAAATAAACTCAAAACAACTACATATGACTGGACCGAATGTATTTTCTTGAAAAACTAAAAACATACAAAAATTTTGGACCCAACAAATGCCTTGAAAACTCATTTATATAAGCATGAGTTGCAACAATCAAAAGGAAAATGTGATTGACAAGTGTCCTTTACACAAGAGATTTACATACACCTATCAGAAAAGACAAAACTGTAAATAATAGAAAGGCATGTACATAAAATATTCTTTTGCGAGTCCCTTTTTGTTACATTCTTTATGCTGATTTAGCTGCTACTTTGATTCCTTCATGTATGCAACTGCTAAGTGCACCAATGATGAAATATGTTCTAATGATTGCAAACTAACCTCAACCCATGGGTCTCACCATCATTATACTATATTGTGAGAGTCACTTTTACCTTTCACTCTTCCTTGGTTATATTAGCATCTTAGGGCTATGGGATTATCACTTAATATGAAGCATCTCAGCTTGGAGGTAATGTGGCTATCAAATATATCAAAGTAGGCATTCTCTACTTCCCCAGTCATATCTGAATTCAAAACCATTCCTCTACCAAAATATGTTACCCCCTTAAATAGAAAGATGTGCATTAACAAAAAGTAAGAATAATTATATACATGAAACTCATGGGTATAAAATCTTCTTCACCCTCTCCAAAAACTCTACACAAGGCCCTATATATCTCTACTACCCTGGCATTGAAGTATGCTTTCTTGAAAAATTCTTTAGAGAATGATGTTATTGCTAGTAGGGTTCTAATTTAGCCAAGTTCACCCTTTTCCCTTCTCACTACCTTAATGGCTTGATCATAGCTCTTCACCACAATCTTAAGGAGATCATAATCCATAAAAACACTTGGGACTATTAGTCTTCCTTGGTCAAAATTCCATATACTAGCAAATGGGGAAAACAACTTCCTCTCTACAAACCATCTTTTGAACAAATTTAAACCAGTTTGTGAGGTACTAGCATCCCAAACCCAATTACCTTCATTAATCAATCCCTCTACTATCCACAACCTAGGATTTGATGAGTCCATTGGAGGCATTTTTTAACTATATCTTGTAGGACTGGAGCACAATAGAAATTATAGTATAGTTATTTACTTGAAATTGTTTTTTATTCCTTTCGATAATTCTACAACTTCTCCTCGGACAAACTACTTCAAACACTTGCCAAAATCAATACAATCTTCTCATTAATTACTTTTGCTTAAAAAAAACTCAAATTCTTTGTTCCCACAACGTGGAACTGAGAAAATCTTGTGTTATACTCTATTTTTCTCACATGCGAAGCTTTCATGTCTAATTAATACACAGAATGGCACCACCTTTTGTGTTTAAAATTTGCACAGTCAATCTTTTTAAAATCTTACGATCAAGGGATGTGAAAAGATAACAAGAGTTCCACTTGACAAGTTGGCCAGTCAATCCAATGAGAACTGACCACATATATAGCTCCTTCCTTGATGGTATTTCCATCTGGACCCATTGGTGACTGAGGACACATCTCAATAGGTCTCTATCTTGCTATACATAAAGAACAAGCACCTTTCCATAGCAAAGTAGTGATAGTTGTTGATTTGATCTTGATCTTGTGGATGACATGTTACTGCATTACTTAAAAGAATAGTGGTGGGCTCCATATTTTCTATGTCACTGTACATATAGAAAAAGCACCTCTTCATAGTCAGATAGTGAGAATTGTTGATCTCAGTGTGATCTAACAATCAAAATCCCTCCTGTGTTTTATGAATGGTGCATGGGTCCAAGATATCAATGACATAATAAATCCTACACAGCTGGTAAAATAAAACCATATTTTAATCCTAGTCACCATTTTACGTTGCTTAGGTCCCATCGTATGCTCACTTTACAGCAACTCGCTATGTTGCTAATGCCGAGATGCCTAAATTTTTTGATAGCAAGGTAGCGAGCTCTGATGCCTGAAAAATTTATGGGATCCCTGGTTCCTTTTTTGGCTTAGGTAGCAAAAGCAAAGTACATGTGATTGAAAAATCCCATGCGAAACCTTTCCAGTCACTGCCTCCATCTATCCAAGCACCGTAGCTTAGTTTAACAGCAGTTAATATGTCATGATGGTTTTTTTACTCACATCTTATCATAATGACAAAGCGACAACAATTGATCTTGCCATGATCGGGCAGTGCTCCTTAAAAGGAAAAAGTGTTGTAGGGTGCAAAAGCTAAAGAACATAAGGGAATATTCAAAAATTTAAAATGTTGGCACCTGAATTTAAATAAACAAAAGGAGACCTAGGGTTTACTTTCAGTTTTCAAGGTTTTTCAAACCTAAGAAACAAAAGCTCAGAGACCCTAATTTTAACCAAGGACTCAAATCTGATTTTTTTTTTATGATTTTAAGGACATTTACTCTGCGAAAAATCAGAACAATAGTGGCTCTATCTAGGGATGATAAACTACTTGAGTGTATGCAAGAATCCAAAATCTATGGAAGAGCAGACCACATGCTTGACTTTCTAAATGACAACTTCTTCAGAGAGCACAAAGTAACACACAAAAACAAGAAACCAAACTATATAGAGAAATTTACAAGGATCTAAAAAATATACACCATGTACAAGAACACAAGGAAACCCTAAACTATTGCTTGTCGAAAAGAAAATACCTTCAAAAAAGTATCTCTTCAAGAATTGTCCATGAACTGGAAATTCAAGAATATCTCTAGTTAGATCTCTCAAGAAATATGAATCTCCTCCATTTGTATCACAAATGTTATATGGGCCAAGCTAAATTGGGTCAAATTTACCATGCTTTCCTTTATCTTCCACTCTAGCATTCCACATTAGTACCATGTCACCTATTTCAAATTCCCTCCCAATGGCTCTTTTGTCATATAAGTGCTTCATTTGTGATTGTAACTTGGCATTTTGAACAGAAGACTCTCTCCTTGTTTCCTCTAGTTGCAATATATCATCCATTCTAATTTGCATTTCATCAATGATATCATCTTCATACAACTGAACAAATTTATACATCTCTTTTAGGTTATTTTGTGGAAGTCTAGCTTGTATACCATAAACTAGGTCAAATGGAGCACATCCAATGGCCTTTTTCATAGTAACACTATCAGCCCATAGAGCTAATGGCAATTTTGAATCCCAAGCTTTCTTATTTTCTCCTAAAATCCTCTTGATTATTTTTAATATACTCTTATTACTTGATTCTACTTGACCATTTCCTTGGGTATGATAGGGTGATGATGTGTACATTGTAATGCCATACTTGTTACAAAAAAATGTATATTCCTCTGATCTGAAACACATAGAATTATCAGTTACAATCCTCTGTGGGCATCCAAATCTAGTCACAATATTATTTAGAATGAAATTAATCACCACCTTATTTGTTGCATTCTTAGTAGGGACTGCCTCAACCCACTTGGTGAAATAATCTGTGACTACTAAGATCCATGAATGTCCACCACTTGATTTATTTGTGATCTCTATTGTCACTTAGGTTTGCACCCTTGTCCAAGGCCTATGCGCGAGGACAACCTAGTGAAACATGGAAACAACCTCCAAGTTGTGGGACTTGAACTGCGAGGTTGAGTCTCCGAAGAAGGCTAGCTTCCTCTTACTATCAGGGCACACCTAACTACTCTCAAAAAGAAAAGGGGAAGAAGGAGATGCAGAAAAAAAACTCTACCCTACCTAAACTACAGAGGTGATGCACCAAAATAGAGTGTTCAAACCAAATTCTGCCCATATATGAACTATTGAACCAGAATGAAACTAAGGATATATACATACAGGCTTGTTTTGATCTAATAACCTCATGCAAATCAGGAAAACCAAACTGAATAACACAAGGAAAGAGGAATCTCACTTATAT
Organism: Cupressus sempervirens; assembly: GCA_028749045.1. Taxonomy (NCBI): domain Eukaryota; kingdom Viridiplantae; phylum Streptophyta; class Pinopsida; order Cupressales; family Cupressaceae; genus Cupressus; species Cupressus sempervirens. The sequence continues at coordinate 160,171,931 of CM053789.1, forward strand.
ATTATCCAGTAGGCAAAATAGATACAATATGCAGGCTATAGATCTCAACAATACACCAATGAGAGGCAAAAGGGATGCACATACACATTAATGGTTGAGGGAGATAAAACAAAGAATCATTCAGTTCAAAGGCACAAGGAATGTTACACTGAGAGTTGCAGAGCAATATCAGAGAAATCAGAAAGAGTCGACCCTTGGAAAAGATTACAAAATTGCCTTTATAGTTCAGGCATAACTGAGGGAAATGATTCTGCATTAACTGCTCAACTACTGCCATTGAACCCCAAAATATCTGATCAAAGATCACGCTCGAGCATGGTTCTAAAGTACAAAATCAGATATTCGACTGCAAGAACACCTCGAGTAGACAGAAGTGGCGCCAATGAATGATCTTGACATCGTAGATGGATCGACTGAGATGGTGGAGTGTTTCCCTATGCCTTTCATTCATTTCTGGTAGGTCAGAATTGATTGCAAAGATCAGATCACAAGATAACCTTGATCACCCTTGCTTCTTGGTTCATGAATCAACAGGGTTGAAGCAAGTCAAACAGGCTATGCGAGCTAGCTGGGTCATGCGGGCCAATCACCTTTCTTCATTCCGCCACCTGGGGAAGTCTTTCCTGGTTGACCTTCCATCATCGAACTAACTATGCCACCCTTACAGATATTAATATTAACTGTGATGATTACATTAACCACCAGCCACTGACTGTCCTTTCTGATCAAGCCAGCGAGACACATGTCAACAAGGCGCTGTGTCTCCAACATAAACCTCGAGCGACTTACCCATAGCGAGATGGCGACGACCATCGATCACCCTAGATCTGACGATCGTGAAGACTCGTCATACTCCATGTTGTCCTTACCCTGGACCCATCATATTTGGTGCCACCTCTGCAACTGCTGTCGTATTAAACCAATACCTAGCAACACCTTAGTGATCGCACCCTGGCGAGACTTGGCCCCACTGACATGTGGCAACCTATCGCTACATCTCTATGGTAAAGATAGTACATCTTTGCCATGGCAATATGGTGATAGTCGTTGATCTTCTCTAATCTAACGGTCAAGAAGACCCACCTTCCTGCGACCTTCCCTCCTCATAATTTGCTGGCCTGTGGTACATGTAGCACTTCCCTGTTGGTCTATCAGTCATTTAATCCTTATTACGTTGGTGGCATGAAATATGGTCCCACTAGGACATGCATCGACCAGTTGCTACGTTGTTGATGTTATCTCCCAAGCAGTTTCTGATGGTGAGATAGCGTCAGCCGTAGATCTCTATAGATCTGACGATCGTGAAGACTCGTCTCTTGACTGTGCTAGCTAAACTAAAGATCTAGTGCATGTGGGTCCCTCTGATTTTCTGCCGTGACACTAGACTCTACCAACTAGGCAGATGAAGTACCTGACGTAACCCAACCACTTGCCTAAAACCTCATCGTTATCTTCTCTGGCCAGCCAAACCTTGCCGCCGAACATGTTGACTCACCGTTGTTGGCACACCCTTTCTCGATGAGTGCTATGTTGCCATGGGAATTTCCCAGCCGACGCGTGATAGTAACATAGTGCCTGCGGCGCCGCAGAACATTTCTGACCTGCGATAAAACTTTTTTGACCTGCGATAAAACTTTTTTGACCTACGATAAAACTTTTTCGACCTGCGCCATCCTCTGCCCTGCAAGCTGGACCCACCAGACATGCGTCGACCAGTCGCTATGTCACCATTGTAACCCTCGCATAACTTTATCATAGCAAGATGGCGACGACCATTGATCGGCCTTGATTTGACGGTGGAGATGTTGTGAGGCGTAAAAATATCATAAGGTTTGGAACTTAGGTAATTTTGATATCTTTGTGGGTATTAAAATATTAGTAATTGAGGAGGTGACCGTTGGGCAGGGTAACATTCAAATTTTGAAATTTGGTGGGGCAAACAAAATGTGGTAACATTCTAGCAACTCACAGGGGGCATGAGCCTGCTCGATGCATAAGACCAGTGCCTATAAACAATCCATTGGGATATGGAGTCAAAAATGGGTCTGAAAGGTACAAGTCTAAGAACTGCAAAACCCTAACCCCTCTACAAGGAATTAAAACATAAAAAACCCTAGATCCATCTTTGTAATTGAAACAAAACAAAAACTTCCTCTGCAACCTGAGACTATCAAAACCTCAGAAGCTGGCAACTCAAAAGGAGAACCCTGTGCACGCACACTTCTTGAAAGGCAGGAAATAACAGAAAAAGAACTAGACTAACTATGTACATGGATTCACAATCTTCATCAGAAGCAAGCTTTAAGATAAATCCCATTGACTGGGATGGGCAGAACTTCACCATTGGGTCTGCTCAGTTGGAATGCATTAGCCTGTTTGCAACTGGCAATTAGGTAAGGGCCACTCCACAATGCATCAAACTTAGAATGTCTTCCTGGTTTTGCCCTATCAGCATCCCATTTCAGAACTAGATCCCCCTCTTTGAAAGTCCTATCCCTAGCCCTCCTGTCGAAATTCCTTTTCACCTGTTGTTGATGCAACTCCAAGGTCTTCATAGCTTTATCTCTTTTTTCTTCTAGCTCCATCAGCTCTGCCATTCTTACTAACATGGCACTATCTTCAATCAATTCCAGCTGATAAGACAACTCTAAGGAAGGGAATTCTAGTGAAATTGGGAGTCTAGCCTCCTTACCATATACCAGCACAAAAGGTGAATTCCCAATAGATCTCTTGGGTGTTATCCTATCAGCCCACAGAGCAATTCTTAATTTCTTATGCCAGACCCTCTGATTGTCTTCTATTGTCCTCTTCATGATTCTGATCAGATTCTTGTTGGAAGACTCAGCCAAACCATTTCCCTGGGGATAATAATTTGATGATGTGCTTAGGTAGATATTTTGATTCATTGCCCATGCACAATTCTGGGTTCCAACAAAAGATTTAGCATTATCTGAGATGATTGTAGAAGGAGCACCAAACCTAGATACAATCCCATCAAGGAACTAAACCACTGATAGTTCTGTGGCATCCTTCAAGGCAACTACCTCTGTCCATCTAGTGAAATAATCAGTAGCAGCCAAAATCCATTTATGACCTGCACTAGATGGAGGATTAATAGGGCCTATAAAATCCAACCCCCACTAGGTAAAGGGCTGATCCACCTGAATAGGATGAAGGGGGAGAGTTGCAAGCCTTTGTTTGCCTAAAAAGAAAGCACATTTCTCACATTTTCTCACATACCTATAACAATCATGGAACATAGATGGCCAATAATAACCAGCCCTCATGATCTTCATGGTAGTTGTTCTTGTAGAGAAATGGCCACCATCAGGGCTATCATGAAGTTCCTTAATCATCCTCTCAGCTTGATCCTCTTCAATGCATCTCAACAGGGTCCCATTAAAATCCCTCCTGAATAAGATACTATCAATCACAACGTAGGGAATGGACTGCAATCTATATTGTCTCCTTTTAGCTATGTCCAATCCCTGAGGGTATCCATCCCCTGATAAGAAGCTCTTCATATTATTTATCCAGCTCTTTGGGCTGTTAACATTTCCTTCCTCTTGCTGCTCTATTAATACCATAGTGGCCTCTTCATCAGAATCCTGACCTGATAACATTTCTTTGCACAATCCTCTCCCTCTTACTAGCTTGGAAATCTAAATATCAACATCATATTCCATTACCCTAGTGATCCATCTGGCTCTCTTTTCACTGATATCCTTGCTTAACAGAAAATCTTTTACACTGGCATGGGGCACCAACAAATGGATCCTATTGTGGGATAAGAGGTGCTTGAATTTCTTCAAGGCTTTGATGACTGTAAGGGCTTGCTTCTCAACAAAGCTATACTTATCTTCATATTCTTTGAGCCCTTCACTAAAGAAAGCTATGGGCTGCTCCTCATCCTTGCCATTTGTCTGAGTCAAGACAGCAGAGATACTTGACTCACCACCTAAAGTGTAGAGGATGAAATCGTTCTCAAAATTTGGGTTCATGAGAGTAGGGGCTGAAGCTATGGCTATCTTGATCTCTTCAAAACTCTCCTTCCCCTCCTTGGTCCATGAGAAAACCATGTCTTTCTTAAGCATGGATGTAAGAGGTTTCACCATGGTAGCAAGATTAGGGATAAACCTTCTCACAAAGTTTATTCTACCAAGGAAACTTTGCAGCCCCTTCTTCTGTTTAGGAAGAGGAAGGGCAAGTATTGCCTTTGTTCTTTCTGGATCAATGGTTAGATCATCCTCAGATACAATGTGCCCCAATAATTTTCCTTGGCTTGTACCAAAGACACACTTGGATGGGTTGAGGGAAACCCCAAACTCTCTACATCTTAGAAATACCTGCCTTAGATGATCAAAATGATCTTCTACATCTTTTGAATATATAGTTATATCATCAAGGTATACTAAGACAAACTTATCAATTAATTTTTTGAAGGCCATCTCCATTGCCTTCTGAAATGTGGCACCTGCATTTGTTAGTCCAAATGGCATCTTGTAGTAAGCATAGGTGCCCCATTTAGTAGTAAATTTTGTCTTATGTCTATCAGATTCTTTAACCAGCACTTGGTTGTAACCAGAGAATCCATCAAGAAAAGAGAATCTCCTTGACCCACTGACCTTGGATAGAATTTTCTCCATGGAAGGGAGAGGATGGTGATCTTTAAGAGAAGCCTGATTAAGATCCCTAAAGTCCACACACAATCTGATTTCCCCATTCTTCTTCCTTACAGGGACAAGGTTAGCTACCCATGATGAGTGTTTGATAGGAAATATTATATTGGCCTCTATCAACTTGGATAATTCTTTTCTCATTAGGGGCTCAATCTTAGGATTCACTGGTCTCTATTTTTGCCTTACTGGTTTGGCCTTGTCAACTAGATCTATAGTATGCTGAAACAAACTAGGGTCAAACCCTTTTAAGTCATCATATGTCCAAGAAAATACATCATTAAATTCTTGACATAAATGAATGAAGTTTTCTTGCTCAGCTTCAGAACATACCTTCCCCATATTTAGAGATTTTCCATCAGCAATTGTAACTGGGGCATAACCATCCTTTTCTACAACTAGATTCATTCCTTTGCCTCTTGTTTGATCATCAGGATTAAAAACACTCTCCAAAGTAATGAGACCCTTGGGCAACTTGTTAGAACTAAGGTGAATGATCTGATCACCATACTGATCTTGCAGCCTTGACTGGTTTTTATTTGACAATTCTACCTCATTCTGCAAGAAACTCACAATTTTCTCATCGAAGTCAAACACTTGCCAATGAGTGTTGTTGTCAGGGATGGTAGGCCTCACTACCATCCTAATTTGTTTCTTTTTCTCCTCCTCAAGATTCCCTGGTACATCGTAAGCTGCACCCACCACTGCAAGTCTATCAACATGTTTATTTTCTTTCTTAGGAATGCTCTAAATATTAAATGCATTGAAACCCTCAAGAAAATCCCAAACTCTGTGTTTGTAAGACTTAAGCAGGCCATTTTTGGTGATATTCTAGCCTCTCACCTAATTCACTACCAAGTCACTGTCTCCATATACTTTCAAGGCTTGGATTCCCCTCTTTTGGGCAAGTAAGAGACCTTGAATCAAGGATTCATACTCGGCTACATTATTGGTGCAACTGAATTGGAGCCTGAAGGAGAAGTAGTATCTTATTTGTCTAGGAGAGACCAACATAACACCAGACCCTGATCCATTTCTATTCCTTGAGCCATCAAAGTACATACTTCATATTCTGTTTATATCATCATTAGTACCAACACGATCAGGAACTTGAGCCTCTTTCTCTATTATGCAATATGTACTAAGGCCTGTCTCAAGAATTTCTGACATAGGCTCAAATTGATATGCATTTTCCCACTCATCCAAGAAGAAATCAGGAATCTCTTCTATGAAAGTGACAGGCTCATTTACTATGTCATTTTCATCCATCTCTAGAATAGGGCAATTCATATTGATGAATTTGGGGGTGTAAGATTCAATGTGATGAAGGGCTTGAGGTTCTGCTCTAATTGAGGCATTGGCTCCATATCTAGTCTTAAATGACATATATGACCAATCAGCAGATATGAATCCACCAATCTGAGCAGTGAAGTCTCTTGAAAGACAGATGGCAAAATAGGGATTGACTTCAACAACAGATATATCTTGAATCACAGTGAAATTGGGGCATGCATGTAGGGCCATCTCCACATTCCTAAGGATACCTATGGTTTTGATAGTACTACCATCTAGTTGTAACACATCCCTAACAATGGGCTCATATTTAATCCCTAAAGCATCAGCAACACACCTAGGCATTACTGAGCTACTAGCCCCTAAATCTATCATGCAATTGTGGACCAATTTGCCTCCTATAATCAAGGAAACATAGAATGGGGGAGGTCTAACCCTTTTATTTGTCTCCACATCTCCTGCTGGTTGTACTACACTTGTGGCATTCTCCATGATAGATGGCTGATCCTTGAGTTCAATCTTCTCTAATTCTTGCTGCAGCATCCTCTTCTGCATTGGTATGGTAGCAACAACATCCCACATAGAGATATTCACATTGGTTTTCTTCATTTGCTCTACCACACTGAAAGGTGTATTAGGAACTTTGGTAGAAATTTTGGGAGCTACACTTATAAGAGGTTGAGGTGGGGCAACATAAGGATCACCTGCATCTTTCTTTCTTGGATCTTGCTTTTGCTGTTGTGAAGTACTTGCTTGTTCATTTGCTGCTTGTATATGAGGTGTAGCACTCGAAATTGAGGCCTGCTTAGGAGAAAGGGGGGCAACATGTTCCATAGCTCTCTTCCTGCTTCTTGTGTTATGAGCAATGGAATCCTAGTTTACATTACAATGCTCCCCATCTGGGTGATTCATGAAAGAGCAATCATTACATCCTTGAATATATGATGCCTCCTTGGGATGATCCTCCTTGTATGATTGCTTTGCTATAGGTTCTTGGACAGTTAGGGCCATATAAGATTCTTCCTTCTGGCACATGCAATAGGTATAAGAATAGTTGCAAGAAGGACAGAAATCTTGATCTTGGGCCAAGTTATTTTGAGGGACTATAACTCTGTTCTAATTTGAGCTTGAAGCAGAAGCATGACTATTTTTCCTACCCTAATCAAAGGAGCTATTCCACTGATTAGGAAGCCTACCACCACTCGAAGCTTGATATTGTAGTTGGGGAGGCTTGCCACTTTGAGCTTGCTGCCTTTCTAAGGCCACCACCTTGTTACTCATCTTTTGTATCATAGAGAGACTATCCTCTAATCTCTTTCCCTGGTCCTTCAACTCCCTCCCCTGCTCTTGCAATTTTTTATCCAGGGTCTTCTCTCTTTTATCTGTATTCAGCACTAGACCTTGGAGCATTTCTTTGAGCTCGTCTATCCCATTTGAGCATGTAGAAGCTCGAGGGACTGGAGAAAGGGTTTGTGATGTAGAAGTTGTAGGAAGAGGGGCCATTGCTGGTTGGTGATTAGGAACATCAGGAAAGAAAGGCATAGGAGGCCTTGGAGCCAATTTTCCTCCTTGTATTAGGATTTTCTCAGCTTTTATGGCTATCTCATAAGCATTAGGCAAGGTATCCCCTCCCATAGTTTGGATTGTAGTGGCAATATCACTGTTAAAAGCTCTAAGGTAATGCAAGAAGGCATTACTAGGGGTAGGTTTCACTGCAGTAGGTATTCTATCCCATGTCTTTTGGAATCTATAATTAAAATCAGTCATACACTCATGGGGGGCTCTTTTTATTGTAGTCAACTGCTCTAATAGTGATAGATGGTCACTCTTATCCTCAAAATGTTTGCTAATCCTGCTCCTAGTTCATCCCAGTTAGTTATAGAACCATAAGCTAAGCCCCTATACCACTGTAATGCTTTTCCTTTTAAAGATGAGGCTAGAAGTCTGACAGCAACATCATCCTCTATAATACCATGAATATTACAGACATTTGCTACTTCTTGGATATGCTCTAAAGGGGAGATAGAAGTCTCACCAGTAAAATCAGGTATGCTTTTTAGTGCAGATACTGGTATATCATGTCTTTGGCCTAACAATAGAGGACTTCCACCATTAAAGGTAGCAAAAGCATGAACTCTTGGCTATGCCATGTAAACAAGTGTTCTATTGATGAGCATTGATGGCAATCTAGGCTGAGTTCGAGCAGTAGGAGGAGTAGAGGCGGACCTTACAGGTATATTAACTATTTTTTCACCCCTAACTGGTGATAATAAAATTCTAGTCCTCCTTCTTCTAGGATTTGAAAGGGAAAGCTCTTGATATTGAAATTTACCTCTAGAAGACGCCATTGTTTCAGCTCTGGGCATGAATCACTGCAACTTTGGCCTAGAACCAGGTTTGTTGATGTTTAGAGTCGCTAAGTACTTTGAAGGACCAACCTCTTGAAGGCTTCAATACTGAAGCCAGCACTACCTCTTCAGCATTAATCTCTAAAATTCTTCCTTCTTTGACACCAGTATACTTTAAATCTTCAATAGGATTGTCCCACCGGGTGTGCCAAAAACTGTTGTCACTTAGGTTTGCACCCTTGTCCAAGGCCTATGCATGAGGACAACCTAGTGAAACATGGAAACAACCTCCAAGCTGTGGAAAAAACTGTTGTCACTTACGTTTTCCCTCTGATTTTTTGCCATGACATCGGACTCTGCCAATTGGGCAAATGAAGTACCTGACGTAACCCAACCGTTTGCCTGAAACATCATCGTTATCTTCTCTAGCCCGCCAAACCTTGTCGTCAAACATGCTGACTCATCATCGTCGGCACACCCTTTTCGGATAGGCGCTATGTCACCATGGGAATTTCTCAGCCAACGCGTGATAGTTACATAGCGCCTGCGGTGCCGTAGAACATTTCTAACCCGTGATAAAACTTTTTCAACCTACGATAAAAATTTTTTGACCCACGGCATCCTCTGCCCTGCAAGCTGAACCCACTAGACACGCGTCGACCAGTCACTATGTTGCCATCGTAACCCTCGTACAACTTTATCATAGTGAGATGGCAATGACCATTGATCGGCCTTGATCTGATGGTAGAGAACTTGCGAGGCGTAAAAATATCATAAGGTTCAGAACTTAGGTAATTTTGATATCTTCATGGGTATTAAAATATTTGTAATCGGGGAGGTGACCGTTGGGCGGGGTAACATTCTAATTTTTAAATTTGGTGGGGCAAACAAAATGTGGTAACAATCTCACCTATAAAATAAATTCCCCATTGTTGAAATGGTGTCTACACTTCAACTGCTCTCAATGGAAAATTCCCAAAGAATTTTAACTTTTCGCTAAACCTTTGACAAGTATCACACACTTTTACAAACTCATGAGTATCTTTGAAAAGTGTTGGCCGCAAAAAACCAGCCCTAAGAATTTTATGAGCAGTGGTTTTAGCCATATAATGACCACCTCACACACCTTCATGCATATCTTTCAAAATTCTTTTAGACTCAAACTCATCCACACACTTTAAAAGTACACCTTTCATATTTCTCCACCACAATTGACCCTGCACTATAACATACCTTATGGCCTACAACTTGAGGGATCTTTTTTGGTTATCTATTATCTTTGATGGAGATTTCATGTTTTTCAAATAATAAATTACATCTTTGTACCAGTTAGAGGTATCCATATCACAAAAATTATCCTTACAACTATCATCAAGTTGGTTAATTTGGTTTTCCTCTAGGTTGGCTTCTATCATCAATTTGGCCAAACCTTGACCCCTAACCAGTTTGGTAATCTGAATATCAATATTAAATTTGTGTATCTTATTAATCCATCTACACCTCCTACTAGATACCTCTTGTTATGAAAAGATTTCCTTCATAGCAGTAGTAGGAACAAAGGCAATGACAGGAGCTCCCATTAAGTAACATCTAAAAGCCCTAACTCCTTTCACCAATGCATATGCATGTTTTTCATTGATGTCATACTTAAGTTCTACTACTTACAAAGACTTGCTAAAGAATGCAATGGTCTACTCATAACCTTCTTCATTTTTCTATAACAATACTGCAACAACAGTGTGAAATGAGGCAAAAGAAAATATATGCATTGGTTTATCATAATTTGGAGCTCAGAGAACAGGGGCATCTTTAATAGCTTGCTTAATTTTCTGAAATGCAATACTAGGTTCACCATCCCATTTTATTTTAGATCCTTTCTTTAGCATCCTTGATATAGCCCTACTAATTTCTACAAAATTTGTCACAAATCTCCTAAGAAAGTTGATCTGTACAAAGAATGACTGAATGCCTTTAACACTCTTGGCTTTTTGAATCTTGTCTATTGCTTCTACCCTTTCAGGGTCAATCCCCTCTCGATGCTTGCCAACTAAATATCCTAATAGCTTTCCTTCAGTAACACTAAAGTTACATTTCCTTGGATTTAAAGATATTTTGTATTTAAGGGCTCTGATAAATACTTTTTCTAGGTGCATGCAATGATCATTTTCATCCTTGGAATAAGTTGTGAGGTCATCCTAATATACAACCAGAAATTTGTCAATAATATTAGCAAAAACCACATCCATAGCCCTTTGAAAAGTAGCTCCAACATTAGTAAGCCCAAAAGGCATCCTGACATAAACATAAGTACCCGATGGAGTAGTAAAAGCAGTCTTCAACTTTTCTGATTCTTTAACAACCACTTGATTGTACCCTAAAAATCCATCCATCATAGACATAAGCTTAGAACCAGTAACCCTCTGCAACATAGCTTCCATTTTTGGCAGACCATAATTATCTTTTAATGAAGATATATTAAGATTCCTGAAGTCAAAACTTAACCTTATATCTCCATTTTTCTTCTTGATGGGAACTAAATTGGAAACCCAAGAAGAATGTCTAATAGGCTTTATGATTCCTACATCTCTCAATTTGATTAGTTCCTCTTGCATTTTGGGAGCCAAAATTGGATTTATTGGTCTTTGCTTCTACCTAAAAGGTTTGGCATCTAGTTTCAAAGGGATCTCATGCTGAAAGAGATCTTACCTATAGGCCTTTAGGTCATCATATGACCATGCAAACACATGTCTATACTTCCTTAGCAGGTCTATCAGATCTTTCTTGATTTTGGGAGGCAATTTCTCACCAATATACACACCCTTTTAGGTGTTTCTTGAGTTCCCAGTTCACTTCCTCCAAATCTTTGGCATTATATTCATTAGTATTCATTTGTGACCTATCCTAGTTGTCAAAAATAGTTTCTAAAATAACTAAACCCTTTGGGATTTTATGTGTCTTTAATTGCACAACTTCCTACCCAAAAAACAATATATTTTCCATCTTTACTCTCTACATAAGCTGCACAAACGATTTCTTGTCTTGACCACATATTCTCACCATTCAAAAATCTTTGGATATCATTATCATCTTCAAATGCTTGCCAATTCTGAACATTATTAGGGATAGAAGGTCTAGTTTGAATCTCAATCTTAGACACACCAACAAATGTGATATCATCAGGTTTTATTGCTATGTTTGCCAGTAAATTTGTCATCTTATTATTTTTCCTATCTTTCCAAATTATTCCAAATGCATCAAAACATTCAATCATGTCCCATATTGCATTTCTATATTGTTATAATCTTTTTTTCTTTGACACGTAAGCATTTCTTACTTGGGATACCACCAATTCAAAATCTCCTACAGCATGGAAACACTTTATCCCATGCTTATGAGCTAATCTAAGACCGAGAAATAAAGCCTCATACTCTGCTATATTGTTAGTACAAGGGAAACTTAAAATAAAGGAGAATTTGTATGTTACCCCTGCTAGAGATATCAGCAAAATGCCTCCACCAGATCCATCTTTGCAACATGCACCATCAAAAAACATAGTCCATCTATCACCCTTGTCTTTTTTTGTGTCAGCTTCCATTTCCATCTGAGACTTATGCTTGGATTTCTTCAAAGTCAAAACCTTAGCTCTGAATGCATTAATATCTATATCCACAAAATTTGTCATATTGTCTTCTATATCTTCCTCTATCATGTATATACTTTTAGGCTTCCTATTTACTTTTATCAAATTCCCCTCAATATTAAAAATAGCAAATGAAAAATCACATTATAGACTCCCACCCATGGTAGCACTCCACTTTCTTGATAAATAAATGCCATACTGAGGTGGAATGTCAACAATCAATACACCCATAGTAACTTCTTTGTCAGGATAGGCTATTAATCTATATGGAAAAGAATTTATAGTGCCTATGACTGTAGCTTCTCTTTTATCCATAGCACAACATATTCCTTGAGTAGTATCCACCTTTAAGCCTAATTCCTTCATTATTTCAAAAGGCATCATAGTGGTGGAAGCACCAGAATCAACCATGCAATTTTTTAATGTTTTACCATTTACTAAAATGCTTAAGAAAAATGGTTCAACATTTCCCAAACACTAATTTACAGAATTATCCAAAAACATTTGAGGAATTTGAGACACAGCTACTTTAGCTTCATTTTCCTTTACTTTTTCTTTATTGCTCTCTTTGGGACTGTGGTTTTCATTGCACTCATGTTTAACATTTGTACTATTATTCCCCACCCATGCTAAAGCTTTATTTCTATGTTCAAGTATCCTTAACAATTCAGACAAAGGAACTTTAACAGTGATTTGCGATAACATTGTAGTCATATCTATAAAAGAATCAGATGGGCTATCAATTACAGTAGTCCTCTTATCTTGATGTTTATCAAAAATAATTACATCACCTTGGTGATTTTTATCACTTGTAATGATTGCTTTTGGTATCTTTTCATCTAACTTCCTTGGAACATTATTTGGGGACTCATAAACTTTAGGATTATCTTCCTTCTTTGGTTCCCACTTTTTATTTGTAATCTTAACCTTCTTAGCAAGAATCTCTTTAGGTTTCATAGCTTCCCCCTTTTCAGGATTAACTCCCTTTATAAACATACTAGCCAACTTACCATTGCCTTCCCTTTTAGCTATGTTTCTAGCCTATACTTGAGCTATCATGTTTGTAGTAATTTGGTCAACTCTTCCCTAGAGGGTTTCCTTAAAGTGATTTCTTCTTTGGCACTTACCATGTTATACATAGTGTCTTCAATGTCACTCTCATCAAAGAATACTTGTTGTTGCACTTTATTATAAAACTACCTTTGCTCATTTACATCTTTTTCATGATCCTCATAGTTAGAATAATCATAATGTGATTCAAACATGTTACACCTTACATCCTCTTGGTCTTCTTCATGTTCTTGACATTTTTCTACTACATTCTAATTTCCAGGGAAAGACAAGGTTATGACACAAGATTTAGGAGCATGGGGCAATTGAAACACAAAACACCATATAAGTTTCACAGTAAATTCAACTTCATCTACTACATTCACAGAGTTTTTAGATAAGGGATCAGGGGTGACCTTGTTGTTAGTATTCTTGGGGGAAGGCACATTAGGCTAACCATCTTTCCAAGTGGTAGTATAAGGGAAATTTTGCAACCTATTATATCTATTGAAATTTGACTGATAAGGGGCCCTATTTTTAGTGGGATTCCTATCATTTTTTACCTGATGGATATTTAGACTCTTTATAGCATTTAGGACTTGAGCTCTCACTAGGCTCTTGCTTCTTCCCACCTACACCTTTATTATCCTCCTTTCTGTTTCCTTTATTTCCAAACAACCTAGGATCATCTCTTTTATTTTTTAGCCTTCCTGAAATCCTCAAATTGTTTTCCACATTTATAGCAATTTTGAAAGCATCCCTTAAAGTCCTAAGTTCTTTATCTCTAAGTTGATATGCAATTTTTCCATCAAAAGCATTCAAATAAGTAATCAAATAGATCTTGTCATCAACTCGCATGGCTTGCATGAGTTTATACATTCTCTTTTGGAACCTATTATTAAATTTAGTGGTAGATTCATTAGGTAAACTCTTAATATTACTGAATTCACTTAGGATATAAGTCTGATTATGCTTATCACCATATTGCTCTTTAAAATAGTATTCAATATCCTTCCAATCAATAATAGATAATTCAGGAAGTCTTTTGAACCATTCTCTAGCATCTTTAGTTAATGACTAAACAAGCAATTTCATAATAAAATCTTCAACCTCAACCTCATAATTACTCATCATATCAAGAAAACTCCTCAGGTGGTCTTCACAGGTGATAGCATTGTTCCCAAAAAATTTAGGCAACCTTTTCCTTATTTCTTGTGTGATGGGGTTAGGGTAACCAGGGATTCCATCAAAACATATTTTCTTATAGCCTTCTAACTGGACATGTCTTCTTTGTAAATCAATTTTAGGTTGATGATCAACATCTTGTCTAGTGTTGCCCATAGTATGACTAGTGCTAGCATTACCAATAGACTTGTTAAGATCTACTTTATGTGAAAATGAGGATGAGAAAGGAACATGTACCTTAATAGTATTTTGATTTGCATCATTAGATCCACCATCAACTTTAGGCATTACTGCAGATTGCCTTCTAGCATTCTCCAAGAATTTGATCTTATTTTTTATCTCAGCTATAGCTGCTTCATTTTCTGCAATCTCTAGTCTCTTTACCAGAGCATCATATTCCTTCCTTTTCTTCTCCATCTCAATTTCTAAAAGTGACATGGGATCATGGATCTAAACAATCTTTGGTGGTTCATTAATCTTAATACCAATCTCCTTTTGTTTCCCCTTATCTTTAGCCTCAATAATTTGCCCCATATCTTTTGCTTTGTTGTTGTTAGCTTCTAGAGCACTATAGTTTTTAATTTTTTGTATTACAATTCCTTCTACATTTACTTTCTAAGCTTGCAACAGCTTTTGTTCCTACATCTTAAGCTATTCAACTTGACCTATAATCTCTAGTTGCCATACGTTAGCTGCTATTTCATTTTTCTTCTTTAGGGTAGCAATTTTCCTAAGTAATGTTTGTTTTTCCTCAAAGACTTTTGTAATCTTTTCCTCCATTTCCTTTTGAAATTTTTTATTTATGGCTTCTTGCTCAGCAATTTGCATTCTTGAGACTTCAATCTCTTCAGGATCTGGGATAGTGAACTCAAAACTAGTTGTTTTTTCATCATTGAAACTTTCAGGATCTAGATGTTTTGGTGCTACTTCTCCTTGAGAATAGTTAGACAAGAAAGGGTTTTTACTTCATTGAAAAAGATTATTGCTATTCCTTTTGTCTAAACTAGGTGTATTATGCATCTCTACAATTTCTTGGCATATCACTTTGGGTGTGCTAAAAAAGTCATCACCAGAGAGTCCAGGATGGGATCTAGAACTTTGGCAAGATGATTCCCTTTCCATAGTAGAAAAATGAACATTCTCTCCCTTATTTCTTACTGTAGAGGATGGTCTTCTCTATGCATCTAAAACCTTTTTATAGCCCAATTCTGTCTTCCCTTAGTAGGGAGATCAGTTCGTAATTTGATTCCCAGGTTTTTCCTCACATTTGCCTGTGTGTTTCTTTTGTTTTCCATGATTTTAAGATAACAAATCTTCTAAATAATGATACTGGTTAAAACCTTGAGTTGTCACCCACCCTATCAGAATGGAAAAAACTTTTGAATGGATCACAATTCTTTCACAAAATTCCATGGACAAAATACGAATAATCCTTGAGACCATAAAAAAGCTCTCAATAAAAACATATACCTCAAACTCTACCCAAGGGAAACACAGATCTTAAATGATACACTAGTTTATGACACGTAAAGTGTTATTCCCCAGCAAAGTTGCCATTTTGTTGGTGTTTGAAACTACTAAGCAACAAAAAGCTCAATACCAAAATGATAATGCTCAAATAATCTAAGGATTAGCTTATTCCTATAATCAATTACACAAGTAGACCATCTGGACCCAACTTCAACAAAACTAAGGATGGTTTCCTACTCTTCAGGCTCTGCTAAACCAAGGTGGGTATACCTCAGGATGATTCAAATGCAAACTAATGTATTACAAATATTTTAGTTTCATTATGATTTTCATCTTCTATCCTCATGCACATGCATAGTTTATCAATTTTTTTAATGCTTTCAAATTTGTATGCATCCCCTATAAGCAGATCTGGTCCTGATTCTCATAGAGTTTACAAGTGTTTCTAATAATAGTAGCTACCTATGACTCAAAAAACTAAATGTAAATGAGTGGTGACTATAATTACAACCTTGTACAAAATAGAATATGAATGATTTTGAATTTATAATAGTTTTACCTATAGAAGCAGAATTTATTCTCAGTCATCTCTAATTTATAAGACCAGCACCTTATCCATTGGGCACAAAGAATCACTTATTGGTAGGAGACCTTGTTCAATTAATTTGTTATTGAATCTATCAACTATAATCACTTATTTCCATTCTTACATGATATCCTCTTCATAAACTCATGAATTATACTAATTTATTGAAGCATTTGTTGATCAAATAAGTAAGATTGAAAAATGAGTGTCAACACACTTAACCATCTTCACTATACATGTCGAGTATACAATGAAAGCCAAGCTAGAACTTT
The DNA here is from genome assembly GCA_028749045.1 of Cupressus sempervirens. NCBI lineage: Eukaryota > Viridiplantae > Streptophyta > Pinopsida > Cupressales > Cupressaceae > Cupressus > Cupressus sempervirens. The sequence continues at coordinate 160,188,451 of CM053789.1, forward strand.
ACCACATGCTGAGTTACAAATAGTGCCAAGTAGATCAGAAGACAGTATGTGTCGAGCAAAGAAAAAGTCCAATAGGTGCTGAGTAAGATAGGAAGTTAATAGGTGTCGAGTAACATAGGAAGTTAATAGGTGCTGAGTAACACATGAATTCTATAGGTGTTGAGTAACACAAGAATTCTATAGGAGTCAAGTAACCAAGAAACACAATGGATGTCGAGTGATCTAGAATAGATGGTGTCGAGCATCAGTATTACTTCATGTGCCTAGCAATGCAAGATCAGCATGAAATTTTGTGCAATCACAAACCATGATGTGAAATGGTTATGCATGACTCATGATAGGATAAAAGGATAAGATCAAGTCCTCCCAACCACCTATGCAATCCTCATGTAGCCAATCAAAAAATTGGAGACTGCATGCAGCCAATCAGAAAATTAGAGATTGCATGCAGCCAGTAGGTGAATTTCAAGGGTTTAAGCGGGAACACTTGAATCAAGGATGCATAATGAACCACTAATCTTTATAAGGGATTCTTGATGTCATTGAGCAAAGAGGAGTTGGAAAGAAGAAGGAAAAGAAGAGCCTATTATTACGGTCATTGTAGAACATTGACATCAAATATTTAGTGGAAAGGGCAACATTTACACATCTAGTTGATTAGAACAAAATAAGGAACACAATTAGTAGATCAGATCTAGTAGAGATTAGTGATAAAGGACCAAATCAAGTACTTGAGATCAGCATCAGAGATTGCATTAGATCAAGTGTATTATCCTAATACTCTCTCACAATTGTATTAGGAATTTGGAAATCCTATTGAGTTAGGTGGGTTTAACAGCCTTATGTAAATCCTTTAACAGGGTGGCATTCTAAGTTGAATGTTCTTAAGTCCTCTAACAAGGCACACTCCTAACAGGGTGTAGAAATCCTTTAACAAGGTCACATTTAATAGTGTGTTGTAGCCTTTAACAGGGAAAATAGTCATAAGTGGTTGAAATCAATTGCTACAGTAATTTTGTGGGTATCATTCCCACCCTATTTTTTCTTTCTTATTCCTAGAGGGTTTCTAGGTCACCAAAATCTCAAGTGTTATGTGGTGATGCATGTTTTCTTCTCGTGATTGTTTAATGTTTATATGCATGCATGTTAATTTTAGTTATATGTCATTAAGGATTTTAAAAAAAACAAAAGGCCAGTACTTCTGATTTACCCCTCCCCCCCCCCCCCTTTTAGAAGCACTCTTCCCATTAAGACATTCCAAAATTTGGTATCAGAGCCAAATTCTCTTTAGAAGAAGCTTAATAGCTTGGAGGAAAAGATCTGAAGATGGAAGTCTTCAAACTTGGGAAGATCATTGAAAACCAAGTGATAGATGTGCATATCGCTCTACACAAGGTAGAGGAAGAAAGAGAGGAATTAAGAAAATCCTTTAAAAGAAGGAAGGAAATAGATATAGCCAAAAATGATATTCACTACAAGGAGATTGACACCACACAAGTATTTGCCAAAGGAGATTCCAAAGAATTTGATGTAGAAATAGTAGAACTGATGGAGAAAAATAGAGTTCAAGCAGAAGAGATAAGAACTCTTAAGATGGAGCATGAATCAAAGGCCCTAATGCTATGTGAAATCACAGAGCAAAAGAAAAGAGTAGTTGAGGATAAATTCATGATGGAAGATGACAAAATAAATCTTGCAAATAGACTCGAAGAAAAATGTACTGAATTAACAAGGATCTTAAACATGCAGATGGATACACTTGCCCAACTAATGAATCTTCATTGTGAACTCAATATGAAAGATATTGAGAGCTCTACTTTGAGGATGCAGAATGAAAAACTGCAAAATGAATTGAAGAGAGAAAAGGAAATAGCAGAGAATCTCAACAAGTCAAGTGAAGCTATCAAGTACTTTGAACAGTTGTTGAAATCCCCAAGATCAGCCCATGATACATCAAGACTTGGATGCACCAGCACAAAAGTTGGTGAATTATCAAAGAGTGCTAAGAAAAGAAGTGACAAAGGTAAGAATCCTAAACCCACTTTTCATTACTGTAATAAAAAGGAGCATACTACTAATGTTTGTAGGAGTAGAAGGATTAATCAGCCAAACACACCCAAAAGCAAGGGTTACTATCACAAGTGCAACATGCAAGGTCACATGACATAAGACTGTAGGTCTAAAGTCACAAGGATACAAAGATTTGATGGACACTATCGTAATTGCAAGAAGTATCGACATAGAGCCTTTGAGTGTAGATCAAAGCCTATGTGGACACCAAATCAGCATGTAAGGAGGGACAACTATGTACACCATTACAATTGGGACTACAATACAAGACAAAGTTGTCATTATTGTCAAGAGTATGGACATATACCCTAGAACTGCATAAGAACACACTTCAAGGGGAACTATAAAAGATGGTTGTACCAAACTACTTGTTTTAGTTGGTTGAAAACTAGACATATTAGCAGGAATTGTCCAACAAAGGCCAAGGCACCCAAGACTGAAGTAAATAAGGGCAAAGAAAAGGTTGATAAGGAACACATCAAAACAAACATGAAGAAGACATGGCAAAAAAAATATGGACCAAGTACATCTATAGGAAGGGTCACTTCACCCAAGAGGTCAAGTGATCATATCTCATCCAAATAATCACAAGATCGGCCTATGGGGCTAATATATATAAGGAAGTATCATGCATTAGCCCTAAACAGAGAAGAAGCACTACAAAGTATAAATCTGCATGAGATAAGATGCCAAGATAAAATTTGAATGATGATGCCGAGTTATCTTTGGTTGTTGAGTGAAACTACTTTGGATGCTGAGTCAAGAAGTTTAGTGGAAGTCGAGTAAAAACTGTAGTGGTTGTCGAGTTATCAACAAAGTTAGAAGATGTTGAGTGAGAATGGCTGCCAAGTGAAATAGAATAGATGCCAAGTTGAAAACCTTTGGAAGCTAAGTGACAAGTGAAGGTACAAGAATACATTAAATACAAGGTTTTTGAGCTGTTTAAAGGTGAAAATTGATTCATTTTGAGCTATTAAAATGAAGAGTGATTACCAGGAGCACGATTGAGCAATTTTCAAGCATTCAACTAAGGATTTGCAGCAATTCAGCATCAACCCAAGTGATTTAAGCATTTAACTAGGTATTTCCTTCAGGTGTCAAGTTGTACAATTTGTGAAGTTTTCTTTAAACATTAAACCCTAGTTCGGTCAAAATGGCGTCTGGTTCAAAAATGACCCAAAGGAAGGAAAGCCATGAGATTTAGCTGGTTAGTAATGAGGTTAAACAACTTGAGATTAGGCCCATACCAGAGGTAGCATACAAAAAAAATCCTGTAGGTACATTGTCTATGATCCCCAATAAAGTTGTTATGGTTTAGGATGTGCGAAGGTGTTATAACTACAAAATAGGAGCCATAGGAAACTTGGAAATCTACAATGCCTACAAAAAACTCTATGATGATAGAATATTAAAGGATGACTTTTCAATGGTAGAGAGGAAGGGTTTAACCAAAGCCCTAGTTTTTCCAATCGTATTCAAAACTGAGTGGATACACATAGTGCTTAGAAAAATTTATGATGGATCATTCTAGCTAGAGCAAGGACTAGTCAAGATTACCAAGAAGATGTTTCATAGGGTCACAGGTTTTCCAACCCTAGATTGACCCAAGCCACTCAGAAGTGATAAGAGGGAAACCATTGAGAAGAACACAGGAGAAAAGTGGAACAATAGAGGCATGACCATAGACACCATAACTGATCCCCTTCTAGATTTTTTTGTAAGGATCATATCAGATAAGTTTTATCAATCCAATAGGTTGAATAATGTACCCTACATAGTAGTGGATGTAGCATATAAGCTTGTAAAGAAAGACCACACCTATGACCTTACAGAGCTCATGTTGTAGTAGATAAATGAAAATCTTGGAGCAATAAGAAAGTCCAAGGGAGCACAATGCAAATTTGGGTCAGTGTTGGTATGCATGTTCTTTTATGTGATGAAGGAATTCCCTTTATTTGGCAAAGTCAACTGGGATCAGAATAAAATAATTGTTGATCAAATTGATGACTATATTGCACAAATGGGAGATAGCTTTGATGATCAAATGTCTATCTAATTTAATTATTTCAAGAATACAATGAAGAAAAGAATGAGGATACCAACTTCATTGGTGAATCAACATGTGAATGACATATGCTTTCTAGTTGATATTGATTACACCTATATACAAATAGTCATTCTAAGAGTAAGATGGCTTAGACCATTGGTATATGAGCTTGATGTAGATAGAGCTTTAGCAACAATTATAGCACTACTTGCAGAGGATATTGATAAAACTACAAAGGCATTTGGAACCTATGATGTTGTTAGATCAAGGGTGGTAACAAACCTTAAGACAGCCACTTAGTCAAGAAGAAAGAGAAGTTGGTGAAGAAAATAAAGAAGAAATTTGGTGTTGAAGAAACAAGTGCAGCAAGAGAAGAAGAAGAAATTAGTAAAGATGAAGAAGAAGGGAATGATGAGAAAGATGAAGATGAGCCACAACAAGGGCCACTTCAATTGACACAAGGCCAAGGTGAAGACAAAGATGAGAGTGTCGAGGAAGAAGAAGCCAAGGAAGCACCCATCAAATTCAAGGCCATCAAAAGGAAGGCAAAGACACCTCCTACTCCTCAACCTAAACCAAAGAAAGTTTCCATGCCAACACCCAACAAGCCAACAACCAGAGCTACAACAAGGGCCTCCACACAAAAAGCCAAAGAGGAAGCTACAAAGAAGAAGAAGACAACCAAGAAGGCATAGGAAGAGTCAAGAAAAAGAAAAATATGTGTGGCTCAACCTGATACTGATGAGGAAGATCAATCTGAAAAGGTAAGTCATCCTCCTAAGTCTTCAATTGATACATTATGTGAAAAGATTAGGAATGGAGATTTAAGTGACATGAAAAAGATTGATTTCAATAAGTTCACTAAAGAGGGAAAAAATAGGATAGAATAATTAGTCTATGCAATGATGGCATAGTTCAAGTATAACCTCTTGAACTAGATGGACAATTTCCAAAGGAATTGTCTGAAATTGTAGAAGACAGATGGCATTTTTGTTTGAAAATGGAGAAGGAGATGAGAGAATCAACCTTAGCAAGAATAGTGCCTGATTTGACAAGGGAACATATAACTAAAGTAGTCAAAAGGCATAACACTAGTTTTACACCTAAGTATAGGGAATTCTCCATTCTCCAAAACAAAATTGAAGAAGTTGTACAAAGAACCACAAGATTGTGGAAGAATTTATATAAGAAAATTGAAGATGTCTTTGAAGAGGAATACAAAGAAGAAGCTACTACTAAGACAAAAGAGAGAAGAAAGAGGAGAGAAGAGAAGATAGAAGTAGAGAGAAAGGTTGAAGAGAAGGAAAAGATGAAGACAGGGGTACTGATGGGCAGCAAGACCAAAGTGTGCAAGACACACAACTACCACCTCCTAGCCCTCCTCACTCTTCCATCAAACCTGTAGAAATCATAAAGATTAAGGATGTTACTGACACCACAAGTCAAAAAATCAACCCATTAACTATAGAGGATCTCACTAAGATCCTTGACCAAACAACTCTTCAAGCACAATTGTGTGCAAATCCTATATTGGTCAGTGTAGATGAGCTCCAAAAGTCAGTAGATAAAATCAAGGAAGGTGAGGTGCCACCACAAGAACCACCTCAAATCACTCAAATTATTGGAATTTCACTTCTACCACCTCCATCACCACCAAGAATAGCCATGCAAGCTCATTAGGAGCCAAGTGCAATAGCAGGAGAAGTCACAGGTACATTAGTACAAAAAACAAGTACACCCCCAGCAGTAGTGCCACAAGAAGAGGATAGGGAAGAAACACGGGATAAGGAGGAGTCTGCAATACAAACTTTGGTTGAATTTCCAAAAATAGGAACTCCTACCAAACCTATTCAGAAGCTGAGTACTAACATGTTGACCTCACAAGTCAGTATACCAGGCTCAAGTTCTACTAGGTTAGCCAGGACCATTCATTATGGTATTCCTAAGCTTGATGAAGAAATTCAAATACCCTATTATGATTCAAGCACTTTAACTGAGTAAAAGATGAATGAGATACAAAGTGCATTGGATAAAAGAAGGAAGCAAGAGGCAATGAGGAAGGAATAAAAATACAAGTAGGTAATGAATGAGATCAAGGATATATTCATGGATGCCTTCAACCTACAATCTCTAGATGCAAACAGGATAATCCTTGAGCAACTATCTGATATAGTTGACCAAGTTAATAATGAGGACCATGATACAACTGCAAAGGTAATGGAATGGTCAGAAAATAAGTTTCTAGGCAAAGTCAACCAAAAGATAGACAATAACATAATTTTAGGACAAGTTAACCTAGCCAAGAAATTGGATAAGGTAAAGATTGTACTAGGGAACATCTTTTCCCTTTACAGCAAATTGTGTGATTTTTCTAGGTTCACACAAGAAATAAATCCTAAAATTTTGAACCTTGAGAGCAAACTAAAGCTCTCCAGTATGCAACTACCCTCAAATCCTGCACACAGTGAGAAGCACTTTACTCAAACGCTTCACACTCAGAGGGAATTAGCTGCATTATCAGCAGAAGAGGCCACTATTAAAGAAAAACTAACTCAATTGGAATTCTTACACAAGGAGAAAATGTATGCTAAAATAGTCCTCAAGAAGGATCCAAATATTTCTACACATGAAGGACTTGTTGATCTAGCAGCAGAGCTTGCAATCCAACACAAGTGATTGGATATTGCATTGAATAACTGGGATGCAGCTCTCAAAATACTCCTTGAGGTAAACAAGACCTTTTTGGCCAAGCATGGGATTACTATTTAGAACCCTTTGACATCACTGTCAAAAAGTGGGAGATAATGAAGGAGATAATAGTCTAAGGGGGAGATATATTAAAGGAGGAGAAATGCATATAGCAAGAAGATAAGGAGATAACAGGGTCATTAAACGAGATCAGAAGGAAAGAATAGGTCAGAAATAGAGAACATGAGGTACAATGGCACAAGACATTAGAATTCATGACATGATCAACTCAGGGGGATTCATAAGGTATATTTTTGTTCATAATATCTTTTTGAAATTTTGTAATTGAAGAATGGACACACAAGGATTGGATCATGAATGATTAGTTAAGTGTTTTTGACACTCATGTCAAAGGGGGAGATTGTTGATCGAATAAGTAAGATTGACAAATGAGTGTCAACACACTTAACCATCTTCACTATACATGCCAAGTATACAATGGAAGCTAAGCCAAAACTCTAACACATGCTGAGTTATAGATAGTGTAGAGTAGATCAGAAGACAATATGTGACGAGCAAAGCAGAAGTCCAATAGGTGCCAAGTAACACAGGAAGTTAATAGGTGTCGAGTAACATAGGAAGTTAATAGGTGCCAAGTAACACAAGAATTCTATAGGTGTCAAGTAACACAAGAATTCTATAGGAGCCGAGTAACTAGGAAACACAGTGGATGCTGAGCAATCTAGAATAGATGGTGTTGAGCATCAGTATTTCTTCATGTGTTGAGCAATGTAGGATCAACATGAAATTTTGTGCAATAGCAAACCATGATGTGAAATGGTTATGCATGACTCATGATAGGATAAAAGGATATGATCAAATCATCCCAACCACCTATGCAATCCTCATGCAGCCAATCATAAAATTGGAGAGTATATGCAGCCAATCACAAATTGGGAGATTGCATGCAGCCAATAGGTGAATTTCAAGGGTTTGAGCAGGAACACTTGAATCAAGGATGCATAATGAACCACTAATCTTTATAAGGGAGTCTTGACACCATTGAACAAAGAGGAGTTGGAAAGAAGAAGGAAAAGAAGAGTGTATTATTAAGGTCATTGCAAAACATTGGTGTCAAAGATTTAGTGGAAAGGATAGCATTTACACATCTAGTTGATCAAAACAGAACAAGGAACACAATCAGTAGATCAGATCTAGTAGAGATCAGTGATAGAGGAGCGGATCAAGTACTTGAGATCAGCATCAGAGATTGCATTAGATCAGGTGTATTATCCTAATACTCTCTCACAATTGTATTAGGAATTTGGAAATCCTATTGAGTTAGGTGAGATTAACAGCCTTATGTAAATCCTTTAATAGGGTGGCATTCTAAGTTGAATGTTCTTAAGTCCTCTAACAAGGCACACTCCTAACAGGGTGTAGAAATCCTTTAACAGGGTCACATTTAACAGTCTATTGTAGCCTTTAACAAGGCAGGCCTTTAATAGGGAAAACCATCAAAAGTGGTTGAAATCAATTGCTGCAGTAATTTTGTGGGTATCATCCCCACCCCAATTTTACCTTCTTATTCCTAGAGGGTTTCTGGGTCACCAAAATCTCAAGTGTTATGTGGTGATGCAAGTTTGCTTCTCATGATTGTTTAATGTTTATATGCATGCATGTTAATTTTAGTTATATGTTATTAAGGATTTAAAACAAAACAAAAGGCCAGTACTTCTGATTTGCCCCCCCCTCTCAGAAGTACTCTTCCCATTAAGACATTCCAATAGCATTTAGATAATTCATTGAATTAAAAGCAACAATATAACCAATATACACCCCATCCAAAATGCATTCAATCAAGTGAACATTATCCAAATGATCTCAAAACTAATAAACTCATGAAGAGGAGATAGAAAATGGTGACATAGATTTGGTGTAAATATTCCTTTGTATTATCCTTTTTGCTGACTAATACAATAACTAATAGGAATTCAATAAAGAACCCAGAAGATCATATTGGTTCTACATTTCTATTTGTCATTAGAAAAGTACATTACTGAAAATAAAGTCAAAACAACTACATATGACTGGACCGAATGTATTTTCTTGAAAAACTAAAAACATACAAAAATTTTGGACCCAACAAATTCCTTGAAAACTCATTTATATAAGCATGAGTTGCAACAATCAAAAGGAAAATGTGATTGACAAGTGTCCTTTACACAAGAGATTTACATACACCTATCAGAAAAGACAAAACTGTAAATAATAGAAAGGCATGTACATCAAATATTCTTTTGCGAGTCCCTTTTTGTTACATTCTTTATGCTGATTTAGCTGCTACTTTGATTCCTCCATGTACACAACTGCTAAGCGCAATAATGATGAAATCAATTCTGATGATTTTCAAACTAACCTCAACCCATGGGTTTCACCATCATTATACTATATTGTGAGAGTCACTTTTACCTTTCCCTCTTCCTTGGTTATATCAGCATCTTAGGGCTATGGGATTATCACTTAATATGAAGCATCTGAGCTTGGAGGTAATGTGGCTGTCAAATATTAAAAAATAGGCATTCTTTATTTCCTTAATCATATTTGAATTCTAAACCATTCCTCTACCAAAATATGTTACCCCCTTAAACAGAAAGATGTGCATTAACAATAAGTAAGAGTAATTATACACATGAAACTCATGGGTATAAAATCTTCTTCACCCTCTCCAAAAACTCTACACAGAGCCCTATATATCTGTACTGCCCTAGCATTGAAGTATGCTTTCTTGAAAAACTCTTTAGAGAATGATGTTATTGCTGGCAGGGTTCTAATTTTTCCAAGTTCACCCTTTTCTCTTCTCACTACCTTAATGGCTTGATTATAGCTCTTTGCCACAATCTTAAGGAGATCATAATCCATAAAAACACTTGGGACTATTAGTCTTCCTCAGTCAAAAATCCATATACTAGCATGTGGGGCAAACAACTTCCTCTCTACAAACCATCTTTTGAACAAATTTAAACCAATTTGCAAGGTATTAGCATCCTGGACCCAATTACCTTCATTAATCAATCCCTCTGCTATCCACAACCTAGGATTTGATGAGTCCATTGGAGGCATTTTTTTAACTATATTTTGCAAGACTGGAGCACAATAGAAATTATAGTATAGTTATTTACTTGAAATTATTTCTTATTCCTTTTTCTAATTCTACAACTTCTGCTCAGACAAACTACTTCATACACTTGCTGAGAAAATCTACTGCTCAAACAAACTACTTCAAGGTGGAACTGAGAAAATCTTCTATGTTATACTCTATTTTTTTTCACACACAAAGCTTTCATGTCTTATTAATACACAGAATGGCACCACCTTTTGTGTTTAAAATTTGCACCATCGATCTTTTTAAAATCTTATGATCAAGGGATGCAAAAAGGTGACAAGAGTTCCACTTGACAAGTTGGCCAGTCAATCCAATGAGAACTGACCAAATATATAGCTCCTTCCTTGATGGAATTTCTAGTTGGACCCACTAGCGACTGAGGTCACATGTCGATAGGTCGCTACCTCACTATACATAAAGAACGAGCACCTTGCCCTAGCAAAGTAGCAACAGTCGATTCAATCTTGATATTGTGGATGACAAGTTATTGCATTACTTAGAATAATAGTGGTGGGCCCCATATTTTCTATGTCATTATACATATAGAATGAGCACCTCTTCATAGAAAGATAGTGAGAATCATTGATCTCGGCATGATCTGATGATCAGAATCCCTCCTATGTTTTATGAATGGGGCATGGGTCCAAGATACTGATGACGTGATAAATCCTACATAGCTAGAAAAATAAAACCATACTTTAATCCCAGTCACCTTTTTACATTGTTTGGGTCTTCTGTATGCTCACTTCACAGCAACTCGCTATGTTGCTAACGATAAGATGCCTAAATTTTTTGATAGCGAGGAAGCGAGCTCCAGTGCTTGAAATTTTTTTGAGATCCTTGGTTCCTTTTCTAGCTCGGGTAGCAAAAAAAAAGTACATGTGATTGAAAAATCCTAGTGAAACGTTTTTGATTACCATCTCCATCTATCTGAGCACCACAGCTTAGTTTAATGGCAGTCGCTATGCCGCGATGGTTATTTCACTCACATCTTATCATAATGATAAAGTGACAACCATCGATCTTGCCATGATATGGTTGTGCTCCTTAAAAGGAAAAAGTGATGCAAGGTGCAAAAGCTAAAGAACATAAGGGAAGATTCAAATTTTCAAAAATTTCATCCCTGAATTTAAATAAACAAAAAGAGACCTAGGGTTTACTTAAGGTCTCAAACATGCGAAACAAAAGCTCAGAGACCCTAATTTTAACCAAGAACTCAAATCTGATTTTTTTTTAAATGATTTTAAGGACATTTACTTTGCAAAAAATCAAACAAACATATATGATACAAAGGATATCGTGTGATCGAGAAGGCTCAAAATTTTCTCCACAATATCATGACACAACCTTAATCATGAGATTAGAAAAGGTTAACACCCTTGCTTATGATATTCCACTAACCCTCCCTCATAATATCATAAGAAACAATGTGCAAGGAAAAATAAAAACCTACTCACTTATATGGCCTAGGGTTAGGGATCAAAATAATGGAGACCATGCAAATTTTCTAGGGTTAAACTGTGAATGGGAATAATATAAGCATAACCCTATCAAAAAAAAAAAAAAATTCACCACAAAATTTATAATTTTATCATCAATGGAAAAAGGAGCTATCACTTACTGTGCTTCTTTTCATCTTTTGTCTTCTCTATTTGGATTCCTTGCAACAATGTAACCAACCTCTTCACATGAAAAATAGATTAAAGGAATTTTACCTTTATACTTTCCTTTGCCTTTGGGATACCTTATTGCTAGCAATGCTTCATTGGCTTCAAGTCACTACTAGAACTATCTTCCTCTTCTTTTTCAGATTGTTTCCCTTTAGACTTTTTAGCTTTCTTCTTGGGTGACAACAAGGCTTCAAATGTAGATTCAAGATTGTTAGAACTAGGAGTATAATTATCAAAGTTATCTAGCTCAAATGCAATCAATCTTCCAACTAGAGAATCCAAATTTATCTTGTTATTTGGATCACATCTCATCTCTTGGATAGAAAATGTTCTAATTACATAGATAGGAAGAAGGGTTCTGAGTACCTTGCTTACCACTATCACATCTTCAATTGTCTCTCTAGATGTTTTGATTTCACTGAAACTAGCTTTGATTCTCTCAACATATTTTGTAATGTTTTCATCCTCTCTCATCTTCATCTAATCAAACTAACCTCTCAAGATTTCTTCTTTGTCTCTTTTCACATTATCATCACATCTATAGATATCCTCCAGTTTCATCCACATGACATGAGCAGTAGCACATCCTTTGACCTCATCAAATTCAACATAGTTAAGAGTTGATACAATGTCAATCATCATAATGCTATGATTTTTCTTTTCTACAATCTCCTCCATAGTCAATGTGTCAATAGGAGCCTTGTAAGCATTTTCCAAATTTTTCAAACCTAAATCATTAATGGTTGCCATGTGCAACTGTATAAGTTCTAGCCATGCCTCAAAGTTATCTCTATTCAACTTGGGAATCTCTCTTCTATAAGACATTGTGATCTTTAGCTTAGGTCCTTCAAACATTTTTTGCAAGCACCAAGAGCTCTAATACAAATTATTGGAAATATAAGAGTAACTAAGAGGGGAGAGGTAAATCAAATACCACAAAAATAAATCCTACATCCCTTAGATGTCAGCATAGAACATGAACACTACTGAAAAACATTGTTGCTCGAAAAACACAGAAGCACTTGGTTAATACTTGTAGATGCTTAAAATTTTCCCAAAGACTATTAATTTATTTAATATTTCCCTTGACATTATAATTAATTATATTTTTCATATTCTTTTACTTATTTAATTAAATTTATTTAATTAAATAGGTTCACCTTTCTAATGTATTTAAATTTAATTTAAATACCTCCATCCCTAATGTGTTGAATTTATTTAATACATGATTCTCTATAAATACCCTTTTAAATAAATTATATTTATTTAATTTTCTCCATCTTCATCAATTTCTCTAAACCTATGATTAAATTAAATCTTATTTAATTTAGTCTTAAGCCTATCCTAAAGCCTAGTCTATACCCATCACTTTCACCCTTCTAAGCCTACCCACTACTTAAACCTACTTATTTATCCTAAACACCTTGCTAAACCCCTTTTAGTTCCTAAGTGTGTGCTAAAACATGTATGAGAAACCCTCACACTTTCCGCACCCCTCATGCCTTCTACACCTCTTACACTTTTGTCCCCCACTCCTCTCTTCAAGTTTGCTCACACATGTGTGAGCAAAATTTGAATGTTGACCAATTGCATGACTTGCTTACATGTTTCCCATATGGCACTTATATGGATGCCACATAGACGCCACCTCACCAAGGCCTCTCTCAAGCCTATAAATAGAGCCCTTGTCTCAAGCATTTATCATCTCCCTCAATATGCATTGTTATCATGCTAGTTTGATCTTAGAGCTTGTTAGTGATTTTCATGCATGCATACTAACCTTTGGTAGTTGATAACTTTCATTGCATTTGCATTGTTAGATTAGCTTGTTTCTTGCATTTCCATTCTCATTTCACTTGCATTATTGGATTAGTTTCTTTCTTGCATTTCCACCTCCATATCCTTGAATGCTCTCAAGAATGGCTACTTCCATAGCCATTGTTTGAGGTGTTGCTCATTCATTTAACATACGATCATTATCACACTTGCATTTTTATATCAAGAGGTTCAATATAGTTATATTTTGAGAGAGCACATCAACATCCCTCCAATCTAACCACACCAACAAGGCCTCTCATGGGTGCCTTTGTTGAGCTATTTGAGGTTGCTTGAGGACTTGGTCTTTTGGTTTCTTGGAGTTGCAACACTCAAGCAAGTGTGTGTTAGTTTTTATTTTAAGTGTTGAACATTTGATATATGCATATTGGCTAACATTTTTTTTTCTTTCTCTTACTCCCAACAAGTCTAGTTTTCTTGCATACATTTTGGCATGTTGGGTGGGACCAACGTCCCTATTTTTCTTTCAAAAATTCATAGATTTTCACCAAAATCCGTGCATTATGGTATGCGCTACACGCAATTTCATCTACATTCTATCATATTAGCAGGTTAGCATTTGCACAGACTAGCATCTATGCAAATTAGCATCTCTGCCATTGCCAAAAAAATTATTGTTTTGTCATCTTCACAGTTTTTTCATCTGCACCTACTAAACAGTTGTTTGTGGCTATTAAACTATCATCTCTAAAAAAAAATTTGTCTACGCCTACATTCTGTCATCTACGGTATTTAATCTATTTTGTCGTCTACATTGTGGGGGGCCAAAAATCTCTAATATTTGTGAACTATCACCTTCAATGTTTCGTCATCTATGCCTATTAAACTATCATCTATGCTATTGAATCTATTTTGTTGTCTACATTGTGGGTGGCCAAAAATTAGTCTTTTTTATAAACTATCATCTTTGTTGTTTAAACTAGCGTCTCCACCTCTGAACTGGTGTCTCCACTATAAACTGTCATCTGCATTTTTCTAGCAACCTTCTATTTTGGTGTCTATAATTTTTTGGCAACTCTTAGTTTTTTCGTCTGCTTATTTTGTCGTCTCTGAGTTCTGTTGTCTGTGTATTTTGGCATCTCTGATCTCTACTCTGTCATCTGCGATCTACAAGTGTAAGTAACTGGTATAAACTTTTTTTATTATTCTGTCATCTATATTTTTCTATCACCTTTATATTTTGTCATCTTTGCCTACATTCTATTATCTGTGATTATAATAAAAAATTTAAGAAATATATAAATCAAATTTTAACTTTTAGTGGTTCTGTAGGATTAGGGTCATTCTAAGCTTATTTATGTATAGAAAAAAAAAAAAATTTAAGTTAAAATAAATTTTTCTTATAGTAAAGCCTTCATTTTAGAGATTTTTTATGAAACTAATCAATTTTTTATTGCAACATTTGCAAATTGGAGCATTCTAGAAATATCTAACCATATTTTCTTGCAGGTTTTTCTTAATATTTTATTACTCTTGGGAATGAACTTGAATGCTTAACCATTTGTCTTTGAATTAATGTTGCACTTAATGGGATAAATCAAACACACTCTTGAATGGCTAAAGATAAAACAAGAAAATCCAATTTTGAATACATAATATTGGAATGCATGTTTAGGTTAGTCAAACACCATCTTGATTGCCTTAAGGACATTGACATGGGATGAATGTTTAGATAGCAGATATACTCTTGAATGCCTAAGCTCAATGAAGCTTGCTATGAAATATTTGGATTTGGTGTTTAAAATGAATTCACTCAATCTTGAATGACTTAATGGAATTGATTTCATTTTTAACAATCGATTTATGTTTGTTGACAAATCCTTGCTTTTCATTATGTTGACAATGTTGTCAAGTTGGAAAGAACATTGTATGCTATAAACACGAGTGTCTTCAAGAATAGATTACAATACCTAAAGCTCAATTGGAAAAGAACAAGTGTCTTTAAACCCAAGATCACTTACATATTCACTCCTCTTACACCTTTGGGTGATCTTGAGTGTACAAGAAATAAGTGGTCTTATTTTACACTTTTTAGGAGGCATGCTTGGGGATTTCATCACCCCTTGGGACGACCTCAACTCTAGCATTCTGGTAGAGTATAAATATCAGGAGGTGAATTGAAAGACACCTCTCTTGGAAGTAAAATCTTGTCACTCTTGGCTAAGCCCCAAAGAACTTTATACCTTTGGGAAGTGAAGGTGGAGATTTGGGTTATCATCTATTCTTGACTATGTGGCATTATTTTCTTTCATCTACAAATTTGAGCCTCACATACCTTGTGTATATTGAGGACACCCCTAACTGAGCTTGTAATCCTAGTCAAAGCTTGATAGGATTGTTGGTGTGTTCTATGTGCTTGAATGTTCAAAAATCTCCCCATTTGACGGGGACACACCATCTAAGATTTTCTTACATATATATTTCATTGTATTTTTTGCATGTTATGTTTCAAAAAATCCAAAAAACATTGTAAAAGCTCAAAAATTAAAAAAAATTCTCAAAAAAACCAAAAACAAGTCTTGGTTCAAGTCCTCTTAGTCAAGTTGTCCACTTCATTTCTTCTTTCCATCAAATTCACCACCCTCGTGCATCTCTTGTCTTAATCATTCAAACCATTCCTTGAAGTCTTAATCATCTCTATTCATCCAAATCATTTCCTCATCTTCCTAATCATTCAATCTAATTCCTAATCTCCATCCTAGTCATGGTGCATATTCCACATCACACTCCAATTCCCTCATCCAATGCTTCATACTCATGATTCTCAATCCAATTCATTATCAGATTCAGTCATTTCTAATCAATTCTTAATTAATTCCATCCACAATAAATCTTTCTAATTTCATCCATTCAAGTCTTCCTCTAATTCAACTTTGCATCAAATCTTCTACTTTGGACATAAGAGCACTATCATAAACATCATACTTTAATTCAAATCCCAAATTCACTTGTTCGCAATATCATAAGGTTTTTATCAAAGGTATATCAAACCTTCATCCAATATCAAATCAAATCCAATATCAAAACAAATCAATATCAAGTCAAATCCAATTCAAATCAAATTGACACAAAGTCCAAAATTGCTCCTAGTCCCAAGTTCATATTCCATCCATCAACAAATATTTTGTCACTCTTTTTCTAACATCTATGGATAAGAATTGGCTTAATCAAATGGTTGATGATCTTCAAAGGCAATATGGAGTTATACCTCCCTTTCAACCTACATATCAAATCCATCCTCAAAACTTCATATCCAACTCTAATCCATCTCATGTTCATTATTCTTCTACCTTTGACAAGGGAAGTCCACCTCATTATCCCTCAACCACATATGATTCTATTTATAGCTTACACAATGCCTCAAGCAAAAATGACATTGCCAATGAAATTGAGGAACTAAAGAATTCTATCTTGAGCCTAGAAAATCAATAGAAAGAGTCTACCTTCCATGCCATATGTCCTCTTCCCCCATGTTTCGAAGACCATAGTCCTCATGTCCCATCCAACCCTAACCCTCCATGCAATTCCCCCTACTTTGAGCTTAATGTCAAAAACCATCATCCTAACCCCCTACCCATACTTCCACCTTCACACAATCCTAATCCTCCAAAAACATCATCCCCACCTCGCAATAGGTTTTTCTCACTTAAATTCTTGTCTAAGTACAAAATTCAAAATAAAGTGATCCAATCACCCAAAGTCATACCCCAATTCCATCTCAAGAACTCATTCCAAAGCATGTCATTAAAGATTCTCTTATCCCTCAAGATCCATTTATCCCTCTTAGTCCATCTCATGATCCCCTTCCTAATCAAGATCAAGACATTCCATGTACCACATACATTACTAATTTTATTGTGTCTAAAGAGTTAGCATCTGTAGATCCTCCACTTCATGAAGAAGTTCCTTTCACTCCATCCACTAATACTCCTCCATGTCAAGATCAAATTACTCCATCTCATGATCCACTCATTCCACCACATGATCCTCTTTTAAGTCAAGATCAAAGTACCCCTTTATTTGCCTTTCATGATCTCACTCCATCTCAAGATCCTATTGTCCCTCATAATCCCCCTTGCGATCCTAATCCTCCACATGATCCTATCAAACCTATCCAATCCACTCCTGAACCCCATATACATGGACTCACATCTTGTATTGAAAATGATAAGTATCCCATTGAAGAAATAATGTCTCAAGATGTTGGTACACCCTCCACTCCTTCCAAACCTAAAATTTCTCCATCCAAAACTAAATATTACCATCATCCATATTCTAAGTCTATTTTGGGCCCTTATATCCATATTCCCATCCCTTCCTCATTTCCATCCATTCTAGGTCCTTATGTTCCAAAGCCAAACCCTTCATTACTCCCATCCATTTTGTGTCCTTACATACATCCATCCACCATATCCAATTCTTCCACTTCATCCCCTCATATGCCTGTTAAAGATCAACAAAGGTGCACATCCTTGAATTCCTTCCAATGTTCACCATCCATAAGCTCTCCATACCATTTATCCTCATACACCCCTACCATGGCCAATGGAAGCAAGTTGGATGCCAAAGATAAAGTGAATCAAGCTAAATATCCACAAAAATCCAAGGATCAATGTGTCCCCTCTAAAAGACATGTTCAAGAAAAGAAAAATATGATCCAAAACAAAATCAGAAGGCCACAAAGACTAAAAATAAAAAATGCAAAAATTATGTGGATCCCAAAGCTACTTAATGAAGTAATGAATATCAAAGAAAGCTTCATCCAATTTTGCTAATCCAAAGGCTTCCCCCATTCATAAATCATCCAAGCTTCCATTTTCCAAATCCATTTTGGGTCCTTATATACCCAAATCCACCATCTAAAATCCATCATCTCCTTCATCCATTTTGGGTCCCTATATCCCAAAATTCCAACTTTCTCCTACATATCCTCCAAAATTTCCACCTTTCCATCACCCTTCAAGGTGTGCGTCAATGACAATCTTTCCACCTCTTTCATCCACTCATTCGCAAGTCTTCCACCCTAGCATCCATCAACCATTCCACCCCCTTAATCCAAACCTTTTCTTGACTTCCATTTCCCAACTCATTTTATCCTTCTTTTCACCATCCTACCAACATTTATGAGAAAATAGTAAAAAAATCCTTCAAAATAACACAAAAAAAAGAAAAATATATCAAGGGATCCCATCCATATATCTTGGTGCTTGAGTCCTCCCTTCATTTTCTTGTCATGTATCCAAGGTCTTCTAATTCCACTTATCCATCCATTCAATTTTTCTCTTCCACTTGCACTCTACACTGGGGGCAAGCTCTAGCCATACCAAACTTCTATATATATCTTCCATACTTCCATCTACCATTAATCATCCTTTTCTATCTTTGATCTTGACTTTCACTTTCTTTCCATCCATCCATATGCTCACTTGACATATCCCTTGTGCATTATCCATACATTATCTTATATACTCTGATAATCCTTTCACGTATTTGATCTTGACATCATATCTATGTCTTGCATCCCATAGTCCTTGTCATGTTCATTTCCTCCATCCTCCATCTATACTCCTACATACTTCCATACTCCTTTCATATGTCTTTGGTCTTGGTTATCCCATACCTTTCATCCACTTAATATCCACATTTCAAACCCTCCCTCCCATTACCCTTCTTCAATCCCCTTCCATGCCCATGCTTGTGATCCATACTAGAGGCACAACAACAAAGTGTTCATATATGCTTTGGAAGAACACATGCCTTCCCTTCCTCCATACAATAGCCTTCACACCATCTTTCCATTTCCTCACATCCTTTCCCACCATATTTTCTTCCATTTTCCTATCCTTGGTCTAGGGCATTTGAACTCCTTTGAAACATGGTCCTTGGCTCCCCATTGTTCGATACCATATCCTTTGGTCCCCCATATTCCTTTCACCATTCCTTCCACCCATTTAGTATTCCTCCATTTAGATATCCCCACCCTTCACATCCATTTACCATTCCTTGGTTATCCCTTGTCATTGGATCTAATTTATTCCACCTTCCATCAATTTTTACTTCTTTCAATCCATTCAATCAATTCATTTCTCCTCTAACCTAATCATATTCCCTTCTTCTAATCATTTTATTCAAATCATTTCCATAATCAATTCCTCCATATTTCCATCTATTTTCATATACCTTGATCAAATTTCTAGTCTTCCATTAAACACACTTTCCTCTAGAGAACATTTATCACTTTCTCTCTCACATTACCCTTCCATTCCAATTCAATTCATCTATTATCTTATCATATCTTATCCAAATTCTTCTATTTATCTAATGACACTGAGCTTCACCCCATCAAACTGAGCTTATCAAATAGTGATTGCAAATAAACTTACACAAATTCACACTAAGACTAAATGATTTGAGAACCTTTTTCCTTTCACACAATTTCCCATGAACAATCAAAAATATTTCAATACAATTCAATAAAACCATCAATTTTTGCCTTATAGGATGAATCCTTCCTACATAGGCTTAACAAATTTCACTATCAGAATCAGGTTCGTGGCAAGCACTATGAATTGAATGACTACTTGGTCATAAGGTCTTTTGTTGATTTTATCTTTCTGTGTCAGTAATAGCCTCTCCATGTGTACCTCAATCTTCAATATCTTGGTATCATTTGAATGGATTAACTTGATTACACATTATTTTGTGATATGATCTATTTTCATAATTCTTTAGCACATCTATGTCGATTTAGAGTTATGGTTATGCATTGCTCACTAGGGGCAATGGGTTAGCACACTTTCCACCAAGATCCCTAACAAGACTTTGGGTGTGCCTAGACCTCTCCAGTGTGTATATGTCATTTGTTCCATCATGACTCTGAAACCTACATCTATTGTGTTGAGAGTCTAGTCCATGCAAAGGAATCTTGTCATCTATGCTTCTATAGCATTTGATGCATAACTCCTCTTGCAATATCAAACTAGGGTGTGCTCTCCCATATGAACACAACTGAATCCCATGCATTCACGTAGTTAGGTTATATTTAGATTAATCATTAGCCAATTCACCTTGCTTCATTCTAGTCTTACCAACAAGTCATGCAAGATCATCTTTTAAGCCTTTTCTCTTTCCCTTTTCCTTTTTGTGTCTATTTTCAAGAAAATGGAGCAAAATATATTCCTTTTTCACCTCATTTCTTCGAGGGGGCACCCTCCTCCCCTGTCATCACTTTGACACCAATCCTAGGACTGCTATCATTTCTGGGGCAACCTATATTTTCTTTTCTTTGATATAATGTCGTCATGACATCACATCAAAGAGGGGCAAAATGTAGATGCTTAAAATCGTCCCAAACAATATATTAATTTATTTAATATTTTTCTTGACATTATAAATAATTATTTCCTAATTAATTATATTTTTCATATTCTTCTACTTATTTAATTAAATTTATTTAATTAAATAGGTTCACCTTCCTAATGTATTTAAATTTAATTTAAATACCTCCATCCCTAATGTGTTAAATTTATGTAATACATGATTCTCCATAAATCCCCTATTAAATAAATTTGATTTATTTAATTTCCTCCATCTCCATTAATTTCTCTAAACCTATGATTAAATTAAATCCTATTTAATTTAGTCTTAAGCCTATCCTAAAACCTAGTCTATACCCATCCATTTCACCCTTCTAATCCTACCCACTACTTAAACCTACTTATTTATCCTAAACACCTTGCTAAACCCCTTTTAGTTCCTAACTATGTGCTCACAATGTGTGAGAAACCCTCACACTTTCCACACCCCTCACGCCTTCCACACCTCTTACACCTTTGTCCCCCACTCCTCTCTTCAAGTTTGCTCACACATGTGTGAGCAAAATTGAATGTTGACTAGTTGCATGACTTGCTTACATGTTTCCCATGTGGCACTTATGTGGATGCCACATAGATGCCACCTCACCAAGGCCTCTCTCAAGCCTATAAATAGAGCCCTTGTCTCAAGCATTTATCATCTCCCTCAATATGCATTGTTATCATGCTAGTTTGATCTTAGAGCTTGTTAGTGATTTTCATGCATGCATACTAACCTTTGGTAGTTGATAGCTTTCATTGCATTTGCATTGTTAGATTAGCTTGTTTCTTGCATTTCCATTCTTATTTCACTTGCATTATTAGATTAGTTTCTTTCTTGCATTTCCACCTCCATATCCTTGAAAGCTCTCAAGCATGGTTGCTTCCATAGCCATTGTTTGAGGTGTTCCTCATTCATTTAGCATAGAATCATTATCACACTTGCATTTTTATATCAAGAGGTTCAATATAGTTGTGCTTTGAGAGATCACATCAACATCCCTCCAATCTAAACACACCAAAAAGGCCTCTCATGGGTGCCTTTGTTGAGCTATTTGAGGTTGCTTGAGGACTTGGGTCTTTTGGTTGCTTGGAGTTACAAAACTCAAGAAAGTTCTAGTTAGTTTTTATTTTAATTGTTCAACATTTGATTTATGCATATTGGATAATGTTTTCTTATTTTCTCTTGCTCCCAACAGGTCTAGTTTTCTTGCATACGATACTAATAATATATTATTACTAGTTTTCTTGCAACTATAACTCGACAAATTCTTAACATAAAATGTTTAAATTAGTATATGTGATTAACCTTAATTAACTTAGTTGCATACACATGAAAGAAATAGCATGAACATAAGTGACACCAAAATTTAACATAGAAACCCAATATGGGAGGTCTTTAGAAACTTTAATCTATAAATGCCACCTTGTTAGAGGATTTAAGAAAGGTTGTTAAGCCAACTCTGGTAAGAGATTTAGATCACTGCTACAATGGTTAGAAAGTAACAATGAGATGCCCTAATTTTTTATGCAACTAAATTATTGATTACATATCTCAATTCTATCTCAAGTACTTGATCCTTCCTTATCAAATCTATCTTTGTAGCTCCTCAAGGATATTCTTCCTATTCTTCTAATTTCCTTCCTATAAGTATCTTCTATACTTACATCCACTTGCATACATTCAATCCACAACTTGAACTTATAATTATATCTTATTCATTGTCAACTTAGCTTGAATACAACTTATAATAATTAATATTCATCTCTCAATTGGCTAGAACTAACAAACAAAACCATTGAACTCAATATACCAAAAAAAGAAAATTCTTCGTTAATTGACCCTGCTCAATAGACACTAACTCAGAAATGATTTTTTTATGTTAACTAAGTAAACTCGATTAATATTGCATCTTCACAAAGTTCCTTTGGTAACTAAGTGAGCTTGGTTAACACTAGTTCCATCCAACTTTCCTTTGTTACCTAAGTGAGCTCAGTTAACACTCAACTTCTATGAACTTCTCTTTGACACCCAGGTGAACTCGGTAGTCATTGGCTTTTGAACTTGGAAAACACTAGAATTCTCAACAGATATAGGGACATGTCTTCATCACTTGAGTGAGCTTGATATACAATGTCTGGTAGAGATAATACATTTTGTGTAATACCAAAGACAATGCACAATTAACCAATTTTTTTCAACACCAATGAGGAAAATAACCTTCTTTTATACCATATCCTCAAAATAATTTCTTGAGTTAGCCTTCACCCAATTAATTATAATAGGACCTCTTTAAGATATTACAAGACTTTACATCTTTTCTTTATTACAAATCACTAGTGGCTCACAAACTTTACAAGTTTCCACATGTGTGACCTTAGACCTTGTTCACTCACTAACATCATCATCAAGCTATCTATTGTCACTATCTAACTACTCTCATCATGATTCTATCTTAGTAAAGAGATACAAAGCAATCATCATGAACCACTTATCAGGTAGTTTGTCTTCTTACTCTCCTTTATAAATCAAGCATATCTTTTGCATGTCTCCAACTCTTTGTATGCACAATTATCCACATCATCATAATGCAATGTATAATAAGTCCTTAATTATGCTTGACCTAATCATCAATACAAAATATGTATGACCTCATTCTTTGTATGCTACTTTGTTAGTCTTCATAGAGACAATTTTATGTTGACATCAATGATAAACATAGTCATTAATGTAACATATTAATCATGCTAAAAATATCTCCAAGTGATCTAGAAATGCTTAGGATACTCCCCCAAAGGGATACTATCAACATTCATGTCAACAATCATCCCCTCTAGCATTGATGGCAACATAGATGAAAGACATCTAAGTTTCAAGAATACGAAATCAAACTCTACTACTATTATTATTGTTCTCTCCTTTTCAAATCCTCTTCATCAATAAAATTTTAAATCCACTAGAATATATGTTTGTGTTTTCTCTTTCTTAGGATCGACATTAGTTTTTTACACTCTTATCTATAAAAACAACTTAAATGGATGAAAATAAATTGTTCACAACTTCTATAAATGTTTCTTCCCATTAACATCAACCACTCTCCCCAATTATAACACTTATCCCCCATACATACGAGACACTTCTCCCTCATTCATAGAAGATGTTTTTCATGTATACTTCTCCCCCATTAACATCAATGACAAAGGATTCATTATGTAAATCCTCTACTCTAAGTCTTCAATCAGCTTAAGTGTCCAAAGACACTATTCAATATCAATTACCAAGAGTCCTTGATGACTCTTCTCATCTCAGATACTACTCCATATAGGAAGAAGTAACATTTAGTCTAGATAAACAATAGTGTTTTGTACCATTGGATTGATGCACTCTATGCATCATCTATTTAGAAGTTGGTAGGGGCATAACCCCAAGCATACCTCACAAATACTCAAATGTATATTTAGGAAAAGGCTTCATAAAGATATATGCAATCTTCTCTTTTGTATTTACATACTCCAATCTGATCTCTTTCTCTACGAATTTCTCTCTCAAGACATGATACTTAATAGATATGTTCTTAGTCTTAGAATGCAACATAGGATTCTTAGGCAAACTCATTGTACTTGTGTTATCACAATGTGTGATAAAAAGTTTTGAAAATTCTATCCCAATATCATCTAGTGTTTTCTTCATTCACATGATCTGATTACTATTGTTTGTTGCTTCTACATATTATGCTTATGATGTACTTATGTGAAATACAATCTTGTTTCTTTCTTAGCCACGAAACCAATCTTTCTCCAAGAAAAAATGCTCCACCCCTTGTGCTCTTTCTATCATCCATATTGTTTTCTCAATCCGCAATAGTAAAAGCACACAAAGTAAAATCACTCGATTTATCATACCATAGTCCAAAATCAGGCGTACTCTTTAGATGTATAAATATCTTCTTTACTACTGCATAATGTGATTCATTTAGATCATCTAAAAATCTACCTACAATCCCAACTACATTTTCTACATCTGGTCTTGTGTGAGTCAAATATTGTAAATCTCCAATCATAGATCTATACTTCTTCTACTCAATTATATGTGTCTCATCTTTTCTATATAACCTATGACCATTTATCATAGGTGTACCAATAGGCTTACAATTTTTGAAGCCAGATCTTTTCAATAAGTCTTTCAAATATTTTTCTTGTGATAAGAAAATTCCATCACTATTTTGCACAATCTATAAACCCAAGAAATATTTCATCTTATCAACCATACTCATCTCAAACTCATTCTTCATTTCATCAACAAACTTATGACTTTCTTCATCATAACCTCCAAAGATTGTGTCATCACAAATATTACAATGATCAAAAATTCATTCTTAATTTCTTTCAAATATAGGTTACTATCTGTAATACCTTTAGAAAATCCCAAATTTTCCAAATATTTGTCTAATCTTACATACCAAGTTCTAGGTGCTTTCTTTAGACCATATAATTATTTCTTTGATCTGTATACCATGTCCTTTTCCTCTATCAAAGGAAATCCTTTAGGCTATTCAATGTAAACTTCTTCTTCAAGTTCTCCATTCAAAAATGTTGACTTTATATCCATCTAATACACTTTAAACTTATTATTTTCTACATATGCCAGGAACATTCTTACTACTTTCATTTTGGAAAAAAAGGAAAATGTCTCTTTATAATATATACCTTCTTGCTATGAATATCTTTTGTACACCAATATTTCTTTATTCCTCACAACTTCTCCTTGTTCGTTAATCTTATTTTTGAATACCCATTTAGTTCCTAAAACATTCTTGTCTTTAGGTCTAGGAACCAATTTTCATGTCTTATTATTCACAATATGATCTAATTCTTCCTTCATTGTTTGAATCTAATTATCATCTTTAGATTCATCATCTATTGATTTTAGTTCAACTTGAGAAATCAAATATAATTACTCATGTACTCTATTTATTTTCATCACTCCTTTGTCTTTACTTCCAATGATCTGGTCAGCAAGGTGATTCTTTGTCAAATTCTTGTTTGGTGTAGGAGTTACTATTTCAACTCTTACTTATTCTCTTTGTTAAGATCTATGTTATTTTCTTTGTTTTACAAATTGGACACCATTCTTCAATTCATTGTTAGTCTCAAAGAAAACTTCAATATTCTCTTTAATAGGTTTAGGATTATCTTCTTCTTCATCATTAATTTAATCCAACATTCTCTCTTTAACTCCAAACTTGTCATCCACTTTCAAATTTGCACACTCAACAATTGTCTTAGTTCTATGATTAAAACATCTATAAGATTTTTTTTTCAATGAATAACCAAGGAACATACCTTCATTGCTTCTTGCATAAAACTTACCAATATCATCATCTTGCTTTATGTAACACTTATTGTTAAGAATTCTAAAATACTTTACTGATGGTGCATGTCCAAACCATAATTCATAGGGAGTCTTGTTTGTACCTTTTCTAGTCTTCACTCTATTCATGGTGTATACTATTGTGTTGACTATTTCTCTCCAAAATTTCTTGGATATATCATTCTCAAACATCATTGCTCTTGATACTTCTATTACAAATCTATTTCTTCTTTCTTCAATCTCATTTTTCTTGGGATTTTTGGATGATGATAGTTTTCTCTTAATGTCATTTTCTTCACAAAAGATTTGAAACTCTCTAGAAATAAACTCGTCACCTCTATTTGATCTTAAACATTTTATCTTTACAGCAAATTCATTTTCAACTCTATTCTTGAACAACTTGAACTTTTTAAATGCTTCAAATTCTTTAAGAAATGCTACCCACATCATTCTAGTGAAATCGTAAATAAAAACCATTAAGTACCTTTTACCATAGAATCATCTTGTTCTAGTAGGACCACTCAAATCTCTAGATCTTATACCAGTTCCAATCAAGTTACCAACTTTATCCCCAGTTATGCATATCTTCTCTATGAATTGCAACTGATAACCTTTATCAACCAATCATCCAACACTCAATAGGTTATGCTTTAATCCATCAACAAAATAAACATCATCAATGTTAGTCTTTCCATCAAGAGTAATAGATTATATTCCTGTGATATGACAAGCTACATTGTCATCAACTCTAACAGCTCCTCCATCATGATTTCTAAATTTCACAAAATTATTCATATCTACATTCATATGATGTGAACATTCATTGTCTATAATCCAATCAGATTTCTTTTCAACTTGTGAAGCTAGGGCTTTTCTTCTCTAATTTTATTTTAATAGTTCTCTTCTTTTATAGCCACAAATCCTAATTCATTATCACTTTCACTCTAAACTCTTTCCTTAGACTCATCATCTTCATTTACATACAAACAATCTCTAAGTCTTCTAGGCTTGAAATTATTCTTATACTTTTTCTCTCTTTTAGGATACTTGGAAGCATAATGACCAAAATCATTGTAAGTTCAATATTTAAAAATTCTCTTATCATGTGATTCTCTTCTTACAAGCAGTGAAATTCCTTCTTCAATTCTTCTATCCTCCTCAAATCTGGATCACTACTACTAGCATAGTCTCCATTGGTGCTTTCACTTCTTAATAAAGAAGGATGAACATTAAATGTATTGAAATTTTTTTCTACTATGGACAATTATCTAGAATTCTTCAAGCTCACTTATGTTGCTTCCAATCTTCCAAGTAAAGTCTCTTTGGTAAACTTCCCAGTGCAAGGTATCACTTGCTCAATCATTTGTATTGTGTGTCTTAATGGTAGTGTCAATTTTTTCAAAATCTTCCATATAATCTCATCTTCATCTTTAGATCCTTGACAAGATTTAATGCCTACAATAATTGTGTATTCTACCAACATAGCTTCTCACATATTCATCTTCCATCATTTTAACATCTTGAAACAAATATATCTAATTTTGTAGTCTAATTCTTTTAGCATGTTTATCACCTTCAAAAGTAGATTCTAAGGTTGTCCAAATTTTATGAGATGTATCTAACAATTTTACCTGATTGTATTTATTTTTAGGAAGAGCTAGCAATAATATCTCTCTAGCAAAAATATTGCACATAAATGGATCTCTTTCAGTTTCATTGCATTTCTCAAGTTTTTTCTCTTTCACAATCTCCTATTCATTCTTTTTCATCAACCAATATCCTAAACACATAAATAGAAAATGAGTCTTCAACTTCTCCTTATAGCTTTTATAGTTAACTCCATCAAGTTTAGAACTTTCTTCTCTGAAGTGACCTGACATTGATCTCCCAAAGTTGTTAAGATTTGTCTTCAAGGACCAACGGCTCTAATACCAATTGTTAGAAAGTAAAGTCCACCAAGATAACTAAGAGGAGGGTGAATCAGTTATCCAACTATTAAAACACTTGTCAACCTTAATAATTTTAAGCATGTGAAAAATATAATCAACAACCATATGAAGATACTCATACACAATACTAGGAGATATGTTAAGTAGGGAAACCATTGATCAGAGAGAAAATCCTAGTGGAGATGTTACCCACAAAATGATGTACTAATATAAATGTTCCTTGTTAGAGGATGAACTATGTTAGGAGCCAATGAAATACATTGAGTACATATCAGTGCTTTTTAGGAGACTTTGAATCCCTGTTAGAAGTTGTGCCAATGTTGTTTGAAGTTGTAGAAGGTAGATGGAGCCACTGCCCAAATAGCTTTAGGGGTAAGATCACTGATCTCATTTTCCAACTAATCTTTGTATTATTCCTTATAGAATAATAGAAATATATATCTCCTTCTCGGTCCTCTAATTAGACCAAACCTCTTATGATACTAGATCACCAACATTAAATCCAATAATTCCTTAGATTGCTTGCTCACATTTACCAAATACTCCACATATCACACACTTGAATACTTACATCACAATAAGTAAAATAACCTTCCTTTATACCATATGTTTAAAATAATTCATTGATTCAACCTTGAGGATTTCCCAATTAATTATAATAGGATCTCTTTAAGATATTACAAAACTTTACATCTTTTCTTAATTACAAATCATTGATGGCTCACATTCTTTATAACTTTTCATGTGTGTGACCTCAGACCTTATGCACTCACTAACATCATCATCATTTTGTCTACTATCATTGTCTAGTTGTGCTCATCATGATTCTATCTCAATAAAGAGATACAAATCAATCATCAAGAACCACTTATCAAGTACTTTATCTTCTTATTGTCTTCTATAAATCATGCATATATTTTACATGTCTTTGACTCTTTGTATGCACACTTATCCACATCATCAGGATATAGTGTATAATATGTCCTTAACTAAACTTGACCTAATCATCAATACACAGTCCATACAACCCCATTCTATATCTGCTACTCTGTTGGTCTTCACATAAATAATACTATGTTGACATCAATGACAAGTATAGTCATGAATGCAACATATCAATCATGCTAACAATCTCACCAACTCTTCTAGAAATTCTTAGGATACTCCCCCAAAGGGATACCATCACCATCCATGCTAACATGGTCATAGAAGTATAGGGGGTATTCCAACTATTGCTTCAACTACAAAAGAGATTGAGGATATACTAGATAGTTGTGTTGGTAGAAGCACAAGGTATGAGACATATAAAGAATTTATGGTTAAATGGAAAGGATAACCTATAAAATATTCATGATGGATGATAATGGAGGATATTAACCATATTGGTTTCCCTCTTAACACATGAGATGTGACAATGTCACTTCTCAAATTACCCTGGGTGCTTGATGCAAGAGCATCCTGGGTGCAAGGGAAATCTTGCATCACCCAAAAATACTTGTGTTTATATCTTTTTCAATGAAGGTTATTTTAGTGTAGAGTTATTATTTTTGAAAACTTACAATTTTTAGTAAGTTGATCATATGAGCTCAGAGTGTTCTAATTTCATAGGTGGAGGTTCATCTTAGATATATCATCTTATCAGTTTTAGTTTCATTTCCATGCCATCTGTATTGGTGGATTTATTTAATATTTTTGGTGAAAAATATTTGAACTCAATTTTAAAGTTCTTAGAAGCTCCAAAATAAGGTCAAACCCTAATTGACAATGTGTATGCAATCAAGGTGTTGTAGATCAAGAGCTATTATTTCCAAAAAGTGGTTATAATAGCTAATAAGAGCTATGGTTAAATATTTATGGCCTCTAAAAGTTGGGCTAGCTAAAATTATAATTTGAAATTATTTTGAGCCAACTCTAAAGTAATAATTGTGAAAAATAAAATAATTTAAGGTTGGTAGACCTCAAGGGTTAGGTCTAAACTATAGAACCTTCCTTGGTAGTAGAATTTTTTTTATATAAGAAAGGCCCATAGGGTTGTATAGGGTGGTTTTGGGTGGTTATTGGTGGCTCTATCTCACAGAATCTTATGGGCTTTTGAAGATAAGAAGAAGCCCATTTTTTGTTCTTGCAATATTTTGTTATCTCTCTATTTATGTTATGTGTTTTTGCTATTAAGGGGAACACCCTTCATCAAGTGCCTATTTTATGTTCTTGCAAATTTTTGTTGTTTCTATTGGAAATAACAATGGGAAAGTAAGTTCTGAGGGGGGAGTGAATCAGCACTCAAAAATTTTGCCACTTAAAACATATCACCAACATCCATCTCATAACTTAACATGTAAACTAAAATAACTTAATATGCATCACATCCATAAGATAAAGTAAATAGCACATAACACAATAAATTTGGTTACCCAAAAACCCTTCAATGAGAAGGTAAAATTGGGGTGGGGATGACACCCATAAATCTTCACTACTATAGTTGTAAAGTGTGGCCTATTATGGCTACAATGTGTTTGATCATAATCTATGATCTACCCTATAAAAGGTCTGCCCTGTTAAAGGCTTACAAAGACTATTAGGTCTCATGTTGTTAGAGGATTTAAACTTACAATAAAGAAAGCTTTTGATTAAGAGATTTACAATAACCTATTAGGAATACTCGGTTAAGAGATTTTCTCTATATCACCTATTAGAATGATTCAGCACCATGATCCTTCAGTTAACACCTTTCTACTTAATGTCATATCTTCTTATTGTTTAAAATTTGATCCTTCTAATCAAATATGTCTCCTTTTTCCTTCACTTCTTTACTTTTTTCTTCTCAAACTAACTCTACAATGCATAGCTCTGTCATAGCCATCTCAGCCACCATGAATGCCCTCTAAACTCTTAGCATTCATCTCCTTGTGCACACACTAAAATTTTTAGGGTTTATCCTTCTTTTATAAACATTGGTGGTGATGGATTAGGTAAGAATCAATGGCTAAGGTTGATCCTTATTGTCACCTAATGCTTCTCTCAATTTGATTGGTTGTATGTGTTGGATAGGGATTCATAATATGACTCCATACTTATCTTTCATAATTGTAAAATATGATTATGTCAGCCCAAAAATGGTTTACATAGAAGTTTTTTCCATTACAAACATCTATGTCATAAATTGTTCACTCAGCATCCAAAGGCTTTGATGCTCGGCCTTCACTATGCTATTAGTGTTGTAACTCAATTTTTGAATAGCTTGACATACTTTATTTTCTTAGCACCTGAATCACTTGACACACACTATTTACTCACCTTCCTCTATTGGTTTGGTACCTAAATGATTTAGCATGCATTGAATGGCCAGCACCTACTAGTGCTCAACACTAAGTGTCATATTTCTCAACATGTACTATATGACCAGTTATGCTCGGCATGCACTCTGCTATTGCTAGATAATTACTAATTGTTTTTTCACTACTTTGTCAAAACCAATCTGAGATTAACAATCCCCCCCCCCCCCCCCTTTGACATGAGTGGAAAAAACACTTTTTCATGGCATATACATTCTTATCTAATGCATAAGTCAGGTAATTTTTCTTTATTGCTTGGGTTCAATACAAAACTTTAAAATTTCAAAATTTGCAAAATTTTTTAGTATCCATCATACCTTATTACTCCATTACTCCACCTAAGAAAATGCTTCATTTCTATTTATTTATTCATTAATCCTACTGAGTAGATATCCAAAACTTCATATCCCAAAAAAAACTCATATTGCCCCTTTTTTGGCACTTATGTCATTTGGGTTGTACACTTATAGTGTGTTTATCCAAGAATGGCTTGTGTAACTCCATAATAATCTTTCTTCATCAAAGTATCAGCAAAGACTAGTTCCTTGTGTAACACTTCCATGTGAGGAATTAGCATTGATTGTATACTGATCAAAGTAGATATGATATTAGCATCTATTGCTTGTAACTAGGAAAGTCTAATTTGAGCTGTCAGTAACCTTTGAAATTGTATATGACTATTACTAGGATATAGTTTTAAAGTACTACCTATGAGTCACATATATCCTTGCAGCTAGTCAATAGCCTGTTGATTTTCCTTGGTCAATAGATCAACATTGCATATCTTTGTATAGACAGTGAAAATGTTATCTAACACCTTCTTCACATTTCCCATTTTGGTTGCTAAATCAACCTAACTTAGTGCAATATCACTATATATCTTCTCTTAAACCTTGGTATGAAACTTTCTTTCTAGCCATTCTAATAATTTGACATTAGAATCCAAGTATTCATCCTTTATCTTGTCCACAATAGTGACAATTTTCTCTATTATAGGCTTATCTTCATTCATTTTTGAGAGAGTGAAAGCACCAAAAAATATTTCTTTGATCTCATGCAAAACTTTCTTTTTCTTATGCTCCCTCCTTAAGATTTATTGTCTCTTTTTCTTCTGTAGAGCCTCTTGAAGAATGCTCATTTCTTCAATAGTGATTGTATTTAGATCAAACTTTGGTAATTCAATCACTTCATCTAAAATTACATCCTCAAATGATGTAACTTAAGCACTCTTGGGTGTGCTAGAACATGGCCTTGAGATTTATAATGGTGTGACATTTGTACTCAGCCTCTAAAGAGTGTGACTGCTAAGAGGAGATGTAGAAACTTGCATTGTAACTAGAGTCTATATTGGAATTTGTTCCTCAGGCTCAGTATTCAACTTCAACTCTTTAGTGTTGTCTCCTTCCTTCTGGACTTCATAATATGCTTCCTAACTCTTATTCACTTCACTTCCATCTTTATCAATAGTTAATACTGCTAATAAACCTAGACTATTTAGGCTTGGCACCGATGTATCTGTAGATTGTGCTTCTTCTTCTTTCATCTGAATGAAAGTAGTTGGAATAACAGATGTTGTCTCAATTGTAATATCCTTCTATTCCATTTTTACATCATGATATCTTTGTAGATCATGTGATTCCTTATCTTGTATCTCTATAGTTGTTGGGAGCACAATTGATGTATCTTTCTATATCTCCTCTGCAGATGCAACTTATGCCTATTAAATCTCATCTACTCTCACAATGTAGGATTACCACATAATAGTGTTGCATTGGTGGAGTCTTGTAGAATTTTCTTCAAGTCATCTTCTTTCAAAGGACTGAAATTTTGTGTTATTGTATTAGGAAAATCCTTGATGTTCACTGAGTCTTGTTGAGTCTCTTGGTCAATGTGTGGGGGACTAGTACTCGGCATTTGTGTCTCCTACACATCTTGCTACTCTTAATCAATTATTGCCTCCTCTGTTGTTTCTTTAGTACCCTCCACATTACCTTCTTTGACTAGGTTCACCTCTTTTTCTATCTCTTCCTCATTCTTCTTAGGATATTTCTCTTCTTTCTCACCTTTCTCTATAATTTCTTGAGTGGATAACCCATTTATTGATTTCCAAATTGATGTGCTTTTGGTTACCACATCTTCTATGTTCTTTTTCAAAATATGGAAAGCTTTATATTTGGGGGAAATTTTCCCTTTATTCTTCTTCATATCTTTAGCAATCATCCTTTTATCCAATTCAAGCATGACTTGGGCTAGTGTTGTTTCCCTTATTTGTCTCTTAGTTTGTAAGTTGAATTCCCACTTTTTCTCAACTCTGTCATAAAACATTTTGGGTAAAGAGTTGGCAATCTCTAGTGGAGTATTCTTGAAATTAGTCATCATATCATATATGGCCTCTTCAACCTTATTCTTATCAACACTCCCTAGCTTATCAAAATCAACATGTGTAAAACTTGACAAATTTGCATTAGTTTAAATGTTTTCACACAAGTTGTCAATATTAGAAGAGGGATTGTGGCTTACCACTTTGTATTGACTCAAGTTATCTAACTCAATCTTCTCCTCATCTAAATTCTTTTGAGGTTTGTACTTCTTTCTTAATATTTTGAATGTCTTTGGAGTAGGCTAGCTCAGCTAGGCTGTAGTACTGGCTCTCTTTCCTTTAGCTTTTGTCTCCTCTTTAGCCTATATAGTGGTTGCCCTTGTGTTTGACCTAGTTATAGGTACAGCTAGCCTTTTTTGTGACTTCTTCACAAGTTTCTCAGGATTCTCCACTATTTGAGTCTCTACTTTCCTTTTCTTCTCCTTCTCCTTAGGTGCTTCCTTAGCTTCTTCTTCCTTGGCACCTTCAACATCTTCACCTATGCCATGGGGTATTTTCAATGGTGCTTGGCCCTATTCTTCTTCATCATCATCTTCTACTTCTTCTTCACCTTCACCTTCACCAAATCTCTCCTTTAGCTTTTTAACAAGGTTGTTTTTCTTCCTCAAAACTATAGTTGTTTTCAAATCAATGGTTATTTTGGATTTGGCTTCATCACATTTACCAAAAGATGTAGCATCTTTATCAATTTCTTCTACTAGTAATGTTGTGATTTCTACAAAGGCTTCATCCACATCAATATCATATGGAAAGGGTTTTAACCATCTAATCCTAGGTATTGTTGCTTGCACATATGTATGATATGCATTAGCTAGGAAACACACATCATTGTAATGTTATTCCACTAGTGATACAGGAATCCTCAATCTTTGTTTCATGGACATCTTAAAATCCTCAAAATAACTAATCATCACATACTTGAAGTTTCTCCAAGTTGCTCAATAAATTCTAAAATATGTTCTGCAATTGACCAATTGGTCTTCCAAGCAACTTTATCAAAGGTGGTGAATGTGTTTTGCAAATTGAAAAATATGCAAACAATCAAAGAACCAAACTTGAAAGATGCACTTTTGGCTTTCCTAATGGCTTCCAAGTTTTCTAATAGCTATTGGAGTTGTAACTTAGCAAGGTCATAGGAATGGTCTCTCTTCACAATTTTCTAACCTAAGTTTACAGTCATACATGAAATATTATTTAGTCAACTTCACTAAAAGAACTTATGGGTAATGACTCTGACTGCAAAGGAAATAATGGGATTTGAAATAGTGTCTATTGACATCCCTCTCTTATTCCACATGGCACCTATATTCTTTTCAATAACCTCCTTTGCATCATTGTACATGCTCTTAGGTCGGTCAAGGGTAGGATACCTTGATACGCTATG
This sequence comes from Cupressus sempervirens, assembly GCA_028749045.1. Lineage (NCBI taxonomy): Eukaryota > Viridiplantae > Streptophyta > Pinopsida > Cupressales > Cupressaceae > Cupressus > Cupressus sempervirens. The sequence goes on from CM053789.1 coordinate 160,223,696, forward strand.
TACAATCTGATTCAAAATCTTGATTGGTCCACCCTCTAAACACATATGGTTTTCATGTATATGGATTAGAACAATCCAAATCCACTATATTTTAAATATTTGAGGAAAATATAGGGCATGCATTAACCATTTTTTCTCAACAATCTTATTTTCTTCCCTCAAAACTCCATCATCACATAGTTTGCTATATGTGTCTCTAATCTCCATATCTCCTACCTCTCCAATATTTCTAGTATAAAAACATCTTACGTCCTAGATCATGAGAACCTTTGGTGGTATCATAGATAGCACACCAGACAGATCTCCCTTGTATGCAATATCAAGAATTTCTCAAAATGGGGGTTGCCTAAGATCATTTCTTATCAACTAAACATTGAAAACCTCTTTCCCTTCTTTCCTAACATTTGACAAAGAACTAGCTTCCATTTTAATTTACTAGGTTTTATGATAAATAAATTAGTGTAACTTGGCACAAGCTATATACCTCTTGAATTTGTAGAATGGTATCGAGTAGCAGTTTGATTTGGCCAGAAAATACTAGAAACTCCTTTCATAATTCACCTTTTTTCTCTTCATGCTTTTCAAACTATGGTAAGTGCAAATGAAGTAAAAAATCAACTATATAACCCTTCAAATTTGGCAATAAATGCTCAATTCTTATAAATTTATAAGCTTGGGTAATATAGGATTTTCAACACACTTAGTTAACATTGAATTCCCAATATACTCAGCAAATATAGAGAGCTCGGCTCATACTAGCCTTGACTCCATCACTTGGCAATAACAACAATTTCTTATATGCTCAACAACAACATTGAAAATGATATATCTATAGAATAACGTATACTCTTAAATTCTTCATTACATCTTGATTCATGCATATTTATTCTTTTTAGATCTTAGATATTTGGAATTGATATAAAATATAACTTTTCAAATGTCAATTCCACATATACCTTTTATTGCCTAGTTGGGGGTGATGTGATCACTTGATCCATTGGATGAAGTGACCTCATCTAAACTTTATGTACTAAAATCTTCTCTCTTTCTACATGTCTTATTCATTTTCACCTTCAATTTCTCAACATTGACCTTTTTTTTCTTTACTAGATTCATTGCTTGGTGTTGGTGACCTAGTTGGATAGTTTCTGCTGACATGACTAGTCTTGAGACAACTAAAGCATGTAATCTCACTCAACCATCTATTTTAGTTTCCTCTAAAATGGTCCTTATGCAATTTTTAGGAACATGTCCATATTCTTGACAATAGTGACAATTGTACCTTGTGTTGTAATCCCAATCATAGGAGTTCCGATTTTGGCGTACCTTTGTCTATTTGTTTAATGTCAACTTGGTCTTAGATTTGCATTCATATGATTTATGTCCATAATTTTGACAATTATAACAATATCCTTCAAATCTTTGAGTTCTCATGGTCTTGGTCCTACATTCATTTGCCTAATGTCATTGTTTTTTGTAGTTGTAGCAATATCCTCTATATTTATGCTTGGGGTTCTAATTAATAGTTTTGCTTCTACAAACATTTGTTGTATGACCCAATTTTCCACAATTATGACAAGTGGTTTTGTATTTCTTACCTTTTTTATTCCTTTGCTTACCACTTTTAGATGATTCTTCTTCTTGAGTATTAGTGTATCCCAATTTACCAATATCATTATTAGGTCTTGGTGATTCCATCAATTTCTCAAAGTGTTTTATGGCTTGACTTGGTTTGTTGAATCTTTCAATGAATTCCTTCTATGCTCTTAATTCATTTTGCAGTAGATCATTCTGTGATTTTAGGGTTGTGATCTCAATGTCCTTTCCATTCAATTCATGGTTTGCAAGCATTAATTGATTCATTGTATCCAATTGCATGTTAGCGAGCTTTTGCACATCCAATGTCTTCTCTTCAAGTTTGTTAGTTAGTATTCTTTTTTCTTCTTCAATCATGACTTTGTCTTCCTCGGCTTTCTTTTTCTTTTCAGTTACCTCACATAGCAATACTTATTTTATTTCTTATTCTCTTTTAAGATTTATGACCTCTTTAGTTAGGGCATTATTCTTTTCCATCAAATTTGCAACTGCTGCATCAAATTCATTTGAGTTTCCATCCTCAAACAATCAAGTAGTGTCTTCTTCTTGATATTGAGTGTCATTTTTCTAAATAGCCAGTTCCTTTATTCTCTTCAATGAATCTTGCAATTCATCTCTTGCCTCCTTGAGTTGATGTTGGGCAATTTGTATTGCAATCTTCTGGCTCTCAATAGTCTTTCCCAACTTGTAGACTTCCATCTTCAAGATCTTACCTCCAAACCTATAAAACTTTCCTTTCTAGAGAAAAAAGCTCTAATACCAATTATTGGAAATTACAATGAGAAAGTAAGTTTAGAGAGGGGGAATCAGTACTTAAAACTTTTTCCACTTAAAACATATCACCAACATCCATCTCATAACTTAACATGTAAACTAAAATAACTTAACATGCATCACATCCATATCATAAAGTAAATAACACCTAACACAATAAATTTGGTTACCCAAAAACCCTCCACTGAGAAGTTAAAATTGGGGTAGGGATGACACTCATAAATCTTCACTACTATAGTTATAAAGTGTGGCCTATTATGGCTACAATGTATTTTATCATAATCTGCGATCTACCTTGTGAAATTTTTTCCCTTTTAAAGGCTTACAAAGACTATTAGGTCTCACCTTGTTAGAGGATTTAAACTTATAATAAATCAATCACTTAGTTAGAGATTTACAACAGCCTATTAGGAACACTTGGTTAAAAAAAAATCTGTATATCACCTGTTAGAATGATTCAACATTGTGATCCTTTGGTTAGCACCTTTCTACTTGATGTCAAATCTTGTCTTTACTGTTTAAACCTTGATCCTTCTTATCAAATATCTCCTCTATCCCTTCACTTCTTTACTATGTTCTTCTCAAATTGATTCTGCAATACATAGATCTATCATAGCCATCTCAACCACCATGAATTCCCTCTAAACTCTTAGCATTCATCTCCTCACATACACACACTAAACTCATTAGGGTTTAGCCTTCTTTTATAAACATTGGTGGTGATAGATTAGGTAAGAATAACCATTTTGGTTGATCCTTATTGCCGCCTAATGCTTCCCTCAATTTGATTGGTTGCATGTAATACATAGGGATCCATAATATGACTTCATACTTATCTTTCATAATCGAAAAATATGATTATGTTGGCCCAAAAATGGTTTACATAGAAGTTTGTGCCATTACAAGCATCTATGTTATAAACTATTCACTCGGCATCCAAAGGCTCTGATGCTCAGCCTTTACTATTATCTTAATGTTGTAACTTAGCTTTTGAATAGCTCAGTGCACATTATTTTCTTGGCACTTGAGTCACTTAGCACATACTATTTACTTGGCTTCCTCTATTGGCTCGGCACCTAAATGACTCAACACGCACTAACTACTCAGCACCTACTAGTGCTCAGCACTAACTATCATATTACTTAGAATGTACTATCTAACCAATTATGCTTGGCATGCTCTCTTCTCTTTCTAGATAATTACTAAGTGTTTTGCCATTGCTTTGTCAAAACCAATATGAGATTAACAATTTCTTTGTTTTTGTTGTGTATTTGTGGTATTAAGGGGAGAACCCTTGACCACTAATATGTGTAGTTGTATCATTGTGTGTAGTGGTATCCATGATGTAAGATGTGTATGTAGGAATATTAGGTAGAGAATTGAAATCTCAACTCAATTTCAAGGTACAAAATGTCCAAGGACCTCACTATAACTAGCCAATTTCATAATGTTTACATCCACTATTTGTGCAATATCATGCATAGAATATCTGCACCATGTTCTTCATTTTGAATCAACCTCCTTATTCTTTCAATGGATGAGATTACCCCCCACCCCCCCAACCCAAGTGATCTTGGCTCAAATTTTTGAATATCTTCCAATTTCTTACCAATCATCCCCAAATTTCTAAAAGAAGCTTTAGTTGAAGGATCATCCTCATTCTAAGAAGTATGAAGGCAATTATTCTTGTTAGAGTAATATGATATTTCCTTATTAACTCTAGTTTTCTTAAGTTACATTTAGCCATATAATAATTAATTCTTTTATTATTTATTATCATGCAACCTAGAATATTTTCCCTTTAGGGTTTCTACCTTTTTAGGTTTTACCTTTCTCCCTTTATAAGGATGGTAATTGTAAATCTATTCATTTTTTCTTAATGCATTTTACTCTTTCATAGCAATTTTTCTAATCTAAATTCTTGTCTTGTGACAAGATTTTGTATGTAGGTGTTCATTGGTTCAGAAATTGAGACAGTGATTTATTTATTTATTTTCAAAAAACAAATTATCGCAGTTCACACCCTCTTACAAAAAGGTGCATGGACATGAAATTTTGTAAGGAATTTTTTTTTCAAAAATAATTAAACAAGAATAACTCTTTTTGGATGACCCATTTTAGAGTATGTGGGCTATGTATAGCCAGGCTCATACTCTATGCCTACAAGAACCATTGGCCCTTGGCCCCAGCACCTAGCTTTGAATATCATATTAGCCTTTTTTAAATTTCAAGAAACATTGGCCACTGCAGAGCATCATTTGACTTGTATACGGGTTGGTTACATTTTGGAAATCCACACCCATTTTGGGGCTAAAGAATTGAAGTTAGTGGCCCATTTATTTTTCTGGCCCTTGCTTGTAGTCCTTGGTTAGCGCTAATTTCGTAGACATTTTGTCGTAGATTTTTTTTTGGGACACTACACAAGATGTCAAGGTACAAAATTTGTGCTAGCAATTTTGGTTCATCATTGCCTAATATGGTCCAATCTCAGCTACAAGCCTTTTTTTTTGCTCCTTGTTCAATTTTTTGGTGCCCTTTGCACATGCACCTGAGATCTTTTACAGTCTCCACAATTCTTCAACACGATCTCTAATACCACCCCCATAGGGCCCACATCCCTATGCAAGCATAGCTAGTCCTTTCCTAACTGGCCTTTTGAGTTTTTTACATTCATTTTTGGGACCACATCAACTCATTTGAGATATACACATGTACTTCACCTTTTGCATGTGTAATATATGGTGTGATTTGACTCCTAAGAACTTGTGGATTTTGGTGGAGCACCTTGGGTTTCTATACATTTCTACTACGTGGAAGCTAATGAGCCACATATTTTTCATCAACATTTTTTACTAGGATTGCCAGTATTGTAAATATTGTACAAATGGTTTTTCCATTTCTTTGGCAATTTTAGCCAATATATGGTGGTTTCAACTTTGTTTTTGACATGTAGACATTTTTTTAAACCATTTTTGGGGCATGTATTTCATGTGCTTTGGTAGTTTTTTCAGCACTGCCTCTTATTTTCCTAGCCTACTGGTATTTTTCCCAGCATATTTTTTCTAGAAACTATGATTTTTTCAGGCATTTCTTGCATTGGCAATTGTTTGACTGTCAAATTTGGGTTCATCATTTGTTGACATTATCACTACATTGGCTGTTTGTTAGCCCTTGTAGCTCTTATTGGACCTACCTTCATTTTTTTGCTCATATCTTGAGCACACAATCTCCATTTTTTTAAAATAAGATATCATTAGAAATTTGGTTTTGAGCCCATTGTGATAGTATGTATAGGTACTTTTCAATTTTGATGTCTTTTTTATAGTTTTTTCGGTGTCAAAGTCATGGGTTCTTTTTGCACTTTGGGAGAAATATCTTGAGCATCTGGTCTCAAATTTGGGAATTATTTATATCATTAGAAATATCTTTTGTGCTCTTTCTAGTGATGCTAGTTATTTTTTAAATTTTTTCTCCAAGCATATTTTATTCACTTTTTTGCATTTTTGCATTCTAGTGGATATCTTGGTTATTTTGAGTCTGGGGATCAATTTCATCACTTCAGATGATTTGTAATAGGTTATAATATCTATTGTATTGACCTTATGTCTCTTTTTATCTTTGTTGAAATCCTTTTATAGCATTTTTATGCAAATGCACTTAGATAAAGTGTCACTCTATTGCATTTTGGGATCTTGCACATCTTTGTGTTTTTTTGTACTTGTACTAAATTATAAATTTCCTTGGGGGGTTTCATGTTGGCCATTTTTTTAATCTTCTTTTGTGAAGTGATTTTTCCTTCCATGGCATTGGCCTCATAATGTGTTGATGATACGTGCCATTATAGGTGTTTGTACTTCTTTTGCATTCTCAATATTCCTAGTTATTTTTTCTATGGGAGATATTGCATTTAGTTTTGATAATTTTTTCTTACCTCTCAACATTAAAGGGTGGTTATGTTGGTTCTATTTCTTTCTCAGTTTGATGGATTTGGTGCCCTTTGCACATGCACCTGAGATCTTTTACAATATCCATAGGTCTTCAATGCAGTCTCCAATGCCACCCCCACAAGGCCCATATCCCTACACAGGCAAGACTAGTCCTTTCCTAACTGCCCTTTTAAGAGTTTTACAATTATTGTTGGGACCACCTCCACTCCTTTTGGCTATGCACATGTACTTTCCCTTTTGCATGTATAATATATGGAGCTATTTGACTCCCAAAAACCTGCAGGTTTTGGCAGAGTGTCTTGGGTTTCTATACATTTATGCCACGTGGAAACCAATGAGCAAACTATTTTTCATTGGTGTTTTTTAACAAGATTTTCAATTTTGTAAAAATTATATGGGGGTTTTTCCATTTATTTGGCAATTTCAGGCAATATATGGTGGTTTTGACTTTATTTTTGACATGGAAACATTTTTTAAACCTTTTTTGGGGCATGCATTTCACAGGCATCGATAATTTTTCTAGCACAGCTTCTTATTTTTCTAGCCTACTAATATTTTTCCTAGCATGTTTTTTTGGCAAGTGTAATTTTTTCAAGCATTTTTTTGCCTCGATGGTTGTTTGACCATCAAATTTTGGCTCATCACTTGTTAACATCAACATGCATGTTAGCCCTTGTAGCTCTTAGTAGACCTACCTTCAATTTTTTTCTCATATCTTTAGCATACAATCTCTATTTTTTGAAAATAATGTATTGTCATAAAATTGGTTCAAATCCCATTGTGATACTATATATAGGTATTTATTCATTTTTGTTGCTTTTTTATAGTTTGTTCACTTTCAAAGTTAGGAGTTTTTGTTTCACTCTCGGAGACATATCTTGAGCATTTTGTCTCTGATTTGGAAATTCTTTATATTTTTGGAAAGGTCTTTTTGCATTCTTTCTAATTCTTCTCTAGGCATATTCTATTCAATTGTTTGCATTTTTGCATTCTAGTAGATATCTTGGTTGTTTTAGTTTTGGGAATCGATTTTGTTGCTTCATATGATTCTTAATGGGTTGTAATATATATTATATCAGCCTTTGGTCTCTTCTTATCTATGTTGAAATCTTTTTATAGAATTTTTATGCAAATGCACTAAGATAAAGTGTCACTCTATTGCATTTTGAGATCTTGCACATCTTTGTGTTTTGTTGTACCAGAACTACATATAAAGTACCTTTAGGGGTTTCATGTTGGTCATTTTTTTCATCTTTGTCAAGTGAGCATTTTTTTTTTAAATCATCCTCATGATAAGTCAGTGATATGTGTCATTATATGTGTTTGTACTTCTTATGCACTCTCAATGTTCCTAGTTCTTCTTTCTGCAGGAGATATTGCATTCAGTTTTAGTATTTTTATCTTACCTTTCAGCATTAAAGTGGGGTTATGTTGGTTCTATTTCTTTCTTTGTTTGATAGATTGAGCTATAAATTTACTATTTGATTATATGTACTAGGTGATTGCAGTTGTTGGATACATATGCATTTCAATAAGATGGATCATTTACCATATGGACACTCTTTCATTCCTACCTTTTGGAGGTCATGAAGATATCTTCCATCTTCAATTGATAAACTCTTTAGACTTAGTCTTCTCTACCTAGTCATGTTTTATTTAGTGGATGTTCTTTAGATCTGAAGTTTGACAATGTTTGCAACTTCATACTTCAGTGGTGTTCTTCATGATCATCTTTTTGTCTCTATCTTCTGGGACATTTTTTCATATCTTTTTGGAGTAGGGAATTTCCCATGTAGATTTCTCTATTTTTCCTCTTTACAAAGATTTAGTTGTACTTGGGTACCTGATTAGGCATTTGTTGTCGGGACCCGTTTTCCTTCAATAGTAGTTTCTAGGTTTTTATCTACTCCCTAAGTTTCTCTAGGGGGTGGTGGTTAAGTAATAAAATATTTCCTTACTAACTCTAGTTTTCTTAAGCTAAACTATAGGCATATAATAATTAATTATTATTATGCAACCTATGATATTTTCCCTTTATGATTTCTACCTTTTTAGGCTTTACCTTTCTCCTTTAGTAAGGGTGGTGATTGTAAATCTATTCATTCTCTCTTAATGCATTTTACTCTTTCAGAGAAATTTTTCTTATCTCAATTCATGTCTTCTTACAAGCTTTTGCATGCAGGTGTTCATGGGTTCATAAGTTTTCTATTTTATGAAATCTAACAATTCTTAACAATATTAGGCATGGTAGGTGAAAGATTAATTGAAGTGGATTTACTCTAGCTCCTAATAAGTTAACAAAATTAGGCTCAGCGCCCTTAGTTTTTAAACCATGAGATTTTATGAATCTATAACTTCTTATTGCTAAGATATTAGAATCAAGATGATAGGTTATGAAAATCATACATAATCAGAATGAAGGAAAGAAAATATAATGAAATCATAATTAATCTCTAAATATCTTTTTTCAATTTTGATGATAATTCTTAGCAACTAATAATTGTTATGAAATTATAAAAAATGACAAAAGTGATTAAAAAATCCAATATAGAAATAGAATAATAAATTAACCACATTTTAAACAATATGAGCCAATTAAATGATAACCAAACACATATAATGTGAATTAATATCTATGAATACAAAAATGACATAATTAAACTCTTGTCTAAATATCTAAATTAGAAATTATGCAAGCTATGTCAGGCTCACCAATTTGTAGATTTTGGAAATGAGATTTACTTCACTAAATATGCAAATATTGAATCAAACCCATTTACATCAAATACATTAAATAATAATTATTAGGCCCAACTTCAAACCGTAGGAAAGCTTGGCACAATGAATTGAGTTATTATTATTTTATCTTTTAATATGATTGGATAAATATAAAAATGGAAAAAATGTAAGAAATAGGTAAAAATGTGTAAATTTAACAATAATGCAAATGAACAATAAGATATAGAATAATTATACAAATTATAAAGATAGATCTAAATATTGGAATAAAAAGGGACCCTACCTCTACAATTTGAGCCCAAACAAGTTGGTCTATGTGACTCGAGTATGCCTCATGCAAACTTCATGAATAGATTCAATATCAAGTTACCCTATAGATCATCTCCCTAATTTTTAATTGAAATACTTTTTGTCATTTTGGTTATTTAATAATGACCATGGTTTTTTGCTTCTTCAAATCTAGATTTGTTCAACTTAATATTCAATTCATGAATCTATAATCCAAATTTTTCATATCTAGATCCTACACAGAGAAGATAGATAAAATTAAGTTGGGTTGTATAGGGGATTTCCTAATTCAAATGTTAGGTAGAAATTGACCTTACCTACAATAATAGTGGATAGAAAATAGATCTCACCCTTGTAGGAAAAAGACTAAAAACCTTAAGGTAATTCAAAGTTAAAATATAATACCTTTTCTATGAATCTTGTTGCCTTTAAGTCTTCATTAAAGGTTGATGTTTCTAGGTAGGAGTTCATGCATTCCTTCACCCAAGAAGGAAAAACATAAAATTGACCAAGAGTTTTATCTTGAGTACATGAATGCTCAAGTGTTTGATCTTGCATTTAATGTCATAAAAATACTTAATCATTTTCTCAATTTTCTTGATCATAATTGAATAGGGATATAAGAGGTATTTAAAATGAAGGCGTAATGTTTGATTTTTATTCTCAACATCATGAAATATGTTGAAATGTTTTAAGAGCGTTGACACTACAAGAATTTTCATGTTCAACATTTTTTGACCATTGAAGGGGTCAGATTTGAGCCCCTTTTAGCTACAACATAGCACTAGGCATCATATTTGATGCAAGAGCATCTTGCATGAAAAAATTATTGGGAAAAAAAAAATTTGAAAAAATAAATAAATAAATAAATTTTTGGAGGAGAGAGAAAGTGACGAAAATTAGAGGAGAAATAATAAAAAAATTTAAAAGGGGAAAAAGGAGAAAAGAAAGGAAAAGAGGATTTTTATTTTCGAGGTGCATAGGTGGCATAAATAGAAAAATAAGAAAAATAGTTGTCATTACATTAATCGAGGTGTGTAGGTGGCATCTTAGAAGCTTGTGGAAAGTTTTTTAAATCTTGCATTTAGTATTTGTTGTGATCCATAAAGGAAATGTAATTTTCTAATTGGGCCACATGGTGGTGCTTAGTTGTAATTCTAGAAGGTTATGGAAGTTTTAGAAGATTGTGGATATTGTGTAGGTGGAATTCTAGAAGTTTGTGGATAAGTCATGCATTCGGTGGTAAGTGCCTATTTAAGCAAAGCATATGAGCATTTCTAATCAAGTTTGAGAAGTAGAAGCTAGAAGGTGTGAAGACTTCAAGGTGTGAAAGCTCTAAAGGTGTAGCTCTTGAAGTAGAAATTCTTGGTGAAGCTCTTGGTGTGCTCTTATTTGGGATTTCTCTTATGTTGAAGAATTTGTAAACTTCTTTTTGAAGAAGTCATATCTATCATATCATCTTGTGGGTGTTGTAAGGATTTTCAAGTATAATAAAATTGCTTGTGGAGCATTTTTTTATTTCTCTTGGTCTCCATATTGTTGCTTTCTTGATTTTGAGTGGGTAAGGGTGGTGTGGCACTTCATCAATATTCCAAGGGGATTAAGGAACTAGGAATCCCATTCTAGACCTCTTAGGTTGGCAAATAGGTCAAAAAGCCCACTATGGTGTTGACTCTGTGAGCCTTTATTGTAATGGGAAAAATTAGATAGTTTTGGGGCATGAAGAGAGAAACACTAGAGTGGGTCCCATATCAACATGAAATTGTATGAGGATATAATTTATGATACTTTAATTTCTTGAAGATTTTGCATGTAAAAAATAGGTCCTTCTACATAAGTAAATATATAATTTAAAGTGAATCTTCTTCTTCCAAATCACCTAAAAGAAACTTAATTAGAATAATTACCAAAATCATAAACTAAACCACTACAACCATTGTAAGTGATACAATAATTACTTTGGCCTCTAAATAGTGAGCACATGGTCCATTTTAATTTTGTCTAGTACTCTTTGCCTAGATTAGTTATGTATCTATTAACAATAGTAACTACATTTGAAATGTGTGGTCTTGTATGTACCATAACTAAAACTCATGTTATACCGCCATGCAATACATGGGACAAATAATTTATTTCTTTTTATTACTAAGAGTTATCTTGAACAATCTTAAAATGGGAAGACGTGAGGATATTTCTTGATTTTATATTATTCATAGTGAATCTAATGAGAATATTCTCCGCATATTTTTGTAGCAATAACCAAATATTAACATGTTTCCTATTAATTTAATTTAATGACCAAACTGTGTTTTGTTTCTCCTAGATCCTTCATATCAAAGCTCTTAGGTTATTGAGTCTTTAACCTATTGATCTCAGTGATGTTTTTTCTTTCTACTAGCATCTCACAATTTTTTTACACCAAGATGATAAATAAAGCATTTAAATTAAATTAAAATAAACACAATGGTAAAACTCACTCCTTGTAAAATTTTGGTTCATTGTAATGGAATCACCCTTGTTATACTATTTACTGGGTGACTAATCAAACCATACAATGAATTCCTAAGTTTATGAATAATATTATTTTTTATCCTAAATAAAACATTCCAATTGTTTCATGTATAACTCATTCTAGTCCCAATGTAAAAATAAAATTTTAACATCTACTTGTTCTAACTCGAGATCAAGTAAGGAAGATAATGTTAATACTACACAAAAAGAAATGAGATGAACAACTACTAAAAGGATTGCATGAAAATTAATATCTTCCTTTTGATAAAATCCTTTTGCTACTAGTTTTTCTTTATATCTTTCAGTTGTATCATTAATGCTCTTCTTCAATTTTTAGACCCATTTGAAATCAAAAACTTTACTTTCCTAGAGATTCATACTAGTTCTTATGCATTATCTTTCTCCAAGGCATTTATTTCTTATTTCATATATATTTCCAATTTAGTACTTTTATAGCATCCATTACCTTTTGTCAATAACTAAGTTTCTCATTAAATAATTGATAAACTTAAATGCTAATCACCATACCTCTTACAAAGATTTCCAAACTATGTACATTTCTTTACATTTTCTTGTAGTATTTCCATGTTCTCTTCTATATCTTTTTACATTATCACCTTCATCTTTAAAAGATTGTTTGTGCTCTATATATTTATAGACGGGTGAGTTTTCCATTAAGATTGTTGATATTGTTTAGCACTTATTCATATTTCATTTCAAATTTTATATATGATATTTCATGCCTAGGTGAACAATTATGAAAAAAATGATATCTACCAAATACTAAAGTAAATTAACATTAAATTGAATAAATTGTGATAGACTCTATGTTACGTTTGATAGTTTTTCAAGTGATTTGTTAATGTATGCTCACACTATTATTTTAGTATCATGATGAATCTCATGCAAATGAGTGTTATGATAAATGGCTAAGTGTTGGATATTTTGGTGTACCAACAATTTTTTTTTTTTTAAGTAAAACAAGTTTTTTATAGGGGTTCCTAAAACCAACTAGTTAACAACAAAAAAATACTTAAAGTCCAGTGCTAGCAGAAAAGAAACATAAAACAATAGCCCAAACAAGGCCATCAGAATTAAACTAAATAAAAAAAGCCACAAAGAGGAATAGGTAGACAAAAACAGCCAAAAGCTAGGGGACAAACAAAAAACTAGGAGCACCAATCAGGGCACCACTTCTTTGACCAGCTCCATAGTCTTGAGCTCCAGCTCTCCAATGGTCTATGTCGTGATAGTCTTCACATGGCTATCATCTGAAGACACCTCCTCTTCCCTCTTCCTCTTATCTAATTTCCTTTTTTTGCTTGGGCTCTCAACCTACAAGAAGTCATCTTCATCTGTAACCCTTATTTCCTCTTTGTCCTTTCCTCCTTCCTCCTATTGCTTTCCTCCATCATCGAGTGCAGTTGAATTATATTGTCATTTGATCCTTTGATTATGTTGAGGCTCTAGCTAGCTAAGCTATGGAGAAAGCTCTCCATCATTTCCACTCTTTTTTTAATCTTAGTAACCCTCGCATCCAGCTTTCTTATTCTATCGATCACATCCCCCCTTTTGTCCTTTCCTACTCTTGCATCCTAAACTTTATCTTATCTATTTCATGGAAAATCCATTTAATGGACCGTAAATTGTCCACAATACTTTTGCAGGCATTGTTAGGAGGTTCATCCCCATTTCCCTCACATTATCACTTGGAATCACCAAATTTGGATCGACGAGTTCCTCCAATTTAATTCTACCATCCCTTCCTTCCAAAACCTCTAGATGGATATGCTCTCTCACTAGACCCATTTTTGCAGTGCTAGTTTGGAAGTTCTTCCAAGCAGTTTTTTTGTCGTTAGCACCAAGAGTACAAGTAGTTTTTTTTTAACCATATTCCACTTTTCTCTCTTCCTAAGCTTCAAGATTGGTCTCCTTTCCCTTACCATGTTCCTTCTTTGCTTCCTTGTCTCCACCCCTCCTTTTTTTGATCGGGTAGTCTTCCTTCCTACTTTCCTAAGCCTTACTAGTGCCCACCTCTTTCATATTACCCTCCTCATCCATTTCCATCCCCTCTTTCTCTTTATTATAACCTTTATTGAGTTTCCCTCATGATTTATCCTTCCCTTTGTTCCTTTCCCAAACTTCTTCTTCTTCCTACCCATGCCCTTCATAATTTTGGCCACTTCCTCTTGCTCATCCAAATATAAACCTACACTATCCTCTGTATCAGAGGGAAGGTAAGAGCTTTATGTATCCCTTAAGGACTCTACCTTATGGGAAATAGCTCTACCATGGCTTTGACCCTTCAAGTGCTCATATATAAGTAATAACAGACCCTCATGGAAGGCAGGGTTAGCATACACTTTCTTCTTAAAACCCATTATATTCTTATTTGCAGAGAAGATAAGGTAGAAAGGGATGGAGATTTTTGTTCCATACTTGAAGTGGTTTTAGGATAATGAAATGGTGGGTATAGATCCTATCATACCTAGTGTCAAGCATTATGTAAGAGATAATCGCCCTTAGGAAAAACCTCCAAAGTTTATTTATTGATGTAGGTTCACAATAGGCACCAATCTTCATGAATTCCTTCATCTCCTTGGCATCGTTAGCAAATTATTTCATAGCATTCAAGGATATTTTCTTATCCCTATAGAATCTTATGCCCTGATTAGGATAATCAATTACCTCTGCTATGACACCTTCATTGACCTGGAAATCAATACCATCTATCTTCACCTTCCCAAATTTCCATGACTTAACCATAAGGTTTGTAATCTTAGGATCCCAACTATGATTTTTTTCTACAAAGTTTATGGTGTCACCTTCCCTCAACTTCTCCCACACCTTCGATGTCCTCTTCCACTCCTCTACTTCACCCTCTAGCTCTCTACGATGCCTTTCCCCACCATTTTATTGCAACAACTACTCAGTGTTCTCCAAGTTCAAGAGCCAAACACTAGTTTTTCTCAAAAAAATTATACTTGCCTCTATCCTTGATAAAGAAATTGTAATAACAATTACCAATTACCCAAAAAATGTGCCACAAAACTTCCCAATTATGATTACTCTATTTCGGCCCATGCCAAGCTTTCATCACTTTAAAAGTTTGATTGACAACATTAACTTCCATTATTACACTTTATGTTTCCCATCCTCCCTTGGATTCTCTCAATCTCTATTAAACTTTTAGTAGCTGTTGGAATTCCCTCACCACTTGGTCATCTATGTGACATGTCCCTTCTAATTGCCTCATTACCCATCCAATCTACAACCACATTAGCCTCATGGTAAACATGTGACACATAGACCCTCTCGAAGGTAAGTAATATTTGTTTCATTTCCTCCATCATATTCTTTATACTCCAGGATGGGGGTGTTCACCCCATAGGCATTTAATGATATTATTTGAATTCCCCTCAAGCCATTGGCTTTTTACCCCTACCTTTTTTGCCAGCTTAGTAGTTTGTAGGGGTGCACAAGCCTCTACATAGTGATTGGTTTGGTGTCCCAAAGGGAAAGTAACCACCACTATACCATACCCATGAAAAAAAATTGTCACCCCTTCACTGCCTATAGCTCCTAGGTTACCTTTAGCCACACCATCAAAGTTGGCTTTGTGCCAACCCTATGGGGGTAAAGACTAGTGGCATTCCTTTTCTTCTTTTTTGAGTATTATTACTACTTCCAATCTCACCTGCGAATGATTTAGATCCTTTATTAAACATATGATTTTTTAAAAGGCCATTTTGAATTTTACCAGTGACAATATTGGCAGGTTTCCATTTTTGGAACTTTTTATTTTTCATGAAATTACATATTTTTTAAAGTGAGTTACTCCTTAAGAGGTTCTACTCAAAGAACTTTTATTGAAAGGGGTTTAGATCAAACCCCTATAGATAGAACCCCTCTATTCTTAAATCATGCCTAAAATGATGAGAATTAACTAATTTTTCTTTACCATTTAAGGGATCAAATTGAATCATTTAGAAGTTATATTTTGTAACCAAGTATCCCTTATTATAGTATTTTTTTAAATTATAAATTTGAATATATTTAATGTAATTATTAGATTTATATTTTATTTCTTGTGAATGCATGTTTTTCATCAAATTTTGATTTATTGGTTTAACACATATCAAAATTTAAAAATAAAGAAAAAATTTCTTTAAAATGCATATTGCTTAAGTATTGTTGTCATCATTTCAACAAAAAATAAGTTATTTCAATAGTGTCAATAGTGTCAATAAGAAGATGAGAGGGAATGGGAGTGTCAATAGTGTTTCAAATGGAGATGGGAATGCAAAGGGGAAAGGGGACTCCAATAATGAAGAGGTAATTTCTTCTACAAAATATTTGGTTCCTACTAGTATTGGGATACCTATAGAGTGTGTAGGAGTCTTTTGGAGCCTATGATTTGGTTGATTTTGGGCAAAAGCTATAGATCTCTACACCATGTGTGTTGTTTATTTGCCTTGTTCCTACAATTTGGCTTTTTACAAATTGTGGGATGGTGGTTCCTATCTCCTGAGATATTTTGGGATGGTAACTTTCCTTCTTTTTTTAAAGAATGGTGTCTCTATCATTGGCCCTGAGGTCTCTCCTCTGGCCAATGATAGTTTTTCTTTCTGCTTGAATTTCAATAGCTCTAATTTTACTTGTAAAGTTTTTTAATGTGGTGGTTGTCATTAACAATTTTCAATGATGCGCAAGAAATTATACTAGATATATTTTAGATATGTAATGATAAACTTTGGATATGTAAATCAAGATTGTAAACAAAAGGGGGGTTAAAAGTGCCCACTTTTACCTAAAATTAGCTAGACATAAAGTTAAAGGAACAATTTGAGACTCGTACACTAAAAATTTAAAGATGCCAAAAGAACAAGAATTTTTTTTACTTTGAATGCATTTTCTAAGATACTAAAGCTTTTTTTAAATAGTTTAGTTTAAGATGGTTGAATCCTTCCCACACATAAAATTGTACCCATACGTACAACATGTTCCACTCTAGAGAGTGTTATCTACGTCAGCTGTATTTTCTAAAATTTAAAATTTTAATAATTAATCTACTACTTTTATGAGGGTCAATCCACTATCTCATTTCAATGTGTTGTCATTGTTGTGGGCAATCCACTATATCATTTAGTCTATTGTCTTCACCAAAACCAGTCCATTATCTTGTTTTATTTGTTGCCTTTGGAGGGGCCAATCCACTATCCAAATCAATCTGCCCTATCTTATAGTTTTCTCGCATAACATAAATTACTACCAGTATAACTGCAATCCAAATCTCTCTTTCCCTTATCAGATGGTTATCCAACATACCATGACTTTATACCCATATAGATGAAATCTTAATCATAACTATCGCATGATCTATATCTAATCATAATTATATGTTTTTATCAAATGACATATTTTTCTATAACCAACATGTTATGGTTTAGCTTAGAATATTCTCACAAAGCTTCAAGTATTTTCCCTAGAGGCAACTCTGCACAAATATAATATTTTTATCAAATGACATATTTTTCTATAACCAACATGTTATGGTTTAGCTTAGAATATTCTCACAAAGCTTCAAGTATTTTCCCTAGAGGCAAATCTGCACGAATAGAAGATTTTGTATCCCTTCATATCTTAGTATAATGTCTTCTCTCTCTACTTTAGCTTACATTCCACTAGTAATCACATGTTCATTTGATTGGAGGGGAAATTTAATGTCATCAATTGCACCTTGTGCAACTTTTTGTCACGTAGAACCTCTACAATAGACATAATCAAATTTGCACTTATGTCTCCATATCATCTTTCTTTCCTAATATTGTACTTTTTGTTTGACTTCTGAATCATGTAGAGTATTTTATTTGGGATGTATGTGCATTTGAAGATGTTTACCCTATGAATCTATAGAATGAAAGTGGTCATTAGAGAATTACACCTATTATTTCTAGAAGTGTGATGCCTCCTAAGGTAGGCCACCAACATCAAGAATCCATTGGGTTCCATACAACCTCATTTTTGCCTCCATTATAAAGTTATTAGTGATTTGAATCTCTTATTGATATTTCCTTTCTCACTTGACCATTATAGAAGTTAATGGAACAACTATCACATCTCATTGGATCATCTCATCAATTATCTCCACAATGTTTCTCATGTTCAATCTTGTTCTCACCTTCAATCCACCAAGCTACAACTTCTCATCTTTGAAGGGGATTTTCTCTTACACCTCACACTTGTTCATTTTATTCTATTCAAATCATATCAATAGTTATTAATCTCTATCTATTATCATTTATCATTTTATCAATCACATATCTATCTTGGTTATTTATGGAGATGGAAACACAAAAATAAGTTTTTTACTTCATCTATCATATGAAGAAAATAGTCCAACACATTTCTTGGTTTCTTGTACATGCTCAAAGACTGGAGTAGAGAAGAATTTTGAACACTCTCTCCAAATGTATTGTGATATTTTTTTTTGCTTTCCCTTGTGTTAAATTAGTACTTAGTATAAAATTCCATGTTATTACATTTATGGCATTTTTATAGCTATTAATCTAGTTGTTAGTCTTGTACATTTGTAATACAAGTTCCTATACCTTGCTCATACAAGATGTACACACATTGTTGTGGCATCTTAAAGATATATTGAAGTGCTAAACTCACACAAGCATTTTGGACATTGAGTGAATGGATTTTGTGAATGGTCTTGATTATTTACTCTATTATTTCTAGTATCCTAAATATCTTTATTTTTCTATAAAATGGAGTTTATCTATTTATGTTATGTTGTATTCATAATTAGCATTGATTTCATTATTAATTAGTTAATCTTTGTAGCTCATCAAAGTGCTACTAGAAATAATTTGCTATTGGGTTGATTTATACCTTGATGTTTGATTAACATTGAGGGTGAATAATTCCCTTCTCCACATATTATAATAAATAGAAATTTATAAGTTAAATAACATTAAAAATCGATCTTCAGTAGCCCATGAAGTTCTCCCCTCAACCAAATTAGAAGGCATCTTAGCCATGGTGTTAAAATTGGACATGATGAAATCGTATCACAAGGGCTCTTGGGGCTTTCTACACAAAGCTATGATAAAAATGGGTTTATGTTCCAAGTGGTACAAATGGATGAAGTCCTCTATTATGGGTTATTTCTCCTTCCCACAAGGTATTCATTGGGAAGACACAGGATGACTCAAATTTATAGGTTATCTATAGGATGAAATATCTATAGATATTTTCTTTCTCACTCGACCATTAAGGAGAAATAACCACAAGGTACAAATAGATACAATGTATTGTGCTTGAATTGAGAATTCAGTGTATTCTGATTTCTTGGTGTAGTTATTGACATACTCCAAAATTTGGATTATTTTTAATAGTCCTAACTATCCCAAGGGTTTAATGGTCATACCATGAATGCAAAATGTTTGATTCTCATGGAACAACCTTGATTAACATGTATCATAGAGATCTAATCATCTAATGTTTGATCTAACCATCTAATGTGCAAACAAAGTGGAAAGTGCAAGCGATCACCCAAAATTTGTGAAGGAAAATACCTGAGTTTGGCCAGTTAGGTACAATAGTAGAAGATCTTCTTTAATGAGGCCATATTTTTATGTTAGAATCCATTTGGATCTATGAAATTTTAATGGTGGATCAACATTTTTTTGACCAATATAGAGATTGGAGGTAAAGTTTTAAACAAACCCTAGATTTAAGGAGGGTTTTGTGAGAGTTTCTTCAATTGGATGTTTGCAGGGGTTTTGGGTCAAACAAAAACTAGAATCCTTCCATTTTAAACATATGTTGAGACTATTCAAAGTAGAAAAGTCTTGGAGTAAGTATTTAATAGGGTTGCTTTGTAAAACAAAGGCTAATTAGGCCTTAAAAACTAAGAAATTTGTATTTTCTGTACATATTCCCCAAAATACCCATACTTGATTTTTAGGTATGTTTTGTAAACCCCAAAAGGGTGTCAAGATCCATGATTTTTTTTGGAATTATTTTGAAACAAGTTGGCCAAAAGTCCAAAATTCAAAAATAGATGACTATTAGGAGTTGACTTGGGCTTGGAGAAGCATTTGTGACCCCTAGTTAAGAGGGTATGTTGGGCATTTACTGTCAAATCAAGTTGAAAAAAGTTAGTTAAGATCCTAGGAAGGCTTAGTTTTGGTCTTGGGTAAGCATTTGAGTTTATTTGGTCAAAATGAGTCCTTATTAGGCAACGATTGAATCTTGTGGGTTATTAGGCACATTGTAGAGTATGATTGATTAAGGTGTTGTGTGGCCAATAGGGCTCTGCATCACTTGAGCCAAAAGCTCAATATTTCAAAATAAAAAAATGTTTATCTTTAATACTACAAAATATATTGAGAGAGCTATAAAAAAAGTGTTAGATTTTTCAATTGCCTTCATCCCATGTAAATACTTAGCCATCCATTTCTTCAATGGAACTAATAAGATAGCATATTGATCTAATATCATTCCTTCAATTAAGGAAAGAATCTCCACTTGGAATTCAATATGGCTTTCATTTTCAAGATAAATTCTTCTCATTAAATATGTGTCATGCTCTATTATGAATTACACATTTATGTATTACAAGCTCCCAAAATTGTGCTAGATACCATAAAGAAACACATTATGGATTTCTCATGGAAGGGAAATATGGATGGAGCCAAGAAGATTCCAATAATTCAATGGGAAAATATTTGTGTTACCAAGAAAGAGGGTGGTTTTGGTGTTCATAATTTGGAAGAGAGCAATATCAATTTGGGGGCCAAATTAGCTTGAAAATTGCATGAGAAACCCAACTCACTATGGGCTAAAATTATTAAGGCCAAGTATTTAGATAATGCGAATGCTATAAGGATTTTTACCATTTTTAGTCCTCTTACGAGTTCAATATAGATCAATTCTACTACCAAATCTCTCATGAATAGTTACCAATAATGGCACTACTAGATTTTGGGAAGATTCATGGAATGGTCATTATCCTCTTATATCCATTGATGGTCTTAATGATACTAAAGTAGTGGTATAGCAAACATGGGGTGTTTATGTTAAAGATAAGATTACTTCAAGGTCAATAAGCATATATTTTTATGGAAGGATTTCTCTTTGATTGACATCCCAATTGCCAAAAAAAATTGTGCTTATAGGCCATATTAATGGAAAGGTCAATCTTCGTAAATGAGGATAATTACCGAATTATTTGGTTAACAAGAGCTCTATTCAAGCACTAGCCCCTACCTACTATGGCAAGTAGAAGGAAATAATTATTAGAGTGACTGACTTTGCAAATAGAATAATTGAACAACAGGAATAAAATATGAATTCACAATAAATTTATACATAAGAACTTATCTTAAAATAGATGGAAGAATATATTTTAAATTTAAAGGTTATACAATATCAAAGATATATACTAAACAAATCCATAAACACTTATTACAACTATAAAATAAAATATAACATTATAATACATCATAGAGTTCTTGGGTTCATATCTACTCAAATTAAATAAATAAATAAATAAATAATAATTAATCAAAACACATAATAATCAATCTTGGCTTTGGCCTCTTACTGATCCAAAAAAAATAGTATAATCCATCATCTAAAATGGCTTAGTAAAGAAATAACACCAAATATATTTAAAAATATAAGGAGAACCAAACATGGACAAGCCATAGAAAAGTTCAAACCTTAAAGCCCTCAAATCCCATTTCCAAATTGGATTCATAATCTTAAATATTAAGAAAAATTTGTGTACTAGATTTTCTTGAGGAAAAATGGCTACTTGAATCATAACAAAACAAATCCATGGAAAGTTACAAACAAGATGGATAACTCAAGATAGTGTCTACAATCAATAGTTACAACAAGTTATAAATATTTAGTGTATTATAAGTTGATTCATGGAGATCTACATGACATGAATAACCCAAAGATCCACTGTAAAAAGTGAAAGTGATGTATATCAATGTTTGGCTTCAATAACCATACTTCCCAAGCCTACAATGTATGCACATCAATTTCATGAACATAATCCATATTCTACCACCATTACAACACCTTTCTCCACTACAATTTGCGCCCATTTTCAAAATCCTCAATTTATTACACTCTTCCTTACCCAACAAAAATATAAAACCCAATAAAAAAATAACTTTTAAAACTTTGATTACCTTGAAAGCATAAATAAGGACATGATAGGTAAAGCAAAGTTCTAGTTTGTTTCTTTGAAAATCATACAACTTATCATACTCTTCACCCTTCTTTGTTATCTGCATCCCATGTTGCTCAATGGGTGTAAATGCAATTGTAGTGCTTCCACTTTTAAGATCACCTCACCTATTACAAAGTTTTCAACCACTATTATTCTTTGAAACATAAATGAAAATGATAAATAGATGTCAAATACATTTTGACAGGGAATAGATAACATGAAATGAGCAGAAAATGTAATGAATAGTGAGGCTAAAGGATTTGGAGTAGAAACCAAAAGATTTTATCACCTCTTTCACATACACCATTGTGTAAGTGTAGTAGAGAACACACATCTGTGTCATTTTAACCTAGTTTTTTATCCCTCGTTGTTTCTTGTTTGACACATCATTTATTGAGGGTGTTTATTGCCAATGTCAATGGTAATGGGAGTTACACTTTATGAAAGTTATTTTTGCCCAAATGAACTCCCACATTTTTTTCTTAACTCCATATAGGAGCATGTAACGAAGCAATGTAAAGAAATGTATGGTTATTTTATCCATATAAAAAAAAATTATAGTTACATAAATGACCTACACTGCCTACATCTTCGCAGATACCTTTTAGGTTTACCTAACTTATAGACATAAAATATATCTTTTAGTCATTAAATCTTGTAATGATAAGAGAAGGCAAAATTTCAAAAGTTGCAAACTAAAAGAATAGATATCTTAGTATTTGCATGATCTTACAAATTTATAAATGTATCCATGACTTTTAATCCATCCCACAATTTAGTGAAGTTCAAATAGAGCATATAAATTTCTAAAATTCTTTAAAGGAGTCATTCAAATCATAAAGTTGTCTAAAAAATTAGAAAGACAATTTGTAAAATAAGGGCCAATAAACAAATGAATTAGTTTTTTTTCAAAAAGCCTTACCAAACATGACTAGTTGCCAATATTGTGATTATTTATGCTAGCTCCCAATAGATCACTCAGGCTTGCACAATACAATGAATTGTAATATGAGAAATGTAATATTTATTTTAGAGGTTAAAGAAATTGTTAGCACAAACCGTAAGTATAAATGGGAAGAGTTAGGGGAAATATAGATGTCTAACATGCATGAATGAAATTGGATAAGACATTCATTTGGCTCTTTGTCCCACCTGCTTCTTCAAAGTAAGCTTCTCCACTTGGAAGAACGAATATCTCTATCTAATTCCATAATCTATATAAAACATAAACCTTAAAAAGTTTCTAAAACTTTTTAAGCCTTTATTACTCATACTACACCAATCCTAAAACATTGAACTTCTGTATAGAACTTTAGGCATGTACTCATTAAACATTTGTATAAAACTTAAGTCATGTACCCATAAATTTATAGCCAAACATGTACCCAAAAAAAATTAACCGCTCTGCTACTCACTATATATGTGTATGGTGGATTTTCTTCGTATAAAAATTATCATTGTTTCCTTCAAATTCTAGTGTAAACAAGCCCAAATTTTTCAAAATGTTTAGGTTCTTTTTTCTTAAAATCATTTTAAAATTTAATCAAAAAACCATGGTAAATTTTTGGACACGGTCATTACAGTCTCATAAGTACTTGGATAACTATGGAGATTCCTTGTCATCCCTAAAAATAATTCAAACATCATTATTGTAAAAAATAAATGACTAAAAGCTAAACGATATTGTGTTAGGATTCAACATAGAACTTCCATTTTCCCTTAATACAATGGACATTATGCTAGCACATCAAAGATCTACAATCAAACCTTCCACCTTCACCAAACGGAAAGAAAAAACAATGTTATTTCACAAGCCATAGCAGATTCACCAAGACTACAACAATTGACAAAGTTCAAGAAACAATCTATAGCAGGCTCTAATCCAGGGGTGATGCAAAAGCATCCTGGGTGTAAGAGCAATCTTGCATCACCCAAAAAATATTTTATTTTTAGTCTTTTTTATTTTAATAAGGACTAGTAGATAGGGTGGTTACTATTTATGGGAACTTGCTATTTTTAGTAAGTTTTTCATACAAGCTTAGAATGTTCTCATTTTTTATAGAAAGGTTTATTTTAGAGTTATAAGGCTACCATAAAAATCTCATTGTTCTAGCTTAAGTATTGGAGAATTTGTTGCAGATTTTCAGTGAAAAAAATTGTAGAAAAATTTGCAAGCTCACCGTTAGAGGCCTTAGAGTGCCTAGATGAGGTCTGAAAACTCGATGGAAGAGTTCTTGTGTAGTCCTAAGCCTATAGATCAGGAGTTGGAATTTATGAAAAGTGGTATAATAGCCAATCAAAGCAACGGTTTGAGAGTTATGGCCTTCTAAAGTTGGGCTACCCGAAATATATAAAATAGTTGTCAAAGATGTATTTGGCCGACTTTATATGTATTGTTAGGATTTTTTGGCCCTAAGTATTGAGTTTCATTGTCTAGAATCTTTTCGAGCAGTATAAAATTGCTCATTTAAGAAATGCCTGAACATTATCTAGAATAGCTCTAGGTGATAGTTCACAACTTGTCTTGAAAATTACTGTAATGAAGGCACTCATGTGGGTTAGTATATTGTATTTGTTAATTTTGTAATTTCACATTTGTAGTGCAAATACGAAGTCTATATTTTATTCTCATATTTGATGTTGTTTCTTTATTTATGTTATGGTTATGGAATTAAGGGGAGCACCCTTCATCAAGGAGTAGCATGTCGAAGAAACGAAAATGAATGCAAATTTGAGAGCAAGTGTTATTAGCCAATGATTTTGGCATTGAGAACTTGGAGGGCCTCTAATGTAAAGAGAAAATAGTTGAGTTAGGGAATAAGAAGTTTGAAGAAACAAATGAAAGTGAATCAGAGGGGGACATTTTGTAGACTAAGGAAGGGGGGACATTTTGTAGAGTAAGGAAGGAATAATAATCTTAAGGAAGGCTCAACAGAGCTATGAGATTTTGGTTTATTGTGAGCTTTTTGAGGGGGTCGTGCAATTGTAGGTATCCATTATTCGGATCTGCCTGCATAGGTCTTTACTTTGGCTATGTACATATTCAATATTTTATATTGTTTGCAACAACATTTTATGTATATGTATAACAATAACAATCTTGCCTATATAATATCTACTTTAGAAATATGGATTCTAAATCAAATTTATTAATTAGTAATGTAAAATCTTGGTAGCAAGTAAGAGAAAAGAGGTTATTTGATTAGGATAATCACTAACGAATTAAATCAAACCAATCCTTATTTTGATTCGGATGATATAACTAACTTTATTTTCCTTTATAGATTTTTTTTCAGTTATTTGTTTTAAATGTAGCATGAAATTTAAAATTAAGATTTTGCCACATTGCTATTCTGGAGGAAGCTCTACTTACCAGAATTGAAGATCAACATATTCTCCTCTACCGGACGACCTCCGCAATCTAAATAGTTTGGAAATTCTGATCACAGGTTACATATTCATCCGATTTTATATTTGGGAAGCTCATGGTCTTCTGCATTCAAACAGCTCTCCACATGCAGATAAATAAAGACAGACTTGGAGTACATTAGAGAATAGTAAATCTGCATTTCCAATTTAAAGATAAACAGGATTGTTCCAAGAGATTTCATGTTAAAAAACAATATAGATATCACAAGTGGAGAAGCTCAGATATATGCTCACTTCCAGAATAAATGTAAAACTTAAGATCTAAAATCTTACTGAAATAAATCTTATTTGATAAACATACTATCCTGTAATAGGAAAATGATGAGTAGATTCAAGATTCTATCTCAGAAACATATTTGCTTAAATCCTAGACTGGATCTCTCTCACCAGCTTCACTAATTGCACAGAATACTTTCAAGAATGAAATTGAAGAAAAGAGAAATGTTGATTATTTTTAAACTTTCCACAATTACATGTAAGTCTGATGATGGGTTGAAAAAGTATTTTGTTATAATGGGTCTAGTACATTCTATAATTGTCTTTATTTCAGTAATGAAATTTTAGATCTATGACCTTTTCCCCAAATTGGTACTCAAACAATAAAATAAGAAGGTAGGAGAGCATTCATCATAAGAGTCTACATTACCAAAGACATAGCATTATAGGAGAATTTTTATAAACAACATACTACCAAGCAATCTTCTATCACCATTCAACATTTTTAATTGTGGGGATTTCGCAGTTATTTAAGTTGTTTATCTTATTATTGCATAATGTGTCCTTATCATGCTCTATCAATTGACCTTTTTCAATTGATCTTCATTTACAAGATTGAATCTTTGGAGAGATTAACTATGCTTTTAATATTCTACTCCATCTTGATGATTTGGTCTTAAGCTTAATAAATCCCAAGTGTCTTATAAAATGGTTTCAAAAATTGTCATATAGAGGTAATTGTCATCTAGAAGTAGCGATTAGAGTAAGTGGACACTTTCAAAGGACATATATATGTGATAACATAAATTACATGTTATTTTGGAATGAAATAAATAATTGTGTCTACAAATTTTCAAAACATGTTTTAAATGAACATTTTAAAAAAATAGAACTTGCTAGGATTTTGTATCATTTTGAACCAAAAGTAGTAGGCATCTCAAAAAAATAGAGGAGGTTCATAGGTAGTAGATAGGAACAATATCAAAGTATGTTTGTATCTAACTTTATTTAAAATGATACATACAATGAAAGAGTTTTCTGAGTGGAAATTTGTGTCTAACTCTCAATTTCAAGCTTCTATTTAACAATAAGAGATGATTAGGAGTTGGGAAAGACCTCAAAATGTTGTTCAACCTTAAATCATAAGTTATAAAGAAGCAAAACCAAAAAATTAAAAATTAAAAATGGTGACATTAAAAATATAACCACTTTTATCTATTAAAGGTTTAGATGTCACTTTGTCCAATTATATAGAAATATAACACCAAAGTAGAAAATATTTTAAATAGACTAATAAAATATTTTTATTTTTATTTTATTTAACTTATCATATATGAATAAGATAATCATCTAAAAATTCTCCACATAAAAAATTTATTTGTAAATTTATTTATAGAACTAAAAATTAAACATGTTTAAAAATTTAGACAAATAATTAATTTAAGCTTTGACCATTTATCCTTCATGTTTTTTAAAATCTAAGTGGAGGATAAGAAAAATCTAAGCCTTCACGTTCTCCAAAATCTAAGTGGAGGATAAGAAAAATTAAAGTCATTCAATTAAAAATTAAAAGGTGACTTTGTATTAAAAGCTTCTAGGGTATGTATTAATTATTGGAAGGACGGAAGCCTCTCGTGATTTAATTAATTATTGTCAGGGAGGAATTTCTAGGGTATGCATTAATTATTGGAAGGAAGAAGCTTCTAGCTCTTGCAATTAATTAATGTTTTAGTTCCTTCCAGAAGGATGAAGAAAAGGATAAATAGGGCTGTAAGTCTCATTGTTGAGCAGGGGATTATTGTATCAAAGGATTATGAATTGCATTTGATAAGAGCTTGGATGTGTGAATCACACTCCCTTTTTTGGCAATAGAGGACGTTCATTCTCTGTTGTAACATTCTAGACGTCATTCCCTTAGAGTTTGGCCTTTGGAATACATCTCTTTGTAATTGATTGCAACATTTTCAGCATTAATATAATTTCAGCCTTGGTTTAGCTTTTGGGCATTCCTGGGTGTCCATTACAGTGGTATCAGAGCTATTAGTCCTGCCATCCTATGGAGTTCTTATAGGGACTTTGGAACAGCGAGATAAAGGGAAAAGAGTTTGACAAAATGTATACCAATTCAGATCAAGAAAATGCAATGCTTAGGTTACTTAGTTCATTAGAGGAGGGGCAACGGATGCAACAGGAGCATAATAGACGAATGGATATGATGTTGCAACTTATGGCTAGACATATGGGCATCAATATTGAAGATTTGTATGTTGCTCCAGTGCAGGAGGTAGTTGCTTCCTTAGGTGGGATCGAGACACGTATAGAGCCACCCATCTATGATGTTGGTGATATGGGTGTTTCAGCGGAATCAGTAGAAACATGTGTGCAAAGTCAGGAGACCACATATGAAGCTTTGTCGGGAGATGGTGCTGAAGTAATAGTGGGATTAGGAAAACATGAGGATACTGTCATATCAGCAGCCACTTTTGTGTTAGTTGAACCATCCAATGAGGAGTTTAATGGTATAAATGCAGTGGTTGATGTATTTTCTAATGAAGCCACACATGTTGATGATTATGAGTTTTCATCAACTACAAATTCAGTTCAATTTTCTGTTGCACCGGTTAATGTTATTCCTATGTCCATATATTTGATGCGGCAACACCTATTGTTGATACAGTTAGCATGAGTACATATGGTTCACCTATAGCTACATCTTTTTCAATGCATGATGGTGATAATATGCATTCGAGTCCAATATATATTATGTGGATGGATATAGGGAAGAAGACATTTCATAAATCTTTTATGGAGTTGCCTTATGGTGACATTCTGACTTCATCAGCACAAGTTTTGAATGTTAGGCTACAGGGGTTGGTCTTGATGATGCTGGTTTGCAATTGGTTTTTCCATATGGATATCACATATTGGGATCCAGGTGGAGGTTGGAGTCTATTATGTTAGTTAATTTCTTGAGGACAAGCAATTTCAAGGAGGGCGGATTTGTAATAATCCCATCTTTTAGCCTTCACGTTCTCCAAAATCTAAGTGGAGGATAAGAAAAATTAAAGTCATTCAATTAAAAATTAAAAGGTGACTTTGTATTAAAAGCTTCTAGGGTATGTATTAATTATTGGAAGGACGGAAGCCTCTCGTGATTTAATTATTTATTGTCAGGGAGGAATTTCTAGGGTATGCATTAATTATTGGAAGGAAGAAGCTTCTAGCTCTTGCAATTAATTAATGTTTTAGTTCCTTCCAGAAGGATGAAGAAAAGGATAAATAGGGTTGTAAGTCTCATTGTTGAGCAGGGGATTATTGTATCGGAGGATTATGACTTGCATTTGATAAGATCTTAGATGTGTGAATCACACTCCCTTTTTTGGCAATAGAGGACATTCATTCTCTGTTGTAACATTATAGACGTCATTCCCTTAGAGTTTGGCCTTTGAAATACATCTCTTTGTAATTGATTGCAATATTTTCAGCATTAATATAATTTTAGCCTTGGTTTAGCTTTTGGGCATTCCTGGGTGTCCATTACAGAGAAGAAGGTTGTAATAAGTTGTTCCTGGATCTAACTCCTGGGAAATAATAGTTGAAAGTATGGTTGTGAAGCTATAAGAACTCACAAAGATAGAGTGCAATGCAACGTTGATATGTGTACCTAAAAAAATCAAAGAGGGATCTACAATCTCTAAACAAATAATAAAATCTCCCTCTAATCTTGTAGTATATGGAGCATCTGAAAAGGAAATGGATCTTAGATTCTGCCTCTGCTAAGGTACAAAGTCTACACAGCTGATCCTCTCTAGCAATATGGTGATCGACCTGGATCTGGAGTCTGTGTAAGCCCACCCTAAAGGAGCCAAGGGAGATATGCAGGGTGTGTGTCCAATATCTATGTAAGTACTCAAGGTGTAAAATAATCCGATCCAAAATATCTAAGAAGTGCTCAGCATTGAAATCCATCCTCAAATGTAGTCCCCCCGGAGGATCAGCCTAGGTCCATATAATATACTGCCTATAGATGTCAAGTCTGACATGCCCATTCAACTCCTGTCGAGAGGGGAGTAGATGAGCAGGAGTGTCCAATGAGAACTAGTAGGGAGGGGGATGGTCAATATCGATCCTAATTGAACCCAGTAGGATAGTAGCCTGAGCATACCAACAGCGAGCTCTAGTGGTTGGATCAGAGTCTACAATAACAACTGAGGAGTAGTAGGCTAAGTAAGGGTATCTTTGTTGGCCTTTAGCCAATTCTGTAAAGCCATGAAGACAGTGGAGAAACCAGATCAGGTCAAAAATGGTTGCAATCCTGAATGGGTGAACTCCAAACTTAGCCAAAATAACACTATGGGGGGTAGATCTATGACATCTGATAATCCGATGGAGGAGCAAAGTTTGAGTGCACTCGATCATGGCCCAATCAGAGTCTAAAAAGGAAGGACCCAAAACCACCGAACCATAAAGCACTATGGGTCTTACTAAGGAATCCAGGAGGGATAGCTTAGATGATATGTCCTAAAAGTGGTGTCTGAAGCATTGTCTCTCGAGCATGGCAAGGGAACCCAACCCTTTACTAATCTGAGGCTGAATGGTTGATCTCAAGTTGAAATAGGATCCAAATAAATTAACCCCAAGTGTAAGATGATGTAATCTCAACTTCCTGACCTTGGAAGTGAAAATGGAGATGTGAGGACTTCAGACCATTGAAGACCATAACACGAGTCTTCTCAAGGTTCACGACCAGCTGTCTCATGTCGTAAAAAGATGCAAGTCTATCCAGAAGCCTCTGAAGACCCTCAAGAGACGAAGCAAGAAGAACCACATTGTTAGCAAAGAGAAGGATGGAGATCAATCCGTGGTGTAGATGACAACCATCACTCGAAAGTGAAGATTCGCTGAGAAAAGCCTTGAGCTCATCAATGTAGATCTCGAACAAGGTGGGCGAGAGAGGGCATCCTTGCTTCACCCCAATGGTGCTCTAGATAGGGTTAGAGAGGCCCTTTGTAGTCCTGAGTCTGCTAATCACTATCTCATATAACCTCATGAGAGTCATTAGTAAAATCTTAGAAATACCAATATCTCTAAGTCTCTAAAAAAGGGTCACTCTGGGGATGGAATCAAAAGTCTTACAAAAATCCACAAAACAATAGTAAACTTTCTTTGACTGGTGTCGAGCCTCCTTAATAATAGCATATAGTGTAAAGGTATAATCCATGGTCTGGTAGTCTTCCCTAAATCCTTCTTGACCCTTATCCTTACAATTCCTCCTATCAAGCTCCCTAGATAAAATAGTATTCAATGCTATAGCATAAAGTTTGACAAATGTATGCCCAATAATGATGGTCCTATAATTTTTGAGATCAGAGGCCAGCCCAAACTTATGGATTGGGTGAATAACGTGTCTCAACCATGAGTTCGAAAAATCAAAAAAAACCACTCTATTAAAGAGTATAGAGAGATAAGGGCCAAGGATTGTGGTATCGAGCTTCAAGAGCTTAGCCTAAAAACCCTCCTCATCAGCCACCCTACTACATCTCATAAGTTTGATGGCCTCATAAATGCTAGAGGTGGAGAACAAGTGATAATGGGGGTGGGCTGGGAAGGGGAGCAAGCTGACCCAAGATGTCATACAATGTGGAGACATGGGAGGCAAGGAGGCAAAGGTTGGGGGTGGACTGGGCTTGGCTAGGCCGAGGGAACATGATACGCCAAAACAACTTGGGATACTGAATAAGCATGTCACAAAGTGATCTGCCCTGTGAAGCAATAAATAATCACTTCTTATGGCAAAGAAAGTGTTTGTAAGAGAGTTGTAAATTGGTGAAAGTGAGGAAATGAGTATCAAAAGCCAAGCACAAGGAGTGGTGGAAATTTTTATAGGTATCATCAAACCACTGGTTCATAGGATGAGTATTCTGTCGAATAGATCTGAGTGTGTTGGGAATGGAGTGGTGGGGATTTGGGATGGCTAGTGAGTGAAACATGGTGGACACTTGATTGTGATCTGTGAAGCTAGTGGGATAGAGGAATTTTCTCAAATGAAAAATGAAGAGGTCTTGATACCCATCCTCAAAATAGAAATGGGTATGGGGGCGGATCTGGGCAGGGTGACTAGAGATGGGTGGTAGAGGGTGGGAAGAAACATGAACTGAAAGGCTAAGGAGTGAATGATCAGCCAAGGGAAGATGAGAGATAGTAAAGTTGTGGACAAGGAGGAAAAAAGAAGCAACAATGAGGATATAATCAACTGTTAGGATTAAACCACGGACAGAGATAACAATTACATGCAAATATAACCAATATCAGAAATTAATAGATCGCACAGAAAAGAACACAAGACACCAAGATTTAATGTGGTTCACCCAATCCCTAGGCTACGTCCACCAAACAGCAAGTTTGATATTATTACGATCCAACAATTACAACCTGATTACAATCTGTAGTCCCTTACAGCTCAATACTGTCGCAAGAACCAATTTTTGCATCACAAATATGAAATAATCCCTAACCTTAAGCCCTTTTATACAAGTATTTTTACCACTTTAGGGTTGCAATTAATAATTACATGTCAGCCCAAAATTCTAATAAAATAGGGCCCAAAAGAATTTATGAATTATGTAGAGTACTTTTCTGATCAATCACTACAATCTAACAATCTTCCACTTGGGGACTGATTAGGCTCCACTCTAAACAACAATCTCCCACTTGGAGACTGATCTTGTAGCTATGTCACTACTCCATGAGGCTCCCACCAGATCAAACAACCCTAGACTCTATTGTTCTTTTATTCATGTTTAGTCTAGAAGACCAACCAAAGCTGAAGAGGAGTTTAGCTTCTCCCTTGTTACTACCTTTGTCAACATATCTTTTGGATTGTCATTTGTATGTATCTTATCTAGCTTGAATTATCCATCCTCCAAAATTGACTAAATGAAATGGTACCACAACTATATGTGTTTGGTATTTGAATGCAGAGTTGAATTCTTCGCAAGATGAATGGCACTCTGACTATCTGTAAACAAATAATTATCCTTCTGAGCATGTCTCAATTCTTCTAAGAAGAACTGAAGCCATATCATCTCCTTGGTTGCCTCTGTAGCAGCAACATACTCTGCCTCTGTAGTGGATAGAGCATTAATCTTTTGTAACCTAAAAACCCAGCTAATAGTTGTCCCACTAATAGTAAAGACATAACTTATAGTACTCCACCTGGTATCAATATCCCCTACCAAATTCAAGTCAACATAGCCCTGTAAATCAGTAGTAAAGCCCCCAAAGTGTAAACACTTATTAGATGTTCCTCTCAAATATCTAAGAATCTATTTGACTGCATTCCAATGCTCAATTCCTAGATGACTCATATGCCTGCTAACAACTCCCACTGCATGTGCAATATCTAGCCCGGTACATACCATGGCATACATCAAGATTCCTATAGCTAAAGCATAAGGTACCTTGGACATCCTATCCTCTTCTTCTCATGTCTTGGGACACATCTCCTTAGTCAACTTCAAATGACCAGGTAAGGGTTTAGCATTCTCCATAGAGAAACATTGCAACACCTTCTCAACATAGTCAACTTGAGAGAGCGTCAATTTCTTGTTCTTCCTATCTCTGCAAATCTTCATACCAAAGATTTGTTTTGCTACCCCCAAATCCTTCATAGAAAATGCATGTGCTAACTAGCATTTTAGCCCCTTAATATGATCCATGTTAGACCCAACTACAAGCATATCATCAACATATAAACATAAAATAATGTAGTTGTCATCATCTTACCTCTTAAAGTAAACATAATGATCTAAATGACACCTATTGTATCTATGTGCTCATGCATAAAACCATCAAATTTCATATACCATTGTTGAGGTGCTTGCTTCAAGCCATATAAACTTTTCTTCAATTTGGACACTAAGTTCTCCTTACCTTTGACCTCAAATCCTCGTGGTTGAACCATATATATCTCTTCATCCAAATCACCATGAAGAAAGCTTGTTTTAATATCAAGCTGCTCTAAATGCAAATCTTCAGTAGCCACAATACTTAAAACAGTACTGATAGAAGTCATCTTAACAATAGGAGAAAATATCTCATCAAAATCAATGCCCTTTTTTTGTGCAAATCCTTTTACAACTAACCTGTATTTAAATATTTTCTTACCTCCATCCTCTTCTTTTAACCTGTAAACTCACTTATTCTATAAAGCCCTTTTAGCTACAAGCAACTGGCATAAATCTTATGTCTTATTCTTCAGCAAAGAGTCCATTTCATCTTTCATTGCAAACTCTCACTAAATCTTAGTATCCACCTGCATAGCTTCATCATAACATTCAGGTTCACCAACATCTATTAATAAAATAGAATACAAAGAGGGAGAGAATCTTTCTGAAGGTCTAATTTGCCTTGTTGACCATCTAACATTCACCGGTGTGTGGTATTTATTGTTGCAGTTCTTGCACATCATGAGGAATAGCTGGAACATCAACTTTTGGAGTATCATCCAACACTACATAATCATCTTCTTTCTTCTCATGTTGTTGCAACAGATCTTTGTATAACACTTTCTCATTGAATATGACATCATTGCTTCTTACAATTTATGATTTTCAAAATCTCAAAACCTATAACCAAATTGATTAATGCCATATCCAACAAATACACATTTCTTTGACTTAGCTTCTAGCTTGGTTCTGTTTTCAGAATTTATGTGAGCAAATGCTTCACAACCGAAGGTTTTGAGAAAAGAATAACTCACCTTCTTACCAATTCATGCTTCCTGTGGAATACCACAACCCAAAGGAGTAGAGGGACCTCTATTAATCAAATATATAGCAGTATTGATAGCCTTCGCCCACATGTGTAAGGGCAACCCAGCATGTAACCTCATGCTCCTTGCGCACTCCATTATAGTCATATTCATGTGTTCAGCCACTCTATTTTCTTGTAGAGTCCTTGGAATAGTTTTTTGTCTATGAATACCATTAGTGGAGCAATAATCTTCAAATTCATGACTGCAATCCTCACCACCAATATCAGATCTGAGACATTTTAATTTCTTACCAGTCTCATTTTCAACCAAGCATTTCCATTTCTTAAAAGTTTGAAATACATCAAATTTATGTCTAAGGAAATAAACCTATATTTTTCCAGTTGCATCATCAATAAATGTAACATAATAATGAGAGCACCAAGGGAAGATACTTGAGCCAATCCTCATACATCTGTATGCACAAACTCTAATTTCTCCTTTTTGTTTTCCTTTCCAGTCTTCACAAAACTCACTCTCTTTTATTTTCCATACAACTTTCACAGAAATCCATATTAACACATTTCGGACCTAGTAAAACTTTCTTTGAATGAAGTACTTTCATACCTTGCTCACTCATGTGCCCAAGTCTATCGTGCCATAGCGCTATATCAAAATTTATAGCAGCTATTTGTTCTCCCTGCTCAACTACAACAATTGTTCCTGAATATTCATTTTTCTCTGAAACAATTAAAGTAGAAGGAACAATATGACTTGTACAAAGATATAAGGTGCCTACTTTCACACTTTTGCTACTACAAGGGAACCTTTTGAACCCTTCCAATTTTTAACATTAAAAGTAACTACGCAACCCTCATCATTGAGTTGCCTTGCTGAAATTAAATTCCTACTCAACCTTGGAACATGTCTTACCTCATGTAGTAGCCAATGATTCTCATTCTGCAACTTAATCTTAACTTTTCCCTTTCCAACAATCTAACAGGGTTCATTATCCCCCAAATAAACAAGTCCAAGATCCCCTTAGACATAATCAATAAAATATCCTCTATGAGTTGTAGCATGAAATGAAGCACCAAAATCTAAAACCCATGAATCATCAACACTTTCTAAAGACAAAAGCAAAGCATCCTCTTCAGATTTGTTACTTGCCGCATTTGCCTCCTTGTCTCCATCTGGTTTATCTCCTGCATTTTTCTTTCGATTCCAACAATCTTTCTTTTTGTGCCCTGGTTTCCCACAGTACCAATAGTCATTCGGTCCTCTCAATTGAGACCTCCTCCCTTTTGACTTTCCTCTTGATTTTTCATGATTTCTAGAATTATTTCCTCTTTCATTTGTTCTATCTTGACTTTGTGCATTCAAAGCACTTCTTGATGTATATCCACCTGAGATTTTCTTACGAGTTTCCTCACTCAAAATAACACCGATCACATCATCATACTTTAGGGTACTAGATCCAAGAACAAAATTACTCACAGCCATTACTAAGTCATTCCAGCTTTCGGGCAAAGAAGAAAAAATCAAGAGAGCCCTAATTTTTTCATCAAAATTGATACCCACAGAAGATAACTGACTAGTAATAGTATTAAACTCATTTAAATGATCCACAATAGATCTGCCTTCTACCATTTTTATATTAAATAAACACTTCATGAGAAATACCTTGTTTGAAGCAGAGGGCTTTTCATATAGTGTCGCTAGGGTTTTCATCAACTCTTTTGTTTTCTTTGCTTTTGTAATATTAAATGCTACCAATGGTGCTAGGCATAATCAAATGCTTCCAAGTGTCTTTCTGTCTAAAAGATCTTAATCGTCAGTTGACATAGATACCTGATTCTTAGCTTTGCCTTCCAATGGCTTCTATAAATCCTTTTGATAAAGATAGTCTTGCATTTGCATCTTCCATAACTAGAAGTTCTGCCCATTAAACCTATCAACCCTCAGCTTACCCTCGTCTATCATCACTCCCACTCAACCGTGAGACTTTCATGAAAAGGATAACTAAAAAACAACCTGGCTCTGATACCACTTGTTAAGATTAAACCACGGACAGAGATAACAATTACATGCAAATATAACCAATATCAGAAAATAATAGATCACACAGAAAAGAACACAAGACACCAAGATTTAACACTGTTCACCCAATCCCTGGGCTACCTGCACCAAACAGCAAGTCCAATATTATTATGATCCAGTGATTACAACCTAATTATAATATGTAATCCCTTAGAGCTCAATATCCCTGCAAGAACCAATTTTTGCATCACAAATATGAAACAATCCCTAACCTTAAGCTTTTTTATACAAGTATTTTTACTGCTTTAGGGTTACAATTAATAATTACATGTCAGCCCAAAATCTCGATAAAATAGGGCCCAAAAGAATTTATGAAGTATGTATAGTACTTTTTTTATCAACCATGTTTGCACCCCCACTATGAGGCCAATATGTAAAAAGCTCAAAACTTGAGAAACAAGAAAGGCCATTCAGAATCACCAGGTCGGAGGACTCAAAGAGTTGAGAAGGTGGCAACCATAGCAAGTTAGAGGCCCACTGTGATCCTCAAACAATTGTTGAAGCCCCATACTAGTAGGTCCCTCTCTGTAGTACAAAACAAGTCGGACCCACTGTCATACTTGGGGGTCTGGAGATCTTTAGTCCGTGCATTAAAACCCCCTAAGATGATGATGTCACCCATAGCCCCAAACATGGAGATGCTCTCGAATAGGTTTGTAAAAAGATTCCCGTCCTCAACACTATGCATGGCGTAAGGTGAGGAAGTCAGCAGAAAGTAACATTCGACAATGAAGATATCTCTCTGATGGTGATTAGTGCCTCCAACACAGATCCACATAAATATGGAATGAGAGTTAGAAAGAACCAATGTGGTAGTACTGAACAGATCATCTCTAATCAAACTAGTAACCCCACCAGAACCACGCACTCCACCTGAAGCGCAGACCTCCTCTTTGCAAACTGAAAGCCACTGATACCCTGTGTAACCTGGAAGGGGCCAAATAGGACTCTCATGAGTCTCGGTAACAACTAACAAATCAGCACACCCAATTGCATCATGAAGTAAGCCTGGCAAAGACTTCAGGGAGACATTTCCATTCCAACAGTTGACAAGTATAGAGCCAATGGGGAGCTTAGACCTATCCAACTATTGGTGCTTAGACAGTCATTTGGCTTGGGTATGTCTCACATCCCAACCATTGGGAGGTGAGTCACGAATAACTGCTTTAGATTCCTTATTACTGCTCATTTCTTGTTACTCCTTGCTTCTACCATGAGACTCCTAGAGTGCTTTAGTTCAGATACATGTGATATTGTGAGGTCCTTGTCAAGAAATATCTTTGTGGGAAGAAGGAAGAGCTTTTTCTTTGCCCTCAGAGCTTGTAATTGATCAGCCAGTGAGAGAAACCTAAGAAAAAGGGTGTTATCGTGTCCAAACCATGCTTTGTCTAATGTAATATCGAAAATACCCAGTTGCTTGTTGAGAAATGAGTATCTTGCAGGGAGAGAGTCAATGGAGGATGGAGGAAGACCTCTAACCCAAAGGTTGAGTTCCTAGAAGTGCCTAACTCGATCATCTACCAACTTCTCTTGGACAATTTTTTTGACCTCGGGTAGAGGTGTAGTGCTAGAGTTTTTGCAAGTGGAGGCCCAAGATTTTATTTGTTGCTCTATTATAGTCAAGAAAGATGTATGTTTATTAGCGAGCTCAGTCTGCTTGTCCTTGAGGTTTCCAATATCTCCAAAGTCTTCAATAATAGAGTTGATATCTTTTGTAATGGA
Source organism: Cupressus sempervirens (assembly GCA_028749045.1). Classification (NCBI taxonomy): domain Eukaryota; kingdom Viridiplantae; phylum Streptophyta; class Pinopsida; order Cupressales; family Cupressaceae; genus Cupressus; species Cupressus sempervirens. The sequence goes on from CM053789.1 coordinate 160,262,031, forward strand.
TGTTGTTTATGTGGTAAAAGTTTTAGAGAGGTCTTGGATGCGTGAAGAATTAGCCACAACTTGTTGGTTCAAGTCATTTAATGATTTAGATAGGGAGTGAATAGTGTCCTAGAGAGTTTGGTTCACTGATTTGAACTTCTGCAACTATACTAAGAGACCTTGGAAAACTGTCCAGAGAGAAAGAGTTGTGACTTTCACGGCTGCATTATCCTTCGCTAATAATGTCAAGCAGTCAACTATTTGCTAAAATGTTGTTGGATTGGGTGGGGGTCCATGATCCAAAACAATACTAAGCAGTATTTGAATAAACCAAAGCAAATACGATAGTAGACATTTTGTCAAATAGTTCACATGCAATCTGGTCTTGATATCTGGGTACCATGGATAATCTACTTGAAGAGGTATATTGTTAAACACTTGGTCATCAACTAGAGAAAGCGCCAACAACTAGTGTACCAACACCTCCACAGTTCAACGGCTCTATTATAGCCCACAGTATTTGGCTTGGATACAATCACACTTGGCAATAACCATGGCTTCAACCTGTAAAGGGAAGGGGGCATGGGCTGGTACCTGCACACGGCAATGGCACGGTGTCTGCTCACAGCAAGGGCTCATGACAGGGGCTCTTTTGCTTATCCATTCCTTGCTTGCGCACAACACGAGCTCCTTGTTGATGATTTACAAATCCTATTACTAATATCATTAGGTTGAGGATCATTCTTCATTTAGAAAAATAGCTATAATTAAGGTTAGGGTTTGGATTAGAGTTAAGATGATGGTTACAATTTATGAAAATAATTAGGGTTTAAGGTATCCACCATGGTTAGGATTAGGGTTTAAGGTATGGATATGATAAGGATTAAAATTATTATTTAATGGATAGGGTTACAAGTATTACATGGTCAGTATTATGGTTTTGATTTGGGATTAGTGTTGGGATTGGGGTTTAGAGTTTAGTATTTGGAATAGAGTTTAGGCTTCAAATTATTAACATGGTTAATAGTAGGATTTAGGGTTTAAGTGAGGATTTTGATTAAGATAAGGGTTTACATTATTGATAATATTACAGTTAGTGTTTGTGTTTTATTATGGTTAAGGTTTAGAGTTAGGGTTAAGGTTAATATTAGGGTTTGGTTTAGGCTTATGGTTAGCATAAGAGTTTACATCATAGCTAGGATTATGGTGAGGTTTACAAATATAATTAACGAAACATATCAATCACTTTTTCCAAATTCATTAAAGATAAAATATCTTAGAAAATACAATACAATGTTCATCTTTTTGCAGTAAAAACTTGCATACACCTTTTTGCAGTAAAAACTTGCATGGACAAAGGCAAGAGCCTACAACGCATCGGTAAATTGCGAGCCTCTCATTGGGGAGGTCTTGAGTTCGAATCTACTCACGATTAACACATAATAATAATTAACCTTAATAATAATAATAAATAACCTAGGCTTCGGCCGTTTACCTATCAAAAAAAAAACTTGCATGCACAAAATAAATCTACACCTAACAAATTTGTAGCTAAAATGTATCAAAAAAAAAAAATTGAAAATCATTATAACAATAATTTATTTAAAAGATAAAAACTAAAAAAATACTCTATCAAAATGCACATCAGGAACTTGGTCCAGGGTCCTTTGGCAACTCGTCATTGTTGAAGGGCGTGTGTAAGAAACCTATAGCTTTGGCTTCCGTAAACTCTCATTTAGTATTGTACAAGCTTGCAACTAATTTAATCAAAATTCAATGTTTTTCTTATTATGCAGAGTAAACATAAAATAATACTTGACAACAATTAAAGCCCTTCTCATAGTTCATGTCTTGTTCTTCTCCAATATGTTTCTATTGCCAACCAAGCCTGTTGAGAATCTAAAACACAATCATATTGCTTAGTTTCTTTCTCTAATTCAAAGAATTTTAATTTCTATGAATTTACCATTATTCTAATTCTCATAATCTTATGTATATAATATTTTATATTTTTTTTTATTTAAAAAATATATTTATCTTAATATTTATATTAAAGAATTATTGACCCATAAATAGTTTTTTTTGTTAATAGACTTTAATAGAAGTTTTTTTTTACATGTTTTAGAAATATTTGTAGTCTCTCTAAATTTAAATTAATAAATAGAAATAGGAATATATATTTCTGAAAAATGACCATAAATTATCAATGATAATTATTGATATCATTCATTACCAACATCTTGTACCTAATAGCTTGTATTAATTGAATATTTTGTATCGTTTATATGAATAGCTTTTGACTGGACTAATCTTGATACAAAATGGGTGTCACAATAAAATATGATCTAAAAACGTTGACTTGAATCCAAGATCAAGAGAAATATTTGAATTTATAAATATTTTTAGAATTTTTTCATTCAAAATGAAAGGATAAAATTAAGGAAAAATCCCAACAAATAGAGCAAATTTACTAACATCTTTGCATGCCCCTACCATCAACACTATAATTGGAGTCATTTTTATATACCTCACTGTGATCAACACTTCTGACAACGTCATCTACATCAACCTCAAATTGCCAGCCTTCTTGAAATGCAATCGTATAATAACATTTTGAATCCAGATCTAGAGGCGTTGCATGGAGAAACTTATACTACTTGCATGGTTAATTAAAATGCATACTCCACCATTATTCCTTATTTTCATCTGGTCCATCCCTTAGACTGAGATTGAATAGAGAAAAGCATGTTGAAAAGTCTGTAAAATTTATATGATAACAATACTAACCCTAACCTAATTGCCTGATGACAGTATTCAATTATGGATGAAACTATAATACGTTTTCGATAAAATTGAAGTTGCCTGAAAACATTCAACACATATCGTATAAAGTATCAAATTACATAATGAAAAATGAATGAAATTGTTATGCATTTTCAATATCTTGTTTTCGATCACCGAAAATACTCATCGCCATGACTTATAGCAATACAACATCTCTATCTTTCATCCTTGTAATGATTGTATTTGTTTTTTGTTTGTCGATGAACACTATATGTTATAGCGATAAGCCTCATTTATCGCTCATCGTTATATTGGTTTTGCAGTTTCTTTGCATAGCGATAAAAGAGATTGCTATATGTCATAGTGATATACTTTCCTCATTATTCATCCCTATGTCAAGATTAGATCTTCTCCATATAGAGATAGAAGAGTTTGCTATATTCTATAGTGATATAGTACCCAAAATCTCTTTTGACCATACTGTGATCGCTATAGTGTATCCGGACTCATGAAGCCTAATCGTTGTAACTATAACGGTATATGAAACATCGAACAACGATTGAGGTTTCTAATGCCCTTGTGCGAAATAAATCTCATCAACGGTTAAATGAAATGTCGAATGACGAATTCCAATGCTTATTCAATGGTTCGAGTGAGGCAAAGCGTTGAAGAAATATACAAAGAAGTCAAGGCAAGGTTTGGATGAAATTGTTATGCGTATAAATGTATCGGATTACATAATGAAAATATGGATGAAACTATTATGTGTTTTCGATATTATATATCAAAATATGGATGAAACTATAATGTGGTTTCAATAATACTCATAATGACCAAAAACACTCATCAAGATACTAATCCTAACCTAATTGCCCGATAACAATATCCAATAATGGATGAAACTGTAATGTGTTTTCAATAAAACTGAAGCTACCCGAAAACATTCAACACATCGTATAAATGTATTGGATTACATAATGAAAATATGGATGAAACTGTTATGCATTTTCGATATCTCCTTTTCAATTACCAAAAATACTCATCACCATGACTTATAGCGACACAAAATCTCTATCACTCATTGTTGTAATGATTATATTTGTTTTCCATTTGCTAATGATCGCTATATGTTGTAATGATAAGCCTCCTTTATCGCTCATCGCTATATTGTTTTTGTAGTTTTTCCCCATAGCGATAAAAGGGATCACTATATGTCATAGCAATATACTTTCCTCATCACTCATCGCTATGTCAAGATTAGGCCTTCTCCATATAGTGATAGAATAGTTTGTTATATTCTATAGCGATATAGTACCCAAAATCTCTTTTGACCATACTATGATCGTTATATAGTGTATCTTGACTCATGAAGCCTAATCATTGTAACTATAGCGGTATATGAAACATCGAACGAAGAAACAACATTTTTATTGATTGAGATTTCTAACGTGCCTGTGCAAAATAAATCTCATTAACGGTTAAACGAGATGTCGAATGACAGATTCCAATGCTTATTCGATGGTTCAAATGAGGCAGGGCATTGAAGAAATATATAGATAAGTCAAGGCAAGGTTTGGATGAAACTGTTATGTGTATAAATGTATCAGATTACATAATAAAAATATGGATGAAACTGTTATGCATTTTCAATATTATGACTCGTTAACAATATCGAAATATGGATGAAACTGTAATGTGGTTTTGATAATCCTCATAATGACCAAAAGCACTCATCAAGATATTAACCCTACCCTAACTGCCCGATAACAATATCCAATTATGGATGAAACTATAATGCATTTTTGATAAAATTGAAGCTACCCGAAAACATTCAAGACATTGTATAAAATGTATCAAATTACATAATGAAAATATGGATGAAATTGTAATGATTATATTTGTTTTCTATTTCCCGATAATTGCTATATGTTATAGCAATAAGCCTCCTTTATCACTCATCACTATATTGTTTTTATAGTTTCTTCACATAGCAATAAAAAGGATCGTTATATGTCATAGCAATATTCTTTCCTCATCGCTCATCACTATGTCAAGATTAGGCCTTCTCTATATAGCGATAAAAGAGTTCGTTACCTATATTCTATAGCGATGTAGTACCCAAAAAAAAAATTGACCATATTACGATTGCTATAGTGTATCCTGACTCATGAAGCCTAATCGTTGTAACTATAGCGATATATGAAACATCAAACAAAGAAACAACATTCCTATCAATTGAGGTTTCTAACACACCTATGCAAAATAAATCTCATTAACAATTAAACAAAACATTGAATTACAAATCGCAATGCTTATTCAATGGTTTGAGTGAAGCAGAGCGTAGAAGAAATATAAAAAGAAGTCAAGGCAAGGTTTGGATAAAATTGTTATGCATATAAATGTATCAAATTACATAATGAAAATATGGATGAAACTATTAAGCTAAGATCAAACAAAAACATTAGTTCCCTATCTTACTAATAATACCAATAAGCTAAATTTTATTGACACAAACGGAACCCTAACATTCACTCACAAAATATGAATACCTTCAATTACTAATACAATTATGGAAAAGGATGCTAATACACTAATATCAAAGGTATGCACCCTAGACTAAACTTCCTTCGAGATTGGCTAAACCTTCAATCAATAATTCTTTTAGCAAACCATCTGACTGAATTTTTTTTGTCAATAAAGGATCATTTAATTATTTTTATTATAACAAGCTGAATAAATCTAAGACCGACATACAAAGAATGACTCATACAACCCATACGTCCCATTCATTGAGCAAACCAACGACGAAAAACAACCTAACGCTCTTTAGCGCGATCACAAAAGCACATCAAGATTTAAACACCGCCCAATAATTGAACGTGTTGCTAAACATCCAAAAGAAAAATATTAAGAGGCAAAATATTAATCCCTACTTACAAAAACAATCATAAAAGCCTAGAAAGTAGTCAGAACATTAGAAAACTATTCCAAAAGTGGCATGCACTACCATTCTCCAGGGATAATTTTTTAACTCGGTTTCCTTCTCGATGGGGCCATTTTGTCACTTATTTTCATGTTTGTCATATTCATAGATTCTGCCGAAACATAACTCCCAATACAACACATGGCTTGTCTGCTAAAGATCACATGGACCAAAAAAAGAGACGGAACCCTTTGTCACTTCTTTTAATACACCTGCTTTGTCTTCCAATGTGATAGTCGTGGATTCCATTTTGTTTTACAGTGCATTCATATATCTGTAGCTCCCTTCAAGGAGGCTACGCCGGAAACCACTGCAAACTTCCATTTACATAAAATCTAATGCCCTGATCAATAATGTTACAAGCTCTTTTAAAAAGAGAGAATTACAATTAACTTTTGAAATGAGCTGGCCTATTACAATTAACTTTATCAATGTGCTGGCCTATTAAAATTTTGATTGGAATTAAACGATATAACAATGCACTTGCAGTCTGGTCTATTGCAAATTGACCACTGTTTCCAAAAGAATATGTTGCATTTTATTCCATTACACAGAATATGATACTGCGAGCCTGCATTCCCTTCCAAAAACCACACTGTATTATGGATATGGCACACAACTCAGGAATTCGACTTCAATTTTTTTGGCATCTTTGCTGCTCTTGTAGAAAAAAATGATATTGCAAATATATAACCATGCAGCTCAAGACAAAATTGTAAACCTGCTATATTATAAAACCCGTTGCAACCATACAAACTCAACAAGAGAATCATCCATAGGACTACCGTACCACCAACTCTCAATGCAGGGCTGTTGTGCCTCCTACCAACATTCCTCAAGGTGAACTAAAGCAATAACCAACTCGGATCACCTTGAAAAAAGAAGCGACTAGGTTACCCCCAAATTTTCTCAACAATTGGGTTGCTGCCATCAAGCAAACCCATAGTTAAAGTAAGAGGTCAGACCAACCATCAACCGGAAAGCATACAGCAACACCATCAGCGACTACCCAAAAATCAGATCCTATATGGACAAACAGACATCATCCATCTATCTGCAAAAGTATGCTATAGATGAGACAGTGTAAGTCAGATATAAAGAGGAAATGTTCCACTTGGAGCCAAATTGAGGGCCAAGTAATATTTACACATCAGAAAACTAGATACAAAACATTTATAAACAAGTGCCATGTTGAAATATCTATATTTCTCAACCCATGTAGTGATCATCACTCATTGCTCCTTTCAGGCTTTTTGTCAACCAAATAGCTGTTTCTCTTGGGGAGACTTTACCACGTCCAAAAGGCCTCAAAACTATGCCAAGTTCTTCTAGTCTCTTCTGTTGGAGTAATTGTGCACTAAGCTCTAGCAAGCCTTCAAGAGCTTCTGCTCTTTGTTGATATGATTTAAGATCTATTCCCCCTTTTACTCGTTTTTGAGAATAATCAGAATCTCTGCTGGAGGTTGAGGTTGTCTTAAGGTGCTGATCTGCAATATGATGGCCAGTAACAGTTGTCCCCATGGGAACTGACAGGACATCTAGATCATTATTGTCTGCATCTAAAAATGAATTCACATCTGTTCTTCCTTGCAGCAAGCTGCTCACAGTTCCTATCTCTGACTCAGCTTGATCTGTACCAACTCGAAAAGCACTGTGTCTAATTACATGAATAACATCATTGAAGGCTGGTTTCACGTGAACAGAAGCAGGAGCTTTTGCATTGATCTGGATTGTGCACTTCTCCTGTGTTCTATCACAGTTTGCATCATCCTTATCTGAACCCGAGCTTGATGAGGTGGACCTTTCTAGACGCAATCCATATGGGCTACTCTCTGCTCTCAAATGACAACTTTCTTCTCCAGGAATGTCTAAGCGAGTACCCTTAACACGCTGTTTTGCAGCGGGCAGCAAATTTTCAGAAGGGGCTATGGAGAACTCCGCAATTCGATCAAGTCTGGGTGCATTAACTGATACGTCAGGAGACTGCATAGCTCGAAGCCCTGAATAATTTTTTCTGTCAGAATACCACAAAGTGGCAGCTTTAGAAACATAAGGTGACTCAGTAGTTGCATCTTCTGGAGTAAGGTTTGATCTCTCAGTGAGTGCTTCAATTCTTCCAAATGAAGATGCTGATGAGCGTGAAGTTAAAGAAGATTTTCGTGGCCTAGGTGTTACAGATTCATTGTTAACAGCTTTTACTTTAGGTGTTCCATTCTGAGGACTGTTAGTAATGAATGTAGGCCGTGAAACTGATGGCTTTGTTGGTAGGGGCAGGGAGGCCCTACGACTAGAAATACCTGGAGTTGAACCTGGTACACAAGACGGACGTTGAGATTGTTTTGTGTGTGAATATTTAGCATCCAATTTTGATGTCAAGACAACTCGTGGTGAAGGTTCTCCATAGGGTAGCTGCCAAATTTATGGCTCAAGTTAACATTACAGGTAAGATAACAAAAGAAAATTGTAGAAATAATAAGAATTTGAAACTTACAGATTGCCTGCCTTGAGTAAGATGTGCCTTCTTTACAGAATCTCTTTTTACTCTGGGAGTGGGAAAAACTCGATCAGGGGTCCGAGGGCTTCCCACTCCAACAATCTCTTTTGCAAGTCGTTTTGTTGCATTTGCAGGAGAGCTTTTCTTATGAACCATGGGGTGCTTTACTTCTTTATTTCTATCTACAAGACTTTCCGGATTTTCTGCAAGAAAGCTATGGCCACAATGCCTATCCAATGGAACATCCTCTGAACACAAATTTGATTCCTCTGGTTCCTCCACAGCTGAATATTTATTTAAAAACACCTGCTTGGACGATTTTGGTAATTCCTTTCCTGTGTATGACCATGTACCTTCACTTCCAATGTTATGCGAAAGGCTATCCTGCAATGCACTATCTCTAGCATTCACATAATCACGAGGGGGCCTTACTGGACAAGTTAGATCACTATTACTGGAACCTTCTCTATCACAACTGCTGTTGCTTTCATCTATATTTTCCTGTTCAAGATGGTATCCACCACTCAAGACCCTATCTGGGGTCGGACAGTGAACAAGGCCAAAATGTGTCCTGCTTTTAGCAATGTAAGGCTGTAAATGAGGATGCCTCAACAATTCACTGGCCTGCAAGCAATCAAGCTATTCAGGAAAATATAAAATAGTAAAGGAAATATAAAATAGGATAGAGCCCAAAATATTAGAATCCACCAGGAACCATTTAAGGCAAAAATAACAAAATATAATACTTACACTAGGCCTTTGTTCTGGATTCTTCCTTAACATGCTTTTGATTAGACCTTTGCTGCAGCCCAATAATAATCAGATGAATTAGGATTCAATTAATACAACGGAATACTCTTAGAGAAGCATTCATCTTAGTGAAAGCAAGATAAAGGAAAAGGAATCCATGTTTTAAAAAATGAACACATTCCCAAAATAATATCTTGCTGGTGACTGCAGTGAACAGGATATAGATAATGTATTTTCGATACAACTGTCAGTCATAGCTACTATATGCTTCAGACATAAACGTGAGGAGAAACAGCTGCTAAAAAACTTGCAAATGAATAAAATTCTTGATTTATTGTAATACTAAAATATTAATATACTTAAAAGCCACCGTCTCCTTACAGCCAAAAACCACAGCCTTAACCAAATCTGATATAAAATAGCAGAGTAAAAGTGGAAATATAGAATTATGATAAGTAGAACTGGAAATATGAGAACAACAAAGGCAGTAAATTAATCACTATTAAAAAATTCATCAACAAGTAAACTCAAAGGCAATTAATATGTATTCCTTAAAAAAGGTCTTCAATCATTCACCTCTTCTTCAACAATCAGTAACCCAGACAAAAAAGTGCAATCAATATCACCTGCAGCGGCTCTAGCATTACTCGTACTACATATGATGCATGAACTTTGAATGAAATGTGAATCAAGAAACTCAAATGAAAAATATTCATGAAAATTGGCAGCTATTATTTTTTCATTAAAAGCGTCTTCATAGGCACACTAAAAAATTAGAAATTGCTATGTAAAAATAAACCAGAAGCCACAGTTGAGTATTTTATAAAATGCTTCCTTTTCAAACAAGAAATGATGAATAAAGCCAGAATCATTGATATTTGCTGCTCAGATAAAGTAACTCACAAGGCACTGGAATACATGCTTGGCAAGGGCCCTATTGTAGACTTGTTAATTTTGTTAATCAATCCTTGCATATCCTGCACACGAAAATCAAACTTCAATCTTCTATAAGAAATATGTGAACCATCCAAGGTAAAGTAATACCCACATCCCAATTGTTCATGGTTTTATTTGGTAGCACATGTTTTACAGCCTCCAAAAATATAGAGATATGTTTTTTGCGTACAGAGTTAAACATAAAACTAACCACTACATAATCATTTCATTAGAATATTTTATACATGACTGACAACAAACTGTAAAATGGATGGAAGGAAAATGGGAAGAAGAATAGAATGCCCAAAAAGGCTTTTCTAAACTTCTGTTAAATAAAGGTGCCAGTCTAAGAGTTCAAGTTATGTATTATTCAACAAGTAAATGAAGAAAAACTCAAAGGCGTGTAACATCCAGTACTGCAGTGCATCCCATAGGCATCAGAAGTAAACACAATATCAGAAAGACGAGCAGCCACTCTGAAATGTTTTGAATTGGCTGTGCTGGCTAGAAGCTCTTCTGAATTATTTCCCACCAAAATTACTCGTGGGTCGATTTCCAGAGCACAAAGCTGAGAAAACCATACATAAAAGATGATTTGTGATTTCCTCTTCTACACTGATGCACAAGAATTTCCATTGCAGATTCCATTAAAGTTTAATATCAAATTTAAAAGCTCGATATTCTTGGGAAACAACCACATCAAAGAAACAGCATTTCAGATGGGCCAAGTTAAATCATATTCTTCAGCATGGGAAGATTTATGAAGCTCTCACAAAAACTTATAACAGCTAAGCATGCTTAATGTTTCTTAAAGGCGTGCTTTAAATCTGATGCATATAAACTATGTAGGATACCTTAATGCCATCCACTTGGTTGTCATTAAATTAAACAGTTTCATTTGCAGGATCAGCCAAGTAAAACTGTAAAACAACTAAAGGAAACTGCATCATTCTCTCTATACTATAATAAGAAAGAGAGCATCCATCCCTGTAGACTGCACAGCTGAGAAGCATTTCCATCTACTCTTGGGCCTTGTCAGAAGACATTGACAGGATTGGTTCACAAAAATGAGTGAAGACAGCTTAACAAAGTAACACAAGTTGCAATCAAGGGAAATGCAAATACCTCTTTTGCTAGTTTAAGGCTATATATCAAACAGATTTTTTTGTTGCTATGTCTACTCATGAAATAAATTTTCATGACCAGATGCTGTAGAAATAAGGTTGTGCATCCATCTATATAGACTGCACAGTTGAGAAGCATTTCTATCTACTGTTGGGCCTCATTAGAACACATTGACAGGACTGGTTCACGATAATATGTGAAAACAGCTCAACCTTGTCAAAACAATTTGCAATAAAGGAAAATGCAAATATCTCTCTTTCTTGTTTGAGACAAGATAATCAGAATCTTTCTCTGCTATGTCTACTCATGATAATAATTTCATTAACAAGATGCTACAGAAATAAAGAATGTATCTTCCTACAAAATCTGCACAGCTGAGAAGCATCTCTATCTACTCTTCAGCCTCACTAGAAGACATTGACAGGATTGAATCAAAATAACAAGTGAAAAGAGCTCCTACTAAAATACAAAATACAGCACAAATTTTCTGGTTTCAAAAGCCATTTTTAACAAAATTCGGGTTAAGGTAAGATGGATTGCCAATATCTAATTCTAGTATTCTCTTAACAATACTGCAAAAAAAGGGGTTGCCAAGCTACTGGGAAGTTCCAGCATTTGATCATCATTTGTGTCACACAAGTTTCTCCCCATCATTCATGTTCCATAGCCAAGATATCACTAGAATCAGATGGACAGAAACTAGCAGAAAGTGGATTTCCAAATTCCTAAGCTGTTCATGTTAACAGCCATTATCTAAAGGTCATGCAAAATTTATCTTGAACAATGCAATTGATTCTTTTGTAAGGTTTTTAGCTACTCTAATCTCCTATTTTATGGTAGTCTTCTTCCATCATTCTCACATCTACTTAATCTCCGCAAATGATTAATCCAGCAGAGCACATACATGCAGACCAAGCAACTAAGTTAGTCCAAACACTTACAAATGCTTTGAATGCTGGTCTGTGAGCAGTCATTTCATACATGCAGCAACCTGCAGGGTATTAAAATAAAATAATTCAAGGCCCCATAACATGTTAAGATGTGATGCAACAATGTTCATTTAAATGATTCTGTTTAAAGGAATAATTTACCTAGTGACCAGATGTCAGATTTGAACCCATATGGGATATCTGCAAGAAGCTCAGGACACATATAATTTGGTGTTCCCACAACCTGCAACATGAAAACATCCAAAATCATATGAAGCAGATCTCAAATGTTGGAGTCACTCCTTTTATATTACTATTTAAACACCAAACAAGGGCCAACTTAATTTGTTTTATTTTAAATGCGCCACAATTATAAATGTTCAGCTCATCATGAAGATTGTTGATCAGTCCAAAACCTCTATAGCTTGGAGTGAAAGCATCTACATTATTGGTTATATTTTTCTAGTTTTCTGGAATCAAGAATTCAATACTGAGTTGAGAACTCTCTGGTAGAAGTGAATTTGATTTGGACAGCAGACAATTCCATGATTGACTACATGACACATTGTGCTGTGAGAATCTGTAACATGTCAATATGCAAAAGAAATGTCAGTTGCTGTACCCCAAGACCCCAGACCATGAAAAATAAGAATACACAAACCATTTCTTTGCATGGCAGTCAGAAAGAACTAAAATCTCTGGCCTGCCGAAGACTCAACTACAGTAGGCATTAAGTTTCCCACAGTCCATGAAATTAGTAGAAAGTATTTTTGGATGCAATTATGCATTTTTACATCAACATGTTCGATCACATCACCAATCCATCAGAACTCTCCTCTTCCTGATTACGGATCAGAAATTGTGAACTGAAATGTCAATGCAAAAATAGTCAAGGTCATCAGATATTCAAACATGCACTCAGCTCACAAGCATAACTTCTTTCACCAACAATCCTCTCAAACAGCTTCAGCTGGATGCCTTCCTAATGTAATTGTACTCAATATTTGACCATTACATATTTAGTATTTTCTTAAAAAATCACTTCAACTTTGTAGCCATCACACTAATGATTTGATTTGTTAAACTGTGCATGAATCCTCCCCCATAAAACACATCTAGCTAGCCTTGAAAGCAATGGAGCAGATAGAACGAACTTGACCCTTCACAAATATTTAATACAATCTTATTGTCTCAAGATTAAAAAAAGTAGGGTGTTTCAAGAACCTGCACTCTCAAATTGATTGAAATGATTTATGCAGCCAATGATGCCAGGTTTTAGTCCCAACAATTGGAATTACGACATGGCAGTTTTAGCTAAAATTTTCACTTGCAAAAATACTTGAGAGTATATATCTATCATGCAATTCAAAATCAAACTGCAGAATCTATTCAGACTTGAAAGTACATGTGTGACATCTTTTGCTTGGATTTGTGTCTACCTGGACTTCGAAAAACCCTAACAAATAAAGACTACCTAAATATTATTATTACTCCAGATTGTGTTTGAACTTTGAATGGTGTCAGATGGCAGACTTGTCGTCAATATGAAAATTTCTCCAAGAACTGTTCTAGACACTGATATTGGTAAACAAATCTCAGTATGATGCACACAGAAGCTCATGTGAATTAACCAACAACTTTTTCATAGCTTTGGATAATACAATCATAGAGGACACAGACTGATTGTTTCAGGAGGAGAAAACAAAAATTCCCACTGCTCTTGAAAGTAGGGGGGATAACAAGAAATCTTTAACAGAACAATTGTTGAAAAAATATCATAAAATTTATCTAAACTCTAAGCATAACTACAAATAACACAAGTTGAGTTGACACCTGTAAGATGGAATGATTACATCTAAAGAGACCAACATCATATTCTACTTTATAATTTCATTTGAAAGAAAAAAAATCTATATCTTAAAAAGCATAAGAATTAGACACTTTCATCCTTGGCTCCATGTCATGTCCCTGTTTTAAGATAGAATTTTAATAATAATTAACTAAATAATGATAATAAAACCATATTAAAATTAAATTAATATTAATATATAAAAAATGAGAAATAATAATTAAATATATTTAATCTATTATCAATAAAATAAAATTTAGTATAATATTTAAAACAATTAAATAATAATAAAATTACAGTGAAAGAAAAAAGAAAATATTGTAGAAAGTAGGATATCTTTCTAAATAGGATTTAAAAATAATTGATAATAAACACAAAATAAATAAGTAAATAAATAATATAAATTAACTAAATCGAATGAAAAGTCAAGAGATATGCATTAAAGAGATGTGACTCCTTCAAATTAAGATATAAAGGGGAGAATAATTTATTTTAGAGGAAGGAAGAAGAGGAGAAGATAAGAGTTAAAGAACAAATAATGGAAGAAAATAAGGAAGTGACTTTTCAAAAGGTATCAATGATAGTGAAAGGATGTGACTCTTTGAAATGGTAATAATAATGATTGGTTGACTCTTCAAAAATGCCATAATTATAGTGTGACTTTTTGAAAGGATTGTGATTATGAAGGATCATGACTTTTCAAAAGGATTGTGATTATGAAAAGTTGTGACCTTTGAAAAGAATATAGATGACAAATAATATATTGAAGGAGATGGATTTAAGTGATCCTATTCAAGGGAAATGTAAAGGATTTGATATCAAACTCACGTAGATGTTAATGGATATGCCCTTCCAAGAAGATGACTAACTAATCAAGGGTCGTTTTGCAGAACACAAAGGGTCCTCCCAGAAGATTGTGAAGCCTGACTTGAATAAAAGTTTCAAGGAATAAGGCAAAGTAATCGAGGACCATTCTCCAGGACATGGGGGATCCTCAAAGAGAGTAAGGAAGCCCGATTTGAAGAAATCCTTAAGGGTTATGTATAAACAAGTTAATATCTAATATTAATTTGTATATTTATATTTAATAATTCTTACTAGAATATATTTTTAGGTTAATCTCATTGAAAAATAACTTGAAAGGAGAGATATTGCACTCCATCATCAAAAAAAGAACTAAAAAAATAACTTCAACACAATTTCCTGATAGTGATAATATATATCTTTCCATTTTTCCAAATATATATTTAATAATTCTTACTAGAATATATTTTTAGGTTAATCTCATTGAGAAATAACTTGCAAGGAGAGATTGCACCCCATCATCAAAAAAAGAACTAAAAAAATAACTTCAACACAATTTCCTGATAGTGATAATATATATCTAAATAAATAACCTCAACACAATTTCCTGATAGTGATAATATATATCTTTCCATTTTTTCAAATATGCATAGTTAACAAACACACTGCTATATCCCTTCAGTTCAGCATCAAAAGAAATTATTAGGAAATAGCTCCACTAAAGCTTATTCTCATGTGTCATCCATCTTTTCAAATTCATGTTAATAAAGATTGTATTTTGTTCCCTGTTACCAAAACAAATCAAGCAGATGTATCAATCATCTTTCCAGCTCATCATGTTTAGCTTGTGGCATGGTCTTATCAAAAACTGTAGGCAAATTTAAATGGCTTGGTTTAATGTGGGTACTTTTATAATATATCCATTTACGTTGGCACCTTGTTAAAATACAGGTTCTTCTGTCTTAAGCACTTGGGAAAAATATGTAAATCAGACAGCCTTAAAATTAAAGTTTTGAAACTCACAGAAGAAGTAAGGTCATCTGGGTTCAACCTCTTAGCTAGTCCAAAGTCTCCTGCAGATTCATTATACCAATAACAATTGTGAATATTCTTGACTCACACAGCACACCAAGCACCTTCATCTGTACTGAAGTGTCAAAAGAGCTAACATCTTGTACAGCCTATTCCAACGAAATCAGAACATACCAAGACGGACATCCTGATCCTTTGTCAAAAAAATATTTGAGCACTGCAAGGAAAACGGCACATTGAAATGAGTAATAGTACAATCCCTTATTAACAAATATTAATAAATAATCAATAACTAACCTTCAAATCTCTATGAAGGATATGATTTGAGTGCAAATAGTCCACTGCAAGAAGAAGCTGTACAAGCCATTTACAGAGTTTCTGCCAGGAAAAATGAAGCAGATTTATAAATGTGCTCAGAGATCAGAAAGACAAATTACATTTGGATAAGCTGATCTAGAAGTAACTTGGCTTTCACGGGATTACTACTGACTTCTTCAGGAAAATATACTCCATTTGCCTTTTTCATTATCTCAGCCCTGCATTAAAAACTCCATTTTTAATCAGGCATTTAAATAGGAGATAATGCTAAATACATGACAGATTAAACTCTTTCACGGGCAGGATATACTTACATATCCCCGCCTTCACAGTAACCTAGCACAATACATACATAGCAGCCCTGCAAAGGAAAAAATCAAGAAAACTATTATAAACTTTTCATTATAATAAACTCTAAACAAGTTATCGTTAAAAAGTTACCATAATCTAATTCAACCATAAGCTGCTACTTCCGAAACCATTATATGGTAATATTGGAATTCACTGAACCAAGAACGCTGCCACCTATTTACTAGCTCATTAAAATAGGGGATTTGTTCCCTTTGCATTTTTGTCACATGAGAATGATGAAAACATCAAGTTGCTAATGAAATCAAAGTGTCGTATAACACAGACCCAAAAATAGCAGTAGATAGCACCTCTTTAAATTAGGATAGAATGCATGTAAATCAGAACTACAGAGCAAAACCAATTTAAAAAGATACTATAATTTCCCATTCCAATATACCATGATAGTTATAACTGAAAGAAGCTTTTCTCATATGAATGTTTCTAACAACGAATACTCTCAATAACTAAGTTCAATGACTTAAAAAAATGATCAACTAAGTCCATATGATTATAAAACATTATCCAAAGCTTCAGTATACACAATAAAATCCACCAGCAAACAAGTATTTGATCTGAACATGTTATTGTATATTTATACCGTCACATAAGTTGAAACAAAACAAACCTTCTCTACCCAAGACTCCTTGTACTCCACAATGTAAGGATGATTGACTTTGGAGATGAGAGCCATCTGAATAACCAATTATGCAGACCACAAGTCAGAATGACAAAAAACCAAGTGCAAAGCAAGGCAAGCCGTGAATTTGGCAACAGTGAAAGATCACAAAAACATCACAAGATTTCATAAATTGCCATTATTAAAGGCTACTATCACATCCCTTCATAGCCAACAACATTTTCCATTCACTTGTAGCTCTGTTTACTTTCAAAGTACAGACTATGCAATAAAAGCTCGGATGAAAACCCACAAGCACCGACACAAGCTATAGGTGTTTTATTTAATTTAAAATGGATGTAGTGGGTCTGGAGGTCTGGAAAGACTGTCTAACAGGCACATTAAGAAACTACTATGCTGATTTTTGTTTTTTTAGATAACTTATAAACATAAGAATAAAGAAGTTTATACCTCTTGGTGTGCTGACCGTCTACACCTATCTGTTTGGCGGGCAAGACGAATTTTCTTCAATACATACCTGCAAAATGCACAATCATAATTCTCTTTAACATAAATGTAAACATGTTTATTCTGTAGCCAGAGTGAGATCATATGTTGACACAACCTTAAAAATTATATTTATTGTTACAGAAAAAATGTGAATTCAAAGAATAGCAAAAATCATGCTCACTTCTTCCTTTCAAGCTTATGAAGCACAAGAATTGCAGAGCCAAAGGCTCCTTTGCCAATTTGTTCCATAACCTCATAACTGTCCATTTTGGAATCCATAAGAAGCCAATTCCTAAGCTCCTGTAACTGTCAACACACAACAGATTCACAAGGGACTGGTTTAGTACGAACAAAATTTTAAATAATCAATGACTGAAATCAGAAACACATTGGACTACTTTTCTAAAAGTCTCAGTTGTTCAAACTTTATATTATGACAGGCATAGTCAGGGCTGCTGTTTCTACCTGTTTTACGTTTTTACTATGGCATGCCCTCTCCTAGAAAGGGACCATGTAAAAGCGTCAATGCAAAAAGGTTGCTAATTTAGAACTAGACGAAACAGATTTTGGTGTGAAATGCATGATTTTGAGCTAAGAAGGTTCATTTATAATTTGAAGATTGTTAGGTTTAAAAGATTTAGAACTGGTATGGGTAGAGAATGGACAGGAGATTTGGTCTTAGTTTTACTCTGCAGTTGGTCCTATGGAATTGACACAACGGAGCTACAGGATCAATATTTCCCTAAAAAAGATGTCTCACATGTATAAGATTTAAGCTGCTGTTAAAGGGATGCTGAAGACTTCCTCACCATCTTAGGGGCTTTCATATGTATGCTGTATTTTGCAATATTTTTCTAAACTCGAAGCTTTGGAAGGGGAAAAAATAATTGATTATAAACGATCTATTTGCATGTAGTTTCTTTCATTAAAACAAAAATCTTCAACCACCCTTAAATATCTTACTGAAAAAGAGTATTAACATCGATGACCGGCTTAATGAAAACTCGTAATTTTTCTCAGTGGCTAGACCACTTCCACAGCACCATATCCTTATCGGAAGACTAAGTTCAAGTTTCCCTGTTGAAGATCATCAGCAGGTAATGACCTTGAAATTGCGCCTAGTCGCACAAGGAACCACCCTAGCCCTGAGAAGCCCCACAGCGTCACCTCTACATACCGAGTAAGAAGTTTGTCCTACCCAATCGGGCATTTGATAACATTTCTCTACAGAAGAGGTGTGTACAGTGATTCACCTGAAGAAATATTTCTTATACACAACCACAACTAGCTTCTGCCAGCGGCAACTCCAAAAAAATTAATAGTCTATTGCCACAAAATGGAATTCGCTGCTTCAGAAATAACCCATAGTGAAAAGCGGGTCCGTCGATTTAATGAATAGTCAAAATCCTTGTTTCGAAGTTACAAGCCGAAAAACGGCCAAGGCCCGCTATAAACCCCGACTATGGTGTAAAGCACGACTTTAGGAAAAGGACAACTTTGGCACATTTTCACACGTCAATGAGGACCAAACCTGATTTCAAAATCATCTATACCAAAACGTAGAATAATCCAAAAAAGCGAAGCCTATGTCTGAAAATTGAAAGTTGAGCACGCCAATGAATTTTATCACAGATCTTCTTTTTCAAATTTCTATCTGATGTTTTGAAACAGTGTATAGCTTCACCTGACGGTATGACATATAAACAAATACCGTACGACAAAACTAGCAGACCACTATATACAGAACGATATGTACACCTGTTAGCAACTCTAATGGATTCTTGTTCAGGGGTTTCGCACGGTTCAACTTCATTGAGACCATCAGGATATCTTGATTTATGCCCTTGCCCTTCAGAGAGCCATTAAAAGCACTACACAGCCAAAAATGTTTGAATGCAGCATTAAAATGAATTTCTGAAACGATATTTAAAGAATCGATGATAGCAAGCCATGAAAGAGACCTCAAAATTAAGCTAAATACTACCAAACCCCCCAAAGTTGACAAATTTTCCACAGTTAAGACTATTTGACAGAAAGTGAGCCTTTGCCTTTGAATTCAAGCAATCCCGCGATTGAACCTTCATTTGTGCACATCAAATGCTTAAAGCATCGGCTACTCTACAACAAAAATTTACCTTCGTTTGAAATTTACTACCCTGTCGACAGATACTTTTTCCTACAGTATAAACCTTCAATCCAAAGCTATTTTCTATCAACAATCCGATGTTTGAAATGCTACGTTAGCGAATATTTATAGACAGCGGCATTTTCACATTGAAAGCAAAATCCTCGTTAGTCGTTACAACTTACAGCCCAAACAAAATAAATTTTCATTTTTCTGAAATTTACTATAACCCGACATATACTTCTTTCTAACTTAAGACCAAAGCATTTCTTTATCAATTATCCTAACCCTCAAACGCTACATTCGCGGACACTCAAAAATAGAATCGTTATCCCAATTAAAAATGCATATTCAAGAAAATATAACAAAAATTCAAAAATTTGCATATTCTGAAATGTACTATATTCCCGACAGATACATTTTCCAACTTAAAAACCTACAATCCGAAGCTTGAAATGCTACATTCACGGGCTTTATCTCCTAACCTGAATACCTTCAATCGGAAGCTTCAAATGCTACATTCACGGATATTCAAAAACAACGGCATTGTCACATTAAAAATCAAATCTAAGAAAGACACTACAAAATTCCCTGCTAGAATTTCGGCAACCATCACCTATATTTTCAACCATATAAACCTGCATTTCATTTCTCCAAATACGCTCAGCAGAAGCTCAAACTTTCCAAAAACAAAAGCAGCCTCAAAATGTGCAACATTTCTCACAAAATCTTCACCTGCTCAAGACGCCGTCGATTCCGCAGGGTCCCGTCTACCGATTACGACCAGAAATTGCCGCCGTCATTTAGAAAACTGCAGACAATTCCACTACAATCCATAGAAAATCTCATATCCTTTCCGATAGAACATTTGCCCCAAAAAATCCCCATCTCATCGCAAAAAACCTCCGTCATCCGACGATTCCTCAACTTCCCCTTCTCATCACCGGGAAAACCGCTGTCATCCCAGAATTTCAGAGATTTTCGCTACATTTCAACACTTTGAGCCACAAAACAAAACAGAACAAAAATCTGATACTTTCCCTGTATATGAAAGCGACAGAATCCCGCTCCTACTGCCGCCATAGCCACAGAGAGACACAGAAGACGAACTTTATCTTGACAGACATTATATTATTTTAATTCTGCCAATACCCATTTTATACGTTTTATGCAAAAATGAAAAGACAGATCTGTCTTGGCAGAAGTTTCTTATTCATGTAAAGTAAAAGACAAAGCAAATCAAAAGCAAAAGAATGAACAGCGATGGCGCCCGTGTTAAAAGATAAAAGAGAAACACCGCCGGACAGAAGAAGAAACTAATATTTTAATCCCGTTATAGGAATTTTAAATTTGAACTAATATTTTAATCTTGTTAATAGTTTAACATTGTAGTGGAACTTTGAGACCTGATTGTTTAATTCTACACGCGGAAATTTGACCCTACACGACGCCGGCAATCTCGCCGGGCTTGTTATAGCGGTCGCTCATATTTTATTCCGTACACTGCGGGGCCTGTGCGTTTAAATCCTTTTCAGGGGAAAGTCTGCTGTACAAACCCTGTTTCTCTACGTTGTGGGGCTATGGTTAAAATAAAGGTCTCTTTTTTCCCTCTTCTTATTTCAAAACTATAGGTAGGGGTGGGCCCTTTTGGTTATGCATAGATTTGAAATTAGCATAATATACTTTATTAATCTATATGTACTGGAATAGAGTCTCTCTTTTTTTTTAATACGGTGTCCAGGTTTACTAAGAGTTGGGGAATTTTGCACCATTGACATATACTATTATTGGTACAAAAATGATATATAGACATCATGCTTTCGAGACAACTAATATCTTGTTGACAAGATAGATCTTTCCAGTCTATTAGGATCCATTTGGTTGCTGGATTACAATTTGAGAGTTGGCATTTGGGATTCTAGAATCTGAAATACAGATTACTATTTTGGGAATTTGATTTGGACTGTTTGGTTTACCAAGGATTCATAATCGGAATATCTGTTTGGTTGCACTCTGGAATTAGACCAAAATTGAAAACCTAAATCTTATTTTTTGAAGCAGACTGATAGGATTACCGAGCTCATCATTTGAAGCTCCAAGTATATAATCCAGATCTATTTAGCCACAGTCTCGACATTGAGTATCTTGGCAGCTGGTCGTATCAGGGGCCACAAATTCATCTCTGAACTCTTCTAAGATGTGGAGAAAGTTGTTAATTTCTACAAACCAAATCACAGGGGCCTTTTTTTCAAAATTTGCTAGACAATGTTTGTTATGCAAAAACCCTCTTTCAATTATCGAGTGCAGTGCAGGAAATAATAAATTGAAAAAAAATAACTTCATAGAATTCACAATTTTTTGCAACATGATTTTCTATGGTAAAATGTTGATATGTAGGACATGGCTCAGGTTCGACCCTCCCAACCGATTGTAGGCTGTGAATCTTTAGAAAATTCACCAAACACAAAACAAAGCAGTAAGACTCAAGTAAAGGGATCAAATTGCGACAAAAATGTGGATTGTGTAGAAGAAGAACATGGTCGACCAATCTTTGATTATTTGGTAATATGGAGGCATGGTAATTGCAGAGAAGCGAATGATATTCATTCAAATGTCTTGGACTTCAATTTTGCTAAAAAATTGTTACGAAAATGAAGCGGATGATATTCGTAAATTCATTTAACCACCCAGTTGAATGTCAAAGACAAATCAATTTCACTTTTATTTGGAATGTTCATTTTGGAAAAATGGGATTTAAAATGGGAATCTCAAATAACAAGTATTTTGGAGGAATACGGAATCCTTGTTTTGGGGGTCAAATAGGGATACCGAATCCACATTTGCCCAAATTCCAATTCCTGTTTAGCACGGTGTCCAGGTTTACTAAGAGTTGGGGAATTTTGCACCATTGACATATACTATTATTGGTACAAAAATGATATATAGACATCATTCTTTCGAGACAACTAATATCTTGTTGACAAGATAGATCTTTCGAGTCTATTAGGGTCCGTTTGGTTGCTGGATTACAATTTGAGAGTTGGCATTTGGAATCTTGAATTTGGGATTCTAGAACCTGAAATACAGATTAATGTTTTGGGAATTTGATTTGGACTGTTTGGTTTACCAAGGATTCATAATCAGAATATTTGTTTGGTTGCACTCTGGAATTAGACCAAAATTGAAAACCTAAATCTATATTTTTTTAAGCAGACTAATAGGATTACTGAGCTCATCATTTGAAGCTCCAAGTATATAATCCAGATCTATTTAGCCACAATCTCGACATTGAGTATCTTGGTGGCTAGTCGTATCAGGGGCCACAAATTCATCTCTGAACCCTTCTAAGATGTGGAGAAAGTCATCAATTTCTACAAACCAAATCACAGGGGCCTTTTTTTCAAAATTTGCTAGACAATGTTTGTTATGCAAAAACCCTCTTTCAATTATCGACTGCAGGAAATAATAAATTGAAAAAAAATAACTTCATAGAATTCACAATTTTTTGCAACACGATTTTCTATGGTAAAATGTTGATATGTAGGACATGGCTCAAGTTCGACCCTCCCAACCGATTGCAGGCTGTGAATCTTTAGAAAATTCACCAAACACAAAACAAAGCAGTAAGACTCGGGTAAGGTTATAGTTGTTCCTCTTTCCACCCTATTCCTTTTGGTATCTTCCCTCTCTTTCTATGGCTTCCCAAACCTAATCCTCAAGACCAAGTTGACTCATATCAACTTGTTCTAAACTAGGTCGACTAAGTCCCTAGAGGTTTTACGGCTCGGGGCCTAAAAGGCCTTGGGGATTTAATTCATTTTCTTATGCTCTCTCGTTGGCTTGTGTTGTTTTCTCATCCGAAAAAACTTATATATAAGGAGACTTGAGGCTTCATTTTCATAACACATGATCATATGCTCAAGTGCTTGCTCTTAAATCCAATTTTTTGTCTTTTGTATTCAAGGAATTCAAGCATTCAAGCAAGGAGATTTCTATCTACCATTAAGAGATCCTTTGTGATCATTTTCTCTTCAAGATCTAGCTTATTGTTGGTCATCTCGAGAGGAGATCTACATTGAAGAATTCATCATCTTCTTCATTGATGCACTTTTATATCCATGGCACCAGGATGGGGTTATGGTAGATCTGTTGAAAAGTGTGGAGATACCCTACATTCCTAGTTCAAGATCTACAATGCATTTACATACAAAAGGTCACAAATAAGGGTTTCAAGTGTAAGAATCTGGTATAGCTATGATACCATGAAGAATTTGCCTTAGAGCAAAATAACGCCAAGATCAAGGATCACAAGACTAGCACAATATGGACCAAATAATGTATGATCATAACAATATGAGAATGAATAACTGATTATCTTTGGATATCAGATTATTCAATAATTGATAATTGATAATTGATTGATTTTCAAGTACACTAGAGTGTCTGTATCTAGAATGCTTCTAGAATGTCTAGGAGTTAGCAATATTGTAAGAATTTGCCTAAGGGCAAAATTCACCCAGGAAACTCAAACACAAGCACAACTATAGACCAGAAGAGAGAGTATGATCAGAATGACGATATATTCATTCAATATGCAATGTCCAAGTACACTAGGAGTGCCTGTATATAAAGGCCTCTGAGATACATCTAGAATGCCTCGTAATCAGCTACATGATATGTCATATAACTAGGCACATGTCCACCAAATATGGGTTATCCTCCATTAAGCACGAACGTATGTGCGATGATGAAAGGATAAGCCTACAAGGGTGTGACATGCAAATCAGTGTTGTAGACACCATGTGCTAAAATAGAGTTGCGTACTCCTGTGTTGTCAACATGACAACTCAAAAAGGTGCGCAAACTCCTAAGTGTCTCACAAAATAAAATAATAAAATAATGCATTAACCTAAGTAAACTTAAGTAAGTGTAAATAGTAAATACTTATTTACACCAACAAAGTGCAACTTAGGGGAATGCCCTTAAGCTTACGAAAACTAGGATGAAGATGCATAATGGGTCTCGGCTACTAGGCCATGTTAGGTACCCACATACATAATGAAATGCAATTTCTCATAAAGCAAGGAAAGAGGGAAAACCTCGTGGGAAAAACCCTCCCTCAAAAAGAGAGATAAATAGGGATGCATGGATGGATGGATGGAGTAATCAAGACCCCCCCCATTACAACATACATCTAGTATATGTACATAAGTAAAGAATGAGAAGAAGTAGAACCTCATAAGAGGAAAAAGTCCCCCCGCCCCCTCCCCCCCCCCCACATAAGAAAGAAGAGGAAGAGAGACAAGGTAGTCCCCCCCCCCAAATGAAGAATGCATGTCAATGAAAGCCGCTCCAAGGAAGAAGCTAGTCCAAGAATGCAAAATGACATTCCTCCCCTTAGGAAGAAACAAAGGCAAAGGTACAATCTTAGAGATGTATGTTGGCCCTGAAACCTGCTCAAGTATCTCCATACTGATGCTGATGTTCACCCCTTCCAACTGTGCTGAAAAGAACGAATCCAAATCTAGCAAGGATGTATGTTGAACCTATTCCAATGAACCATCTGTCTCCTCGATTGACAAAGAGACCTCCTCCAATTGTTGTACATAAGGATCCACAAACACTCCAATCTGTGAAGATTGATCATTTAGAGAATGGACATGAGGGTCAGAGTGAGCCCTCGCAACAATTATAGAAGGATCATCGTCATCAATGAGAGGATGTAAGTCCTCAAGACTATCTCCCAAGTCAACTAAAGCTAGAGTTGGAAGACGAGATGTACCATGTTGTGCTAGACCTTTCACTGTGGCAATATAAGCACGTGGACTAGACTAATGATGTGACCTCTCACTGCAACTATCAATAGAACCCCACATGTTTGAATCTGTTGAAGCACTACTACTAGTGTCACTATCAGTTTCCACTATGTATGAAGTGCGGAGAGGATTAAAGGATAAGTTGGGTGAACTTTCCTCAAAGTGTGCATCCTTCTCCACAAAGATCTAATGAGTCTCTGGATCCATAAGTCTGTAAGCCTTCACATTGTCTTCATATCCGATGAAGGTGTTGGTGCCTTGCAACCCTTGGAAGATAGGTTTGCCCATGACGGACAACCAAAGACTCTAAGGTGACTCACAACTAGTTTTCTGCCGCACCATGCCTCGAAAGGAGTTCTCCCATCTAAGGCATTATGAGGAGACCTATTAAGTATGTGAGTAGCACTACTAGTGGCTTCAATTTATAATGTAGGATCAAGAGACTTGGCTTTGATCATGCAACTTGCCATGGTTTTGAGAGTCCTAATCCTCATAGCTACAGCATCTGTCTTATGCGGACTGAATGCTGGTGAATTCTGAAGATCAATCCACTCAATTCTGCAAAAGTCCTTAAGTCTTCTGTCTACATATATGTTCTCATTGTCCACCCTTAGTACCTTGATGGCTTTCCTTGATTTGTGTTCAACATGAGTCTCAAAGGCTTGAAGCTTATGAACTACTTCACTCTTATGATGAAGGAAATAGACCCAAGTGAACCTTGAAAAGTCATCAACAAATGTGAGGATGTAGCAACCTTGGTTGATTGAAGTCACTACAAAGGGTCTTGCTAAAACCATGTGAACCAACTAAAGAACAACTAGAGCTCTAGAAGACTTCCTTTTATCATACTTCTCCTTGAGATTCATATCCACTGAACATGATGAACATTCTCCCTTAGAAAAGTTGATGTTAGGTAGACCTTTGACCATATGTTTTGAGCAAAGTTGCTGAAGAGAGCAGAAGTGAAGGTGACCAAACTGCTCATGCCATAAGTTGATGTGTAAAGTAGAGTGAGTCAACAAGGCTTGTGAAGGAGACTTAGGCACAAAGTGGGAGAAGGAATAAAGCCTCTTTTCATCATTGACTTTCCTTGTTGCAACCAATGAATCATCTCTAAGATTGCGCACCATCATTGAATCTGGAAGGAACTCAACTTTGTGACCATCTCGAAGGCGAGTGATTTGGTAAATTGATAAGAGATTGGAACTAAGATTTGGAACATAGAGAACATCTTTGAATTCCCCATTTTCCATTTCCACATGTCCTTTCCCTTCAACTTCCATTTAGTATCATCTCCCATGAAGATGTGTGGTAATTTTGACTGCTTCAATGAAGAAAAGTCTCCCTTTGAAGAACCCATATGGTAAGAGTCACCTAAGTCAAGTATCCATTCCGAAGAAGAACTTGTGTTTGCCATAAGTGTTTTCCCTTTACCCTTTGAAGAGGTTGGAGTTGAATCCTTGGAAGTATCTAGCACTTAAATCTTGTTCTTCCTGAGTAGGTTTTCTAACTCATCAATTCTTTTAGTTTTGCAATGATGCTTGTCATGATTTGGCTTTTTTCAGTATGCACAAAATAGTTTGTCCTTCTTTTCATTACTTCCCTTCTTGTTGGAAGAAGAACCACCTTGTTGTGAGGAGGATTGTTGTGTCTCAGACTATGTTTTCTACTTCTTCTTCTTGTTGCTTTTCCCTCCTTGACTTGATTGGTGCTCATCACTAGCCACCAAGACTTTGGTCTTTGATGACTTGAGAAGTCCTAAATCCATCAAGTGAGATTGTTCAACAATCAACATCTCTGCAAATGCATCAAATGAAGGCTTCTGGTAAGCAAATCCCATGGTCAACCTATGAGTATTAAAACTCAAAACAAAGGAAGTGTATTCTGAAGGTAGCCTCTTCAAGATGTAATGAATCAACTTTTCATCCTTCATGGGATTCCCAATAGCTTTAAGAAGTGCCCTATACTCATTGGCTTTGTTGATGTAATCTTGAATTGTGTCAAAGTTTTTCGGATCCAAGAGAAGTAGATCATCCTCCATTTGAAATCCCTTTTCTTCATCCACCTTAACATACAATGATTTAAGTTTATCCCAAGCTACTTTGGATTTTGTACAATTGGCAATGTGAAAGAAGAGATATGTATGAACACAATTCCTAATAGCTCCTAAAGACTATTGGTCTTGTCTTTGCCATTCAATGAGTTCTTTAGAATTAGTAGGTTTGGTAATTGTACCATCAACATAAAGACTATATCATTTTTTCATTAATCTACTCCATGAAATATCTTTCCATGTAGAATAGTTGCATGAAGTTAGAGGAGGAAATTTAAAACCCATGATGCAGAAAATGAAAAGAGCACAAAAGAGAGACACAAGAACATAGTACACACCCCCCCTTTTCACTCAATCAAGAGACCCCCCCAAAAAAGATGTTTTTGGCACTTTATAAGTAGTGTGTGTACAATGGGCCACTTGTCAAAATGAACAAAGTGGACTTTCTAATTTTTCTTTTACAACTACCTTATGAGGCCCAAATCTGTCACTAAGCACTATAGCTCAGATGTACAACAATTCTTAAAAGTAATAAAAGCTTTACAATGCAGAAAAAGGCCTAATTCTGAAAGTGAGATTTTGGTCCACAGAACCCTAGAATCTGACTTTAGATCTGGAAAGTAGACAAAAAAATACACACTTTCAAAAAAAAGGGAACCTAAAAAAGTGACCAGATGTGCCCGTACAGAGCGTTTGAAGTTGCAAAATATAGGATCATGCAGGTATAGTCACCAAAAAATGCAATTTTTGCAAAATCCTTGCACCAAAACTAGAAAAGAACACCACCATTAGAAAATTTAAGAAATTCTACCCAATTTCAAAAAAATTGCACCTTAATTGGAGTCTGGATGTCCAAGTTATGGGCTTGCAAAGTTAGGCTGCCAAATCGAAAAGCAATCTAGAGAGGGGTCTAGCAAGAAATCTGCGAGCTTAAATTTGACAGTCAAATGGCTATTGCAACAATTAAAAAAGGCCTAGGAATGACAGTCTAATGACCATCAATTTTCACACAGTGTATTTCTGACATCAGCAAAAAAAATTGTTACCCTAGTGACATAGTTGGTTGACTCAGCGTCTGTATTGTACGGATGTGACACGTGTCAGTACAGATGGCTGATGTGGTAGTCGAGTTGGCAGTATGGAGTGACGTGTCAACCTACGTGGCAAAAATGTATGGATTCCACATGTTTGATGTGGTAGTTTTAGGTCCTACATGTCAACAAGGACACGTGTCAAGCTGAGATTGACCCGCATTTTGCTAATTGTATCCCTGTCGAGCTGGCACTGTAAGCGGAGAGGGCTAACAGGTGGGGTGTCGAGTATGTGATGCATGTCACGTTGTATTCATCATGTCCAACACTAGAAAAAGTAAGCGATAGTTAGAAAATCATGTGCGGGAGGTCTTAAAACAACAACGGTCGTGGGTATTCGCCAAAAAACATAGTGCAGGGATGGAAACCTTTGCACTGACCGATATATTCCTATATGCTACTGGAATTTAAAAATGGCAAGCGAGGGATTAAAACTTTAATCCCACATGCAATGTGGGTGTGCTTCAAGCGTTGTTTAAATTGCGACTACCACTATTTTAAAAGAAAATAGCTCGCACGGTGGTTTAAGTGGCTGGGCTAATGGGGAGCCGCTGGTGGAATATTCTAGGTCGGTGGTGAAGTGATTACCCCCAGATTTGTTCGTTGGATTTAGTTGTGCATGCCTGTATGTGGTCAATGTAATGTGTGGTACAACCTGACTCAATTTAAATATTGGATTTGCTCTGTGAATATTCCCTGTGAACATGCAATATACTCTATGCAAAGCCGGGATCTGATAGCTCAGTTTTGCAAAAAAAAATGACCTGTTGGGTGCTTGAAGGGCAAAAAAATTTCCATGAATTTTGACAAAAAATTATAGAGAAATAAAAATGCAGATATGAATAAATCAATTAAATCTGCAAAAAATGACCATACTCGAACTGCAAATCAGGGCCTCCGAGTTTTGATTTGCAAAAATTTTTTGCCTCACGATCAACTTTGGGCCAAGGTAGCTAAGTTTATAGTTGATCTTCACCGATTCAGCATTTCGAACGTAATGGCGAGGTTAGATCTGGCCCTAGACACTCCCAATTTCTACAGTACTCCAGATTCAAGCTGAGGTGTTAAAGCAACAATGGTATCAAACGACTATGTCATAGAAAATCTCCAATCTCTGATACCATGTAAGAATTTGCCTAAGGGGAAAATTCACCCAAGAACTAAGAACTCAAATACAAGCACAACTATAGACAAAAAGAGAGAGTATGATTAGAATGACGATATATTCATTCAATATGCAATTTTCAAGTACACTAGGAGTGCCTGTATATAAAGGCCTCTGAGATACATCTAGAATCCCTCATAATTAGCTACATGATATGTCATACAACTAGGCACATGTCCACTAGATATGGGTTATCCTCCATTAAGCATGAAAGTATGTGCGATGATGAGAGAATAAGCCTACAAGGGTGTGACACACAAATCAATGTTGTAGACACCATGTGCTAAAATAGAGTTGCGTACACCTGTGTTGTCAACATGACAACTCAAAAAGGTGTGCAAACTCCTAAGTGTCTCACAAAATAAAATAATAAAATGATGCATTAAACAAGTAAACTTAAGTAAGTGTAAATAGTAAATACTTATTTACACCAACAAATATGATAAGCCTCACAACTAAGCACATGTCCACCAGGAGTGGATTTTCCTCCATTGAGCAAAAGAGTTTGTGTGATGATGAGAGGATAAGCTTACATAGGTGTATCACATAAAAAAATATTGTAGACCATGTGCTTAATTAGAGTTTGAACAATTGTGTTATCTACATGACAACTCGGTTGAATATGCAAATTTCAGTGTTGTAGACACCATGTGCTAAAATAGAGTTGCTAACTCTTATGTTGTCAATAAGACAACTCATATGAGTACGCATATTCCTAAGTATCTAACTTAATAAATAATAAAATAATGCATTTATCCTAAGTAAACTTAAGTAAAGTGTAAATAGTAATTAATTATTTACACTAAAATCTCCCCTTAAGTGTAACTTAGGGGAATGCACTTAAGCTCACAAAAGCTATGATGAAAATGCATAATGGGTCTTGGATACTAGGCCATGCTAGGTACCCATGTACAAATGTAATGCGCAATCTCTTTGCAAATGGAGAAAGAGGGAAAACCTCATGGGAAAGACCCTCCCCCAAAAAAAGAGATAAATACAATAAAGAAAGATGTAGGTATGTATGGAGTAATCAAGACTCCCCCATTATGGCATACATCATGCATATACAATAGAGAATTCCTCCATGAAATCTCCCCCGCCCCAAAGTGAAGGATCTCTTGATGATGAGTGTTTGAAAACAAAAGAGAATCCAATGCCTACAAACAACATTTCTCCCTTTAGGAAGAAGATACACCTATATGCCTAAAATGTGAGCACACTTCTATGAGTCATTATATTCAAGATTTTTTAAAAATGAAGTCTCTAATGGTGACTCATAGCTCCCTATTCATGGGGTGCAGGGGTTTGTAATGGAGGCCCTCAGTCTGACCTAGTTTGTGCCCATGCAAGTACACCACGAAACAAGAGATTCAATGATCTAATATGCATGCCATGCAAATGGAAATGAAAAACTAATCTAAATGATAACAATGCAAAACAATGCAAGAAATGAAATCTAATCTATGAAAAGAAATAACAATGCAGATCTAATCTATGAAAGCAAGATCTAATCTATCAATGCAAGATCTAAGCTAACATGAAAATCAAAGTATGGATCATGATGATGGAAGCCATGCATGTAAGAGAGAATGAGACAAGAAGATAGAAGTTCTCCACAAAAGCTTTAATATTCAAAACTCCTTCTTCAAAAATATTCTTCAAACCCGCAACATAACAATAGCATAATAATGGGTCCCTAAAAAGAGGAGAGGGCTCTCCCTTATAAAGAAGATTGGATGATCTAAATTGAGAGGAAAAAAATTTAATCAAGGATGGAGAAATAATGATCCATGTGAACTAAAAATCCACCAATGAGAAAAGTGGAGTGGTTGAGAAGAAAGTGGAGAGAGGATGAAGATAAGTCCCATATTAAGTGTAGATAAAAGATTTATTTAATTTTTTATTTGTTTTAACTCCTTTTTCATCAAAAAGAGATTTAAGTGGGATATTTTATTTAATTAAAAGGGAGCAAGTTCTTTTAATTAAATAGGAAATATTTAATCAAATTAAAAGAGGGGTTTTTCTCTTAATTAATTAAATGTAGATGAATTATTTAATTAAAAGAGGGGTTTTTTTAAAAAATTAAAAGGAGACTTATTTTATTTAATTAAAAGAGAGCAAGTTCTTTTAATTAAATAGGAAATATTTAATTAAATTAAAAGAGAAGTTTTTCTCTTAATTAATTAAATGTGGATGAACTATTTAATTAAAAGAGAGGTTTTCTTTTAATTAAACGGGGACTTATTTTATTTAATTAAAAGAGAGCAAGTTCTTTTAATTAAATAGAAAATATTTAATTAAATTAAAAGAGAGGTTTTTCTCTTAATTAATTAAATGTGGATGAATTATTTAATTAAAAGAGAGGTTTTCTTTTAATTAAATGGGAACTTATTTTATTTAATTAAAAGAGAGCAAGTTCTTTTAATTAAATAGAAAATATTTAATTAAATTAAAAAGAGAGGTTTTTCTCTTAATTAATTAAATGTGGATGAACTATTTAATTAAAAGAGAGGTTTTCTTTTAATTAAACGAGGACTTGTTTTATTTAATTAAAAGAGAGCAAGTTCTTTTAATTAAATAAGACTTAGGATAAAATGATCAACCTTAGAAATAAAACAAATTGAATTTGATCAAGGAAATTGATTTGAATTGATTTAATAAAATATTACACACCATTGATTTAGAAAATTTGATAAATTGATAAATTGAATAATGGGGGCCCATAGTCTAGGCGACCATTTTAGGGTGCATACATTTGCCCCTCTTTGACTAATGTGTGATCGATTTGGGAACACATATAGTCAAAGAAAGAAATTGAAGCGTGAGGTCGATTTGGGATCACAAAACAACCCAGATGTGTGGTCGAATTGGGAACACAACAGGACAAAGAATACAACTAATTTTTGACTTAAAAAAGTCAAGGATAAAATTGATAGAACTGAATCAAAGTGTCATGTCCCCAATTTTTGGTGACAGTTCGATTTAATTAATTTAATTAATACTGGTTGTCCAAGGACGACTAATTAATTATTTTAATTAAATAAATAAATAACTTTATATTTAATAAAGTGACTTGGATTATAAAAGTATTTAATAAAGTCACTTGAGGGATAAGATAAAAAAT
Source organism: Cupressus sempervirens (assembly GCA_028749045.1). Lineage (NCBI taxonomy): Eukaryota > Viridiplantae > Streptophyta > Pinopsida > Cupressales > Cupressaceae > Cupressus > Cupressus sempervirens. Next base: position 160,294,865 of record CM053789.1, read on the forward strand.
GTTCTAGAAGTCTCTGGAGAGGATGGAGGGAAAAGAATAAATAGGCACCCCGGGGCTCCATTCGAAGCAGGCAGTTTTTATCTCTCTTTTGATTTTAAGATTGTGATTCAATCACAGGTGCATTGTGGAACCTAGGGTTTTCACAATTGTCACAGTTGGCCATTGAGAACGATAACTCTCAATTGGTATGCAATTTTGAGGGTGTGAAATATCATCTGAATTATTGCAGATTGGAGGTGACATTTAGTCATTTCATCAGGGTGACTATTTGTGGCTTAAGGCCAATCTTGTGGTTTCGGCATCACGGTTCATTGAAGGATCAACGAGAGTGGAATCAATTAGCATCAAGCAAATCCTTATTCATTGGTTGATCAACGAGGATAGAGTTAATCAATGTTTCCACAAATTATTGCAGAGTTCAAGAGAATTCCCAAAGCATTAACCCCAATTTTGGAGGAATTAACGGTAGCACATCATTGATCAAACAATTCTGTAGACAGGGCCGAAAATTATTACCCGTTCTCAAACATATTCAGTCAAGCATAAGGAAAGGGCAATTTGTTGGGAAGATCAGAGCTCTTATTGGATGCAACCCGAAACCAGGGTCGGGCTGAGGAAGTTAGGAATGCGCTTGGGAGTGATCAGCCATCAATCAAAAATAGTGGCGTTGGGTTATGGCTACTGAGCTGGACAAGAGACAGTGGGGACCTACCCATCTCCACCGCAGGTAACATTAGAGGGTTGTGCGGTTGTTTTTCAGCGAAGCTTCTTCAAGGACCCTCAGTCGATTTTTGTCACAAATTACAGGCTACGCATCTCTGCGAGACTGATCTCGCAAACCAGCCTTGGCATATTCATCGACAAAACCCACGCATGGTGAAAATGTGAAGGAAATGAATACGGCAACAGTGACCACCTAGTTTGGGTGTTGATTAAAAGGGTTCGTATAGCTCAAGATTAGCAAGTGGCAGATCCAGTCTTTAACATCTACCCCCACTTGTTCTGGAACACTGAGAACTCAATCAGTTTCGGCCAAGTTTGGTCAGGACAGCCGTTGGGATCAGATGGCGGCATCAGTACTTTGAACAGACTCGGCAAATTTCATGGAGGTGGCAATTTGAGGTTTTGATATTGTTCCAATTCCGTCCAGGTCTTTTCTATTGTATTTGTGATTAGACATTGAGAATCTTTTGTAATTAAAAATGTTTCCTTGAATATCGATGGTATTGTTACCTATTGTTGCATCTATATTATTTGGTGAATCCTATTGGGAACAATACCAAACTGAAGGTTGCATAACAAGCGTTTGACAAATTGTCTCAGTTCATTATTATTTTTGAATAACCCATATAGTAAGAGTTAGTACAGTGGCAACATAGATTGCTGGCAAACTGTTTGATGAAATATCAAACTCTTAAAGTTTAAGTTTTTGGTGCTTAAAGAGTCAATAATCCTGTCGGGGATATTTCATAAAGATTGAATTTGATAATTACTGCCTCCTCATGATTGAAATTGAAATGAGATAGAGGAGAAACAACGAATTGCTAAATTTGATCAAATCAAACAAAAAATAAGGTTCTTGATGTAAGATGAAAGATATAAGAATCATAGAACTAAGGTAGATCATCAAGCATGAAATATAATGCCCCAAAGGTGATTTAGAAGAAAAGAAGTGGGGAAAAAGAAAATGGAAGATAGAAGTTTGGAAGATATGGAAAGAAATGGAAAGAAGAAAAGAAAATGCCCCAAAATCAATCAACTATTTAAGATAAAAATTTCGATTGAGATCACAAAAGAAGATAAGGAAATGAAGATCAAAACATGACCATAGTTGATTAAAAGTCCACAATAAAGATGAAGGGAGAACCCTCTCAAACTCATAATGTAGCCTAAAAATGCAAACTAACATGAAGTCTAATAATGCAAGCTACATGAAAATGCAAAGGTGTACTTGCAAAAGAGCAACTGTAACATAGGATTTTTGTGTTCATCATTCATTAAAGAATGTAAAAGAACTTATTTTCATCATTGGGCCATTATTAATGGACATCAAAAATCACACAATCACCACTAGTCACAAGTGCAACTATGAAGATATGAATGTAATTTATATCGGATTGGAATGTGGAAAGATTCTAACATAAGCATCAAAGACATAAAGGTCAAGATGACTTCAATGTTAGCTTACCCAATTTAATGTAGCAAAACCATTATCGCATCAAGACATAGATGCCAAGATGACCATAAAAATGGTTGTGCAAAAACAATCAAGGATGATGCCTCAAATCTCCTAAGTGTTTCAAGGGGACAACAAGAGACATTCTATAGTTTCAAGACCACACCCGCAAGCAAAAAATAAATAAAAATATGTCCCATGCCCCAAGTCCTCTAGTGATGCATCATGGAGAGACTTATCAGACAAGGACACTCAAAAAAAATCAATAATAGTCAGCACATAGAGAAAAAATCATGACATAAGTTAAGCATTAAGTGTTGCGTTTAAAATTTAAGTGTGTTAACTGATACTGAATTTGGAGGATAAGGATCAAATGCTTGCAGGAAGGGAAGATCACATGATGATACTGGGTAAGACCAAACCAATAAGTGTTGAAAAATAGTCAATGTCAAAGGTTGTATTGAAAAATACAATTGGGGTGGTGTTGAAAAACACCGTTTGCGAGGTGTCCTAAAGACTAACACATCCAAGAGACCAAAGCTAACATAGTTATGCCCCCTAGACAAAGACCAATTCCAAACCAAGGCAACAAGGACAAGGCATGATGAAGAAAGGCTGTGTCGAGGACATGCGCTAAGAAATAGGGGTGCAAAGGCCTCAAGTGGCACTCGTTTCTAGGTTTTCACCACTTGGGTTCTTTTTTTTTTTCTTTTTTCTTTTTTTTTTAGGACTTTTTATAATTTTTTTGTATTTTTTCTACCAAGGCGCCTAGGCACTTTTTTCTTTTTTTTTTCAGGTTTTTTTATAATTTTTTTTTGTATTTTAGCTACCAAGGCGCCTGTTTCCAAGTTTTCACCAAGGCACTTTTTTTGAATTTTTTGAATTTTTGGAATATATAATTTTTTTGGAGATACATCAAAGTGCCTATTGCTAGGTTGTCACTAAGAAGATCATTTTTTCAGGACATTTTTCAATTTTTAGACTTTTTTACAATATATCATTTTTTTGGATTTTTGAAATATATCAATTTTTTTTTTGGATTTTTGAAATATATCAATTTTTTTAATTTTTTTCAGGATCAATAAATATATACAAAGATGCTCCTAGATAGAATGGACATCAAACTCTCAAGCAAGATCACATTGTGCAGTCCCAATGTCTAACAAGGTGGAGGACATGATGGAGCAATAAGCTAATGGATATGATGGATAAGCAAGGAGTGTATGAAGCAAGTGAAAGTGATCTTCAAAGGCCTACTCCTCAAGAGTACCCAAGCTAGAGAAAAAATTGTCATGTAAAGCACGTTTGGACAAGAAATGAAAGGCCAACATAGGATAATTCATGAAAGCATAATGTAAAAATGGGAAAGATGCAATCCAAACGAGTAGACATGTCAAGAGGCTTCATAGCATCATATTTTACTCTCTTTTTTATTAGATCAAGACCAAAGGGGTAAATGGGAAAAGGATAGCGAAAGACTAGAATGGATGGAGGAAAATAGATATGAAGGCTAAACATGAAAGGAATGAAAACAAGATCATCATATGATAGCTTACAAGATAGCCAAAAATTTGTGTATAGGTCAACATTGTCAAGATCAAAGAGAGAAGACAAAATGGATGAAAGATGCAGAAGAACTACGCATGATGCCTGATTGTCAGGTTTTCATCATGGTACTTATCCAAGGTGCCACAAGGGAGTGGTTTTCACCATAGGATGAATTTATTTCTCTTTACTTTTGCTACTAAGGTGCCTAATTATCAGGTTTTCACCAAGGCACATTTTCAAATTTTTTCAAATTTTTTTTTTTTTGAATATTTGGGAAGAAGTCAAGCTTTTGAGATAATGTTCCTTGAATGTTTAAACCATGATATACAAAGGAATTCAAATGATATGCTCAAAGATGCTAATAGGGAAAGGAAGATGGGAGACAAAAATGGAGGATATGGCTTTATGCGAAGTGAGTGAGATTGAAAAATAAAAATGAAGGCAAGATCAACATCAACACATGCCTTAAAGGGTGGTGAGAGGATGTAGAAAATGTGAATGAAGGAATACGTGAGTAGAAAGAAGAGGTTTTGGTTTAGGCACATGGAATAGAAGAATGCTTTTGGAAGAAGATGAAGTGGAAGTCTTTGGAAGCTTGAATGCCAACTTCAATAGTTGTTCAACATTAGACTCTCTCAAGAGAGACTTTGGAATCCATATAGCCATAGGCCTTTTTTTCATTTTTTTTTTTGATGATGTAGAGATAATATCTTCAATGATGGATTTTGGAACCCATACTTGTCTTATAATTTTTTTCTTAGATATCTCTTTTGACTTTATGCCCCCGTGTCGATTAGAGAAGACATGGTGATGTTTTTTATATGGATTCTTGAATTGATTCTTTTTCTTGTATTGAACATTCAAGTTACTTCCAAAAAACTTGGGACTTGTGGAAGAAGAAGGATGATATGACTAGTTTAGATAAGTGGGTGGATGAAAAGGATTCAAGGATATGCATCTACATTGATCTTGAGGAAAGATAGGAGAGGGAGGGATGTAAGGACCCAAAATTGATGAAGAATTAGGAGAATTGGGAGGGGAAAGTGAGGGGACATAAGGACCTAAGATGGAAGGAAGACATGAAACATTTAGTATTGATGGGGGAGGTCCAAGGATGGATGTGGAAGATGCAAAAGGGTAATCAATAAGTTCATCAACATCTATATGACAGTTAAGGACATCAGCATCTTTAGAGGGAGCATCAGGATTTTTAATAGGAACATGAACATCTTTAATAGGAGCAACTTCTTTGATAGAAGAACTTAAAGCTTGAGAAGACTTGGGAAGAGTAGAAAGTAGAAGGGAACATGGAGTGGTAAAACAAGAAGATGGAACACTTTGATCTTGACAAAGATCTTTGGATAACATAAGTGTAGAGTTTTTCTCTTGATTTTCAATAGGCTCATTATTGGAAGTAACAACACTATTTTTAATAACTTTAATGGAAGTATCATATTTGGAAGGCGCAACTATATTAAGGTCATTTGGATTGTCAATAATCTCAACAGTGTAATTAGTAGCTTTATCTTGCTTAGGAGAAGACTTAAGACATGGTGGAATGAATGAGGAAGGGCGTAAGGGATCAAAAGAACCATGAAATGGACCAGAGACATTGTGAAAATAATTGGATGACATAGGAGGTTCTTGATCTTGATCTTTTTTTATATTCTTTTCTTTATCATTTTTAGAGTCCTCTTGACATGGAGCCACTTCTAAGGAGAAGGAAGCATGTTGGAATTGTATGGAAGACTTTGGAGGAGATGATGAAGGGCTAGTTGAAGTAGGAATTATAGCGCATGAAGGCTTAGGCTCTTTAGGTTTAGCATTATCAAAAGTATTTGCAGTCAAGTAAAGGTTAGCTTGAGTTTCTTTAAGAGGTAGCCCTTGAGGATAACTATAAGGAACCACATGAAAATCATAAGGATCGTTGTTGGATGAAGGATTGATAGAAGATTTGAGAGACTCAGAATCTTTAAAGGATGTATGGAAAATGGAGGAAGTAGAAGATGGAAGGGGAGCATCAGAAGACAAAGGTTCAACATTAACATGATCTTGCTCAAGAGTGTAATCTTTATTTTTAGCACGAGGTTTCTTAGAAGAGGAACTCTTATCTCATTGATGTTGTATTTTAGCACAAAAAAATGCTTTCTCTTCATCAAAAAATGTAGATTTATCATTTAGGTATTGTTCACAAAATTTATCAGTGTTGTTTTCAAGATTTGATTCATGTGGATTCCCATTAATATTTATCTGTGACTCATCCCCTTTAAGCACAAGCATAGGACTATGAGGACTTTTAGGAACTGTAGGAATGTAATAATCATCACCTTCATAATCATTGTCACTATAGGCATTGTAGATAGGCATATCAAAAGACGTTTCATATTGTTCATTATCATATGTTTCAATAAGAGGAATAAGACTCTTGGTAGAAGTAGAAGAAGAATGATATCATGAGGAAAAGGTAGGTGAAGACCTACATGAATGATATTTAGAAGAATCACGGTAAGACTTGGAATATGAAGAATGTGAATGATATTTAGAAGAATCATCATAAGATTTAGAAGATGAAGAATGTGAACGATATTTAAAAGAATCATGATAAGACTTGGAAAATGAAGAATGTGAATTATATTTAGAAGAATCCTGATAAGCCTTAGAAGATGAAGAATGTGAAGGATATTTAGAAGAATCATGGTAAGACTTAGAAGATGAAGAATTTGAATGATATTTAGAAGAATCAAGATAAGACTTGGAAGATAAGGAATATTTGGAAGAAGGATATTGTGATTTAATCTTGCACATGATCCTAGCAAAGGTGTCTGATTTATCCATTTTTCAAAGCATTTTTGTCACAATGTTAGCATCCATGTCTCTATTGGAGCGACAACAATTTTCAAATTTAGCAAGAAGGTCAAGATCATCTTCTCTCAAGTGAGGGTCCATAACAAGATATTCAAGATCCATGGTTCTAGAAGAAGAAGAAGAATAAAGCATGAAAGAAGAGAAATGATGAATAGAAGAAAGTAGAATATATGATAATAGGAGGAAAAGAATCAAGAAGAATTGAAGAATGGAAATGATAGATTAGAAAGACATGGAAGATGAAGAAGAAAGAAGACCAAGAGTCATTTTGAGAAATTTGATACCATTTGAGTTCATTTGAATGTTGAGCAACATGTAATAGCACTTGTAACCAATATGAAAAAAAGGTACTAGTTGATAGGATAACCCTAAGAAACATTGGTACCAAACAAGGATAGAAAAACTAGTAACTTGTCCAAAAGAGATGTGATAAGATAGAATTTTGCAATAGGCATAAACCAACACTGCCACAAAGGTGCTCACAACTTTGGGTGAATACCCTAGCACATATGGACCAGGAGGATGATTTACCCAAATTATAAATAATTAAAATTGAATTTTTATGAAAGTAAATGGACAAGAGATTACTAAGACTCTCCAAGTGTAATATCAAAGGATCTAAGTGTATATCTTTCTCAACAAGGATGGTTACTAACTCACCAACTCCAAACAAGATCTCTTGTGAAATCAATGACTTCTAATTCAAGAGGTCAAAGCACAATAACCTAAGATGCAAAAAGGCTTCTAGCAATGGGGTAAGTAGCCTAATCCAAATAGGACCAACCTAGGGAGACTAGAAATAATGGGATAACAAAGTTATTCGATCGTAAAGTCTCAACTCAAGAACTCAGATTTTGTTCATTTTAAATATCCAACTAGATGTATCAATAGATTCTTTATCATGAACCAAGCACACAAGATAGCAAACAGAGATTTCAAGCAAATAGTTTTCAAACAATGAGCAAGGGGCAAAGCAACCTTGTGCATGAACAAGTATAGTGACTTAGTATTTCTACTCCTTAAAAGTTCTACTTGTGTTTGTTCTTGACAATGTTTTAGCAGGCACTTAGAACACAACAACACCTTATCAAATTGTCTACAAGGATATACGTGGCTTTCTAAAAGGAGTCATCGATATACGCAAGGTATGTGAGGTCCAAATCTGTAGATGAGAAGAATCTAAAATCACATAGTCGGGGGGAGACGGTAACCCAAATCTCCTCCTTCACTTCTCAAAGGTATAAAGTTCTTTGAGGCTTAGCCAAGAGTGATATCAAACTCAATTCCCAAGAGAGGTGTCTTTGGATTCACCTCCCGATATTTATACTCCACTAGAACATAGGAGTTGAGGTCGTCCCAAGGGGTAATGAAATCCCCAAGCAGGCCTCCTAGAAATAGAAACTAAGTAATTCACTATCAAAAGTATTTAGAGCACTAAAGGTGGAACATTTAACTCTTCAAGTAAATGTGAAGTGAGTCCAAAAGTGGAACATTCAACCCTTTAAGATAATGTGAAGCGAGTCCAAAAGTGGAACATTTAACCTTTCACACCAACTCAAAGTGAGTCCAAAAGTGGAACATTTAACTCTTCACACTAACTCAAAGTGAGTCCACACCTTAGAAAACAAGTGAGTTCCAAAAAGCACAAAAGGGTTGCCTAGTGGAGCAATTAACGCTTCTTTCCTGTAGACCCCTCCCCCTTAATGTGGCACTGATCTTGCAACCACGAGGCAGAAATGAGGGGTCGGCGGATTAGCAAGTCCAATAACCCAAAATAGCAATCTAGATCAATCATAAGTAATCTAAGACTGCTAATCAATACTACTCACAAATGAAAAAGGGTTGAACAATGGAATATTTAACTTTCCAAGTAAACATAGAGTGAGTCCACAAAGTGGTGCATTCAACTCCCTGTGTAAACAAGGAATGAATCCATGCCCTCAATCACTTAATGAGATATTTGATATTGGAACCAAGAATTACTTAAAGTTTAAACACAAGCATTCACTTATACAAACTTGTATGAAAGCAAATCTATGTTCATTCATTTCCCATTAAAAGCATCAATTGAAATGTGTTTTATGAAAGCATGTAAAACACTCAAGCCAAACACATGAGAGGTTTAATTTTAACCCAAAATTTAAATGTTTTAGAGTTCAAACAAAATACTTGATAATCTTTGCAATGCATCTTTTCTTTGTTGTACCTTTCGTTTACGCTTGATAGCTCGCTCGCAACGAACAAAGCAACAAACAACACAAGCAAACACAAGATATGCAATATATGTCCAACTTATGCAAAATTAGGGTTAGATCTAAAAATTTGATTTTTAAGAGTGATAATAATTAGCAAGTAACCCAAATGAAAGCTCACATCATGCATTGATTCATTGTAAAAATTAAATACAAGCTATTCATTAAATGCCATTTTTTTCAATTGATTTTTAACCTAGGCATAAAGATTGGATCTACATGATATGGATTCGGATCCAAAACTCAAAATATAGAAAAGTAACCCCTATAAAAAATTAGAGAGCTTTCCAAAAATGCAAAAAAATTGAAAAGATCTTTTAATTTGTGCCTTAGGGAGTCATTTTGTCAAAACAGACCAGTTTTTGCAAATCAAATTATTGACCCCTAATATGACCTCTAAAATTGAAATGCAAAGAACCAACTCTATTTAAAATTCTAATATCTTTCCATAACTATAAATTTTTCTGAAAAATATGTTAATTTACTCCCGAAAATATTTTTTCATGAAAAATCATAAAATATCGAAAATATTTCAAAAAAATTCTAAAAATTGGACTGAAGCTTCTCTAATGCATCAAAACTTTACAAAAAAAATTTTAGATCAAAATACATAGCCGGTTGAAAGATATGATCAAATCTTTCAAATCTAGGGTTTCTTTGAGTCTCGAATTATTGACCCCTGATATGACCTCTAAAATTGAAACACAAAGAACCAACTTTATTTAAAATTTAAAGAGCTTTCTAAAACTATAATTTTTTTTGAAAAATATGCTAATTTACTCCCAAAAATGATTTTTTATGAAAAATCAAGGAAAAATCATAAAAAATTGAAAATATTTCAAAAAATCTAAAAATTGGACCGAAGCTTTCCTAATACATTAGAACCTTGCAAAAAAAAATTAAGATTAAAACAGCTAGCCGTTTGAAAGATATGATCAAATCTTTAAAATTTAGAATTTTTTTCTTTTTTCTTTTCTTGAGTCTACAAACAAATCTGCATAAAATCCAACAAGCAAAGGTGGGTTGCCCCACGGTGGGTGCCAAAAATGTATGCCTAAAATTTGAGCACACTTCTATGAGTCATTATATTCAAGATTTCTCAAAAATGAAGTCTTGAATGACAAATCATAGCTCCCTATTCATGGGGTGCAGGGGTTTGTAATGGAGGCCCTCAGTCTGACTTAGTTTGTGCCCATGCAAGTACAACACGAAACAAGAGATTCAATGATCTAATATGCATGCAAATAGAAATGAAAAACTAATCTAAATGATAACAATGCAAAACAATGCAAGAAATGAAATCTAATCTATGAAAAGAAATAACAATGTAGATCTAATCTATGAAAGCAAGACCTAATCTATCAATGCAAGATCTAAGCTAACATGAAAATCAAAGTATGGATCATGATGATGGAAGCCATGCATGCAAGAGAGAATGAGACAAGAAGATAGAAGTTCTCCACAAAAGCTTTAATATTCAAAACTCCTTCTTCAAAAATCATTCTCCAAACCTGCAACATATCAATAGCATAATAATGGGTCCCTAAAATGAGGAGAGGGCTCTCCCTTATAAAAAAGATTGGATGATCTAGATTGGGAGGAAAAAGATTTAATCAAGCGTGGAGAAATAATGATCCATATGAACTAAAGATCCACCAATGAGAAAAGTGGAGTGGTTGAGAAGAAAGTGGAGAGAGGATGAAGATAAGTCCCATATTAAGTGTAGGTAAAAGATTTATTTAATTTTTTATTTGTTTTAACTCATTTTTCATCAAAAAGAGATTTAAGTGGGATATTTTATTTAATTAAAAGGGAGCAAGTTCTTTTAATTAAATAGGAAATATTTAATCAAATTAAAAGAAGGGTTTTTCTCTTAATTAATTAAATGTAGATGAATTATTTAATTAAAAGAGAGGTTTTCTTTTAATTAAAAGAAAGGTTTTCTTTTAATTAAAAGGAGACTTATTTTATTTAATTAAAAGAGAGCAAGTTCTTTTAATTAAATAAGAAATATTTAATTAAATTAAAAGAGAGGTTTTTTTCTTAATTAATTAAATGTGGATGAACTATTTAATTAAAAAAGAGGTTTTCTTTTAATTAAAAGGGGACTTATTTTATTTAATTAAAAGAGAGCAAGTTCTTTTAATTAAATAGAAAATATTTAATTAAATTAAAAGAGAGGTTTTTCTCTTAATTAATTAAATGTGGATGAACTATTTAATTAAAAGATAGGTTTTCTTTTAATTAAATGAGGACTTATTTTATTTAATTAAAAGAGAGCAAGTTCTTTTAATTAAATAGAAAATATTTAATTAAATTAAAAGAGAGTTTTTTCTCTTAATTAATTAAATGTGGATGAACTATTTAATTAAAAAAGAGGTTTTCTTTTAATTAAATGGAGACTTATTTTATTTAATTAAAAGAAAGCAAGTTCTTTTAATTAAATAAGACTTAGAATAAAATGATCAACCTTAGAAATAAAACAAATTGAATTTGATCAAGAAAATTGATTTGAATTGATTTAATAAAATATTACACACCATTGATTTAGGAAATTTGATAAATTGATAAATTGAATAATGGGGGCCCATAGTCTAGGTGACCATTTTAGGGTGCATACAACACCAAGTATAGGTGCAAATATGCTTCCCACTATGGATAGGAAGATGGAAGAGGGATCCATATGTAGTATGATGTGGATGCAGCCTTTGAAGTCTTCTCATATGTTGACAAGTCCTTAACGAATGTGGATGCCATGAACCAATCTGGTGGATGCCTAAAAGAAGGTGGCAAACAAGGTAAAATGTCCATGTATGAAATTTAATTAACCTCTAAAGATGATGAAGTATCCTAATAGGAAGATGTAGGAAGAGAAGCAATGTTGCCTCCCCTCAATAATGAATGCACACCCATGAAAGAAGCTTTTTGATGACTGAAGAAGCTACACCATGAAAGCTGAATGATGTTGCTCCTTGTAGGAAGAAATGGTGCCATAGGTGTAGTAGACAATGCTCCCCAACTAGTTGGAAGAATCCTCAAAAAATATGATGTCTGAGGAAAATGGAATACAATCTCCAAATATTGATATGTCTCCTCTAAAGTGAAAGAGTTCTCCTCCAACTACTGTAAAGAAATGTCCACAATCAAGTCAGTCTCAAAAGAAAGATCAAGTGGGTGAGGGTAAGAGTATTCCCTCATAACAAGTGAAGAAGAAGTCTCCTCAATAAAGAGAAGATGAATGTCATCAATGATGTCTCCCACATCTTCAGTGTGAGACTCCACAAACAACCCTACAATGTATGGAAGGAAGTCATCCCATGAAGCTGAAGTAGGAAGACATGGTAATGCTTGCTACATTGAATTAGAAGCATCTGTGGCTGGAACTGGATTAGTAGAAGCAACAAAAGCAATAGGAGGTATGATCTCAATTGGAGGTGAAGGTACCATAACTAGAGTGACTAAAGATAGAATGTCTTCTGGAAATGGAGGAACTGTAGGATCTCCATATGCTGTCCAAAGAGCCATCCAAATGTCATAAGGATCATTGAACTTGTCAATGAATTTAAAGCACTCAACATTGAAATTAAAATAAATGAGGTCCTTAATTATTTTGACATGTATTGGATCATCAAAAGGCGGTTCTTTAGAACATAGATGAGGAAATACTTCCTTATGCTCTTTTCTTAGATGATAAATTATCAAGGCACTCCATTTCTGATAGTTCCTTTTTGTCAACCTGGGTCTAACACCAAACTGGAATGTGAAACAAAACTCCATGAGATCAATAAATGTATGCACTCCCCAAAATGCAAAAATAATCAATCAACCCCCCTAATGTATGATTTGGCACTTTATATGTAGTGTGTTTACAATAGGCCACTTGCCAATTTAGGCATTAATGGACTTTTGATTTTGTTGTTTACAACCTCCTCTTGTAGTTCAAATCTGGAACTTAGCAATTTATCTCAAAGATACAACGATTTTGAAGTTTGATCTAAGCAATACAATGCAAAATAGGACCTATTTCTGAAAGTGATATTTTTGTCCACACAAGCCTATAATTTGATTGTATATCTAGAAAGTAGACAAAAAATTATGCACTTTCAAAAAAAATAGAACCTAAAAATGTGTCCAGATGAGCCCGTACAGAGCATTTGAAGTTGCAAAATGTAGGATTAGATAGGTACATTCACCAAAAACTGTAAATTCTGACAAATTCATACACCAAAACTAGAAAATAATAGCACCACTAAAAAATTTAGGAAATTATAGCCAAAATCAAAAAAATTGCACCTAATTTGGAGTCCAGATGATTGAGATATGGCCTCCCAAAGTCAGACTATCAAATCAAAACTAAATCTGGAGAGGGGTCTGATCAACAAACTGCAAGATTAAATTTTATGTCCAAATGGCTATCGTGACAATGCAATCTGGCCTACTGATGACAGTCAAAAGGTGATGTCAACAAAAAAAGGTTGCCTTGATGACATGGCAAGTATAGATGTTGATGTGGATGCACAGAATTGTACTGCCTGACGTGGCAGACACGTGTCTAGTATGACTATTGATGTGTCACAAACATGAAAGGTATGTTGGTAGTGTAGGCACTTAAAATTTTCCTAAAGACGATATTAATTTATTTAATATTTCCCTAGAAATTATAATTAATCATTTATTAATTAATTATATTTCTCATATTCTTCTACCTATTTAATTAAATAAGTTCACTTGCCTAGTGTATTTAAATTTAATTTAAATACAACCTCCCTAATGTGTTAAATTCATTTAATACATGATCCCTCCATGAATTCCCCTTTTAAATAAATTCTATTTATTTAAATTCCTCCATCTAATTAATTCCTCTAAAACTATGATTAAATTAAATCTTAAGCCTAGCCTAAAACCTAGTCTACACCCATCATTTTCATCCTCTTAAGCCTACTTCTTCTCTAATCTCACTTAATCATTTTAATCTCCTTCCTAATCCACCTCATTAGCCTAAGAGTGTGCTCACACATGTGTGAGATGGCATGCCTACACACTCCCCTTTGCACTCTTGTCTCCCACTCTTCTTCTCAAGTTTGCTCACACATGTGTGAGAAAACTTTGAATTTTTGACCACTTGCATGGCTTGCATGTCACCTTATGTGGCATCTACATGGATGCCACCTCACCAAGCCCTCCCTCAAGCCTATAAATAGAGGCCTTGTCTCATGCATTTCACATCTCTCATTATTGGATTGTTATCATGTTGGTTTGAGATTTGAGCTTTCATTTAGTTGAGGTTGCATGCTAGTTTGAGTTTTCATAGTAGCTTTCATGGTAGTTTTTATGGTGATTCCTAGAAGCATACTAACCATTTGGTAGCTAGTTTAGCTTTGCATTTGCATTGTTCATCTAGTTTACTTGTGCATTCACATTTCCATTGCATTTACATGTTAGTATAGCTTGCATACTTAGTAAGCTTTCTTGGTTGCATTTCATTTTCATCCTTGAATGCCTTCAAGTATGGCTTTCTCCATAGCCATTTCTTGAAGTGTTCTTCATCTCATATAGCTTAGGTTCATATTTCATCATCACTCACATTTGCACATCCACATTCAAGAGATTCACTACATTATTGTGTTTGAGAGAGCACACCAAACATACCCCCCCATCTTAACACACCGACAAGACCTCTCATGGGTGCCCTTGTTGAGCTATAGAGGTGGTTGGAGGATTTGGTTTGTTGGCTGCTTAGAGTTGCAAAACTCAAGCAAGCATTAGTTAGTTAATGTTCTTTCATTTTGATGAGTCTTTGATGCATATTTGAGATTTTTAAACTAATATTTGTTTGTTGATCCGTGCTCCCAACAGGTCACATTTTCTAGCACATAGGTAGTGTCTGTGTGTCCAGCTGTATGCATGGCAAGCTAGGCCAAGTTGGTGGACTGTGTTGTGGAGAGGACACATGGCTAACATAAAAAAAAAACACATGGCTGGTGTTTAGAGAGCTGTGTGGATCCAAGGTGGCACCATGGCAAGAGACTATATGATTGTCACTGAGTTGGATCATAAGTGAGTCAGTTAGTGAGACAATTAAAAGACAGTGCTAGAAATTAGAGAAAGCGGTGCTCGAAAGGAAATGGTTATTGGCAGGAGGTCATTGACATTTGGGAAGCTGATGCCGGTGCTGGAGTTTTTAAGAAACACGGTGGCCAAGATAAATTCACCAGTGGGAAGGTGCAATTGGTAAAAGTCTGGTGGGTGGGGTGGGACATTTAGTCCCATATGCACCCAATTTAAAGGCAAAATGGCTTTTAAAATCTAGAACTTGCACACATGAACTCGCCTATGAAGTTGTTGCGATCTGAATTGTCAGTCTGTGGTCTAAGACGTCAGATTTGTAAAGTGATATTGCCGAAATGTGATGAAAGCCACTGGTATTGAGGAGCTTGCCAAATTACAGTTGTGCTGGCCAAACTGTGATAGAATATTCGCTGCGGGGGCTGGGATTTGACCACCTAGTTCCTGCAAAATAATTTTCTATGTAGGGCCAAAAAAAATTTCAAAAATATAATCTAAAAAATATAATAAATGGAGAGAAAATAAAATGACAGATCTGGAACAATAAAATCGCAGATCTAATTGATCATACAAAATTCTGCAAATCAGGCCTTTGGGTTCCAATTTGCAAAAAAAAAAAAATTGCCTCAATTTTGACTATTGCCCAACATAGGCAAATTTATAGTCAAAATTTATCAAATTGACGCTCTGAACGTAATGGTGAGGTTCGCTTTGGCTCTAGATGTTCCTAATGGTTGTAGATACTCCAGATCTAAATCGAGCTGTCCTCAAAGAGGTGAAGCAAGAATGGTCTCCAGTGGCTATGAAATGACACCTCTATGGCTCTGATACCATGTAAGAATTTGGTATAGCTATGATACCATGAAGAATTTTCCTTAGAGAAAAATAACGCCAAGATCAAGAAGCCCAAGACTAGCATAATATGGACCAAATAATGTATGATCATAATAATATGAGAATGAATAATTGATTATCTTTGGATATCAAATTATTCAATAATTTATAATTGATTGGTTTTCAAGTACACTAAGAGTGCATGTATATAAAGGCCTCTAGAATGATTCTAGAATGTCTAGGAGTTAGCAATATGATAAGCCTGACAAATAAGGACATGTCCACCAAGAGTGGATTATCCTCCATTGAGCACACGAGTTTGTGCAATGATGAGAGGATAAGCTTACATAGGTGTATCACATAAAAAAAATGTTGTAGACACCATGTGCTTAATTAGAGTGCGAACACTTGTGTTGTCTACATGACAACTCAGTTGAATATGCAAACTCTAGCGTTATAGACACCATGTGCTAAAATAGAGTTGCTAACTCTTATGTTGTCAACAAGACAACTCATATGAGTACGCATACTCCTAGGTGTCTAACCTAATAAATAATATAATAATGCATTTATCCTAAGTAAACTTAAGTAAAGTGTAAATAGTAATTATTATTTACACTAACATCAAGCAAGGTGAATACTAACATGGGTCATTGAGTTTGACTCAAAATCACACAGTTAAATCCTGATATTCACATCACAATTTATCTTGTCTTTTAGTAATTTATATTTACATCTCCCATTTATGGTTAATTCCTTAACCTAGTACTTGACCAAGGCAAGTCCTCATCAAACCCCAACCCCAAAACCCTTCTTTCATGTGTTGATTTGTAGGATATCAATCAAAGGTTTATAGATCTAGAACCTACTTTTTAGGAGAATTTAGTTCTAGATCATTGGACTACATCAATCTGCTTGTAAGACATGTTCCCAACTTGACCTAGTCATTCAGTCTCTGTTTTTGAGGAGATTTTTGGGTTTTGTTCCCTGTGTCATTTTATTCTAAGATTTAAGGAAAAATATTTAGATATAGTTCAGATCTACGAGTTTTGGAGTGAAAATACATCTTCCTCTACCCATTTCAATGTGAGCTTTTTATATTTTATTTCCTTTCATATCTTTCCCTTACATCTATATCTTAATTGGGCTATTTGTATATACATAGCATCTAGATTCACATCATTTAAGCAATTAGTTCAATTTCACATTCACATTATCCTATCAAGGGCCAAAGAATACATTTCATTGTATTGTATTCTCCTTTATAATTCATATTCTATATTAGCACCCTTCTTTCTTTGGGTCATAGCTAATCTAATTTGGATAAGAAGTGGAATCATATTTTGAAATTTGCCTCTTTCCCTCACATACATATTTGAATGGTTTAGTGGACCTCAAAATTGGGAGATCTACAATCCTATTTAAAATGTCTCCCTTTCCCCCATAAACATTTTGGTGAACCTGGCTTGTGCCCTCTATTCTTTTTTGGAGTTAGATTATTTGTTTAGGTGTTTACCTCCCCTTTTGGTGAATCCCCCTTTTTTTTTATAGAGTTAGATTTGGCTATCTTTTGGTTGGATCTCTCTTTTACACTCTTTATTACATTTGCATGGTTAGATCCCATTAGATTTTCCTTTTGTGAACTCTTATTTTATGAGCTTAATTACATGAAGCCCAACCTATAGCATTCTCATTAGGCAAAGTCATAGACTTATGGGCTCTTTTGATCATGCTTCCTCTTTTCTTCCTAGGAATCATGATTATACTCACATTTTTTTCTCATGAAGTTAATCCTATAATGGAGCATAACTCTTCTCACTCATCCTATGATGAAGATGATACTTTAAGAGTTCCTCCTTTGCAAGTTGATAAGCTTTCTAGTAAATTTGATAGATTAGAAACTTGGCTTGCTCAAGAAAATTAGAATCTTGATAGTGTTGTTGCTATTCAAGCTCTTAAGAAGCTTGTTAATAATGATGACAACAATCTTTCTATCTTGCACGATATATCTCACCTTATTAATACTCGTACAAAGTCTTTGACAAAATGTGCTCAAGAATTAGGATATCCTCCTCCTTCCACAACCGTTGAACCTTCTATTATGGTTTCTACCACTCTTTCTAGCATACCTACACATGCTCCGCCTCTTATGACTACTTCTACACCAGTGTCCACTCCTTTAAGTGTTGGTCTTCTTAGCCTTTCACTTCCCATGAGTGTTCCTCCTACTTCCATTCCTTCTTCATTACCTTCATATAATGTGGTTCCTTTTAGTTATTTGAATCATCTACCTATTAATTCTCATCCTCTGCCAAGATTCTTACATATTCCTTATGCTTTTTATAATTTTCCTAATCCATCTAGCATACATATGCCTACTAAAGTTTCTTATGATCCTACCATTAGTACCTTGGTTCAAGCCATCACTTCTTTACAACAAAAACTTACTCAACTAACTCAATCTAAGTACAATATCCCTACATGTGATGTTGTTAATGTCATTTCCTTACATATCCTTCATGTTGTTATTATGCAACATGTTGAGGTAACTCTTCTTGAGACTTATAATGGTAGGGAAGATCTTGTAATTCATGTTAAAACTTTCCAAAATATATGTAGTGATTTTGTTCACGACTATAGGCTTATGGCTAAGTTGTTTCCACGTACCTTTAGAGATAAAGAATTGCAATGGTATTTCTCTCTACCTTCTTATTCTATTGAATTTTTTTTCAAATTCTTGCTAACACATTCATTCAATAGTTGTAGAATAATATTCATCCACAAATATCTTTAACTAATTTAATGCATTGTAAGTAGAATGTTAAAGAGAAAGTTATTGAATTTATTGATAGATTTAAACATATGTACGTTCATATTTCTTATCATGTGCATGATCATGATATTCAACGTATCTTTATTTCTAATTTATAAAAAGACATTAAGGATAATATTCTCTTTGTTGACTATACCTCATTTTCACATCTATGTGTAGTGCTTCACCATTAGTACTTACAAGTGATTCAACTTGAGAGCTCTACTCTAATGGATCCTATTTCTAATGATAAGAGTGATGCCATTGAAAATTAACCTAACAATTTCATCAAAATCAAGTCTACCAATATAGTTGATGATCAAGTGACTACTACATCTAGAGGTATGACTACTTTTTCCTTTGTATTTCATCCAAATTATCAATATATTGTTGGAAGGATTTAATGGGAAACAAGATACTGAGGTGGGGGGAGGGGGTGAATCAAGATCTTAAACTTTTACTTGCAAAAACAAATTACTATTTTCACACCTAATTCATCTCATATCTTAGATCTAACATCAAAATGTAATGCTAAAATGTAAATTAAAACATAACATCCATGAAAAGCAATGTATAAATGCAGAAACACTTCAATGTGAAGGTAAAACTAGGGTGGGATGAAACCGAAAAATCTTTATTGTTGCAACAATAAAGTTAACCTGCTAGGATTATAATGTTGATCATAATAAATGATCTACCCTGTGAGGGGTCTACTCTATTAAAATTTGTTAAGGTTGTTAGGTCTTACCTTGTTAAAGGATTTTTCACTTATAGTCAAATAAAGACTTTGTTAGGAGATTCTAAATAGATATATTAGGATCACTTTATTAAGAAATTTTCCCTGACTCAATATGTTAAAATTGATTTAGTACCCAACCCTTGGTTTTATCTAAAAGATGATTTTGGATCTCATCTTTTAAATGTCTTAATCTGATCTCCTAATCTGATATATTTGTTCTTCCCTTCACTGCTTAGATTGCTCTATCTGATCTCCCTCTAGACTTACTCTTCCTTGCTCTATTATGTTCTTATTTTCTCCTTCACTTGTGCATTCCCCCATTCATTATTGATCACTCATTCTCCATTCATTCCCACTTTCTCTCCTACAATCCTAGGATTAGAGCCCTCATTAAATAGATAATCTTTGAATGTTCTAGATCATAATCAACAATTCATAATTCATCCCTTTTGTCATTTCCGTATTGATTTGTTGATTGTTTGATCTACTTCCCTCGGGATCAATACCTTTTGTAAAGACATGTAAACTCCATCTTAACTATCTCTATAATCATTAAATGGTGTATAGATGTTGGCCAAAATGATTTACATAGGTGTTTGTATGATTAGAAACTCGTTTGACAAAACTAGTTTTCTCCACATCTAAATGTTCTGATGCTTAGTCATAACTAACATTCATGCTAGCACTTAGCTTCTACACACTTGATCTATTATGTTCACTCGGAAAAAAATATCTTACAGTTTACTCAGTCTTAACTATGTAGGATTGGCTTATATATGCACTTGGTCTCAATTGAAGTGCTCAACAATCTCTGACTTTCTCGTCATGTAATGCAAATAAACAAGTCCTTATGTACTTGGCATTTACCAGATGACTCAGCCATAGTGATGACTGTCCAACCTTGCCTAGTAAATGACTAAGTTTTTGGACACTAATATGCAACTTAGGAATAGAGATCAACAATCTCCCCCTTTGACATTAGTGGCAAAAACAATTTGTCATGAATTATCATTTCATACAATAATACTCCCCCTAAGACTATAATTCAGATCTACAAACTAGATTTTTGATGTTGTTCCATCTGATGAATCTATGACATACATTTAGTATATTTTCCCCTTGTTATGCTATACTCTTATTTTCCCCCTTGTATTTGTCACTTATGGATTGGGGTTAGCTGGGGCTATCTTATACTTCTCAAGAAACTTTTCATGATTTGCGAACATTTTTGCAAAGCCTTTATCATCACTCCTTTACTTTTTCCAAAACTTGAATTTGAATATCTAGCTCAGTAGCTAGATCAATGAGGCTTTAAATATTTGAGAGATGTGTGTCTTTCTTCAAGATATTTTGTGCTATAGACACATCCTTTTGAATAATCTCCAAATGTAAGTTTTTTGCAAATTTTGAAGATATAATACTGATGTAGTACTATTACCTTGCTACAAATCGATCTATTATAATTTTGGGTTGAATGTAATTGTTCTAGAAGTTTGCAATTAATTTCGGAGATTATATTTTATTTCTGCACTAAATAGCCAAGGAGTAGATATCTAGAAAAGCAGACTTAAGATTGTATTGTATGTCTTCTATCCATAATCTTGCTCCTACTTATATATTACCCAAGAGTCTTTCCTTTTTCAAATAGACACAACCCCATCTAGGTTGACCCTCCATGAAACAAACTACTCCTCCAAAAATTGACACCCTTGCTCATTAACTGATAGTCAATACTTAGTTAACTACAATAGTCAATAGAAGGCATATAAATATGCCTAGAAAATCATCAATTTGTTCTAAGAGAGATGTAATTATCATGAGACCATATATAAATGAAATGACATGGATTTAGATTTGTTTGATTTGAAAAATCATAACATTAATATGATCAAGTTATCAGGATTTAACACTCACTCTTAACTTGATAATATAAATAAGAGAAACATATCTAACACCATCAATTATGATGACTAAGCATAGACTGATACTCTATATCTATCTAAATCTTTCAAACATGCAATATCATTGTGTATCATCTTAAGATGGAAGCACTTCCATCTTGGTAGGTTTTAGCACCATCTTTTAGTACATTTATCATGATATATTTGCATTTAGGATGCATTTTGCACTTGATTCCTTCATTTTAGATGAAATTAGGGTTAGGATCTCGAAGATTCTTCTTAATTTCCCTTCTTTATGGCTCTATTTTTTGGTTAGGACTTAGGAATAGGTCCTTCTAGCCTTTATCATATTCTTTATAGGACTTGGTGTCTATTCTGAGCATTTAATCATGTTTTGACTGTTGGAAATGATTGTAAAGATCTTTGAATGAAAAATGATGAAATTGGTAAAGAATGCTTTCAATCATTGTTTTGTCATTGATTTCAAACTTGCTAACTACAGGAATGACAATTGCTTAAGTGATCCAAATATTATCACTTAGTTGATTGACAAGGAGGAGTTAATCAACAAGATGTAACTAGAACACCTAGAGAAAGGTTGAAGTTATGATGTTGTAATGAAGTATAAGGATTAGCTAAGACAATGATGAAATCATGTATTAATGACATACTTTAAGACATAGGAAATGGACACTACAAAATGAAAGGTTTGACTAAACCATTTACAAAGACTAACTAAGTTCATCTGTGAGTGTCAAGCAATCCTTCAAGTGCCGAGCATCATAAAAAGGTAGTGGATGTCGAGCAAATTTCTTCAGATGCTGAGCAAATCTCTTAGGGTGCCGAGCATCAGTAAATAGCAGTAGAAGCCGAGTAACCCAATCAATGTCGAGCATCAGTAAACCAATGATGCTGAGTTGTTGCATTATTTGTTAAGTCAAAAGAATTGCCAAATTAGTAATGATAAGTTTGTTACATTGAATTTTGTGAATCATTTGGATGATAAGGATGATGAGTAGAGGTCACAGAATTTGATGTAAACCATGCAAACCAATTCAAGGCGAATACTGATGGATTTTCTAGAAGAAATAATTTAGAGGGAAAACAATTTTGAAAATCAATTCAAATTGATAAGTGGGAAGACTTGAGCGAAAAATGAAGAACATAACTTCTTTATAAGGAGTTATAGGTCGAAAATTGAGAGAGAGTGAGTTGGTCATAAGTGTGGTCGTATGAAGAAGCCAAGAGAAGGCTAGTGTGAAGTGTCAAGAAAAGGACATAGTGAGGAGTAAGCACGAAGCATCAAGACTTTGAGTTGATCAAGTGACCATAGAGTGCATTGGCATAATGAATGGAAGAACTCAAGGAGATAGATCTTCAAGGATGGACAAGCTGTCAGCACTACAAGGAAGAAAAGCCAAGCAAAGAAAAGAACTAAAGAGTGATATGAAATCTGCAAGGTTAGAGTTGCAATCTTTATCAGGTCAAAACCTTTCTAATACTTTCTTACCATTGTATTAGACATTGAAATCCTACATTGCTAGGTTAGCTTAACAACTAGGTGGATAAGCCTCAAGAAAAGGATAGAAGATCCCCAGGAGAAGGATAAGAGATCCTCAGGAGAAGGAGAGGAGATCCTTAGAGAGGGATAAAAGATTCTTTTGAGAAGGTGACTGTAAATCCCATGGACTTGGGTGGGCCTAAAAACTCTATGTAAATCCTTTAATAGGGTGGCATTCTAAGTTGAATGTTCTTAAGTCCTCTAACAAGGCACACTCCTAATAGGGTGTAAAAATCCTTTAACAAGGTCACATCTGACAGTGTGTAAAGCCTTTAACAGGGCAAACCATCAGAAGTGGTTGAAATCAATTGCACAGTAATTTTGTGGGTGTCATCCCACCCCAATTTTACCTTCTTATTCCTGGAGGGTTTCTGGGTCACCAAAATCCTTGGTGTGATGCATGTTTACTTTTCATGATTGTTTAATGTTTAATTACATGCATGATAATTTCAATTATATGCCATTAAGGATTTGACAAGAAAGTAAAAAGGCTAGTACTTCTGATTTAGCCCCATTTTATTAAAAAAATTGTATTGGACATTATTGGACCTTTAATAACTGATTCACCCCCCCTCTCAATTATTCTAAAAAAATTCTAACACTGACATCATTTCTAGGTTTTCGAGCATCCCCAGAATCCCCCATTTTCTACTCTACCTGATGATGATTCTTAGGTCAACCCTAACCTAGGTAAAGATCGACCAAGTTGAGCCTAACCTAGGGCAAGGTTGAGGTCAACCCTAACCTAGGTCAGGGTCGAGGTCATCCTTGACCTCTTTAAGAGTTTAATCCCTTTTTTCATTTTTGGTCCCAGAGAGCTTTGAAATCAGTGTCAGGCTTTCAGATTCAAATATAAATGGGGTTAATTCAAGATTCATTTAATTCTTTTCCCTCTTTAGTTGGTTGTGTTGATTGTGCTAGGACTCAAAATTGAAGTCTTGATTCTGAGTACCATTCTAAATTTCTATTCTAAGTCATTGTGTGAAGTACCAAAGTGTCAGGTAGTGATAGGTAACCTAGGTTGCATTTGAATATCTCACATCCAGTAATGTTTCATGACTCATTGCTTTGGGAATGTTTAGTATGCATAACAGAGAACTTACATTTTAGATGTCAAGTCATTTTGATATGTTTTGACTAGGTTTTAAATCCCTCAAAGTCGGTTGTTTACTATTGTCATGCTGATGTAAATTGTTCAAAATTCTTGGAGGCCTTGTTTGACTAGTTATAACTTTGACCTAGTTGACCAAAATGAGAAATTTCATTTTGCATTGCATTCTAGAGGTCAAAGGCTTATTGTGTTTTACATTTGAGCTTATAACAAATTTGTTTGATCAATTTTTTAATGTGATTCCAAATGCAATTTATAAAGTTTTACTAGTGTCATAAAGTGCAGATTGATTAGTACCCCTATTAGGGATGTCATAACTTTGAATCTGTGATAGGTAAGACTAAATGGATTGTACCATTGTGTTCCACACTAAAAATTCTTTAAGTGTGCCATTTTGCAAGTTTTGACGAACCCGTCTGCACACTTTCCCAGGTCCATTTCATTTGTAACAATCACTTTTCTGCCACTTTTCCTAATCCTGCAAAGCGAAGTACCCCACATTGATTGCTTGGCGAATGTGCCCAGTTATTCATCATGAGTCCTAATCATAGATTTATACTCTCCTTATGACAATGAACTAACACCCTAGTTTTCATGCCCCCAAGTATCTGTTTGCCTTATTTTCAAAGCCAAAACCAAATGCAATTTATGATTTTTTAACATGTTTGCTTGTAGGCATTTTTAAATGAGCAACTTTGACAGTCAATATCTTTTGACCCCGAAGTCATCATGAGACAAAATCTGACAGGTTAAGACAATATGGGGAAAAGAATTAGTATGTCAACTCTTAGGGCCCAAATGTTAGTTTCAATCAATTTAAGGCCAGTCAGAGGACCTCTTGGCAGGAAAATCACAGTTTGCATGAGCATGGTAAATTGAGTTTTAATTGATCAATTGATGGAAAATTTCAATCTAGTTTGAATATAGTTAGTTTAGAAGGTCAAGTTAGTGGTTTCCAAAGGTCAGGTGTTTCAGTTCAAAAAAAAATTAGTCGAAGCCACTTTAGGACTCGACTAATATCATCAAATTGCTAAGATACGAAAAGGATTGAATATGTTTTAAATATTTTGCAATGGATATGATTAATCACATATCCTAGCATGTACACTTTGTTCTTTGAGATTGAAATGACTTGTGATTCCTAAATACATCAGTGGATAAATGATGTCACTGAGCCTGTCATTAGGGTCCCAAGGTTTACACTTGTTGATGACCATTTTGACATTGAATTCTCTTCTGAAAAGAAATGTGGATTTCTTTTTACAGGAGAGAATATGATAGATACAAACTCTTAGGAGGAGGGTTTTCCACTTGAATTCAAACATGTTGACAATTATTGTCCAGGCTCTAACATATTTCAGATATGCTTAAAGGTGAATTAGTGAGGAGTTGAGGTTGCTTTAAAGCCACAATTTGAGAATAAGAATAAATGCTTCCTTTTAAAATGCCATGAAAGGTTTCCCTTATTTTTAATATGCATATAAAAAGGGGTCACACAAAGCATAGGAGAATGTTGCAAATACAAAGCTATCACCAGCTGTATTGGGATGAATGTGGAGTAAAGGTGATTTCCAACTAAGAGGGATGAATCTTACTATCTAGAACATATATAGTAGAAATTGCAAAAGATTTCACTACAGGGATGGGGGGCATCTTTTCAGGAGGGCACGATGCAGTTATGTTTTCAAATGAGGATATGAATTCCTTCCTTCACTTAGAAGACACAAGAGCAAGCAACATCCTCAGAGATGAAAAATAAAATAAAGGATTAAGCAATATTATGGAAAGAGGTAAATTCACATTGTACACGGCCTAGGAACCTAGTGGAGAAAAAGAGAGAGCACGTACCAAGCAACATCCATGCTAGAGGAGGTCACACCATTGGAAGTCTGCTTTGGGAGCCTTGCTACAAATTGCCCCTCACCCTGAATGCGCCCCGCCTCTTAAGACTATCATTTCTCAATGCTAACTCTATTGGATCTTGAGGTTTTAGTTACTCTTTGGAGACCATGGATATGCTTTACATGGACAAAGTGCTATTTTCCACATCTAGTTACACTTCCCAAATAGTAAAGGGGGAGAAGAATCAAAAGTAGAGCACCAAGAGATTTGTTAACCATTCCAATTAACTCTCTATGGTTTTTGTTTCATTCTGGTGTGTTGCATGTACAGATGATGGAAGGGGGCTTTCATCTACAATTTTTCTTCATCAGATTGTGCCTTCCAACCATAGGGTAGGAAAGTGAGCAGGCGATTCTATATTTTGATGCCTATTGGAGTCATGGGAGGAAGCACTATAAGGAGGAGGCATGGTTAAGGAGATGGTAGCCAACTTCAACACTTTATAACATCATGGGTCATATGCGGATTCCCAAATGAACACTAGTAGTAAATTTTTTAAAGCCCACACAATTGTGAAAGGGGGAGTCATTTGCTGAGGAAAGCTCCTATGCAGGGAGAGCAGACATTAAAAGAGGCAATAAGCATGCATCTTAAATGTTGCAAAAGATGAAGAATGTGTATCCTCTCTGCGGTAATTCCTTTTTTCCTAGAGTAATGCTTGAAAATGGAAAATCATAATTGCAGAGAGGAGCGAGGAAGAAACCAAAGGAACAAAAGCATAGATTTTGTGTGTGCCATATTTCAAGACAGTCCTTATATCCTAGCATGGGTCCTCTTAGTAGAAGCAAGGTAATTTCATAAAAAATGGTGGAGAAACCCATGGAGTCTACAAGAGAGATTTGCGTGAAGAGAGACTTGGGGTTTTTAATCCTACATTGCTCGTATGTGGGTATTTTGGAACCTTTAAATATCAAACTGTCATCTTTTGAAGTTGCAGGCTCATGAAATGGTGGGCCCATGGTGAGATTGCCAATTAGACACGAGTAGAGGTAAAATGTTGACCAAAACCCACCAAATGAACCAAAAGTAGACATGTGATAGCTAGTTGGGTGAATTGTAATGTGACACATGGCACAAAGTTTGAGATCCAAATGAAATGGTAGTTTTAAATTTGAAGCTCCAGATTTTGCCACGTGGCAAGATCCGACAGCAGACACTTCCCCACATTGTAAAGATGTGCAAAGGTTAAGGAAAGAAGGGAAGTGCCTAGCCACCACTATGGGTCAATGGTGATGCGGCAGGGGCAAGCTTCCGGTGAATTAAGAGGTGCACATTGCAGGTTACCCAACATGGGTGACATGGTGTAGTGACTATGTGAAGGGGCTTAATGGGAGACTACCACATGGTAGATCGGTGGAACAATTAGAGGGTTCCACGTGGTGCCTAGGTGGTAGATGATAGTGCAGAGGTCTGGCCAATCAGATGATGCCATGTGTTAGGTGGTCAAACTTGGGTTGACCCAAATTCAGAATTAGAGGGAAAATTTAAGAAGTGCTAAGAAAATATTTTTAAAATGTTTTCCTTTTTATCATGTGCATGCATGATTTTAAATTAGAAAATTTATATTCTAAAGTTTTGACTTTAGGATAATTTTAAATTTTTGGAAAATGAATTGTAGACCTAAAAACCAGTCTAGGAGCTTGTTTTTCAATTTTATTTTCTGGGCATCTCTGATGTGCTGACATAGGACTATCATATACCGTTGGAACCAAGAGAGAAAGAATTTTCCATATTTGAGGTTTGTTTCTATATAAAAAGCTATTTGTTCTAGTTATTTAAGGTTTTGTACTAGGTACCCAGTTTTCAACCACATTCAAGTATGGTAGTTCAGATTTGATTTTTAGCAAGATGGTGAACTGGGTGAATGCCAGAGGTAGTAGGGATGCATTTAGGGATAGTTTTTCTCACCTCCAAGTTAGTTTAATGAAGGTTTTATCAACATTTTAGATGGCTATCTAATATTTTAGCAAAGTAGGGTTTTCTCATCATTAGGAGGAGATATTTCAAGTTTGTTATACAATAATGATGGGAATCATGTTAGATTTTAGTTGTAGAGAGAAGAGAGATACTTTGAAACAACAAAGAATGAAGATTCAAGTGGACACATGTCACTTCCAGATCAGATCCAACTTCTCCTTCCTTTCCTATATCTTTCTCTTTCTTTCTCATTGTAAGGGTTCCATTTTTTGGAGAAAATTTCTCATTATTGTGATACCATGTTGGCTGTAGTTAGTCTATGATAGCACAAGGTTAGATCCAAAATTGTATTCCACTATTTTCTTTAGTTTTCTCTCTTGTATGAAAAATAGTAAATAAAGCTAATATAGATAGTTATGATCTATTCAATAGTTTTATGCATCATTTACATGCATCTTGAATGTATAGTTTCAATGAAACAAATACAATGAGAAAGAATCTTCTTAGTTTCATTATGATTCTCATCTCCTATCTTTGAAATCTGTAATGTTTTATGGTTTAGGGACAAATAACTTAGACCTATTTGCATCCCCTTAAAGTTGTGTGTCTCATATGTTTTATTGTTGGAACAAAGAGCTAAGTAAATGCTTGATGTGTTTGATAGGGTTGCTAGTTATTTGAGAAGGATATTTCATGAGAATGAGGTCTTTATGATCACTGATGCCATATTCACAAAGTGATAAGATGGATCTGATATCTTGATGTATGGAAAATGTCATTGGTATCATAGATGTATGTATGTGATTTGTGGAACTTCCCAATAGATAAGGCATTGACCAGCTGCAGGATCAACTTGTTCTTACTATTGCATATTTGAAGATTTGCTGAAAATCAAATTTATAATCATCCATTTCCCTTTCTATTTAAGAGTTGAAAGGATGCCCTCACTCAACTTGTGGATTTCATAGAATTATAATTTGCTACTACACATCTTTGTTATTGCATAAGTATAGGAGAAATAAGGGTTTTATGTACTTTGTTTAGATTCAGTGTATGCTTTTAAACAACTGGTAGCATATGAAGAATCTATAGGTATACCCACCTAGGTTTTGTAGAGCTTGAAGTAGAAGAAGGTTCTAGCCTTATAGTTGGCCCGATGTCTGAAAGGATTGTTGTGATGTGGAACCTAATCAAACTCAGAGGTTTATTTTGCACAACTTTCTCCCCATATTATTTCTACGGAGGTTTTGGGATAGTGCCCCCATGATAGGGTCAAGGGGTAGTGCCCCTATGGGGTCAAGCCAAAAATGTCCTTATATCGTAAAAGGCATGGTTGCTATTTTTCCTATTGGATGACTTATTCTAGCCCTAATTTTGCAAGATACAAAAGCTTGTATAAAAAGAGGCTTAGGGTTAGGGATTTCATAATGTAATGGTGATATTGTAGCTTCTTATGGTGGTATTGAGTTGTAGTAGATTGTGGATTGTATTCACTGGATAATAATAATATTAGACTTGTTGTTGTTGGACGTAGCCTAGGGATTGGGTGGAACCACGTTAAATCTTGGTGTCTTGTGTTCTCTTATGTGCACTTTATTATTTTTTGATATTGGTTATATTTGCATGTAATTGTTGATTCTATTTGAGGTTAATCCTAACAAGTGGTATTAGAGCTAGACGGTCATCATTTTTTTTAGCCAGACCCTTGTCATTTAAAAAAAAAAAAATTAGTGATCCTCTGCAAGAAGGTCTCATGGTTGAGTAGGAGTGATGGCAGACGAGGGTAAGCTAAAGGTGGAGAAGTTTAATGGGCAAAATTTTTAGTTATAGAAGATGCAAATGGAAGACTATCTTTATTAGAAGGACTTATGGAAGTCGTTGGAAGGAAAATCCAAGAAATAGGGAACTATGATAGATGAGGACAGGGAGATTTTAGACAGAAAGGCACTTGGAAGCATTCGATTATGCTTGGCACCATTAGTGACATTTAATATTACAAAAGTGAAGACTATGGAAGAGTTTATGCAAACCCTAGTGAAACTATATGAAAAGCCTTTCGCTTTAAATAAGATATTTCTCATGAAGCATTTATTTAATATGAAGATAACAAAAAGGTGGATCTATTGCAAATCATTTAAATGAGTTTAATATTGTTACTAGTTAGTTATCTTCTGTGGGTATCACTTTTGATGAAGAAATTAGGGCTCTCTTGATTTTGTGTTCTTTGCCTGAAAGCTGGAATGACTTGGTAATGGTTGTAAGTAATTTTGTTTATGGATCTAATACCCTAAAATTTGATGATGTGATTAGTGTTATTTTCAATGAGGAAACTGATAGGAAAATCTCAAGTGGATCTACATCAGAAAGTGCTTTGAATGCACAAAGCAGAGGCAAAACAACTAAGAGAGGAAATAATTTTAGAAGCCATGGGAAATCAAGAGGAAAGTCAAAGGGGAAGAGGTCTCAATCCAGAGGACCAAGATATTGCAAGTACTGTGGTAAACTAGGGCACAAGAAGAAAGATTATTGGACTTGAAAGAACAATGAAGGACATAAACTAGAAGGGAACAAGGAGGAAAATGTGGTAAGTAAAAATTTTGAAGAGGAGACTTTGCTTCTTTCTTTAGAAAGTATTGATGATTCATGGGTTTTAGATTTTGGTGCTTCATTTCATGCTACACCTCATAGAGGTCATTTTATTGATTATGTCCAAGTGGATTTTGAGCTTGTTTATTTGGGGGATATTGAACCCTGTCAAATTGTTGAAAAAGGAAAAGTTAACATTAAGTTGCAGAATGAGAATCATTGGCTACTACATGAGGTAAGACATGTTCCAAGGCTGTGTAGGAATTTAATTTCCGCAAGGCAACTCAGTGATGAGGGTTATGTAGTTACTTTTCATGATGAAAATTGGAAGGTTTCAAAAGGTTCCCTTGTAGTAGCAAAAGGTGTGAAAGTAAGAACCTTATATCTTTGTACAAGTCATATTGTTCCTTCTACTTTGATTGTTTTAGAGAAAAATGAATGTTCACGAATAGTTGCTGCAGTTGAGCAGGGAGAACAAACAATTGTTGTAGATTCAAATACAATGCTATGCCACCACAGACTTAGGCACATGAGTGAGAAAGGTATGAAATTACTTCATTCAAAGAAAGTTTTACCAAGTCTAAAATGTGTTGATATGGATTTTTGTGAAAATTGTGTATATGAAAAACAAAAGAGAGTGAGTTTTATGAATACTGGGAAGGAAAAGAAAAGTGAGTGATCAGAGCTTGTGCATATAGATGTATGGGGACTAGCTTAGTATCTTCCCTTGGTGGCTCTCATTATTATGTTACATTAATTGATGATGCAACTAGAAAAGTATGGGTTTATTTCCTTAGATAGAAATCTGATGTATTTCAAACTTTTAAGAAATGGAGATGCTTAGTTGAAAATGAGACTACTAAGAAATTAAAATATCTTAGTTCTGATAATGGTGGTGAGTATTTTAGTCATGAATTTGAATATTATTACTCCTCTAATGGTATTTGTAAACATAAAACTATTCTAAGGACTCCATAGGAAAATGGAGTGGCTGAACGCATGAACAAGACTATAATAGAGCGTGTAAGAAGCATGAGGTTTCATGTAGGGTTACCCTTAAACATGTGGGTTGAGGCTATTAATGATGCTATATATTTGATTAATAGAGGTCCCTCAACTCCTTTGGGTTGTGGTATTCCAAAGGAAGCATGGACTTGTAAGAAGGTAAGTTATACTTTTCTCAAAACCTTCGGTTGTGAAGCATTTGCTCATATAGATTTTGAAAATAGAACCAAGCTAAAAGCTAAGTCAAAGAAATGTGTATTTTTTGGATATGGCATTGATGAATTTGGTTATAGGCTTTGGGATTTTGAAAATCATAAAATTGTAAGAAGTGGGGATGTCATATTCAATGAGAAAGTGTTGTACAAAGATTTGTTGCAGCAACATGAGAAGAAAGAAATTGATTATGTAGCGTTGGATGATACCCCAAAAGTTGATGTTCTAGCAATTCCTCATGATCTGCAACAACTGCAACAAGGAATACCACACACCCCAGTGAATGTTAGATGGTTAACAAGGCTAAGTAAACCTCCAAAAAGATTTTCTCCCTCTTTATATTCTCTTTTACTTCTAATGCTGGTGAACCTTAATGTTATGATGAAGCTGTGTAGGTGGATACTAAGATTCAGTGGGAGTATGCAATACAAGACAAAATGGACTCTTTGCTAAAAAATAAGACTTGGGATTTATGCAAGTTGCCTGTAGGTCAAAAGGCTTTATAGAGTAAGTGGTTTTATAGGTTGAAAGAATAGGATGGAGGTAAGAAAAGATTTAAAGCCAAGTTAGTTGTAAAAGAATTTGCACAGAAAAAGGGCATTGATTTTGATGAGATATTTTCTCATGTTGTCAAAATGACTTCTATTCACATTGTTTTAAGCATTGTGGCTACTGAAGATTTGTATTTGGAGCAGCATGATGTTAAAACAACTTGTCTTTATGGTAATTTTGATGAAGAGATCTATATGATAGAGCCACAAGAATTTGAGGTTAAAGGTAAGGAGAACTTAGTGTGCAGATTGAAGAAAAGTTTATATGGCTCGAAGCAAGCACCTCGACAATGGTATCTAAAAGTTGATAGTTTTATGCATGAGCATGGATATAGTAGATGTCATTCAAATCATTGTGTTTATTTTAAGAGGTTGGATGATGACAACTACATTATTTTATGTTTATATGTTGATGATATGCTTGTACCTAGATCTAACATGGATCACATTAAGGGGTTAAAGGAACCATTAGCACATGCATTTGCTATGAAGGATTTGGGGGAAACAAAAAAAATCCTTGATATGAAGATTTGAAGAGATAGGAAGAATAGGAAATTGACATTATCCCTAGCTGATTACATTGCGAAGGTGTTGCAATGTTTCTCTATGGAGAATGTTAAAGTTGTTAGCACACCTTTACCTAATCATTTGAAGTTGACTAAGGAGATGTGTCCCAAGACACAAGAAGAGGAGGATAAGATGTCTAAGGTACCTTATGCTTTATTTGTAGGAAGCTTGATGTATGTTATGGTATGTATGAGGCTAGATATTGCACATGCAGTGGCAATTGTTAGCAGGTATATGAGCCATCCAAGAATTGATCATTGGAATGTAGTTAAATGGATTCTCAAATATTTGAAAGGAACATCCAGTGTTTACACTTTGGAGGCTCTGCTACTAATTTATATGGCTATGTTGAGTTAGATTTTGCAAGGGATATTGATACCAAGTAGAGTACTATAGGTTATGTATTTATTGTTGGTGGGGCAACTGTGAGTTGGGTTTCTCGATTAAAGAAGGTTAATGCCTTATCCACTACAAAGGCAGCCAAGGAGATGATATGGCTTCAGTTCTTCACGTAAGAGTTGGGACATCCATAGAGGGATAATTATTTGTTCATAGATAGCCAGAGTGCCATTCAACTCTACATTCAACGACAAAAGACATACAATTGCCGTACCATTTCATTTGGTCAATTTTGGATGATGGGCATTTAAAGCTAGAGAAGATACATACATGTGATAATCCAAAAAATACGTTTACCAAGGTAGTGACAAGGGAGAAGTTGAACTCCTCTCCAGCTTTGGTTGGTCTTCTCGACTAAACAAAATAAAAGAACAACAGAGTCTAGGGTGGTTTGATATTCTAGTGGGAGCTACAAGTTTAGTGGTGTTATGATCAGTCTCCAAGTGGAAGGTTATTGTTGTGGAGTCTGATTAGTCTCCAAGTGGGAGATTGTTGTGATGTGGAGCCTAATTAGACTCAAAGGTTTATTCTGTGCAATTTTCTCCCCATATTATTTCTATGGGGGTTTGGTGGCAACACCCCTACAGGGTCCTGAGGCAACACCCCAGCTGCACTCCCTATCGCAGTACAAGGTGGAGTTGAGGGGCAATGCCCCCATGGGGGCTTTCGGGGGCAACACCCCCAAAGCCAAAAATGCCCTTATATTGTAAAAGGCTTTAGCTGCTATTTTTCCTATTGGACGACTTATTCTATCCCTAGTTTTGTAAGTGGAAAAATCTTGTATAAAAGAGGCTTAGGGTTAGGGATTTCATAATGTAATGGTAATATTGTAGCTTCTTGCAGCAGTATTGAGTTGTAAGGGATTACGGATCATAATCACTGGATATAATAATATTGGACTTGTTGTTGGTGGATGTAGCCTAGGGATTGGCTGAACCACATTAAATCCTAGTGTCTTGTGTTCTCTTATGTACATTCTATTATTTTTTGATATTGGCTATATTTGTATGTAATTGTTATTTCTATTTGAGGTTAATCCTAACAAGGATATGTTGCAGATGGGAAGTAGCTACCCCTAGATGTTTTTTTTTCTCATCGAGAACATTTAAAGCATAATATTTTAAAACATCAACATATTGTACCATAATTCGAGGTGAAATTTGAATTATGGATACTTGCATTACTCTAGAAGCCTCACCTTGAAGCCTTTATATAAAGACTCTCATTTTCATCTTTCTATGAACTAGACTGGAACAAGAAGAAGAAAACTAGCTACAATCAAGAGATGATACTATGAAGATGCAATATTGCAAGAGAATGATATAGAGGATCAAGCTATTGTGGATATCAAGCATTTTTATACCATTTTGAACATCTATTTGGAGCAAGAAGAGATCTAATATTCCTTGATCTGCCATTATTGATATTTAAGCATTCAAAGATACAATCATGGGGCATCAATTATAGATTATGAGTTTGGTAGGAGTACTTTAGCCTTGGGGTCTTGGTATGCTTTCTTATCTTATTCAAGTCTATGTGTTGCTTTCTTATATATATATATATATATATATATATATATATATTCATGCTAGGGTTTCAATCTAGTAGATTAGATCTTGGTATTACACATTCAATACAAACACATTTTTATCATATTTGACTATTCGTGGAGGTGGAAATCACCAAAATGAGGGTTTGACTAAGGCAAAACCTTATATAGCCACCCCAAAACCCTATTTTTAGATATATGCAGGTGTTGTTTCAAAGATAAAAGTGTAGAATTGGATACCCTTTTTGGAAAACTTTTGAGATCTGTGAACAAAATTTTCATCGAAGTAGAAAAGGTCAAGGTTGACTTTTTAGGGCACAATTATACTCCACTAACAGGGTCAAGGACATCCTTCCTTCAAAAAGATAAAAGATTTTTGGGTTTTCTCCATTTTGATATTTCCAATCCAAAACAGCCTACAGATTTTCAAAAATTGTGCAGAAGCATCATAAAATAGGTATTTTCGTATTGGTTCCATTTCGAGGTATGTATCTTATCTTATCAAATTTCAAACATTTCTATTACTTATTTCATATCAACTCTAAGACAAATAAATGAATAGTGGTGAATGTCTTATGCATAATTAAAGATCTATTTTTTCCTTATTCATTTTGGTGAACCCATGATAGACAACTTTTTCTTTTTGGTGTTAGATTTGCATCTTGTGTTAGATCTTGCATGTTAATTATATTTCCTTTATTTATATGTTTCAAAAATACAAAAAGATTGCAAAATGTATTTAAAAATACAAAAACATTTATGTTTTCATGCTTTTTGTATTTCAATATGTATGATTCTTGTTTGGAATACTTTAATGAAGTTTTTATTGTAAACAAGGATAGATTACCTAATGAGGTACATAGAAGTGAGATTAAAAATGGTCTGGATAAGATCTCCACTAATTATATTCCTATTTTGCTGTCCTCCACAACCTCTCCAATTGACCTTTACCATAGGGTGTATGCATGGTTAACTTTATGTCCCACTATATGTAATATTGATAAAACTAAGATGATATATCCTACACCTTTGATGACAATTAAATGATGCCCTCGAATAATAGTTAAGGGTAAACCTAGAGATCCTTTGGATTTCTTTGCTAATTCTAATTTTGTTTCAAATGCTTATTGCATACAAAATAACCCTCATCCTACTATTCTGGTATCTTTACCACCTTCTCAACCCATTCTTCCTCAAGCTCCTAAGTTTTCTTCTACCTTTAAGGAGTATAACTTAGTACTTAGTTGATCAATTATGTGGTACTCCTACTAAGATATCTTTATGGGAGTTATTTCAAACTTCTCTGACATATTATGAGGCATTGCAAAAAACTTTATCTAATCTTCCTACTTTGCTTCCTAATCAATGCATTATTCATTTTATCTTGGATTGCATGCATGCTATGCCTTTTGTACCTCCTATTGTGTTTTATGATAATGATTTACCTTCTCTTGAGGTGTGGAATCAATATGATGCTCTTATGGTTGTTGTTTCTATTAAATAGAGTATCATTTGAAGAACTTTAATTGATAATGGATCTAGACTTAATGTTTGTAACATGGAAATGCTTAAAGAAATTAAGGTTGATCTTACTACTATTCAACATGACAATGCTCCTATCCATGGATTTGATAATATTGCAAACAGAACTTTGGACATTATTACTTTACCTATTAAAGTTGGTCTAGTTATTCTAAATACACCTATTCATGTTATGCCTGGACCTCTCAATTATAATCTTCTATTAGGAAGACCTTGGTTACATCCTATGCATGTGGTTCCTTCTACTCTTCATCACAAGCCTTGGTTTATTTATAAAAACTTAACGTATACATTACATGTAGATGATGTGCTGAATCCTTGCTTAAGTGCAGAATATGTTAAAATATTTGAACCTCTTCAACCAAGTAAAGAGATTGAAAAACAACCTAAGATACAACAACATGCAATAAAACAACCCGATATTCAACAGCCTAAAACTTCATCTTTTTCTTTAATTGAGGATGATTGGGGGACGTTGGATTTTAATCCTACTTTCGTTGGAGAATATAGGGTCTCTAAATTGGAATTCATGAAGCAACAAAGTAAATTTGAGAAACAAGTTTTTATTTCTTCTCCACTTTTTGAGGAATTAAAAAGTAATTTTGTTGCTAATATGATTAATGAAATGATTGAAATGATAAAACCTGATTGTTTTGATATTGTGACATATGCCGCCCCTTAGACTCTGTCTAAAATGGCTTTTTGGTATGGTTTTGGTTATCATTTGCTTAAGAAATCAATATTTAATGGAAAATGATGTGGTAAATATGAGCAAGGTATACAAGTACTTTGGATAATGAAATTTATAATCATACATATGGATTAGGGTTTAATTCATATAAATAACCATTGGCTTTTCCTCTTAATGTTAATCATATATGTGGTGGTCAATTGAAATTGGTTAACCCACTACTTATTGACATAAATCAAGCACCTACTTTGGATATTTTTCCTTAATAGGAAAGTTTAATGTAATTTTTTGGGATTTATGATCATTTACCTAGGTTCCATCACAAACGAAGAAAGCCTTATTGTTTAAATATAGATGCTTATTTTGGAGAACATGATAATCAAGATATTCTTCCTTTATCTATGAATCCTCTTATAAGAAGTGATTTGTTAATATTTGAAACTATTGATATTCAAATTGATGAGAATAATCATGAGAAGATAATAAAGATTGGGAAATGTTTGAATCAAGATGAGCTTAATCAATTAGGTTCCCTTTTACTAGAAGATAAGGATATTTTTGCTTGGACATATTTAGATATGTCGAGTATTGATTCTAAGATTGTTACTCTTAATATTGTTTTAAAACCAAATATGAAACCTATGAAGCATAAAATTCAAAAGATGAATTCATGGATTGCTTTATTAGTCAAAAGTGAAATTGAAAAGTTATTGGATTATGGATCTATTCATTCTATTGATTACTATGATTGGATTTCAAATATTGTACTTGTTTCAAAAGGAGAAAATAAGATAAGGATGTGTATTGATTTTAGAGATTTAAACTTGTCATCCTTAAAGGATGATTTCTTTTTACCCAATATTGATATGATTGTGGATTCAACAGCAAGTCATGCTTTGTTATCTTTTATGGATGGTTTTTTTGGATATAATCAAATATTTATTCCTCCTAAAGATCAATTTAAAACTGCATTTATAATGCCTTGGGGAACATTTTTTTGGGTCATGATGCCTTTTGGATTAAAGAATGCAAGAACAACTTATCAACATGCTATGACTTTGATTTTTCATGATTACATCCATATTATTCTTTCAGACTATGTGGATGCTATTTTAGCAAAGTCTATACAAAGAGAAGATCATGTTATTATTTTACAAAAAAATTTGAATAGATTAGAAGTTACAACATGAGATTGAATCCTAAGAAATGTGTTTTTGGAGTTGATTCTGGTAAAATATTAGGATTTATAATCTCTAAGCGAGGCATAGAGGTTGATATTGAAAAGATTGATACTATTATTAATATGCCTTCTCCTAAGAATATTTCTCAACTATGTAGTTTACAAGGAAAGATACAAGCTATTCATCACTTTGTTTCTAAGTTAGTTGATTGAACAATTCCTTTTACTTCCTTGCTTAGAAAGGATACCATTCTTTTGGAATGATGAATGTAAAAACAAAGTTAGTTGTTCGAACAATTCCTTTTACTTCCTTGTTTAGAAAGGGTACCACTTTCTCTTGGAATGATCAATGTAAAAAAACTTTTGAGAAATTTAAGGAGTATCTTGCAAATCCTCCTATCTTGCAACCAACTAAATTTGATGAGCCATTTCACTTATATACTTCAGCGACTTTGAAGGTCATGAGTGCCTTGTTAGCTCAAAATGATGACGATGGTAAGGAAAGACCTATGTATTACATTTGTCAGACTTTACTTGATTATGAAACAAGATACAAATTTGGATAGACAATGTCTCACTATAGTTTATGCATGTCAGAAACTCCGGCATTATCTTATAAATGTTGAAGTCAATGTGATTGTCAAGTTTGATCCTTTGAAACATCTTTTCTCACAAGCTAATGTCTCTAGCTATTTGGCGAAGTGGGTGATGTTACTTATAGAATTTGATCTTAATTTAAATTCTCAAAAATCTATTAAGGGATAAACTTTAATGGATTATTTATCTGAAGCTCCTTCTCCTCATCCGAAAACATGTTCTACTTCAATGGAATTTAATGATGATAATATTCTTGCTATTCAACAAGATGATATTTGGGTATTGTATTTTGATGGATCTGAATGTAAGATAGGATCTGGTGTTGGTATTATCTTAATTCCTCCTAGGAAAAAGCCAATCCCTTTGTCATACAAGTTAACTTTTCCTTGTGCTAATAACATTGTGAAGTATGAATCTCTTATAGCTGGTTTATGACCAACTTCATTTCTTAACATCAAACACTTGCAAATATATAGAGATTTAAAATTTATTGTTGAAAAAGTTAAGGGAGGTTATCAAACTAAGAATGATAAAATGACACAATATAGAGATTTGGCTCTTGATGTGCTTTCACAATTATCTTCTTATACAATTCAAATTTTACCTAGAAAATATAATCAACATGCGAACGCCATGGCAATACAACTTCTTTGGTGTGTCTTGAAAATAATGTGGAGAACTTTCAATTTACTACACAAACTCTTAAAAACCCTACAATTTCTAAAATTATTACCTCTAATTGTTTTAACTTTGATTTGGATGAATGGTATTCTCATATTTTTCATTTTTTGAAAGATGGTACTTTCTTGAATTGGCAACAAGAAACATGTGTAATCATATTAGAAAGCTTACAACACGTTACATCACTTTAGTAGATACTCTTTACAAATGCTCTTACAAAGGATTTTTATTAAGATGTCTCAACATAAGCGAAATTTTGGTAGCTTTGGGAGAAGCTTATTCTGGTTCTTGTGGAGGGAATTTTGGTGGAAAATCTCTAGTTAATAAATTACTTAGAATGGGATATTATTGGCAATTGCTAGAGCAAGATTATTTTATGTTTTTAAAGAAATATCCTCAATGTCAACAACATAGTAATTTGACTTCATGCTCCTGCTTGTGAACTTTGTAATCAAGTTTCTCCATGGCCTTTTAGTATTTGGGGTTTTGATCTTATTGGAAAAATCTCACCACCTTCTTCTCAAGGACATACTTACATTCTAACTGCTATGGATTATTTTACAAAGTGGGTTGAAGTTGTTCCTCTTCATTCAACAATTGTAGAAGTTATTTGTTATTTCATCCTTAATAATATCATAACAAGATTTGGTATACCTTTAGCCATAGTTTTAGATAATGGTACTTCTTTCAAAAAAAAAGAAGTTGCAAAATTGAGAAATATCAAATTCAAAATAATTTTTCAACTCCTTATTATCCTCAATCTATTGGTAAAGCCGAAGCATCAAATAAAATTATTGAACAAATTTTGTGAAAAATAGTCAACAAGCATGTGAAATATTGGCATACTCAATTGACATATGCTTTATGGGCTTATAGGACAAGTGTTTGTACTACCACAGGTACTTCTCCTTACAATCTTGTTTATGGTACTGATACTGTAATGCCTTTGGAATTGGAAATACCTTCTTTGTGTGTTTCATTTCATGGGATAATTGGCAAAGATACTTTTCGAGAACAACGTTTACAAGATTTAGAAATGTTGGATGAACAATGAATACATGCATTAGAACATATAAAAGCTTATCATAAATCTTTGTAGAAGCAATACAATCATAAGGTAATTGAATGAACATTATTAGTTTGGTGATCTAGTTTTATATGAGAATCAACAAAATGTGAATGCTTTACCTAGTCAAAAAGGAAAATTTAGCCCTAATTGGCTTGGATCTTTTGTTGTTATTGAAGATTTTGGTTTAGGTTCTTATTAACTTGCTGATATGGATGGTGTTTCTTTTAAGGAACCTATTAATATTATTCATCTTAAATGTTATTATCCTTAATTTTATTCTTTCTTTTTCTTTCTACATTTATATATTCCTTATAGACATTATTTTATAGGTTATGTTGTTTTAGCAAAATTAAATATTGAATATATTTATCCATCTTCTATTAGGTTGTATATTAAAGATAGAACTAAATAGTAAACAAAGTTTTTTATTCATCATAAAGTGATATAAGTTCTAATACACATGTGGCCAATGGCCCTATCTATCATTACACTTATCACTATGCTTTGATGGCCAATGGCTGCTAGATCTCTCTGGTCTATAACGAGAAGAAGTAGATTTGTGTGTTCATGTATGACTCCTAGATATACTGATACCATGTGAGCACTCTCAAGCACTCTGTAGCCTATCAGTTTCTCCTCCCTTTCCTTGGACATCCTTAGCTCTCATTGGAAAACTAAAAATATATCAACATGCCTTTTAGGATCTTTGTAGCCAAGAGGGGACTCTTGCTCACTCTGCTACGCTATATAAAATAAAAGTTACATTTATCAATTTCATACTTTTTCAAATCAAATTACATATTTTATCATATTTAAAACCTAGGTCTCCCTTTCGGATGTCAGTGAAAGGTTGGGATGGTGGGGGCATGGAGTGACTACTCTCTCTATGCTCACTATGTCTAGGTCTTATTGGTGGTGTCTCAGTCTGGGTGTGTGGGGGCTATCATGATCTCAGTGGTGATATGTGATAA
The DNA here is from genome assembly GCA_028749045.1 of Cupressus sempervirens. NCBI lineage: Eukaryota > Viridiplantae > Streptophyta > Pinopsida > Cupressales > Cupressaceae > Cupressus > Cupressus sempervirens. The sequence goes on from CM053789.1 coordinate 160,336,150, forward strand.
ATGTGTACATTTGCACCAATATCATTAGCTAGGGGCATCTCCTCTATTCTCTCCTCTGCTCTATCCTCTCCTCTCTCCTCTCTCTCCTCTTCCATAGGTTCTCCCTCAAAGATGTGCTCCTCCTCATCTTTGATGTCCTCATCCTCCCCTACTATACCATCATCCTAGTGTCGGGACCCCTGTAGACTCTAGTACCTAATATAATCTCAGCTCAAGCCTAAATAGGTCACATTTGATGGTACCTCTATATCCTTTGTATCATTAGTATCACTATCCTCTATGTCTACTATTGATGGTTAATGTATGGCGTTAGGTCTCTAATAATAACTTATTGGATGTACATAGTAAGGTACTACTTTAGGGACTCCTTGTACTAGACCAAACTATCTTGACACCCGATCATAGTAGTAGGGCACCACTATATGATTTAGATGACTCTGAAGCATCTTTTACCGTTGTGAGTATCTCATCTGAAATCAAGTATCAAGCAACTCTATCATCCAGCAGTAGGGTCTCCATATCACATATACACTAGGAATGCAGTCTAGGGATGCTCTCCAAAACAAGATATCTCCAAACTACTAGGTATTCTTCAATGGATAAGAAAAATATCTAATTGTGCTCACATCTACCATCATTGGGATACCCAGTGGATGTGTACATGTAAAGTGCTTGAACAACCAAATATGTAGAAGAGTGCATATAAACAAACTCTCTTTGATATCTCATCAACTAACACAGGTCATGGCATAGTTGAGCTGTCATTTTGCAGCCTCATGAGAACATAGTCCTATTGCTCTATATCCTCTATACAATGTGAGTAAGAAGTGTTGAAGATATGGTACCCTTTAAGTTGGGTAACACAATCAAGGATACTATACCAAGCATCACTCTCCGTACTATACCGAGCATCACTCTTTGTATTAGACAAGTAGGGCCTAATAATATGAATGATAGAAGGGCATGATCTGATTGGGTTTTCATCTATGGAACCTATCCGAAGCAATAATCCTTGTCTAAAAGGATTTCCTCACAGAGTCATTGAGCTCTAGGTTTGATGGTCTCACCTCAGACTGGAAGCCACAAGATCCTATAGACATCCTCTAACATAACTATGATCTCTCTTGAGGGAAGGTAAAAGGAGCATGTATCCTCATCCCATCTCTTTATAAGAGCTAATAACATGGTTTGATGTAGTATGATCTATGGTAGGATTGCTACCCTATACAATCCTACATCTCTCAAAAACTATATATCCTCCCCATCAAGCTCGAATAGTCTCTCTTTGATAGTAACAAGCAACTCTCCAAAGGGATGCTCTTGAAGATGAACCATGTCCTATAAGCAAAGATGAATATCATATTAGTATTTTGTGCCATCAAAGCTATAAACTAAACTTGACTAGGTCAAGGTCGACCTTAGCTAGGTCAAGGTTGACCTTTTAGGTCAAGGTCAACCTTTTTGGGTTAGGGTCAACGTTGTTGGGTCAAGGATGACCTCATCCTAGAATGATTGCAAATCTAATAGTCTATGTTGACATTTATGGAATAGGGTCAACCTTTAAGAGTTAAGGTCAACCTTTCCTACAAAATCACATATTTGGAAAGTACAAAATCAAATAATAATAAACTCACCTTGGGAAGTGGTTGTCCAGTAGCTAGGCACTATCTCAATAGCTCCATGAGTGTCACTCAAAGTTCTTCTCTCCTCAACATCTTCCTTCCTAGTTTCAAATCTACAAAAGGTAAGGATGAGTAAGTATGACTTCATTTTCATTAATTATAGGTAAAATTAGGGTTTATTTTAGGGTTTACTAATGGAAACTAAAATTCCTCTTGTCTCAACATTTAGCTAGACATTCACTCTTTTGATCATAACTTGAGATTGGTAACTCCATTTTTGGTGCCGTCAACGGCATTGGAAACACGATTCAAATACCTAACTCATTGAATAAATTTAGGAAGATTCTAAATCATTATTATTGGTTTAATAAATATCTTTTCAAAAAACTACATATTCAGTGTCTAGAGTTATCCTTATCACCCTATTTCACTCTTTGGAAATAGAAAGCTAAAATAAAGGGGGCATAAGGGGATTTATGAACTTCTCAACTATCATTTAGTAAGCTTTAGTTGGTTTATTGATTTTCATTAACCTTGTGTGTTGTAGGTTCTAATAGTTTTTTGCAGGGTCTCTACATTGAGGACTTGGCTATATCCTTTTTCTATTTACTATGATGTTTTCTTACTTTAGCTTGTATATTCGCGTAGTGTCATATTTGAGCTAAAGTGGTGGCTAAATTTATCATCTTAAAATGGAAGCGCTTCCATATTGGTAGGTTTTAACACCCTCTTTTAGTACATTTATCATGATATATTTGCATTTTAAGATTCATTCTGCACTTGATTCCTTCATTCTAGGTGAGATTAGGGTTAGGATCTCGAAGATTCTCATTAGTTTACCTTCTTTATGGCTCCATTTTCTAGATAGGAATTAGGAATATGTCCTCCTAGCCTTTAACATATTCACTATAGAACTTGGTGTCTATTTCGAGCATTTAATCATGTTCTGACATCATTTCTAGGTTTCTAGGCATCTTGAGAATCCCCCTTTTTATGCTCTACTTGATGATGATTCCTTGGTCAACCCTAACCTAGGGAAAGGTCAAGGTCAAACCTAACCTAGGGTAGGGTTGAGGTCATCCTTGAGCTCTTTAGGATTTTGATTCCCTTTTTCATTTTTGGTCCTAGAGGGCTCTGAAATCAGTGTTGGGCTTTCAAATTGAAATACATAAGGGGTTAATTCAAGATTCATTTAATTATTTTCCATTCTTATTTGATTGTGTTGATTGGACCATAATTTGAGGTGAAATTTTAATTATGCATCCTCACATTACTCTAGGAGCCTCACCTTGAAGCCTCTATATAAAGAATCTCATTTGCATCTTTCTACGAACTAGACTAGAACAAGAAGAAGAGAACTAGCTACAATCAAGAGACAATGCTATGAAGATGCAAGATTGCAAGATAATGATATAGAGGATCAAGCTATTGTGGTTATCAAGAATTTTTATACCATTGTGAACATCTATTTTGGATCAAGAAGAGATCCAATCTTCCTTGATCCATCATTATCGATATTCAAGCATTCAAAGATACAATCATGGGGTAGCAATTATAGATTATGAGTTTGGTAGGAGTACTTTAGCAGCTTGGTATGCTTTCTTATCTTATTTAAGTCTATGTATTTCTTTCTCATACATACATACATACATACATACAAATAATGAAAAAACAAAAAAAATAAAAAAAATAAAAAAATAAATAAATAAATAAATAAATATATATATATATATATATATATATATATGTTAGGAATAAGGTATCTCAACCTTGTATAATTCCTATTCTTATTATTTGTTTTGTAAAATGTATTTCTTGCAAATAATGTTGATGTGTCAACATCTTGAATTGTGTGTAAGGAGATCATGACTAAAACGGTTATGATAGATTCCTATGACATGTAAGAGCTATGTTAGGAAGATTCAATGACAGGTGAAGACATGTGGCAACTAAGATATTTGAGTACTATACACTCTACCCCAATAGTAGGGTTCGGGGCATCAGCCCAAATTTTTTTTGGGGTTCATATTTTCTTGGAGAATGGTAAAACCCTAATACGGTTTACCTTTGGGAGTAGCCCTAAAGTGAAGCGCATGTTATAAGCATTTTTAGGGTTGCGAAGAGATGCGACACAAAAAGGGTGTATTGTTGGTACTGTGAGTAGCTATTGGAGTCTTCTGTTGTTGATGTTGAACTTACATTGCAAGTGTATTGTAACCTCGTGTTGAAGATAATACATTGTGCAAGTTCTGAAGGGGTGGGGTTGTTTTATCGAAAGGTTTTTCCCCACCGGCAAATCCTTGTGTTATGTTTTCCTTTCTTTGTCTATTTTCTGTATGCATGGTTGGCTGCAATATTGTTTTTTACATGATATTGAATCTGTAAGTGTAGAAGATTTTAATAGGATTTGCATCATACTTTCCTTATGAGATTAGTGTAGGAAGCTGTTTCTGCACCTGAGTTTCCTTACTATATATATATACTTTCAATCTAGTAGATTAGATCTTGGTATTACACATTCAATATACACACACATTTTATCATATTTGGCTATTCATGGAGGTGGAAATCACCAAAATGGGGGTTTGACTAAGGCAAAACCCTATATAGCCACCCCAAAACCCTATTTTTTAGATATATGCAGGTGTTGTTTTAAAGATCGGAGTGCAGATTTGGATACCCTTTTCAGCAAACTTCCAAGATTTGCAAACAAAATTTTCATCAGAGCAGAAAAGGTCAAGGTCAACTTTTCAGGGCACAATTATATCCCACCAATGGGGTCAAGGTTGACCTCCCTTCAAAAAGACAAAAGATTTCTGGGTTTTCTTTGTTTCGATATTTATAGTGTAGAACAAATTGTAGATTTTCCAAAAATTGTGCATAGGCATCAGTAAATAGGTATTTTCATATTGGTTCCATTTCGAGGTATGTATCTTATGCTATCAAATTTCAAGCATTTCTATTACTTATTTCATATCAACTCTAAAATAAATAAATGAATAGTGGTGAATGTCTTACACATTATTAAAGATCCATTTTTATGCTATTCACATTGTACACATGATATTTTGTCATATTACTAAACTTGTAATATGAATTTTCACATTGTCTTGTGATAACAATATTGCATGGAATGTAGTACATAGGATAAAATCCAAAGAGTGATTAAATTCTTCCTTTATACAAGTTGTGACTCATAGGCATAGAAATGTCTACATCACAATGTGATCTTGAACTCATCCAGATCTGATAGTAGTTCTCTACTGTTTAGTACATTATCTCAAAGATTCTCATCTCTCATAATGTCTTTTATACAAGTGTTCATTATCTTAGAGATCATCACTTCTTAGATAATGAATACAAATGGTGAAGCCCATAATAGTCAATAGCCTAACAATAATAATTTGAACATAAAATTATTCCATTGACAATTAAAGAATACAAGTGAATTATAATTCAACCATACCAAGTCCTTTTTTGAAGTGATCTATCTTCACTCGAGAGAGAGGTTTGGTAAAATATTTGTTGTCTAATCTGTAATGCAAATGTATTCTAACTTGACAATTTTCTTGTCAATTGTATCTCTTACATAATGGTAAGGAATTTTGATATGCTTGTATTTGTCATAAAAAAATGGATTCATTGAAAGTTTGGTGCAACTCTAATTATCACAATGAATGATAGTGGGATTCATGGGTTGATCAAATAATCCCACAAGTAACTTTCTAAGCCAAACTACTTCCTGAGAAGCCATTGCTGCTGTAATGTATTCAAATTCTGTGGAACTGTGTGTTACTAATGACTATTTTCTACATATCCATGATATCATTGTTGAGCCTAAACTGAAATAGCATCCTGAAGTGCTTTTCCTATCAATATAAGTTCCACACCAATCAGAGTCTATGAATCCATGCAAGTTCAAGTCAACTTTCTTATAGTTAAGCCCAAGGTTAAGAGTGCCTTGTAAGTATCTCATAATGTGTTTGACTACAACCAAGTGAATCTCCTTTGGCTCATACATAAAATGACTTAAGGCATTAACAACATAGAAATATCAGGTCCTATATTTACCAAGTACATAAGAGACCCAATCATCTATCTGTAAAGAGTAGAATCTATGGAGGGTGGTTCTACTGCTGCTTCCTTAAGTTTGTGTAGATTAGTCTCCACTAGAGAAGACATAGGTTTGTAGTTCCACATTCCAAATCTCTTCAAGATGTCTAATGTATACTTTCCTTGATTAAGTATGACAATGTTAGAGTTTTTCCATACTTTTAGTCCTAGGAAGTAATGAAGGAGTCCTAAATCTTTCATATCAAATTCTCTGATGAGATCTTTCTTGCATTGATCTATAAGATGATCAACACCTGTTATTAGTATATCATCAACATATAGTATCAAAATTATCATATCATGTTTATCCCTTTTATAATAGAGATTTGGATTAGCTTCATTCTTACAAAATCCTAAATTGGTGAGATATGTATCAATTCTTTCTTAACATGCCCTAGGAGCCTGTTTAAGTCTATAAAGAGCTTTCTCAAGTCTGCAAACAAATATTTTAGGATTATGAGTTTCAAATCCTTTAGGTTGTTCCAAATATACTTCTTCCATAATCTTTCCATTTAGAAATGTTGTTTTCACATCCATCTGATGTAATTTCCATCCCTTCGATGCTACAATAGCTAGGACTACTCTTACAGAGGTGTATCTAGCAACTGGAGCAAAGGTTCATAATCAATTCCCTCCTTATGAGAGAATCCTCTAGCTACAAATCTGGCCTTATATTTTTCAATGCTACTATCAACAACATGCTTGATCTTAAATATCCACTTAGAAGAGACAATAGATTTTCCCTCAGGCCTCGGAACAATTTCCCAAACATCATTCTTAATAATGAATTGGTATTCTTCTATCATGACATTATTCCAAGTTAAAAGTTTAATAGCATCTGAAACATTTGTTGGTTCTGATTTAGATAAGTCACTCATTTTTTTCTGCATAGCTAGAAAATCTTTTGGGTCTTTTGCTCTCTTTGAAGGTTCCAAATGGTGCAGCAAAGTCTTGTGCTTCCTTTATAGTCTTAATAGCCCAAAGTGGTTTTTTCTTAGAGTTTTGAGTTTCCTCAAGATTAAGGTTTTGAATCTCAACTTTGATTTCTTCAATGTTCTCCTTTTAAAACTTAGGGTCATGGTTTTCTTTAGAACTAAGTATATGAGAGGGGTCTTCAGAACTTAGGGCTCTATTTAGTGCACGCTACTCTTCAAAGATAACATCTCTACTAAGTTCAATGTTCTTCTAACTAGTTATGTAAAATATATATGCTTTCAAGTTTCATTATACCAAACAAAAATTCCTTTCCTTTCAGAAGGTTCTAACTTAGTTCTCTTTTCTTTTGGAACATGTATGTACATAGGGTACCCAAATATCCTAAGATGACTTATATTAGGTTTAACTTTAGACAAGACTTCTTCAGGGGTTTTCTCTCTAAGTTTGGAGTGAGGACTGGGAGTGAGGAATTCTGTTTTGAATATAGACAATAGTATGTGATGCTTTTGCCCAAAGATAAAATTCTAAGTTTTGATCAAGTATTATAGCTCTTTCTACTTCTATAATTGTCCTACTCTTCCTTTCCACTACGCCATTTTGCTAAGGATTATAAGGAAAATTATACTCCCTCTTAATTCCTTCTTCTTTACAAAAAATCTTTAAACAAATATGAAGTATATTCCCATCCATTATTAGACCTAAGAGTTTTTATTTAATGTCATGATAGGTTTTTAGTCAAGGTTTTGAATTCTTTTAATCTCTTCAAGATTTCTTCTGATTCTTTATTCTTTACATTTTAAGAAGTAAATTCATGTTTTCCTAGAGAAATCATCTATAAAAAGTATATAGAACAAAAATCCTCCAAGAGAAGGAACATACATAGGTCTACAAAAATCTGAGTGGACTAATTCTAAAACATTGTTAGATTTTCTAATGCTCATTTGAAATGGGATTTTGGTGTTCTTATCTAGTGCACATCATTTTCATATGCTAGAATGATCTTTATTTAATTTAGGTAAACTAGTAACCATCTTCTCCATAGTTGATAAGGATTTGAATTTTAGGTTCCCTAACCTTCTATGCCACACTTAGTTTATATCAGCAACTTCACGGATTAAGGCTTGAATAGGTTTTATATTTAATTTATACAAGTATCCCTTTCTTTGACCAACCAACTTTGATTTCTTGATGAAGAGTTATTAGACTAGTTCATTACTTTACCATCCATGAATGCAACCTTATGTCCATCATCTTAAAGTGTTGTAACAGAGATTAGATTCCTCTTGATTCCTAGAACATAAAGTACTCTTTTGAGATGAAGAGAAATACCCAACTTTAGTTTCAAGGTGTAGTTCCAAATTCCTTTGATAGAATGAATGGAATCATCACCTATGGTAACTTCATCATTAACTTCTTCTGATATTGAGTCTAGCTTCTTTGTATCCTGCAATGTGTCAAAATGATCCACTATCAATTGCCCATGCTTTGCTTGATACTTCATTTGATAGCGTTGGATACAATACACATTTCTCAGGATCATAATTTTCCTCTTTCTTAGTAATGTTTGTACAATTTACTTGCTGCTTTGTATTCTCTAGGAAATTTTCTTTATAGTGTCCAAATTTTGCACATTTAAATTTTTTTACTTTGAATAAATCTCTTTTAGGTTTGTCAGTTCCTTGATGAGCCTTCTTCTTCTTGAAGTACTTCTTCTTACCTTTGTAGGAATTTGTATTGACAACATGAAGTTCTTCATCTTTAGTTTTCAATTTCCTTCCTTTCTTGAGTTGCCTAGATTCTTCTTGAAGGCAATCTCCTTTAAGTCTATTGAAGTTTGGAAGTTTGTCTCTAGTACTTACTCCTTGTGAGAACATTTCCCATGAATTTGGTAATCCATCTATTGCCATTAATGTTAGTTCTTCATCATCAATTATGTACCCAATTCTTGTAAGTTCATCTCTTAGACTAGCCACCCTTAGGAAGTATGAATTCATCAATTCTCCCTTCCTTATTTTTATATGATTTAGTTGCCTTTTTATTGAAAGGGTTCTAGTTGCATTATTGACCTCATATAAATTTATTAATGCACTTATCATATTGAATGATGTGTGATGTTTCATTAGCATAGGTACTATTTCATTTTCAACTCCATCTAATATGATTTTCATGGCTTTCCTATTTCCTTTGATCTAGTTAGTTTTATAGGGATCAACACCAAATTGCTTGGATTTATCAACAAATTGTGTTACATCATTTTCTTTAAGAGCCATCATAATTCTGAATTTCCATGCAATGAAGTGGTTATTTCCATCAAACCTATCTTTGGGTCTAATTGCATTGGCCATTATGCGTAGAAGGATGTTGCTAGATATGTTTTAAATTTAATTATCAATTTGTAGAGCCAAGGTTTGACTACTACAACTTTGATACCATGTAAGTTTTCCTCAAATTCTAAAGATATAATTTTGATGTAGTATTATTACCTTGCTAAAAATTGATCTACTATAATTCTGGGCTAAATGTTATTGTTCTGGAAGTCACCAATAATTTTTGGAGATTATATTTTATTTCTGCATTAAATAGCCAAGGAGTAGATTGCTAGAAAATAAAACTTAAGATTGTATTGTATGTCTTATATCCACAATCTTGCTCCCAATTATATATTACCCAATAGTATTTCCTTTTCAAATAGACACAAACCCTTCTAGGTCGGCCCTCTATGAAACAAACTACTCCTCCAAAAATTGGTGCCCCTATTGATTAACTAATAGTTAATACTTAGTTAACTACAATAGTCAATAGAAGTCATATAAATATGCCTAGAAAATTGCCTATGTGTTCTAAGGGAGATGTAATTATCATGAGACCATAAATAAAGGAAATGATATGCATTTAGATCTATCTGATCTAAAAATTTAGAACATTAATATGATCAAGTTATCAAGATTTAACATGTGGTAGCAATATGAACTAAATTAATATCAATTTGTTCCTCATGTCACTATTTTGAGTTGTGAGCTCGAATAGCCTCTACTGATCAAATGTTAACTTATTATATGAGGGTGAACTTAAAATTACATTCTTGGAAAGTGATATAGTACAAGCCCTAATGTTAGCATGTATTAAATCAATAGATCATTGTTTCTCCAATGTGAAGAACTCAACATCATAAAACTTCATATACAAAGAATGAATTCTCTTCAAAATTTCTTCTAACTATATGACTAGATTAGAAAGTTCTACTTATCTATTTACAAGTTCTCTAGAGACTTTCTTCAAAATTCTGTGCTAAAATTTTCTCTCAAACCATTGCATCAATTTTCCATTGGTCTCAATATCTTATGATTGAACCTTATCAATTGTACACACTAACTACTCCAAAATTTGATATTGATTATTCAAGTTAGTGATTCCAAATGCATCAAAAAAATGTCTTTAACAATATGTAGTACCTGTTTCATTTTGTTCTCTCTTCTTAGATGTTCTTGCTTTTCCTTGCAGCTCAAAAAACTTTTCAATTCCTACATTTGCTCCAATGTCAAGTTATTTAAGTCATACATGGTAAAGTGATTATCTCATCTAGACTTATTGACTCATCTATAATCTCTTTTGATTGAGTCATAATCTTAGATTGTGGGGTTGTATCACTAAATAGTGACATTTGCAATTGTTTACCCTTCTCAAATGATCTAGATACTTGTTGTTTCTCCTCTTGAGTATATGTCACCTATTGTTCAGGTGTTCCAGTCAATAGTTTTGATGGTTTTGCACTCAAAAATTGTATAAGAGCCTGTGTATCTTCTTGCTCTTTTGGTTTCTTATTTTCTTTTTTTGACTCTATTCTCTTGTCTTCTACTATCTTCACTTTAGCTTGAAATATAGGCATACAAGTGAATTGTAGAAACACAATTATAGCCTTGCCTTGTTTCTCAACACTTGTATCATTAGTAACTGATGTAACCTCAAAATTATCATTCTTTGCATTATCAATCCTTGGATAATCTATAATTTGTAACAAAACTAGATTGATGCTAGGTAGAGATGTATCAGGTTTGACATTTGTTAGGTCTTTTTCTGTTAACACATTTTGATCATGCGGTGATGAAACAAGAATGTCCTCAATGGTGACAACATCTTGTTATTCACAACCATCTACTAGTTGCCTAATTTCGTCAACAAGTTTTGTAACTTTGGTTGCATCATCCTCTTCTTCTTTGACTTCTCCATCTCTATTTCCTTCCTCCTCATCTCCTCTACTAACCAATGTATTGAACAACTCAAATGCTTCCTTCCATATTTTAATACTCTCTTTCTCAACTTCATGAGCTTTATTCATCAAAATTTTGTGTGACCTTTCTTTTGGCATGAATTTATTCACAAAATCTTTTAGGGAAATAGACATATGCATCTTCCCCAAATCTTCCATTGTTTGTGCTAAAGTGGTCTCCCTAATTTGTCATTCAATAGATAATGCCCACTTCTACTTAACATTAACCTTATCATACAAATGTCTTGGAATGCCTTTTCCTCATTGGATACGTGTAGTTTTAAATTGTATCATCATTTCTATCAAAGATTTTTTAAGTTTTTCTTGATCTTCTTTATTTAAGGAAGCAAAATTGATGTCTTTGAATCCTATCAAGCTTACTAATTCAACAATTTCTTGACATACCTTATCTACAATTGTGGGAGGTGGTCTCAACATATTTTGAAATTTTCTCAGATCATTAGACTTGGTCTCTTCATCTTCTTCTCCCTCCTCTGCTACAACTAATTTTCTCTTCGACCTCTTAGGAATTTTTTGTTGAGGTGAACTAGCATGTTTTCTTTTTACTTGACTTTCTTTTGTTTTGATAGTTGGGGGATAGGTTGTCTTTAATCTCATTATTATTTTTCTTTTATGCTCCTGAGGTGTAGAAACCTTCTGCACATCTTTCTTGAAATCAACCTTTACTTTGGGATCAACAATTATTACTTTCTTTTGCTTGGTTCCCCTGGGCATGGCGACAACCAACTCTTTGCCTTTTCCTTCCTCAACTTTAGTTGTCTCTTCAGTTTCCTCTTCTTCATTTTCCTTGTCCTCAAGACCTTGCTTCTTCATTTTCTTTTATGTCTTTATCTCACTTGACTCTACATTCATTCAATCCTTTACTGTGTCATATGTGCCAAATAGATCAGCATTTGTATCAACATCTTCTAACAAAAGTGTAGTCACTACTATCATGACTTAATCAGCATTAACTTCATAAGGCATACAATTCTAGGTAGTATTGCATGTGCATAAAAAAAATCTATGTCTACCATGAAACATATCTCATAAAAATAGTTATCTACAATAGATTTGGAAATCCTCATTCGATTTTTCATTTTACTTTTCAATTCCTCAAAATAGTTATCCATGATTGCTTCAAAATTCTCTCCCAATTAATTTATCAAGTTATTTATATGTTTCTTAGCTAGCTTGTTCCTATCCCATACTATTGTGCTAATTATAGGAAAAGGGTTTTGTACATGGAAGAATATACAAACTAATAAAGATCCAAACTTCCATGATGTGTTCTTTGCTTTTCTTATTTCTCTTAGATTCTCTGTTAATTGTTGTAGTTGCAACTTGACAAGATCATAAGTATGATCCTTTTTGACAATTTTGTAGCCTAGGTCTATTGCAACGCATGACACACTGGTCAATCTGCAAGACTGGAAGAATTTGTGTGATATCACTCATACTAAAAATTCAATCATAGGATCATCAATCCCATCAATTGACATCCCTTGACCATTCCAATTTCTTTGGTTGATTTCTCAATCTCATTTGGTGTTGCACTCCTTATGCTCTTCAGTCTGTCCAAGGTAGGGTATCTAATAACTTGACATATTATGGCCTTGTTAATTTTGATTGGTCCTCCTTAACATACCTTTGTATCATGAACATGACTTAGGATAATCTTTATCCACTCAACTTTGAAAACTTTAGGAAAACCTAGGGCACGGGTAAGCCCTTTCTCAAAAATGATCTTGTACTCATCCCTTAGTACTCCATTATCATGCAACTTCTCATAAACTACCCTTATCTCAAAATCTCTAGTTTCTCCTATTTTGCACATGTAACATGATCTCACATCCTGAACAGTCAAAACCCTAAGTGGAATTGATGATAGGGCACCAATATCATCTTCAATCTCCTCAAAATTTACATTATTTCTAAAGGACATTGGTCATTCCTCATAATTTGAGCGTTAATAACTTCCAAAATTTTACTTATTGATGCCATATCAATCTAGGGTTGATGAAACACAAACTCTTCTATGATAACATTAGAAAATAATTAACTTGGTACTAAAAGTAACACTTACTATCTTTATCAAATTCACCAATGCTTCATTATGATTCACTTGCTTCATCGCTAAATTTTCCTTGATCACCTTTGAATCACTTGTGAACTCTAAAATTTCTTGGTGAAGTAGAAATGCATGCCCAATTTGATAAAGACCTTCAATTTTCCATTTAGGTCTATAGCAAATGTGTTCGTACTTGGTAGATGTATGATAGTTATTTCAATCTCCATGCTTGCAACAAACACTCAATTATTGTTACCTTACTTGACTAATACCAATTTTTTTGGTCAACACTAACCTCGGTTAGTCATAAGTTCTCAGCCTATACTGTAATGCTCAGTCAATACAAACTATATTACTGATGCTTGATACTTCATGTTGTAATTGATTCTCTTTCACTTCTCTCTCTCTCTCTATAGATCTATTCTTGATGCATCTTTTCTTATGCAAATATGAAATTTTATCACATTTATGTTAGGAAATGATGTAAGATATATCATTAAATATGTAGCTCCTACATACCTTCTTGACTTAGTTAGTTGTGGCACAATCACCTGATCCATTGGATTGGGTGATCTCATCTTTGCTTGATCCACTACTTCCAGCTTCTACTATTTCTTTCCATGTTTTCTTTGCCTCAACCTTTTTTTTACGTTTTTCATTTCCATTATTTGGTGTTAGTGATTTGGTTGTACAGTTTCAACTAACATGTCCAATATTAAGACAACTAAAACAAACTAGTTATCTATTCAAACATTTCTTGTAATTTCCTCTGAAATGTATCTTAATGCAATTATGTGGAATGTACCCATATTCTCTACAATAATGAAAATTATACCATGTATTATAATCCCAATGGTGAGTGTTACCTTTTCTTGGTGCATGTGCTTATTTTTTAGATATCCAATTAGCTTTTATCTTGGATTTTTACTCATGAACTCTATGTCCATATTTTGATAATTATAACAATGTCCTTCAAATCTAGATGTAGTGGGTGAATCACTTTTCTTTTATCTGTATTCATGTGCTTGGTGTCCTACCTTCCTACAACTAAAGCAATTACCAATAAACTTAGGTTTAGAAGTTTGTATACCATTTTTTCTTCTGTAGATGTTGGTTATATGTCCAATTTTACCACAATAATGACATGTAGGCTTGCCTTTGGATTTTGCACTTCTCTTTTCTCCACTCTTTGATGATTCTCCTTCTTTGATAGTGATGTAAGAGCATCGAGCTTGGATTTTGGTGGACTTATGCTTTTCATGGTTATGGATGTGTTTGATACATATTGGGAAACCTTTCCTCATGATTTCATAGAGATTGGATGGATTTAGCTGAAGTTGAGTAATTTTACCTTGTTGTTGGAGTTGTATTTTCTAGTTTTTGTGTGCTTGTTGTGGGTGATATAACTATTTTTTCACAATGATTCAAAGGCTAAAAATTTAGGTGAAGAGGGCCTAGAGTACATCCTTTTTACATAGGCACAATTCCTAATTCCTTATGAGTTGGGATATATGGTCATTTTTCTAACACATCAATTTTTTCCAATTTTCAAAATGGGTTTCTGTGCATGACTTTTGGGATGGATGCATAGTTACCTTGTTGAATCAGACTTTTCTCACTTAATAGGTTGTAGAGGATCTAAATTACTACCTTTAGTTCAAAGCACAAGTTCTAATTCAATCTAAGCTAGGAGATATCACATTTTTGCTCGGCCATCACTTTTTTGACAGTTTCGCATGAAACATGTGGAGTTTTCATCTTGCGTAGTTTCATAGGATAAAGTGGGATCTTTTTAAGTTAGGGACATGTTATTGGGTCATGTGTGGACCTAAATATAATTTTTTATTTAGTTTTTTTCATGTTTGTTAGAGTTTTAGTTTACTCTTCCAAGGTGGATCTATATTGTAATTAAATGCTTGACTAGCTGACTTGTGGCTTAGCTGGCTATATAAGGAGAAATCAATAGAGGAATAGATGAGATAGTGCATTTGGAGAAGAGCTAGTGGCTGTGGTTTAGAAACAAGGAGATTTCTTGGTGGCTTGCAAGCACAAGTTAAGATCTTGGAGGTTTCTACTAGATTGCTGTTGTGTTACAGACATAGGCTAGCTAGGAATTGATTTGGATCTTGAGTTATCTTGCATAACTATTATTGTAATTGCTATTGTATTTGGCCATAACTAGGAAGGCCTTACAACCCAAAACATTGCATGTAATTAGTTATTTTTATGAATAAAGAGTTCTAAATTGGTACCAAATCTTGTGTTATTGTTTATATTCCACTATGCACTTATTTGCTGGGGGTTAGGACATCTCCATTGGGGATTCTCCTACCTTGTACTACATCAAGTGGTATTAGAGTGAGGATTCATCTAAGTTTTTGATATTATCAGAGTAGAGTTGTTCCTAAGGGTGTAGACCAATCACCAAAGTTGAGGCAATTTGCACTAGGACCTTGTGTTGGAGGAGTTGATCTAAGAAGATATAGATCTGGTGGATTGTTCCTTCTAGAGTCCTAGGTTGTGAGGTGGTAGATCATAGTTCTGACTTGCAATTATAGAGGACTTGTAGATGGATAGATGGATGAAAAGATGAAAGGTTGATCTTGTTGAGGCATGATCACAGAGAGTTTTTGGATTGCTGATCTGTGTTCCTAGACTTGTGATTTGGTTCATGATTATTTTTGTGAGGTGGCAAGTTATGATCTAACTTGTAAAAAATTTGAGGTTTTCATAGGGAGCATGGGAAGAATTTTTTGCTAATGGTTTGCGAAGATCTTGGGAGATGGCTCCGAGAGGATTGGACCCTGAGATGATTGCAAATATCTGTAATATAGTGGAGAGAAGGATTATTGAGACCATAGCTTAGGTGGATGCTATTGTGGATGCTACTTTTTCTAAAAGAGTTGAGAAAAAAAAAGTTGTATGCTACTAGAGCTAGAATGTACCAATCTAGAAGAGAGTTGTTTGGCTGGTTAAGAGACTTGTTTAAGAGAGAAGATGACATGAGAAGGTTGAGGTGGAGGTTGGTTTTGTTGATCAGCTTGTGGATTTTGATGTGAAACTTGTAGAGGAACTTGAGGCTATTTCTGAGGATATTCCTAACCTTTTTCATGTTGGGATAGAGATTTTTTTTCATGATTAGTTAGTTGAGTCTGACATGGAAATTATAGAGCACTTGGTTGTGGATAGTCAGGTTGCTATTGGTGATAGTTACATGTTGCAGAGCATCTTGTTGTGAGCAATGAGATTGCTGAGATTGTTGATTATGAGGATTTTCATATGGTTATTGATATGGATCTAAATTCATATCTTGTTTCTGAGTTGATTGAGGATATGGATGTTCCTACTAATGTGGAGCTTGATGTTGTTGGTGTGGAGTCACTACTTTCTGATTTGGTTTTGGATCTACATGATACTACATATCTATATGTTTCTGATTTGCCTATGGTTGACATGTTTGAGGATTTACATGATTTTCTTATTGGGGATTTGAACTTCCATTTTTCTGACTTGGGTTTGGAGTTACATGATGTTTCTAACATGGAGTACATGTTTGAGGATATTGTTGTTGTTGGTTGTGATCAATTGCAAAGATTCTTGGTGAATCACTATGTTGAGTTTTTTCTTGGGAGTGAGCATGTAGATTGGGTTGCTGAGACTTATTTTATTTTGATGTTTTAGTAGATGAAGCATAGATGGTTGATTTTTAGATTTTTTCGATTGACTATGATGGAGTGTAAGCCTTTGGTAAATATGAAGTTGGTTGCAGATCTTTCTTTGGGCATCAAAGTATGGGACATACTTTTCTATTTATCTGGGGAGTTTGATGCAGGAGTATCAAGCTTGGATTTTGGTGGAATTATGATTTTCATGGTTAGGGATGTGTTGGAGACACATTTGGGAACCTTTCCTCATGATTGCATGAGATTGGATGGATTGAAATGAAGTTAGAGTTGTTTTATCTTACTATTGGAGTTGTATTTTCTGGTTTTTGTATGCCTTTTATGGGTGACATAATTAATATTGTACAATGATTCAAAGGCTAAAATTTTTATAAATTTAAGAGGGCCTAGATTTTGTCCTTTTATCAAAGGTGAAATTCCTAATTCTATATGAGTTGGGAGATATGTTCATTTTTCTAACGCATCAATTTTTGCTAGTTTTCACAATGGGTTTCTATGCGTGACTTTCAAGATGGATGCACAATTATCCTTGATGAGTAAGCCTTTTCTCACTTAAGGGGTTATAGAGGACCTAAATTAATACCTTTAGTTTCAATTTCAAGTTCTAATTCAATTGGAGCTAGAAGATATCATGATTTTTCTCGGGTATCAATTTTTAGATAGTTTTGCGTGAAACGTGTAGAGTTCTCATCTTGTGCGGTTTCATAGGATGAAATGGGATATTTTAAAGTTAGGGATTTGTGTGGACCTAAATATAACTTATCATTTAGTTTTGTTCATTTTTTTTAGAGTTTTGGGTTACTCTTCCAAGGTGGACCTATATTGTAATTAAATGCTTGACTAGCTGACTTGTGGCTTAGCTAGATATATAAGGAGCATGTGTTGATGTATAAATCATTATGGGATAAGTGTGGATCATTAGAGGATTCAATATCATCAATAGAGGGATAGTTGAGATAGCACATTTTGAGAAGAGCCAGTGGCTATGGTTTAGAAACAAGGAGCTTGCTTGGTGGCTTGTGAGCACAAGTTGAGATCTTGGAGGTTTCTACTAGATTGTTGTTGTGTTATAGATTTGGGCTATCTAGGAATTGAGTTGGATCTTGATGGATTTTGCAAAACTGTTATTGTATTTGGCTATAATTGGGAAGGCCTTATAGCCTGACACATTGTGTGTAATCAATTGTTTTTATGAATAAAGAGTTGTGAATTGGTATCAAATCTTGTGTTTTTGTTTATATTTTGCCATGTGGTTATTTGATGGGGGTTAGGACATCTCCATTTGGGATTGTCCTTCTTTGCACTGTATCAAGTAGATGAAAAATGCTTGTTGACATAGGTGATCTCATCAATTCTTCAAATTATTTCATAGCTTCACTTGGCTTGTTCATTCTTTCCAGAAGTTCCTTTTTAGTTCTCAACTCATTTATTAGTTTCTCATTCTGTGACCTCAAAGTTTTGATCTCCACGCACTTCCTATTTTCTTCCTGAGTAGAAATTATCAATTGTTTCATCTTATCCAACTGATTTTTTGTGAGATTTTGTACTTTGAATGATCTTTCTTCAAGTCTAGTTGCCATTTGTCTTTTGTCTTCTTCATCCATGATTTTGTCTTCTACTTTCTTCTTTTGCTCAATTGTTTCACGTAATCTTACTGATTGACTTTCCTATTCTCTCTTGAATCCTTTTACCTCTTTTTTCATTATATTATTCTTTTGTAGTATTTTTGCTATTGCTACATCACTCTCACTAGTTTTTCCATTGTCAAATAGTCTTCTATATTAATTTCCTTGTATAGTGTGACATTTTATTGAATTGTCATCTCTTTCCTTTTTCTCAAGGATTTTCTTAACTCTTCTCTCACTCCTTCAAGTTGTTGCAATATTATCTAGATTTCAATCATTTGGTTCTCAATGAATTTTCCCATCAAGTATTCCTCCATCTAGACGATCTAATCCTTTCAAGTTGTTAGACTTCTTCCAAGAGAACTGAGCTCTGATACTGATTGTTGGAAGGATTTAATGTGAAACAAGATATTGTAAGGGGGGGGGGGGGGGGGGGGGGGGGCAGAGTGGGGAATCAGGATCTTAAAATTTTAATTGCAAAAACAAATTACTAATTTCATACCTAATTCATCTCATGTCTTAGATCTAACATCAAAACTATAATGCTAAAATGTAAATTAAAACATAACATTCATGAAAAGTTTCAACACATAACACAAGTGATTTGGTTACCCATAAACACTTCAATGTGAAGGTAAAATTGGGGTGGAGATGAAACCCACAAATCTTTACTATTGCATCAATAAAGTTAACATGCTAGGATTACAATGTTGATCATAATAAATGATCTACCCTATGAGGGGTGTGCTCTATTAAAAGATGTTAAGACTGTTATGTCTTACCCCGTTAAAGGATTTTTCACTTATAATCAAGTAAGGACTTTCTTAGATGATCCTAAATAAATCTGTTAGGATCACTTTGTTAAGAGATTTTCCCTAACTTGATCTATTAAAACTAATTCAATACCTAACCCTTAGTTTTCTCTAAAAGCTAATTTATGATCTCCTCTATTCAATATCTCAATTTGATATCTCCATTATGTTCTTCACTACTTAGATTACCCTATTTGATCTCCTTTCAAACTTAGTATTCCTTGCACTGTTTTGTTCTTGTTCGCTCCTTCACTTGTGCATTCCATTCTCCATTCCTTCACACTTTCTCTCATATGATCTTAGGGTTAGATCTCTCATTAAATAGATATGCTTTAAAAGTTTTGGATCATAATTAAGGGTTCATAATTCATCCCTTTTTTCATTTCCCTTCTAATTTGTTGATTGTTTGATCTTCTTCCCTCTAGATAATTACCTTCTATAAAAATGCATAAACTCCATCTTAACTATTTCTACAATCATTAAATTTTGTATAGAAGTTGGCCAAAATGATTTACATAGGTGTTTTTGGGATTACAAACTCATATGACAAAACTATTTTTCTCTACATTTGAATATTCTTATGCTCGATCATAAATAACATTCATGTTGGCACTCAACTTCTACACACTTGATCTATTATGTTCACTCAACAAAAAATGTCTTACAATTTACTTGGTATCAACTATGTAGGCTCAACTTATATATGTGCTCGGTCTCAACTAGGGTGCTCAAAAATCTCTAACTTGCTCGACATGTAATGCAAAATAAACAAATCCTTATGTACTCAGCCTTTACTAGATGACTTGATTGCAGTGATGACCATCCAGTCTTGCCTAGTAAATGACTAAGTGTTTGGACACTAATCAACAACTTAGGTGTAGAGATCAACATATACTCCATTATCTAAGCCTTTTTATGAGGTGATGACTAAATTGAGTCATGCACATATTCTCAATATTCAACCTATTTGTCCTATTGATTCTAGTAAACCACTACCTAAGTCTTTTGATTTGAACACTTTATGTCAATATCACCATCAACTAGGTCATGATACTCAAAAGTGTCATGTTTTGAAGAATGTTATTAAGGACCTTATTGATTCTAAGGCTATAACTGTTGATGCTCAAAATAATAACATGAATAAATTTACTGTGCCACCTAATTAGAATTTATAGATTTACATTACCACTCAATAAATGTTATTAATCAACCTTCCTCTTCTGATCAAAATATTAATTATGATGACAAGATACAAGAAGCGAATCATGTGGTTAATGATGTTGATTTAGCACCTCAACCTCCAATTTCTTCTCCACCTAAACTTGAACAAATGCCTATTATTAGCTTTAGTTAGTTTGATATGTTTAAGGCACCTAATGGTCCTCTTTACATCACTACTAAATTTTCTCATATTCCTTCTTGTGGTACTTTGGTTGATCCTTCCTCTATTGTGAATGTTATCACCAAAGAACACCATCTTAACAAAGGTCTACATAGAGATAGTTATGATACTAATCTTGTGTCGATTCAAATGTGTAATGGTTTTCTTTATCATCCTCAAGGTTCTATCACTTTAAATATTACTTTCTTAGGGAAAGCCATTTTTACTAACTTTGTTGTTATTCCCACTTTTGATAAATTTCAATTTAAGCTTGGTATTCCATGGCTTTCTTCTATGCAAGTTGTAGCTTCTCCTATTCACAAATACTTTAAATTCTCTCATCATGGAAATATTATTAATATTAACAATTCTCTTTATAAATAATCACATCCTAGAGCTTGTGTATTTTTATTGGTCTTCTCTTCCTAAAAAACACCTACTCCTCTTGATCATATCTGTAGGAACTATCAAAAGCATAAAGTAGCCAAGATTATGGAATTGAGTCTTCCTAAAGGTTTTTCACTTGCACCTATCTTGCCTACTCCATTTTCTCCTATATTTTAACATATTTTACCCTCTACATTAGCTACTTACCTGAACCCATTGATGTTCATTCCTTTGAACTTATGGTAGGTGATCCTAATCCTTCTCTTGTATCTCATAAGACTATTCATAATCAACATGCTCGTGAGCATCACAATAACTATCAAGCTAAATCTAATGCTAAAGCTCATTCTTTTGTTTCTCAACCTACATCTTCTTTCTAACCTTTACCTTCCTTTGATCAAACCATGTGTATCTTTGGAGGAAGCTAAATAGGTAACATTTTTCATATGGATAAACATGATGATTATGCTCATATTTTAGATTTGTATCAATCTAGATATGGAGGATACTTTAGATGATGAACATGTTAGTAGTGATGAAGAATTAATTGATATGGATAGTGATTTTTCTAACATGCTTTCTATGCAACTTACAATCACTCTTACTAATAAGCATAGTAATTCCCAAAATCCTTGCTTAGAACTCACTGTGATTCCTACTATTATCAATGTTGTTCCTCTTGTGAGTCACCATCCTTCCCCTAAAATTTTGGACCGAGATGGGGGGAGGGGGACGCTTGATGTGGACTTCATCTATTATGGTAGTCTTTGAGTCCTTGTGTTATATTTTTCTCCACATTTTTTTGTTCTATGTTTTTATCTTTTGATCACTTTAGATGATCCTTGTTTCTTCATTGAGCTCAAGAGGATAAAGTAATCACCTTGTCATACACATTTTTCTATTTGTATCTCTTTTCTTCTATATGGTGTTAAATGTCATGTCACACTTGTGCTATTGTTTGTACCAGTGATCTTGTATAGTCTTCCTAGTTGCTTATGATATAGTAGCACTGATTCTTTTTGTTCCCCATGTTATTGGCCCAAAAAGACTCCGCTTTGTAGCTCCTCTATGACTCCTCTTTATAGCTCTTCTCTGTCTTTTCCTCCATTGCATCATAGTTCTATCTCCTTTGGGGAATGGTTATATTTTCATACTTGATATAATATTACACATTATCATATGATCTTATTGACCCCAAATTTAGTAGATCCATTCGTGCTCTTTTTGTTGTTGTTATGTGCTTATTTTTGTTGATATGTTTCTCTTCTTCGAGGAATTTCATAGAGGAAACATTATTCAGTAATGCATGTACGCTTTCGTTAAAGTCAGGTCTTGTTTTGATTCCTTAAGTACACATACATCCTAATGCTTGGGTCTGTAATCATCCAAAAATAGTCATATAGACAATTATCCCCTCTATATAATTTTTTCATAATTTATCCATTGCTTATTCTAGATCAAATCCTTATTTTATAATCAATTCGATTATAACCTATGGTTTGACCACCTTATCCAAGGTGGGTGGAATCTTTATTCTCCTCTACACATCTCTCACCTTTTTGAACCTCACTGTTGATCTTGATTAGGTGAGATGATTGTGCACATGGATCACTTAACATGCATCCTCCACCCTTGATTAAGCCTCTCTTAGATTTTGATCTCAACTACCTATTTTAATTTAAAAGAGAGGGCTCTCTCCTCATTCTCCATTTAGGTCTTTTATGCTAACATTGTGCTATAGGTTTTCTTGGTGATTTTGGAGCACTTGGAGCACTCGTTTGGCATTCATCTTGCATCTTCATTCTCTTGCTTGCATTGTAGTGTCATAGAATAGTAGCTTAAATTTATTTTATGCTCATAGCTTAGCTCACATAACTTAATTAGTAATTTGTGTAACTCTCCATTCTTGTTAGATTGCATCTTGCATTTCATGTAGTTTAGCTCTCATTTTGCACTGCATTGCATAATGATTCTTGGATGCTAGCATTCTTGCTCTCATCTTTGAATCTTCCATTCTATGGTACACCTTTCAAGGGTTTCATAAGATAGGTTCATTTGAGAGCCATCATATCATATCTTTGCACATCATATATAGGAATATATAAGCTTCTTCTTGAGACTCCCTCTTCCATGGGTTCTCTCAAGTGTAATGGTTTATAGAAGTATGCTTGATTTTTGGTATACAAGGTCACTTTTTTATTCTTCTTTTTTGGACATGGAGTTCCCTTGAAATTGAACCCCTTGATGGACTGCCTAGCATTCCTAAAACACTTGCTAGGCCATTTAGTTCATCTTCAATGGGTTGACTCACATGCCAGACACACTTGCTAGACTATTTAAAGCAATCCCCTTTTGCATAGACCTTTCCCCCTTTTTATTTCTCTTGCATGGTCCACAATAAGGTACAAAAACCTTAATGGGAAAGTAACTACACCTTTTTTCTTTTGTAGTGCCTATCTCTCTTATTATGATTATAGATGTGACAAAGACTCAAGTCTGTTGGAGGCTTGATGATTTTTTCCTCCTACATCATGATAAGATTTTCTCGGTTGCTCTTGATCTACTTTACTGTGAGTTTGAGGAAACTCATACTCACACTAAAGTGGGAGATAAATGCACCCTCTTAAAATGGATGCAATTTCCTTTTAAGACCTTTTAGCTCCCTCTTTATAATGCCTTCTTTGTAACATGGATATGCCTTTTCTCGATCTCCTTTTCTCTCCTCTTCTTCTTGTTTCCACCCCATTCCTTCCACTATCTATCCTCTCTTTCTATGGCTTCCCAAATGTGATCTCTAGGACTAGGTCAACTTAGCTCAACCTATTCCAGATCTTCAAAAGTTTTGGTGCTCAGGGCTTGAAAGTCCTTGAGGATTTAATTTGTTTCTTGTAGTCTCTCATTGTCTTATATTATTTTTGTTAGAATTCTTTAGAATAACCGAGGGGGGGGGGGGGGGGGGGGGGGGGGTGAATCAGTTATTCAAGGTCCAATAATGTCCAATACAACTTTTTCTACAAATCCTTAATGGCACATAACTGAAATTATCATGCATTCAATTAATCATTAAACAACCATGAAAAGAAAACATGCATCACACCATAACACTAAGGATTTTGGCGACCTAGAAAACCTCTAGGAATAAGAAGGTAAAACTGGGGTGGGGATGATACCCACAAAATAACTATGCAATTGATTTCAACCACTTCTGATGGTCTGCCCTGTTAAAGGCTACAACACACTGTTAAATGTGACCTTATTAAAGGATTTCTACACCTTGTTAGGAGTGTGCCCTATTAGAGGACTTAAGAACATTCAAATTAGAATGCCACCCTATTAAAGGATTTACATAGAGCTATTAGGCTCACCAAGTCCATGGGATTTACAGTCACCTTCTCAAAAGAATCTTTCATCCCTCTCTAAGGATCTCCTATCCTCCGCTTAAGGATCTCTTATCCTTCTCCTGAGGATCTCTTTATCCTTCTCCTAGGGATCTCTTTATCCTTTTCCTGAGCTTATCCACCTAGCTATTAAGATAACCTAGCAATGTAGGATTTCAATATCTAATACAATGGTAAGAGACTATTAGAAAGGTTTTGACTTGATACAGATTGCAACTTCAACCTTGCAGATTTCAGATCGCTTTTCAATTCTTTTCTTTTCTTGGCTCTTCTTCCTTGCAGCGCTGACAACTTGTTCACCCTTCAAGATCTGTCTCCTTAAGTTCTTTCACTCGTTATGCCAATGCACTCTATGGTCACTTGATCAACTCAAAGTCTTGACGCTCTGTCCTTACTCCTCATTGTGTCCTCCTTCACATTAGCCTTCTCTTGGCTTTGACCACACTTGTGACCAACTCCCCCTTCATGCACTCTTGATCTCTGACCTGTAACTCCTTATAAAGAAGTTTTGTTCTTCATCTCTCGCTCAAATCTCAATTTGATCTGAGAAAATGATATTTTTCCCCTCCAAATTGCTTCTTCTAGAAACTTCATGATAAATCCATTAGCATTGACCTTGAATTGGTTTGCATGGTTTGCATAAAATTCTATGACATATACTCATCATCCTTATCATCCAACTAATTCATAAAATTTGATGTAACAAACTTATCGTTACTGATCTGGCGAATCTTTGACTTAACAAATAATGCAACTACTTGGCATCATTGGTTTATTGATGCTTGACTCCTTCTGTGTTACTTGACTTCTATTGTTATTTTACTGGAGCTTGGCACCTATAGCATTTTTTCTTTGCTCGACACTTGAAGACTTCCTCAGCATCCATTACCTTTTTTTGATGCTCAGCACCTATAGCATTTTTGCTTTGCTTCACACTTGAAGACTTACTCGGCATCCATTACCTTTTTCTGATGCTCGACACCTGACCAATTCTTTGTTACTTGGCACTTGAAGGATTGCTCAGCATGCACTAAAGTTGAACTTGCATGGCTTCAATTGAGAATCTACTCAGCTCTAACTAGCTTGCTTGGCTCTCTCCAATGAACTTAGTTAGGCTTTACAAATGACTTAGTTAAACCTTACATCTTTGATGTGTCTTAGTGTGTCCAACCTCTTAGAGTATGTCATCAGTACACTATTTCATCAATGGCTTAGCTGATCCTTATACTTCATTACAACATCATAACTTGAACCTTTCTCTAGGTACTCTAGTTACATCTTATTGATTGCCTCCTCCTTGACAATCAACAGATTGATAGTATTTGGATTACTTAAGCAATTGTCATTCCTATAACTAGCAAGTTTGACATCAATGACAAAATAATGATTGAAAAAAGTCTTTACTAGTTCCATTACTCTTCATTCATGATCTTTTCAATCATTTCCAACAATTTTACCATACGAAAACACATATATAGGGAGACTTGGAGGCTTCATTTTCATGACACGAGATAATATTCTCAAGCTCTTGCTCTCAAATCTATATATTTTCCCTTTTCATTCAAAGAGTTCAAGTCTTCAAGACTTTTAAGCATTCAAGAAAGGAGATTTCTATCTAGCATTGAAGGATTCTTTGTGAACATTTCCTCTTCAAGATCTAGCTTATTATTGGCCATCAAGGGAGGACATCTACATTGAAGAATTCATCATCAATTTCATTGATACACTTTTATATCAATGGCACCATGATGGGATTATGGTAGATCCATTACAAAGTGTGGAGATACCCTATATTCCTAGTTCAAGATCTACAATACATTTACATACAAAATCCTTACAAACAAGGGTTTCACAAGGTGAATCCTAACATTTATCCTGTCTTTTAGTTATTTACACACACATCTCTCATTTATAGTTGATTCCTTAATCTAGGGCTTGACCAAGAACAACCCTCCTCAAACCCCAACCCCAAAACCCTTCTTTTCTATGTTAATTTGTAAGATATCAACGAAAGGTTTACAAATTTGAAACCTACTTTTTGGAAGCATTGTGGAGAAGTATATTTTAGATCACTGAACTACATCAATATAGTATTAAGACATCTTCCCAAGTCAATTCACTCTCTATTTTTAGGGAGATTCATGGGTTTTGTTCCTTTTGTTATTTTATTCTAAGATTCACGAACGGATATTCAGATATATAAGTTTTGGAGTGAAAATATATCTTCCTCTATGCGTTTTAGGGTGTCTTTTATATATTTTTTTAATTTTATATCTTTACCCTAGATCTATATCTTAATTGGGCTAATTGTATATACATAACATCTAGATTCACATCATTTAAATAATTAGTTCAATTTCACATTCACATTATCCTATCAAGGGCCAATGATTAAGTTTCCTTGTATTGTATTCTCCTTTATAATTTAGATTTAGTATTAGCACCCTTCTTTCTTTGGGTCATAGCTAATATAATTTGGATTAGAAGTGGAATCAGATTTGGAAATCCCCCCTTTTCTCTCACATACATATTTGAATGGCTTAGTGGACCTTGAAATTGGGAGATCAACAACACTATTTAAAGTGTAACCCTTCCCCCCCCTAAACAATAGTGTATCATTGGAGGTGTTTTTAATCACATTGATATGGATGTGGATGTATCCAAGAATATAGGAAAATAAGGTAGAAATAAGACGGAAAAGATAGTAAAGAAGATAAGTTTGTTGCTAAAAGGAATCAACAAGTTGTCAAGCAATTTAAAAAAAATGATGCATAATCAAGAACCCAAAAGTTTGTGAACTAGAGGAAAATTGTAGCATAGAGAATTTTTATCTAACAAAATTCCCCATGAACCCTAATCCAAAACTAGATGTAGTTGTGTTGATTAAGCTAGATGAAATGTTTGAACAATGTGGGAGTTAATGATGATATCGACCCACACCAAGAATCATCTATAAGAACACCTCTTAAATAAAAAAGAGAAGATCAAGAAGTAAGATAATTTTCACAACTTGAGTTTTATATATTGATTGCACAAGGAAATGAGATTGAAATATGGGCTTCTCAAGTTGTGGAAATTATCTCACTTCTTTATCTTCTATTTGTGACAAGTGGTGTTCTTGTAGAGGATTCTTAACTTGTGTGTTGATTGATAAAAGATATTGGATTGAAGACCATACATGTAGGAGAATGGTAAAACATCAAACTACTAAGTTTTTGTAAGCTTTAATTGAAAGTACAAAAAAAACTAGTTGTACAATAGGAAATTGGGGGTAGGGAGTCTAAGCAATTGGAAAGAATTTGATACATAAACATTTCAATAAGGAACAAAGCTCATGAAATGAATTCCCCAATGAAAAAGGAAAATAAAATATTGGCTACAATAGCATTTGTAAGACCTAATTCTTCATACCATGCTATTTGTTAGTAATGTGATATATCTTACAAAAAAAAGTACCAACCTTACATTTACATACAATTACTATTTATAGTAATTTTTCCATCTAAGAAAAAAATTTCCCTTTTCTCTCTCAAATGGTTGCATGGGCTAGATAACCATGCTTATAAGTTTTTATTGCAAGATAATGTCCAATTTTGAAGATTTTCTTTTTGGAAACTGCCAAAAAATCCACAAATTCAATTTTAGAGGCTTTAAAATGGTCCAAATGTAAACAATCTAGAAATTTTTTGGGTGATAGAGAACATTGATATCTTTCCAATGTTTCAAATGGTTCATCAATCAAGCATCCAATTAAAAAATTATGGCCTTCAAAAGTTGGATCTCTTGAAATAGGAAATGTAAGAACCTAGTAAACACATAAATGAGCTACAAAAAGGATGTTTGGTTTGAGTAATACAAATCCTTTTAGCTCATGAACACCTATATGCAAAATCTTGTCACAAGAGAAGAATAAAGACTGGAGAAATCATCTCAAATAGTAAAATGCATTAAGAGGGAATGAGTGGATTTACAATTACCATCCTTACAAAAGTAGAAAGGTAAAATCTAGTAGGTAAAAACCCTAAAGGGAAACTAACCTAGGTTGCATGATAATAATTAATAAAAGAATTAATTATTATATGCCTAAAGTTTAGCTTAAGTAAACTAGAGATAATAAGGAAATATCTTATTACTCTAACATCCCCCTTAAGACAAATGTAGAGAGTAGCTAAAATCCTAGAAACTACTACTCAAAGTAAATTTGGGTCCTGACAATAAGGTCCAATGAGGTACCCAATCACAACCAAATATTTGTAAAGAGAAAAGAGAAACCACATGGGAAAAACCCTACTCCAAGAAGGGATAGAAATAATGTTGAAAGAACTAGTGAAGGACTGCAAAAGCCTCCAAAATAGATAATGTCCTAGAAGATAGGAACAAAATGATGATCACGAAGAACACTAATGAAGCATACAAAAGTTTCAAAATACTATCAAAGATAGCTATTAATATGAAAAAGCTCCACTGAAATAGAACTTGACTAGGTAGAGAAGACTATAATTTGCATGAGTACCCTCAAAGAACACTACTTGAATCAGGGGGCAAAAAAAGGAAAACAACTAAACTTGAAGATACATATGGCATAAAACACAAAATACTAAAGAGTTGATGAATTGTTCATGGAAGGTGACATCCAAAATAGGAACAAAAAATAAGAGTGTCCATATGGTAAATGATACATCTCATCGAAATGCATAGGTGCCTAGTCATTGCATTGATGTAGTACATAGGAATAAATATTGAATATATAGCTCACTCCATCGAACCAAGGAAACACGAGAACCAATAGAAGAAACCCCCTAGTTTGGACAAGGGTGAGGTTGCATGCAACTAGAAAAGTGGGCCAAAATAACTACATGTCAAGGAACCATGATCAAGATGCACAAATAAATAAATAATAGTGTATTGAGGTGATCAATCTCAGACACATCATGAGGATATTATCATAGAAGGAATACTCACTCACAAAGATAGATGGAAAAAAAAGGCAAAAATAAATCCCCATGACACTTAATCAAAGTAGTGCATGTAAATAAGGCACAAGATATGGTGAATCCCAAGAATATAGTAATCTATATGAGTTTTCTTAGATGACACTTCTTGAATCAGAAAGCAAAATTAGACAAAATAGCTAAAATGAAAATATAGAAGGAATATGGTACTTTATCTCAGTATGTTTGCAAAAATGCATATAATAGATGTCTATAAACTTTAGAAGAGACATAAGGTTGATACAACAAAAGTACAACCCAAGATGAATCATCTGGAGCAATGAAAATGATCCTAAGAACTGAAACAACCAAGACATCCACTAGAGTGCAAAAATACAAAAAATTGGATAGGATGTACTTGGAGAAAAATATGGAAAAACAACTAGCATCACTTGAAAGAGCATAGAAACACCTTTCTAATGATATAAAGAATTCCAAAATCAAAGATTTGACTCCCTAGATATGTCTCCCATACTGCAAAATAGAACTCTTGGCTTTGATAGTGA
The DNA here is from genome assembly GCA_028749045.1 of Cupressus sempervirens. Lineage (NCBI taxonomy): Eukaryota > Viridiplantae > Streptophyta > Pinopsida > Cupressales > Cupressaceae > Cupressus > Cupressus sempervirens. The sequence goes on from CM053789.1 coordinate 160,365,942, forward strand.
AAAAAGCTATAAAAAACATCAAAACTAAAAAATACCCACACCATTGTGACAGGGTTAGAATCAACTTTATGACAATATCTTTTTTGTACGAAATAGAGTTTGTATGCCCGAGATATGGGAAAAAAGGTGAAGGTATGTCCAAATAGAGCTAGGAGGGCTAACAGGCATGTTTATGTAGGCACTATTGTCAGCAAGTGATGAGCCCAAATTTGACAATCAAATGGTCATCAATGGAAAAAACCTTAAAATTTCCACATGCTAGAAAAAAATACTCCCTGGAAAAAACATGTGCAAAAAATTTGAACCCTTGGTATAAATTTGATGGTCATCCAACCATCATAGAGAAATGTTTTTCAGAATCTATGCTAAATATAGTGAAGCACTGCTAAAGTTGGAAGTGCCAACAAATTTAGAATAATTGCTGAAAATCACAAAATGGGCAAAAAAATCATTTGTCATGAAAAAATTCTAAGGGTTGTGCATGGCAAAAAGACACCAATTGTGCCCAAAAAATTGCCAATAAAAATGACAAATTGGCAAAAAAAATCACCCATGGCAAAAAGTAGCATTAAATCATGGAAAGTGTTGAAATAAAAGTTAAAAATATTAGGAGAATCTTCCAGGACAAGGAGCAATAGTGACCAAGGTTTGGATAGAGATTAGAGATGGCTATAGTAGAATTAATCTCTCTAGCTTCATCAATGTGTAGTCCTCAACACTCATTTTTCACTAGGCATGACACACATCTACAGTCTTTCTTCCCAAAAATCAAGTACTAGCCCATTTATTAGCTTGGTAGGGTCAATCCTATTTAAAAAAGGGTAAAGGTTTTCTTGAAACCACCAAAGGAAGGATGGGTCAAAATTAACTTCGATGGGGTGGCTAGGGGAAACTCAAGGGTCTTGAGGCGTGATTGTAAACAAGAGCCATTAAATTTGAATTTTTTCTAATTGAAGATGGTACAATTATCCTCTCTCATTGTTGTAAATTTCAAGGTAGGATTTGATCTATATAAATCCTTCTTTACTTTTGTTGGAAATATAAGGTAGGCTAGGTTACTGACAGGGGAGGGGTGAATCAAGAACCAATAACATTTTAACTCACTTCACCAATTAATACTTCATATATTATTTTGATCTAATTGCATGCATGAAATAATGAAAGCAATAAAATATTCATAACACTTTGATACAAGATGTGGTGACCCAAAAACTTCCAAATATAAAGGAAAACTACGGCAGGGATGATACCCACAAGCTTTAGTACTATAGTATAAAGTTGACCTATTAAGGCTTACAATTGACCACTTCTGGTGACGTGACCTATTAGGAGCAATAAGGAATGTTAGGTCTACCTTATTAAAGAATTTACAAACATACAGTGAAGTATTCACTCTATTAGGAGATTTAGCAAAAGAGTGTCAAGTCCACCTAGTTAAAGGATTTAATTGATACACTTATTAGAATGAATCAATGGCTGATCTTTGATACAACTTTGATTTTTTGAATGAGATTCCTTGAATTACAATGATCACCTTGCTATGATAGATAAATCTCTATTGTCCCTTATACTACTTGTAGCCTTCTTCAATTCACACTAATCTACTTCATATTACTTCTTATTGACACAATTGGATATGATACAATCAGTTACATATATATCAATCCAAATAATTACCTTTTGGAGTTGGATACAATACCAAATTTATCATAATTCACAAAGTCGGCCCAACTATTGTAACCTAGGTTTAGAAGACAAACTTAGTGAAGTTCTGACACTCGGCAAGCATTGTCAACACTTGACATACTCTAGCACTTGGTTTAACTTGAAGCTCGGTCCATATTGATCACTTTGGGTAGCAAAAACTTGGTTAGCATACTGTGACTTGGTGAATAGTTTGAAACTTGGTAGATATTAAATCACTCAGTTGAAACTGCATGACTTAGTCAATACTAGATTCACTTTGTTAACACTACAAGCTCGACAGACACTAGATATGCTTGGTTAGCACTATAGGGCTTGGTTAATGCTAAGATCTTCATCACTTCCACTTGATGCAAGAGCATTCTGGGTGTAAGAGCAATCTTGCATTGCCCAAAAATATTTTATTTCATTATTTTCTATTTTAATAAGGACTAGTAGACAGGGTGGTTACTATTAATGGGAACTTGCTATTTTAGTAAGTTTTTCATATGAGCTTGGAATGTTCTCTATTTCTATAGGAAGGTTCATTTTAAAGTTGTAAGCCTACCATAAAAATCTCATTGCTCAAGCATAAGTATCAAAGAAGTTATTGTAGATTTTCAGTGGAAAAATTTGCTGAAAAATCTTCAAGCTCATCATTGGAGGCCTTAGAGGGCCCAAATGAGGTTTGAAAACTCGATAGAAGGGTGCTACTACAGTTCTAAGCCTATAGATCAGAAGCTGGCATTTCTAAAAAGTGGTTATAATAGCCAATCAGAGCAATGGTTCATGAGTTATGGCCTTCAAAAGTTGGGCTACCAAAATTTCTAAAATAATTTGTCAAAGATGTATTTGGTCGACTCTATGTGTATTGTTAGGGTCTATCAGCCCTAGGTATTAAGTTTGAGCATCTAGAACCTTCTCGGGTGGCATACAACTACCTATTGAAGAAAGGCTTGAACATTGTCTAGGACAACTTTGGGTGATAGTTGGTAGCTTGTCTTGCAGATTGTTGTAATAAAGGTGCCCATGTGGGTTAGCACATTGTACTTATGAATTCTGTAGTTTCACATTTGTGGTGCAAATAAGAAGTCCAAATTTTGTTCTTGCATTTTCTATTATTTCTATGTTTCTATTATAAGTTTATGGTATTAAGGGGAGCTCCTTGTATCAAGTGGTATCAGAGCTAGAGTTCTTGAGTGTGTGGATAGATCACCGATTGTGAGGTAGTTCACACCAAGACCGTGGTTTGGGCTAAGCATGTAGATAGACCATCGATTGTGAGGTAGTTTGACTAGGGTTTTAGCAGAAGCATAAAAATGCCTCCATGAAGAGAGGGTGGTACTTGAGCTATAGGTGTTATACCTAAGGGTTTTTGAGCCCTCCAAAGACAAATGCAAGCATTATAAGAACAAATGCATAGAAGAATGAATCTTCCCATAAGAGATGAAAGTGAGGATGAGGATGAAGTAGAAGAAAATGTCAAAGTAGAGGCAGTTCTAAATCTAGAGGAAGAGAGGCTTTTTAGGGCCATCTCCAAGATTAGAAAAAGACCTAAGTTTGAGGTTCCTACATTTTTCAAAAATCTTAACCCAGAGGAGCTGATTGATTGGATCAATGAATTAGAGGAGTACCTTGAGTATGAAGATATTGATGATCCTAATAGGGTCAAGGGACATGCAAAGATATAGTGGCAAGAGGTTTAGTTGGAGTGAAATAGAAAGGGAAAGGACAAAATCACTAGATGGGATCGGATGAAAGATAAATTGAAGTGACAATTCATTCTTGTGGATTATGAGCTTGACCTATTGAAGAAAATGAAAGGGTGGAAGCAAGTGGGGAACTTTGTTCAAAAGTATGCCAAATAATTCTACTGAGTTCTCATTAGAACTGGCCATGTAGAAGCTGATAAGGGGAAAGTCACCCATTAACTTAATGGGTTAAAGCCAAGCATTTAGGATGAGTTAAGCCTAGTTCAAATGAGCAGTATTGAGGAGGCATACAAATTTTCCCTAAGAGTTGAGGAGAAATTGAGCAAGAAGTTTGACAATAAGAACAATGGAAGAGGTCATGGTGGAAGATCTGGTGGATGATCTTATGGTGGTCGTAATGATGATCAAAAGAATAAGGATGAGGCTGGAAGTAGTAGTCAAAACTAGAGGGGAAACAATTTCAATCATTTCCATGATCAAAACAATAGAGATCAAAGAGGAAGAGGAAGAGGACAAGGATCTAGAAGAGGAATCTTTTGTGGAAAATGTTTTCACTGTAGAGATGAAGGGTATGGAGCTTTTGAATATACCTAGTGCCAAGGAAGGATAGATCAAAGAACAAAAGGTCAGGCAAGAGTTGCACATGTTGATGAAGATGCTAGATCCTCACATTCTAAAGATGTTGAAAGAGGACAAGTCCTAGTTAACCGAAGATTCTTGTTGAGTGGTGAGAATGAACCTAAACAAAGAAGGAGCTTGTTTTGCACAAGTATAGATGTGAAGATAAGTGTTGTGATATGATCATTGATGGTGGAAGTACTAACAATCTAGTGTTAGAACTGATGGTCAACGAGTTGAAGCTGAAAAGGTAGAAATGCCCACGTCCATAACATATTGCTTGGGTGCAAGATGAGCATAAGGTCATGGTCAATGAGTAGTGCTCAATGAAGTTCAAGATTAGAAGCTACCAAGATGAGGTACTATGTGATATCATACCTATGGACATATGTCATATATTGTTGGGTAAGCCGTGGCAATTTGATAGGCATTTTGTACATGATGGGTGAGCAAATACCTACACTCTAATTAAGGATGGAGTGAAACATAAATTGAAGCCATTGAAGGATAAAAAAGAAAATGTATGTAGTGTTGCCAAGATATATTTTGTTGATGGAAAAGAGTTTCTTAAAGGTATGAAGCATGAGCATATACTTTTTGCTATAATTCCTAAATATAGTAAAGAAGTAGAGGAGGTACTTGCTAAAGTTGCAAATATGCTGAGAGATTTTTTTGATATAGTATTAGATAATGTACTTGAAGGATTGCCACCAGTGAGGAAGATGGGTCACCAGATAGATGTGGTTCCAGGAGCCAGTTCGCCAAACAAGGCAACACACAAAATGACACTAGCAGAAAGTGAAGAATTGAAGAGGCAAGTTCATGAGTTGTTGCAGAAGGGGTTGATTCGAGAGAGTCTAAGTCCATGTGGTGTACCAGTAATATTAGCACCAAAGAAGAATGGAGAATGGAGCATTTGTATAGATTTTCATGCTATCAACAATAAAGTATAGATTACCATTGCCAAGGATGGATGATATTATGGACTGTTTGAGTGGAGCTAAGTATTTCACAAAGATAGATTTGAAGAGTGGGTACCATCAAACTTTAATAAGAGAAGGTGATGAGCAGAAGAATACTTTCAAGACAAGGGAAGGACTATATGAGTGGTAAGTCATGCCTTTTGGGCTAACCAATGCACCAAGCACTTTCATGAGGCTCATGAATGAGATACTATAGGAGTTTCTCAGTAAGTTTGTCATTGTTTACCTAGATGATATATTGATCTTTAGTAAGACATTAGAAGAGCATTTGATTCATATTCACAAGGTGTTTGATAAGTTGAGGGAAGAAAAGTTGTTGATAAACCTGAAGAAGTTCAATTTTGTAAAAAAAGAGTTGGTATACCTAGGATTTGTAGTCTCAGTAGAAGATCTAAAAATGGACTCAGAGAAAGTGAAGGCTATCCTTGAATGGCCTACTCCAAGGAGTGAGATAGAGGTAAGATCTTTTCATGGACTAGTTATATTTTATAGAAAGATCATAAGAAGTTTTAGTAGTATTTATGAACCCTTGACTGAAACAATGAGAGGGGATAGGAAAGAGTTTAATTGGACTATAGAAGTAGATAAGAGTTTTAATCTATTGACATAGAAAGTTACTAAGCAACCTATTTTAGCACTTCCTGATTTTAACAAGGTGTTTCAAGTAGACTGTGATGCTAGTGGTACTACAATAGGAGCTATTTTGAGCCAGGAAGGTAGACCTATTGCTTATTTTAGTGAGAAATTGAATGATGCAAAAAGAAAATATTCTACTTATGATCAAGAATTTTATGCTATAGTTCAAGCATTGAAGTAGAGACACTATCTTCTTCCTAAGGAGTTTGTTTTGTATACTGATCATCAAGCTTTGCAATATCTGAATAGTAAAGGAAAATTAAACCAAAGGCATTTAAAGTGGGTTGAGTTTTTGTAGAATTATACATTTGTTTTGAAACACAAGAGTGGGAAGTATAACAAAGTTGCAGATGCTCTTAGTAGAAGACAACTTTTGATGACATAAATGTAGATAGAGGTGGTTGGGTTCAAGGAACTCAGCACATTGTATCTAGATGATCCTGATTTTGGTGAAGCATGGAAGGCTTGTACAGAACGTGTTACACTTTACAAGACAAAGTGGTTGGATTTTATGATCCAAGATATTATGTGGTTCAAAGGAAACTAGTTGTGCATTCCCAAAAGTTCAATGAGAGAGAATCTCATCAAGGAGAAGTATAGTGGAGGATTGGGTGGACATTTTGGCATAGATAAAACCATAGCTTTGGTTATTGAAAATTATTACTAACCAAAGTTACAACATGATGTGATGAAATTCGTACAAAGTTGTAGAGTATGTCAGATGGCAAAAGGAGTAAAGTAAAATACAGGGTTGTATCAGCCATTACCTATACCAAAGAAGCCATGAGAGGATATCAGAATGGATTTTGTTCTTGGATTACCAAGGACACGATGCAGGCATGATTCTATTTTTGTGGTGGTTGACAGGTTTTCAAAGATGGCACATTTTATTCCTTGCAAGAAGACTAGTGATGTTGTTCATGTAGTAGAGTTGTTTTTTAGAGAAGTGGTGAGATTATATGGTCTTCCAAAGAGTATAGTTTCAGATCGAGATACCAAATTTGTTGGGTATTTCTAGCATACATTAGAGAAGAAGTTGAAGATAGATTTGAAGTTTAGTTCATCACATCATCCACAGACTGATGGATAGATAGAAGCTTTGAATCACAATTTTGGAAACTTGCTGAGATGCTTGGTTGGAGATAAACCAAAAGGATGGGATATGATTTTACCACATGCAAAATTTTCATATAATAAATTTGTCATTAGGAGTACTGGTAAATCACCATTCTAGATTGTATATGGGAGTAGTCCTAGAAATTCTTCTAAACTAAGGTAGTTGGATAAAGGAGAGATAAGTAGTGTTGAAGCCAAAGATTTTGCTAAACATTTGAAGAACATCCATGAGGAGGCAAGGAAGCACATTATAAAGATGAATACATAGTATAAGGCTAAGGTAGATGTGAAAAGGAGATATAAGGAATTTTAGATTGGAGATGAAGTCACGGTTCATTTGAGAAAGGAGCATTTTCTAGTGGGTACATATAATAAGTTGAAGATGAAGAAGTTTGGACCATGCAAGATAGTGAAGAGGCATGATTCTGGAAATGTGTATGAAGTGGAGTTTCTTGTTAAATTGAATATTTCATCAATATTTAATATTTCACATTTGACAAAGTATTATGAAGGAGGTGATGGAGATGAAGTAGCAGAAGCACATTGGAGCATTTTAGTAGCTAGTTTGACTACAAAGGAGATTGAGGAGATACTAGACAACCGTGTTGGAAAAAGTACCAGAAACAAAAATTATGAGAAATATTTGGTCAAATGGAAAGGGATACTAGTTAAGGATTCATCATGGCTAATAGAGGAGGAGGTTAACCATCTTGGTTTTCCTTTAAACACCTGAGACATGATAGGGTCACTTATCAAATTACCCTAGGTGTTTGATACAAGAGCATCCTGGGTGTAAGAGCAATCTTGCATCACCCAAAAATATTTGTATTTTAGTCTTTTCTATTTTAATAAGGACTAGTAGATAGGTGGTTACTATTTATGGGAACTTGCTATTTTTAGTAAGTTTGTCATATGAGCTCAGAATGTTCTCATTTTCTAATGGAAGGTTCATTTTAAAGTTGTAAGCCTACCATAAAAATATCATTGCTCAAGCATAAGTATCGAAGTAGTTATTACAGATTTTTAGTGGAAAAATTTGCTAAAAAATCTTCAAGCTCACTATTGGAAGCCTTAGAGTGCCCGAATGAGGTCCCAAAACTCGATGGAAGGTTGCTAGTGCAGTTTCAAGTCTGCAAATCATGAGTTGGCATTTCTGAAAAGTGGTTATAATAGCCAATCAGAGCAATAGTTTGTGAGTTATGGTCTTCAAAAGTTGGGCTACCAAAATTTCTAAAATAATTTTTCAAAGATGTATTTGGCCTACTTTATGTGTATTGTTAAGGTATGTCAGCCCTAGGTATTAAGTTTAAGCATCTATAACCTTCCTAGGTGGCATACAACTACCTATTTAAGAAAGGCCATAACATTATGTAGGACAACTCTAGGTGATAGTTGGCAGCTTGTCTTTCAAATTGTTGTAATCAAGGTGCCCATGTGGGTTAGCATATTGTACTTATGAATTTTGTAATTCTACATTTGAGGTGCAAATAAGAAGTCCACATTTTGTTCTCACATTTTCTATTATTTCTATGTTTTTTTTATAAGTTTATGGTATTAATGGGAGCTCCCTGTATCACTACTAGATATCTCAGTAGAATTTTCTATGCTTGGGCAATATAGTAAACTTTCTCAGATGCTTGGTACACACTGCAAAGCTTGACATGAACTACAATCTAACTGTTTAGCTCGGTAGCAACTAAAACACTTGGTTAACATTGTTGGTTGAATGATAAGCTTAGTAGCACTTGTAGAGCTCAGTAGCAATCTAACCAACTAACTAAGTGTTGAGTCTCTAATAGACAAATTGACCTTAATCGCAACAATCCCTCCCTTTAGCATTAATGACAAAAACACTTATCATACCAAAAAGTTGAATTCTCAAAATTACAAGTCAAAAACTTCATTTATCAACATTATGTATCTTCAACTCGATTTTGACTACCTGCTACTATAGCTCAGTAAATTACTCAGTTTTTTTGATTTTTCATAAATTGCTTTTATAAACATATTTTCTGCTTATCTGTACATATTACCACTCCCCCATACATATATCTATCCTATACATATATCTAGAGTATAATCTTCTCTCCTTTTATCAATAAACATATCTTCTCCCCTTTATCTATAATATTCTTCCCCTTGTTTACATAAATGCCAAAGGTACAAAATATTTACAAGTTAATACCAACGTGTGACAAGAAATCAGTATGTACCTTCAAAATTGGTACCATAGTTTTGTCCAAATTCTCTTGCAATACCTTGGATGCATGTAAGGTTATCTATACCTCTACTGATAGTTTTGTCATATGGTTAGCTATGGAGAAGTTACTATCATGGACCAATGTTTTTGCATGTGCAATATTTTTTGTGTTACATCCATGTTTGGAAGAATCATGCCCTGAATTTCTTTAAATGTGGCCTTGATTCTAGCTTCCCTTAGCAATTCTACTTGAAGATTTGTGAAATATCTAATCTTTGTGAAATGTTTGAATTATAACTAGGCTCAAGTGACAACTAATGTAACTTGCCTTCATATCCTCATCTATCTTGGATAATGTTTCCTTGATTTCCTCCGTAAAGATGATATATCACTCAACTCAAAAAATAAAGAAATAACATTATTTATAGATGTTTCCAATGTAGCAAGAACAGTAGACAATTCTACTTGATCAATAGAAATCTTCTATGTTGCTCCAAAAATTTATTTTCAAATTTTCTCTTAGCTCTCTACAACAATATTACTTGTCCATTCAGTTCTTCATTGGACTTGTGGACAATTTCAACTAACTGATCCAAAATAGGTTGTTTCTCATCAACCTCAATACTTAGAGCATCTAAAAATATGCTCTTGATGTCCTTAAGGACTTGATTTTTCTTTTTCTTCTCTTCTCTAAGCTTCTGTTGCTTATCCCACGATATCTATTTGATTAGGAGTGAGTTTAGAGGTATCCCAATTTGGAATAACAATGTCCTCATCCAGATCAATTCCTTCATCTTTACCCTTTTCTATTGGAATAATAGAGTGAACAATTTCTTTTCCCTTATTCAAATCTTCAGTGCTTGGTTGGGACTAGGTCTCAACTTTCATTGCACTAGCCATGGTGGAAACAATAGTTGAAAAAGTACGAAAAAAACCAAATGTACTACTAGTAGAAATAACATTAACAACATGAATACCTTGATTTTTCTTGGTCAAGCCTGATGCTAAAAAAAAATGATGCTCAACAGATGAAGTGATTGACACTTTAGTCAATGAAACACTTGGTAGAGTAATTCCAAAGATTGGTTGGGTGCTAGGTGATCTACTTGTAACCACAACCAACTTAGTAGAAACCTTCTTTGAGCCTAATTTCACTAAGGGTTTGCTCAAAGAATGAGGAAAAGAAGTCATAAATTCTGCTTCAATCTTTTCTACATTAGATTCCTCAATAGTTTGAATTTCTAGAAGACTTCCTCTAGTGGCTTCCTATTCTTCTTCCTCATCATCAAGATCTACATTGTCTATCTCATCATCTCTTATTTCTACTTCCTCTTCTACATCATCTTCTTTAGCATCTTTGCCATCTACTTGCACAACAAAGTCACTAGGCTTGTGCAACCCATAGATGTCTTTCCATGTGGTAGTAGTAGACTTCACCACAAATTCATTGTCCTTTAGAAATACTAGAAATGTATTGAACGTGGGTGTGAGCTTCTTCTCATTCTAGTTTAGTGATTCCTTCACCTCTTTTTCACCGAGACTCAACATAAGTTGTCTCAAGGTTTGTTCACTGATGTCTTTAGCAACTTTCATTACATTATCCCATTGAGTTTTGACTAATTTCAAAATCACATTAGGAACTTGTTATGTTAACACATCAGGTGAATATTTCCATTTACCAAATTTTTCCACAAGGGCATCCTTAATTTTATTTTTATCTTGTTGACTCTTAGTCTCATACTTGAGGGATTTAAAACATGTCATACCTTTTCCCTCTTCCAATTTCTTTAAATTCTCCTTGAAGGGTAAGGGTAGATCTTTGAAATATAATATGTTTAGCTTCATCTTCCTCACCCAACATCATTTTTCTCTTGGATTTGGTGGATCTTCTTGTGAACACAAAAGGGGAAGACTTTGTAGGTTTGGTTATTGTAACCTTCCCTTTCTTCTTCGAAGGTTCCTCTTCCTTTGGTTCTTCTTCCTCTGCTTCATCCTCTTCTCCTTCTTCTTCTATGTCATCTTCTTTTCCTTCTGTCAAGATGAGAGGAGAGCTTGATTTCTTAGAGCTCTTGATTATTTTCTCTATTCTTTTCCTTCTTCTATACCACTTGAGGTAACTTAATCTCAAGGTAAATTGCGGCCTTGGCCTCTTCATAAGTGCCAAAATATGTTTCCTTGGGATCTACAAGCTCATTTAGTAGAGCCTTAATGATATCTTTTGTGTCATCTATGTTAACCTCATATTCCAGAGACTTAACCCATGCCACTCTAGGTCTGACTTCTTGAATGTAAACCTTGTCATAGTCAACCATAAAATAGATATCTTACTCATAGTCTTCTACTAGTTTCCTAGGTATTCTATATCTGCTTTGGATTTTCTCCTTGAATGTCTCAAAATAATTATCCATAATATTATCAAATTTTTCTCCCATCTCTTCTATTAATTCATTCATTTGATACAATATTGGAGTATCTTTCTTCCATACTACTATATCTTTTGAAGGGATAAACTTCTAAACATAGAAAAATAGACATGTCAAGAGAGAACCAAGCTTATACAGATTGATCTTTCATATTCATATACTCTCCATATTATTTCTCAATTGATTTAACAACATCTCGAAAAGGTTGAAGGATAAATTATTCTTCACTACTTTGTATGCCAAGTCAAGTAGTTGGCCTGATACAATGTTCAACTGACTTGAGCTATAAATTTTGTGAGCTATCATGTGGATGCCAAACTTCAATTCCATGTTAGTTAATCCACTTAGTTTCATGCCTCTTCCATCCAATTAGGTAAGAGTTTGCTTTGTCTATTCAACTCAACCTAGGGTTTTAGTGGTCTTCACTTTGTTCAACATAGGCAATCCAATAATCTTGTGTATCATCTTCTTGGTTATCAAAATAGGATGATCGAACCATAACTGCATGTTATGAACATGGCTCATGATGAATCTAATCTACTTCACTTGAAAATCCCTTAGCAAATGTAAAATATGTGTCACACCCTTTATCACCAAATGTTTGTGCTTAGGTTTTAGAACATCATCCACACATAGTTTTTTGAATGCCTCATTCATCTCTAGGGTTTCTAACTCCTAAATAGAACAAAGATAAAATGATTAGATGTTGTGAACAAGAAGTATCTTAGGTGGAATTTTTGATTGTGCTCTAGTAATGTCTTGTTCCTCTACAACTACTGGACTCAATTTGAATGTAGAAGCCTTGCAATAGACTCCACAAACCAACATCTTAGAACCTTTCTCAACCTTGCTACTAGAAGATGTCATCAATTAGTAGGGTTTCAAACATGGAAGAAATCTTCAAAAACTACTTAAATCTCTCAGAAGCTCTAAATTTGCTCTTGGCCCCGTGCTTTGAAAATTAACCATGAAACAATACATTCAATTTCCTTCATTTAACAAAATTCTTCATTTTGATCACCATTAATGCTTTATAAATATATTCACTCAGTAACAAGCTATCCTCAACTCAGTTTGGTCTTTAATGCTTTAAAAACACCTTCATCTCAGTAAAATCTCTTGACTTAGTAGGAACTACCAACTTGGTGATTGCATCTAGAATAATATATGCAACCCTACCTTGCTCGGTAAGCTCTCAAATTTCCATCATCACTTGGTGATCCTCGTGCATCTTGTATATTGATATGGATCTTTTTTCTTGCTGGTTGGAACTAATGTTAGATGAATTCCTCCAAATCATAGTTCCAGTGATCTCCATAGGGAACTAAGTTGAAATAGTTGAGCCACCCAACTCACTGACTTGGGTGTCAATAATTTCATGATTTTGACTTGCATTCTCTAGAGATTTTTGCACCCATTGCTATCTCATTTATTTTTTGATGTTTTCATCTTTAGCTTTCTTTTCATCTTCAACTCTTCCTCTATTCATACAGTTCTTGGCAAGATGTCCAAGGTCTGTATAAACAAAACATTTCTTTGTAGTGTCTCTTTTTCTCATGTGATGTTTTACACAATTTTCTCCAATGTGCTCAAAGTCACCATAGCAGTGACATCAACACCATGTGTTGTAATCTCATCCAAATATTGCTTTCTCAATTTTCTTTGTTGGGTTCCACTTCTTTGTCTTGCACTCTGAAGATTTGTGTCCTTGTTTTTTGTAGTTGTGACACTTTCCTTCAAACTTAGATTTCTCTATGCATTCACTTGCTCTTTTTCCATGCTTATTAAAGTTGTAACACTTTCCATTGAATTTTTATTTTCCATTACTCCAACACTTATTTGATGTATGACCTATCTTACCACAATGATTGCGAGTAGGTCTTTTATTCTTTTGAGCTCCTTGCTAAGATGATTCACCTTCATTTGTATATCCTAATCTAGCTTTTCCTTTGTGTCTATATTGACTTTGCTCATTCAATTGATTCATACTTTCTTGAGATTTCATCATTCTCTCATTGGTTTGATTTTCTATGATGAGATCATTCTTCAGTCTTTCATTCTCTATCCTCATATTGATAAGCTCTTGATTTGCATCATTGAGTTGATCAATAAAGTCTATTTGTTAAAGGGATAGTTTTTGAATTTCATTTTCCTTTTTTTCTATCTCTTCTTTGGCTTTGTCCTTTTGTGCCATGACTTCACACATTCTGATTGATTGGATTTCTTTCTCTATTTCCATCTTTTTGACTTCTTCTTGAAGATTGAGGTTCTTCTCAAGTAGGTCTTTGATTGTTGTATTAGCTTCATTAGAATTTCTTTCTGGGTATAATCTTCAACTATTTCTTCAAGATAGAGATTGTCTTCCATTTGTGTTGCAAGATCTTTCCTTTTTTTCAAGGATAGGGAGATTTTCTCTTTTTCTTTCTTGAGTTGTCCAATAGCCAATTCGAGATCGAACTTTTCATTCTCAATAGCCTTTTTCTAGTCTACATACCTCCATTGCTTCTGATATTTTCTCAAGCAACTAAAATTTTGATAAGAGAACCAAACACTCTAATACCAATTGTTGGAAATATAAGGTAGGCTAGGTTACTGATAGGGGAGGGGTGAATTAGGAACCAAGAAAACTTTAATTCACTTCAACAATTAATCCTTCATATAGTATTATGATCTAATTACATGCATGAAATAATGAAAGCATTAAAACATTCATAACACTTTGACACAGTATGTGGTGACCCAAAAACCTTCCAAATAGAAAGTAAAACTGGGGTGGGGATGATACCCACAAGCTTTAGTACTGCAGTATGAAATTGAACTGTTAAGTCTTACAATTGACCACTTTTGGTGATCTTCCTTGTTAGGAGCAACAAGGACTATTAGGTCCACCTTGTTAAATTTTTTTACAAATATATGGTGAAGTATGCACTCTATTAGGAGATTTAGCAAAAGACTATTAAGTTTTCCCAGTTAAAAGATTTAACTAATGCGCCTGTTAGAATGAATTAGTGGCTGATCTCTGATCTACAACTTTGATTCATTGAATGAGATTCCTTGAATTGCAATGATCACCTTGCTGTGATAGATAAATATCTATTGTCCTTTTTATTGCTTGTAGCCTTCTTTAATTCACACTCATCTACTTATTTTTACTTCTTCTTGACACACTTGGATATGATACAATGAGTTACATATATATCAATCCAAATAATTACCTTTTGGAGTTAGCTACAATAACAAATTCATCATAATTCACAAAGTCAACCCAACTATTGTAACTCAGGTTTAGAAGACAAGCTCGATGATGTTCTGAGACTTAGAAAATATTGTCAACACTTGACATACTCTAGAACTTGGTTAAACTTGAAGCTTTGTCCATACTGATCACTTCGAGTAGCATGAACTCGATTAACACTATGTGACTTAGTGAACATTGATAAACTGCATAGATACTAAATCACTTAGTTAACACTGCATGACCTGATCAACACTAGATTCACTTTGTTAATACTGTGAGCTCAGTAGACAATGGATATGCTTGGTTAGCACTATAGGTCTCAGTTATCACTAAGATCTTCATCACTTCTACTAGATAGCTTAGTAGACTCTGCTACACTTGGGTGATGTAATAAACTATCTTAGATTCTTAGTAGACACTATGAAGCTCAACATGAACTATAATATGATAGTTTAGGTTGGAAGAAATTGAAACACTTGGTTAACATTACTGGATGAATGATAAGATTGATAAAAACTATAGAGGTTGGTAGTAATGTAACCAACTGAGTGTTGAGTCACTCATAGACAAATTGACTTTATTGTCAACAACTTTTCCCTCTCCAACTTGTGCAAAAATTGAGATGCAACCTAATCTTTATGCATGCTCCTCTATTTCTCGCTCCAATCACAAAATTGACTCTTCCATGAGGCTCTAACTTGGTTAATTTAATATTTGAATACCTTTTTAATCATTTTTATTTTGCATCTTTATGAATTTCCCCAAACCACTTTAGAATTTATTGCTCCATGTATTGATACTGTTGGAAATGATTGAAAAGATCATGAATGAAGAATAATGAAACTGGTAAAGAATGTTTTCAATCATTTTTTTGTCATTGATGTCAAACTTGCTACTTGTAGGAATGACAATTGCTTAAGTGATCCAAATACTATCAATTGGTTGATTGACAAGGAGGTGGCAATCAATAAGATTTAACTAGAGTACCTAGAGAAAGGTTGAAGTTATGATGTTGTAATGAAGTATAAGGATCAGCCAAGCCATTGATGAAATAGTGTATTGATGACATACTCTAAGAGGATGGACACACTAAGAACATCAAAGATGTAAGGTTTAACTAAGTCATTTGTAAAGCCTAACTAAGTTCATTAGAGAGAGCCAAGAAAGCTAGTTAGAGCCGAACAAATTCTCAATTGAAGCCGAGCAAGTTCAACTTTAGTGTGTGCCAAGCAATCCTTCAGGTGCTGAGTAACACAAAATTGGTTAGGTGCCAAGCATCAAAAAAAGGTAATGGATGCTGAGTAAGTCTTCAAGTGCCGAGCAAAGTAGAAATGCTATAGGTGCCGAGCACCAGTAAAATAACAATAGAAGCCAAGTAGCACATAAGGTGCTGAGCATTAGTAAACCAATGATGCCGAGTTGCTACATTATTTGTTAAGTCAAAGATTCACCAGATCAGTAACGATAAGTTTGTTACATCAAATTTTGTGAATTAGTTGGATGATAAGTGTGATGAGTAGATGTCAAAGAATTTTATGTAATCCATGGAAACCAATTCAAGGAAAATGCTAATGGATTTATCATGAAGTTTGTAGAAGAAACAACTTGAAGGGAAAACAATATCATTTTCTTAGAATAAATTGAGATTTGAGTGAGAAATGAAGAACATAACTTCTTTCTAAGGAGTTATAGGTCAGAGATCAAGATAGAGAGGGAGTTGGTCACAAGTGTGGTCAAAGCTAAGAGAAGGCTAGTGTGAAGGAGGACACAGTGAGGAGTAAGTACATAGCATCAAGACTCTAAGTTGATCAAGTGATCATGGAGTGCATTGGCACTATGAGTGGAAGAACTCAAGGAGACAGATCTTGAAGGGTGAACAAGCTGTTAGCACTGCAAGGAAGAAAATCCAAGCAAAGAAAATAATTGAAGAGTGATATGAAATCTGTAAGGTTGAAGTTGCAATCTTTATCAGGTCAAAACCCTTCTAATACTCTCTTACCATTGTATTAGATATTGAAATCCTACATTGCTAGGTTAGCTTAACAGCTAGGAGAATAAGCCTCAGGAAAAGGATAGAAGATCTCTAGGCGAAGGATAAGAGATTCTCAGGAGAAGGATAAGAGATCCTCAGGAGAAGGATAGGAAATCCTTAGGAGAGGGATAAAGATTCTTTTGAGAAGGTGACTATAAATCCCATGGACTTGGGTGGGCTTAACAGCTCTATGTAAATCCTTTAACAGGGTGGCATTCCAAGTTGAATGTTTATAAGTCCTCTAACAAGGCACACTCCTAACAGGGTGTAGGAATCCTTTAATAGGGTCACATTTGACAGTGTGTAAAGCCTTTAATAGGGAAAACCATCAAAAGTGGTTGAAATCAATTGTATAGTTATTTTGTGGGTGTCATCCCCACCCTAGTTTTACCTTCTTATTCCTAGAGGGTTTCTTGGTCACCAAAATCCTTAGTGTTATGGTGTGATGCATGTTTACTTTTCATGGTTGTTTAATGATTAATTGCATGTGTGATAATTTTAGTTATATGTCATTAAAGATTAGAAGAAAAAGTTGTATTGGACATCATTGGACCTTGGATAACTAATTCACCCCCCCTCTCAGTTATTCTAAAGAATTCTATCAGATACCTTAAAATTTGTTCCCTCCTAGAATGGATTTCCTAGGAGTGAC
Organism: Cupressus sempervirens; assembly: GCA_028749045.1. Classification (NCBI taxonomy): domain Eukaryota; kingdom Viridiplantae; phylum Streptophyta; class Pinopsida; order Cupressales; family Cupressaceae; genus Cupressus; species Cupressus sempervirens. Next base: position 160,383,235 of record CM053789.1, read on the forward strand.
CTATACTCTAAGAGTCCCCTTTCAAGAGTTGTGGACCTGATGCAATCACTCTTTTTATTTCCTACCTAGTGGAGTCAATTATTGTAGAAATTGATTCCAAGACCATTATAAAAGGAGGCCTTCTCCTCTCATTTTCATATCTACAATCTATTAGAGAACGAAAATATTTTTTTCCATCTTCAAGAAAGTTATTATGCATTTAAGGAGTCTAAGAAAGAAAGGATATCATCCATAATCAAGTATGAATTTCCTTCTATTGAACTAGCTTCTTTCTTTATTGAAGACAAAGGAGTTTTGTCATTAAGCGAGGAGACATGCATCCATTCATTCAAAATATTTTCTTCTATCCAACAACAAGGTAATTAATAAGAATCTACAACATGGGGTTCTTTTGTACATAATTTCCTTTTGTTTTTTGTGTTGTTTCAAATCTATTACATTGACATACTTGATCACAAACTAAGAAACACAAAATCTACATGGTATAATATACTTCATTGTTGTAATCTCTACCATATAATAACATTTTCTCTATTTCATTTACCATTTAAAGGTTAATTCCTAAATAGGGGCTTGACCAAGGCAAGCCCCTTCCCACAAAATAATTTCCTCCTCTTTGTTAGGGTTAGAAGATATAAATATAATTATTATATATAAATATAACCAATAATGAAAAGGAATAAAGCACACACAAGTATAACATAAGACACAAAGATTTAATGTGATCCACCTAATCCACCAAAAATGAGTCTAATCTTATTATCCAATAAAGAGGAAATTGTAGTGTACATTTTAAATTATACCATGGTTTACTTTATAGCCATTTAGGTGGTTTAGTAATGTTGATTAACAAGTAAATCCTATTAATGCTTGATGAGTCAACCTAGCAAAATACTTGATGAGTCAACCCAAAATTGCTAGATAAGTGAACCCTCACCCCCCGCCCATCCTACCCACCCACAAAAAAAAGTGAGAATGTTTCCTCAAACCTCATGATATATGGTGACTGTACAATACCCATTCACCATCAAGAAATAATATCCCACTTGGAGATTAATTAGGCTCCACACCAAACCACCACCTCCCACTTGGACACTAATCTTGTATCAAAATTCATATCCCTAAATCTCCCATTAGATTTCCAAATCATGGACTCTTCTCTTCCTTTATTATTTTTAGTGTAAAAGCTGAAAATAAATCTTTGTACAATTATTCTCATTGAATATAAAAATTCATGCTTTTTACAATTTTATGTTTTTCAAAATTCCAAAGTCTTTATCCAAATTCATCAATTCCATATCAAAAGAATATATATTTATTTGACTTAGATTCTAGCTTGGTTCTATTTTTAGAATCTACATATGCAAATGTTTACAATCGAAGGTTTTGAGTAAAGAACAACTCGCCTTCTTATCTATCCATGCTTCCTGTGGAATATTGCCAAAAATTAAAGGAGTAGAGGTACCTTTATTAATCAAATAAATAATCATGTTTATAACATCTTCTTGTATATTCAAGGACATCCCATCATCCAATCACATACTCCTTGCATGCTCTATTATTATCCTATTCATGCATTCAACTACTCCATTTTTTTGCGAAGTTCTTGAAATAAATTTTTGCCTATGAATACCATTAGAGGAAAATTAATATTCAAATCCTTCAATATTGTAATACTCAATAAAATTATAAGATTTAAGACATTTTATTCTTTTACTAGTCTCATTCTCTACCAATATTTTCCATTTCTTAATGTTGGTTTAAAGAATAATTTTGACAGTTGAGTGTCAAATACACTTAACCATTTTTCACTATACATGCCGAGCAATCTAGTTTTATCAGGTGCTGAGTAATATCAAGTGCCGAGTAATATCAGGTGCCGAGTAATATCAAGTGTCGAGTAATATCAAGTGCAGATTGATATCAGGTGCCGAGTGATATAGTTTTGTTTAGGTGTCGAGCTAATCAAGAAACAGTATGTGCCGAGCATCAGTAATGCTTCATGAGCTGAGTAAATCAGAATATCAGCAAAAGAGTTTTTAATTGCACAAACTATGATGTAAACCATTTTTGTAGCCAACACAAGGAAAATATCGAAAGATCTAGAGATAAGAACAAATCTTTCACATTTCCTATGCAATCTGCATGCAGCCAATTGGAAAATTGGAAAAGCATGCAACCAATCAGAAAAAGGCAAGTATTGAGCAGGAAATTGAGATTCAATGTGGATCGTAGATCCATACCTAACCCTAAGTCTTCAAAGTCTTTTTAAGGAAGACAAAAAGTCTCACCAAAGAGAGTAGGAGAGCAGTGTTAAAGGGAAAACATAGTGGAATTTAGTGAAAGGAGACATAGAGGGTAAGAATAGGAATTCGATATTTAGTTGATTAGAACAAAGCAAAGGAGACAAACAAAAATCATATCTCAAAGGATAAAAATCAGAGAGAGAGCTAGAACAAGTGCCTACATTCAGCAATCAAGGATTGCAAACTATCAGGTTTACAATACCTAATACTCTCGTACCATTGCATTATAAAGGAAACCCTATGTAGATAGGTTGGCTTAATAGCTATTTGTAGATCCTTATCAAAAGGTGATTAAATCCTTTAATAGGGTGACACTTCATGTAAAGTGTTTGTAAATCCTTTAACCAGGTCACTATTGACACAGTGTAAAGCCTTTAACAGGGCAGGCCTTTAACAAGGTAGACCATCAGAAGTGGTTAAATAATATTGTTGTAGTAATTTTGTGGGTATCATCCCCACCCCAATTTTACCTTCTTATTTATGGAGGGTTTCTGGGTTACCAAATTCCAGTGTTATGTGTTGTTGATGCATGTATTAGTTTCATGTTTATTTGATGTGTTTACATGCACACAATTTATTTTCAGTTAAAAGTTTAATCGGTTAAAGTGCAATACTTCTGATTCACCCCCCCTCTCATAAGTATTCTTTCCATATTTGAAATTTCCAAAATTGGTATCAGAGCGTCAAGGTTCTCACAAGAAAAAACCTAATAGCTTGGAAGAAAAGATCTAAGGATGGAAGTCTTTAAACTTGGAAAGATCATTGAAAACTAGGTGATAGATGTGCAACTTGCTCTGCATAGCTTGGAGAAAGCTAGAGATAAATTGAGAAATTCCTTAAAAAAAGGAAGGATTTAGCCATAGCTGAAAATGAGATAAACTACAAGGAGATTGATACCACAAACATATTTTCCAATGGAGATACTAAAAAATTTGATACAACAATTGCAGAACTGATGGAGAAAAACAAAGTTCAAGCAGATGAGATAAGATCTCTCAAGATGGAACATGAATCACAGGCCATAATGTTATGTGAAATCATTGAACAAAAGAAAAGAGTAGTTGAGGAAAAAGTCATGATGGAAGATGAAAAAAGAAATCTTGCAAACAGACTGGAAGAAAAGAGTACTGAATTGATAAGGATCTCAAATATGCAGATGGATACACTTGCCCAAATGATGAACCTTCATCATGAACTCAATGTGAAAGACATTGAGATCTCTACTTTGAAAATGCAGAATGAACAATTGCAGAATGAATTTAACAGAGAAAGAGAGGTTGCAGAGAATCTCAACAAGTCAAGTGAAGCCATCAAGTATTTTGAACAATTGCTAAAATCCCGAAGATCAACCCATGATACATCAGGACTTGGATACAATAGCACTAAATTTGGAGAATCATCAAAGAGTGCTGAATAAAGAAGCGACAAAGGTAAGGATTCAAAAGCCACTTGTCATTACTGTAATAAGAAGGGTCATACTGCTAATGTTTGCAGGAGTAGGAGAATCAATCAGCCAAACACACATAAAAGAAAGAGTTACAGTCACAAGTGCAAAATGCAAGGACATATGACACAAGATTGCAAATCCAATGTCACAAGGACACAAAGATTTAATGGACATTGTCACAATTGCAAGAAATATGGACATAGGGCATTTGAATGCAGATCAAAGCCTATGTGGACATCAAATCAGCCAGCAAAAACAAAAGGGAATGAAAGTCATTATCATTGGAATTACAACACTAGGTATAATTGTCACTATTGTCAGGAATATGGACATATACCCCAGAATTGAATAAGAACACATTTCAGGGGGAACTATAAAAGATGGTTGAGTCAAAACACATGTTTCAGTTGCTTGAAAACTAGTCATATCAGCAAGAATTGCCCAACAAGGTCAAAGGCACCAAGTTCTGAGTTCAACAATGGAAAGGAAAAGATAGATGTTGAACACATCAGGAGTGAGATGAATAAGACATGGAAGAAGAAAGATGAGTGTAGCACATCAAGTGAAGAGATCACTTCACCTAATGGGTCAAGTGATTACACTTCATCTAATTAAGCAAGAATGGGTGTGTGGGACTGATATACTAAGTTATATCATACATCAGTCCCAAGAAATAGAAGAACTGTAAAGAAGAAATCAGCATAAGCAAAGATGCTAAGTCAAAATTGAGAGTCTTGCAAAATCTGTTGAAGTTGTCTTTAGGTGCCGAGTTGCTAACAGTGACCGAGTTGATAGTTGATGCTGAGTTGTGAAATATCAATAGGAGCCAAGTGAAGTGAAACACAATGGGTGCTGAGTCATGTTGAAATCCTTTAGGTGTTGAGTAGATAGTTGTCAGCACACTAAGCATTAATTGCTCTATTTTGAAGGGTACATAGGTCGATTTTTTATCAATTCTCACCATTCAAATGTGAAGCAAAGATGAGAAGAGTGAAAAAGATCAAGGCCAGCTTAGAAGCTAGTTGCAAAGATTTCCACAGTGATTTAGCATGAGTTTCATCGATTTGAGGTATTTTACTTGAGTGCCGAGCTACGCAGTGTTTATAAACTTGTTTAAACTGTAAACCCTAGTTTGGAAAACAATGGCATCTAGGTCTAGAACCACTAAGGGCAAAGAGAGTCATGAAATACAGTTGGTTAGAAATGAAGTCAGGCAACCAGAGTTCAAGCCCATTCCAAAAGTTGCATACAAGAATGATCCCGCAGGTGCATTATCCGTTATTTTTGGTAAAGGATTCATGGTCCAAGATGTTCGTAGATGTTATAATTGAAAAATTGGAGCCATAGAAGATCTAGAAATTTATAATGCATATGACAAGCTATGTGAGAACAAAATACTAAAAGATGAGTTCTCAATAATCGCGAGAAAAGGATTGACCAAAACCCTAGAGTTTTCGACTGTTTTCAAAGCTGAATGGGTACGCATAGTTTTGAGTAGAATACATGATGGAGCCTTTTTGTTAGAAATAGGGCCAGTGAAATTTACTAAGAAAACTATTCATAAGGTTACTGGTATTCCAACCCTAGATCGACCAAAGACCCTACGCAGTGACAAAAAGGAAGTAATAGAGAGAAACACATGTGCTAAATGGAACAATAGGGGAATGACTATTGATACAATCACATAACCTCTACTAGATTTTGCTGTGAGAATCATTTCACACAAATTCTATCAGTTAAGTAGGTTAAACAGTGTACCTTGTATAGCAGTTGATGTTGCATACAAATTGGTTAAAAAGGATCATACCTATGATCTATCAGAGCTCATGTTTCAACAGATTAATGAGAATCTGGGAGCTATAAGGAAGATCAAGGGAGCTCACTGCAAATTTGGATCAGTTTTGGTGTGCATGTTTTTCTATCTGATGAAAGAATTTCCTTCTATAGGTAAGGTGAAATGGAATCTAGATAAAACAATTGTTGAATAGATCAATGGATTTATTGAACAGATGGGTGATAATTTTGATGCCCAAATGACTAGCTTCTTTGAGGACTTCAAACAGTCCATGAAACAAAGAATGAGGATTCTAGTCTCATTGACTGAGAAATATGAAAAAGAAAATTTCTTTCTTGTAGATATTGATTATACTTATATACAGGCAGTCATACCTAGAGTGAGATGGCTTAGGCCACTAGGTTATGAACTCAATATTGATCAAGCCTCTGCAGCAATAACAACTCTCCTTGCAGAGGAAGTTGACAAGAATACAAAAGCCTTTGGAACTTATGATGTTGTTAAATCAAGGGTGGTGACAAATTTGAAGACTACCTCAGTAGTAAAGAGGAAAGAAAAATTGGTAAGGAAAATCAAGAGAAAATTTGGTGTTGAAGGAGAAGGAACAACAGAAGAGGAAGAAGAAGACATTGAAGATGAGGGAGATGAACCTCAAGGTCTGACTCAAGGGTTAGGAGAAGATAAAGAGGAAAGTGCTAAGGAAGAAGAAGCTAAGGAAGCACAAGTTAGAACCAAGGTCACAAAAAGAAAGGCCACCACTCCTCTTGCTCCTCAACCCAAGGCAAAGAAGGTAGTTGCTCCTGCACCAAAGAGACCTACTACAAGGGCTGCAACACAAAAAGCCCAAGAGGAGGCAAAAGAGAAGAAGAAAGATTCAAAGAAGACTACTATTAAGCCAAAGAAGAAAAGAAAATTTGTTGCCCAGCCTCAAATAGATGAAGAGAAGACTGAGTCAGAGGACAACAGTCAATTTCAAGTGGTAAGTCACAAACCTTAGACTGCCATTGATAAATTATGCTAAAAAATTAAGAATGATGATTTGAAAGGTTTAAAGAACCTAAATTTTTCTAAGCTCACTAAGGAGGAACAAAATAAATTAGAGGAATCAGTGTATGCTATGATGGCTGATTATAAGCACACACCTCTAGAGTTAGATGAATCAATGCCTAAGGAATTGTACAAAATTGTAGAAGATAAATGGCATTTTTGTTTGCAAATGGAAAGGGAGATAAGGGAATCAAAATTAGTCAGGTTGTTGCCTAATTTGACTAAGGATCAAATAACAAATGCAGTAAAGAGGCTTAACAATAGATTCACTCCCAAACATAGAGCTTTTAACATTTTGCAGAATAAAATTGAGGATGTAGTTACAAAGTCCACAAGATTGTGGAGGATAATTTACAAGAAAATAGAAGATGTTTACAATGAAGAATATAAGGCAGAGGCAAGTGCCAGGAAAAAGAAGAAGGTTGAAGAAGAAAAAGAAAAGGAACAAGTGGAGAAGAAGGTTGAAGAACAAAAGGAAGATGAAGAGGCACATACAGAGGAGAAAGAGGAAGAGGAAGATACAACTGAGCAACAAGATCAAAGTGTGCAAGACACACAACTATCACCTCCTAGTCCTCCTCATGCTATCATCACACCTATAGAGATTGTTAAAATCAAGTATGTTACAGACACTTCTAGTCCAAACATCAATCCATTAACTAAAGATGATTTAGCAAAAATCCTTGACCAATCAACACTGGTAGCAAAATTATGTTCAAATCCTATATTGGTCAGTGTTGATGAATTGAGAATCTAGTAGCTAAAACAAAGGTAGTCAAGGTGAAAACACAAGAACCACCTTCGACCATACAACTTACTGGTATTCTATTCCTTCCTCCACCACCTCTACCAAGTTTAGTCACTGATACACTTCAGATGTCGAGTGCAGCAGTAGGGGAAGACAAATAAATATTTGAACAGCTAGTAAGTTCAACCCCACCTATTGATCACCAAAAGGATAAATAAGCTAAAGAAAAATATGAAACAAGTAAGAAGGAGGAGTCTGCAATACAAACATTGGTTGCATTACCCAAATCTGGTACTCCAATATAGACTCTTCAGCAGCTGAACATTGATAGGTTACCATTAAAAATCAAGACACCAGGCTCGAGCTCATCAAGGGCAGTCAGGAAACTTCACTATGGAATTCTTGAGCTTGATGAAGAAATAAAGATTCCATACTATGAATCCAGCACTCTCACTGAAGAGAAGATCAATGAAATTCAGAGTGCATTGGATAGAAGAAGGAGACAAGAGGCACTAAGAAGAGAACACAAGCACAAACATACCATGAATGAAATCAAAGACATATTTATAGAAGCTTTTAGCTTAAAGTCTCTAGATGTGTCAAGGCCAATCATAGAGCAACTATCTGATATAGTTGACCAGGTGACTAGTGAAGACCAGGATATAGATGCCAAATTACTGGAATGGTTAGAGAGAAAGTTCCAAGGCAAGGTAAATAAGAAAATATCTGGTGATATAGCACTATCACAAGTGGAGCTGGCTAAGAAAATTGAAATAGTCAAAATTGTACTTGGAAACGTATTTTCCTTATACAACAAGTTGTGTGATTTTTCCATATTCACACAGGACTCTAGCCAAAAAATACTGAGCTTGGAGAAAAATCTGAAGATTTCTAGAATGCAACTCCCCACAAATCCAGGTCAGAGTGAGAAGCATTTTTCCCAATTGCTTCACACACAAAGAGAGTTAGTTGTCTTAACAGTAGAGGAGGCAACCACCAAAGCCAAATTGATGCAAATTCAATCCTCAATAACTCCTCATTTGGAAGTACTTCATAAGGAGTAGATGAATGCAGAAACAGTCCTCAAGAAAGACCCCAATCTTTCTACATCTGATGGACTTGTACACCTAGCAGCAGAGATTGCCATCCAGTATAAGTCATTGGATATTGCACTAGCAAATTGGGATGCAGCTCTGAAGGTACTCCTTGAAGTAAACAATACATTTTTGGCCAAGTATGGCATTTCCCCATCGAACCCTTGACATAAGTGTCAAAAAAGGGGGAGATAATTAAGTATGGGGGAGTTAAGTAAAGATTAAGTATGGAGGAGATACAGAATGAAGTAGGAGATACATAATGAAATGATAAGTATGATGAAAGGGGGAGAATTTTGAAATTTTTTGATATAACATATTGGTCAGAATGTAGAAACAGGACAGAAGTCACTGAATGTACAAAGCATAATCAACTCACAGGGAGTCATAAGGTATATTTCTATTTGTTCTTAAAATCTTTAAGCAAATAAGAGGATGCATGAAATAATGTCGAGACCACAAGATCTTAGTTAAGTGTTTTTGCCACTCATGTCAAAGGGGGAGATTGTTGGTTTAAAGAATAATTTTGACAGCTGAGTGTCAAATACACTTAACCATTTTTCACTATACATGTCGAGCAATCCAATTTTATCAAGTGTCAAGTAATATTAAGTGCCAAGTAATATCAAGTGCAGAGTTATATCAAGTGCCGAGTAATATCAAGTGCCGAGTGATATCAGGTGCCAAGTGATACAATTTTGTTTAGGTGCCGAGCTAACCAAGAAACAACATGTGCCGAGGATCAGGAATGCTTCATGAGCCGAGTAACTCAGAATATCAACATAAGAGTTTGTAATTGCAAAAACTATGATGTAAGCCATTTTTGTAGTTGACACAAGGAAAATCTCAAAAGATCTAGAGATAAGAATGAATCTTTCACATTTCCTATGCAATTTGCATGTAGCCAATTGGAAAATTGGAAAGGCATGCAACCAATCAGCAAAAGGCAAGTATTGAGTGGGAAATTGAGATTCAATGTGGATCGTAGATCCATACCTAACCCTAAGTCTTCGAAGTCTTTTTAAGGAAGACAAAAAGTCTCACTGAAGAGAGTAGGAGAACAATGTTAAAGGGAAAACATAGTAGAATTCAGTGAAAGGAGACATAGAGGGTAAGAACAGGAATTTGATATTCAGTTGATCAGAACAAAGCAAAGGAGATGAATAGAAATTAGATCTCAGAAGATCAAAATCAAAGAGAGAGCCAGAACAAGTGCCTGCATTCAAAAATCAAGGATTGCAAACTATCAGGTTTATAATACCTAATACTCTCTTACCATTGTATTAGAAAGGAAACCCTATGTAGATAGGTTGGCTTAACAGCTATTTGTAGATCGTTATCAAAAGGTGACTAAATCCTTTAACAGGGTGACACTTCATGTAAAGTGTTTGTAAATATTTTAACCAAGTCACTATTGACACAGTGTAAAGCCTTTAATAGGGTAGGCCTTTAACAGGACAGACCATTAGAAGTGGTTGAACAATATTGCTGCATAAATTTTGTGGGTATCATCCCCACCCCAGTTTTACCTTTTTATTTATGGAGGGTTTCTGGGTTACCAAATTCCAGTGTTATGTGTTGTTGATCCATGTATTAGTTTCATGTTTATTTGATGTTTTTACATGCATACAATTTATTTTTAGTTAAAAGTTTAATCGGTTAAAGTGCAATACTTTTGATTCACCCCTCCTCTCATAAGTATTCTTTCCATATTTGAAATTTCCAACACTTAAAAGTTTCAAATACATCATATTTATGCCTAAGGAAATAAATCCATACATTTCTAGTTGCATCATCAGTGAATGTAACATAATATAGAGAACCACCAAGCAAACATACTTGAGCTATTCCCCATACATTTGTATAGACAATCCCAAATTTCTCATTTTTCTTTTTATTCCCACTCTTCAAAAACTAGCTCTCTTTTGTTTTCCATATACAAAAATTCCACAGAAATCCATATTGGCACATTTTAGACCATTTAAAACTTTAATTTTATGAAATAATTTCAAGCCTTTTTCTCTCATGTGCCAAATTCTGTTGTGTCATAGTATTGCTTTAGATTCTACAACAACTATTTGATTTTCTTCCTACTCAATTGCTACAATTATTTCCAAACATTGATTTTTCTCTAAAATAATTATAGTAGAAGGAATAATATTACCTATATAAAGATACAAGGTGCCCACTTTAATACATTTCTATACCACTAAGAAACCTTTGAAAACCTTCCAATTTTTATCATTAAAAGAAATTGTGTAATCCTTATCACCTAGTTGTCCCGCTGAAATGAATTCCTCCTAATCAGCCTCATAGCACACCTTACTTCTTGTAGTAGCTAATGAATATCATTCTACAACTCAATCTTAATTCTTCCATTTCCAAAAATTTGATGGATCTCATTATCACTCAAATAAACTTATCCCAAAATTCCCTTTGACATAATCACAAAAAACACTTCTATGGGATGTAAAATGAAAGAATGATCCTAAATCTAGGGCTCATGAATGATCTACATTTTCTAGGGAAATAATTAAAGTATTCATAGATGTTAAAAAATGGTTTGATCTACTTTTTAATCACCTCTTCATACTAACACTTACCATTTTATCATTTCACTAATTTTGATATTTTGGCCAACTTGATTATCATCCGAGCATGTTTTGACAATATCCTTCATTATTCACAACCCCTTTCAAATCAATTGTAAATCATTTTAGAATCAGGTATGGTTCTATCTAAAATTTTTAGAATAACCCTAAACCTTTTCAATATCATTAGAATCCTTTCTAATCAACCCAACATTCTCCCAAATCAATCCAAAGTAGTCCCAAATCAACCCTAAATGATCCTATGCATACTAAACATCCTTGATCAATCAACACTTATCCAACCCTAGGCATTGTTGTGTCCCTCAGTACCTTGCTAATATATCAAACCTATCAAATCTAATATTAGCATTGCCATGTCCTTCAGTGCTAACTTGATCTTTCATCTTTATCATTTGATCATCGACATTGTCAAGTCCCTCAACATCAGATCATGTCATTATCTAATCAATTTAATAACATTAATGATATCCATCAATGTTATTATGATCAATCTTATCAATCAATTTCAATCATGTGGCCTTTACAAAATTTTTGTAAATGTCACATGCCTTTAGTCCATGTCATATGTCCTTGACATGCTATCAATCCTAATCACTCAATCAATTTGATCATGGATTTGACCCGCCCACCATCATTCTAGTTGATTAGCATAATCATCAAAAGGGTAACTCCATATTTATTTCATCAAATTGGCCAATCATTTACTAATTTTTCCTATAGGATTAGATAGCCCATAATCTATTCCTATGTCATTTCAATCATTTTCATCTTGCCTTACTAATTATTCCTATTAACCAACAATCTCAATTAATTAATTGATTCATCTTTGCAAACTATGGGAATTCACAATTTCCTAAATCCTATTTTCCTATTTCTAATTTCTAATTTACTAATTTCCATTTGTGTGGAATTATGAATTTTTAATTCAAATATTCTACCTAGTCATAACACATGTCCACAATGTGTCATAGATCCTCTCTCTCTATGCTAGGCTAATATGTGTCATATTTGACATATATTATTCCTTACACATGACTATAATAAACCACATTTGTTGTAGGTTCTTGTCTACAAGTGGCTTTGATGTATCATATGCATGTCATAGATTCTCTTCCACTTTTAGTTGTGCTAAATTGTATGTGTTATAGAATCCTATATGTGGTATATTGCATCATATTTGTCATAGATATCCTAAGGAATATCATACCAAGCTACACACTTGAATTGATAAATGTCAATCTCCTCATTCATGTCTCACCTCTTGTATTTTGGCTACAAATTGAGCCATATTCCACTCATTTTCAATCCTTAGAACCTCTTATGAACTCATTGTGCTCAAACTAGGCTTCTAGTACTCTCAATAGAGTTCATCCCATAATGATATCATTTTGTCATTTGATTTTAATTATGTGCGCACTAGAGGCACTTGGAGCTAAATCAACAATGAAGAAGAAAGGAGGACATGAGAACTACAGTGAAGAGGGGGTTTTACTTATTTTAATTCCTTTACTTTCATTGGTTTTCATTGTAGATTAGATTGGTTTAGCATATGTTGATTATTTTTGAGGTTTCTCATAGTATGCTAGGTTTTAACCTATTTTCTATTCCTACAATATCATCTCCATATTTATTACTTACCACATTTTCCTTTGTATTTTCTTCTTGTTGGTCTCCTTTGTTGTTCTTCTAAGATCAACAATCTTCCTTCTTATGACCTAGTTCTCTATAGTATCATCAATCTCTTGGTCCTTTTGATTTATACCTCTTGCACTTTGATTTTCCTAATGATTTCCCATTATTTTCATAATTATTTAATATCTCTGTTGATATGCCCCCACTCATTGCATTTAAAACACTACCTAATGTAGATCCACTTAAGATTTTTATGTGAATTTAGTCAACCAAAATAACACCAACAAAATCATTAAATTTTAGATTATTTGAATAAAAAATAGAGTTACTAACATTCATTGTCAGGTCATTCCTAATTTTATGAAAACAACACAAAATCAAAAGAATATAATTAACTAGTGATTGTATTAAACTCATTCAAATGATCAACAAAATACCAACCTTGTACCATCTTCATATTAAATAAATACTTCATGAGAAATACCTTATTCAAACTAGAAGATTTTTTGTACAACTTTACTAGGGTTTCCATCAACTCTTCAATTGTATTTTCTTTTGTAATATTAAATATCACTAATTGTGCCAGACATAACTGAATATGGTCAAGTTCCTTTCTATATAGTTATTTTTTAGGACTAGTTAGATGCAAAATCATAATCACATATAACTATAATAAATATCACAAGGGAATAGAGCACACATAAATGAAAAGAAGACATAAATGTTTAATCTAGTTCACCCAATCTTCAGAATACGTCCACCAAACAGTGAGTCCAATATTATTATCTAGTGATTCAACATAATTATAATATGCAATCCCTTACAACTCAATGTCATTGTAAGAAGCTACAAAGTCATTGTCATAAATAATTCATAACCTTGAGTCATTTTAAATGAGTTACAAAATAAATACTAAATATGTCATCCAACGGAGAAAATAACTCACATGTTCACCTTTGTTGGAAAGTACAATTGGATTAATTGTTATGTTTTTTGGAGTTCTTTTTGGTAAGGAAAATATTAGGTAGATTTAAACCCAATACTAGGAAGCCTAAGATAGGGACAAGCCCAAGGATAAGCTAAATCAAGGGTTAAATCTTAGTTCTGGGCCAACTTCAACAGAGTCACTAGGATTCCCTTCACTTTGGCCTCTACAGGGCCAAGGGGGGCAAACCTTAGGGATATAAATGTGATAGGTCATTTGATCTTCTTCTTTGAAAAACTTGCTCACTGATATTTCTTCTTTCAAACCTTATTCCTTATAGCAGATATTGGTCAGAAATCTTCTTAGGTTTGCAACAGATTCCATGACTACAATAGCTAGTTATAATCAACAAGAAAACTATCACAAATAAGTATTGACCAACACTTTTAGTTATTCATTACATAAAATGGTAAATTAACTTTGTATATATATATATATATATATATATATATATATATATATATATATATATATATATATATATATATATATATATATATATTTATGTATGTATGTATGTATGTATGTATGTATGTATGTATGTATGTATATATATTTATGTATGTATGTATGTATGTATGTATGTATATGTGTACATATATATATATATATATATATATATATATATATATATATATATATATATATGTATGGATGTATATATGTATGTATGTATGTATGTATTTATATATTTTGCAACTGCATAAACCATCAACTTGGAACTGAAATTAATTTATTAGTGCCTTATTCATTGCTATATAGAGTCAAAACTAGCTTCAATTGACTTGTAATTGAATTTGTCAACAGTGGACTCTGAATCTCATTCTTATAATATCCTCCTTATATACCAAAACCCTACCAATTATTGAAAGAAATTACTTAATTCTTTGGACTAAAAGAAATAAATAAGAGATATACAACTTATCTAAATTGTATTAAACTAAAAGAACATTTCTCAATTCAATCTCAAGATAATAGATATGCAAGGGAGGAGGCAAAATTTAGATACATAGATATGTAGAATTTCTTTTTGGATTATCTTCTTTGAAAATGAATACAATACTGATAGAGACTCATAACATAACCCAAAACTTGGCAATTTAATCATTCATATTCATTGTATTCTCAAATATACAAGACTAAACACATTCATACAATCACAAAACTGGATGGATTGTAAAACAACATAAGATTAAAAATTGTATAGACTTTCGACCTCAACTCCACATCTTGGAAATCCTTATAAATGATTGCAACAAGGTACAGATGGGAGAAGGATACATGTCATAACATTAGTGGAAAAGAAAAAGGCAAGAAATAAATAAAAAGATAATAAAAAAATTCTCCTGTGCTTGATACAAAATTAGGAAGGTAGTTGAAAAGTCAGCAAGTGGCACTTTATTGCAACAACTTTTACATTAATCCATTTTGTCTTCTTCTGCCATCTACTTCCTCAAAAGTTTAAAATTTGATATGAATATTTATGAGAGTTTTATCCTTCTAATGAAGTGCTCAGTGTATCTAATCTTATCTTTTAATCTCTTATTTTCATTTAACCTTAATTATTTTCTAGCTGCTTCCTGCTAGCAAGGCCTTTATTTCTCCCCTCACTTCCCATACATAAATTTCTCACTTGGTGGGCAACTCTATGGTTTTGACTTCTTCTAGGTGCTTCATGGCTTTTGTCCACTTGGCATCTATTATGGATTTAGACTCCACTATGAATTTTTTCAAGTCTATTTCTTCTTTGAATAGGGAATCAATCAAATTATGGAAAGGGGCATCACTGATGTCTTCAAAAATTGCCACTATGTGTTGTTGAGTCAATATTGTACTAAAGGCATAAGACCAATTGTACCATTATTTCACCACATTACAATCATCCAAAATTGGTGGTATACCGAGCTCAATTCCTTGAGATAATTTTTTTAGCTTACCTTGAATAATTTGCAATTTCCCAGTGAAGAAACCAATTAACTATTTAACTATTTCTAAGCTCTCCATCACTGTGATTATCTTATTAGGAAAATTAGGTTTTTTATCCATTATCATAATAAGCCTCTCTAAAAAATGCATATATGGTCCCCATAGATTGAATGTAGGTGATAGCCATGAAAGTGCCTCATTGCAAAATTGCCTAACACTTTGTAAAGAAACATATAATATATGAGCCTGTTGAGATATATTCTCTAGAGTTTCAACCCTATGGCCAACCATACACTTAATGACATATGTCCTTACCTCATCTCCTTGCTAAGTTGGTGGAGCATCAACACTTATTTTTTTGGGCTCTACACTATCCTCTACTTCTATCCCATCTGTTTGTGTTAAGGCCTTAGTTGTGTCCTTAGCTAGTTGCTCTAGATTGTCTTGTTCTTTGCTCTGTTCTATAGTAACCACTTGTTCTACATTTTCAAGTTCCTTTTTGAGAGATGTAACCTCAACCTCTAGTACTTGGACCTTGGCCTCAAGCTCTTCAATCTTCTCTTTGTAGACATGGCTCTTCTTGAGCTCATCCTTGTAGAGCTTCCTCACATCGATGTAGTCATGCATAGACTTGGCAAGCCTCATTTCTATCTCTTCTACATTGGCCTCATTCATGAATGAAAAATGTTTCATGACCTTTGAGATCTTTGTTCTTGAAGTTCCATGCAAAGTCTACACAACCATGTTATCTTGTTCTATCCTCTACACACCCATTAGCTTAGGTTTACTTGATGCAGGAGCCATGCCACAAACTACTAGAGGCTTGGTGTCAATGTTGAACCCTTTCCTCTCTATAGTCCATTAGCACCATATGCCTCATATAAAATAGCTTTTTCTTGTCTTCTAATCTAATCAAGCATAAATGGTTGCTCCAAATCCCATGTAGGTACCAAAAACATCCCACTCCTCTATACAAGATCTCTTACCTCCTCCAAAGTCATGACTTCACTCTCAGGATCATAGGATTGCAACTTCTCAACTAGTTCTAGCTTTTGTTAATTCGATTCTCCTAGTTTCATCTTGAGCATCAATTCACTCCATTTTACCTTATACAAAAAGATTTTAAACTCTATCAATTTTATGAATTCATCATGTTCTATAAATTTTTGGACTTGGATGATCCTATCATCTAACCTTGTTGTAGCTAGTTCTAGGTCAGTGAGTGTGCTCTCAGCTACATTGATCCTATCTTATAGATAGCTTTTCCTTAAATAAAAAAAAAGTACTAACTCTTGGTTGGAAGAATTTGTAGTGTCCTCTATTTAATGTCTATAGGGATATGGACAACTTTTTGTCTCTTGTTTCTCCTAGTGACCTATGATGCCTCAACATACTCATCTTCCTCTTCTTCATCATCCAGAGTCACATTAGGTTTAGGGCTATCAAGACATACCCTCTCTTATGCATTTGGGCCATAATTTTAGTGTGGTCAATGACCATCTTCATAATCCTATGAGGATTGGGGATATCCATATAAAATCCCATTAAATTGGGATCTACTCTCTTCATTTCCCTCTCTACCCTTAACACATCAGCAAGCTTGGCCAACTTATTTTCTGCCTCCCCCTTTGCAACAATATTAGGAATGATATCCTCATAGGGTAGCTCCTTGGTGTTAGGAAACACATAATTCCTTATTTCTTTAAGGGTGTTCCTCATCCAATTATCAAGATCATACATCCTATAGGGACCAGTTGATGGGTTGAAGTGGTGGAGGAAAGAATGAATTTGATCTAGGGCCTCTTTTCCAAGTGAAAAGTCCCAAACCTTGAAACATCTACATAAAATTGTGCCCCTATGAACCTTAGGGCCTAAGTACTCCCTATTAACCTCAAATTTCTCTCGAATTTCCTCTATAGATCCTCTAAGTCTATAAGCTAACCCATGACACCATCCAATCCAAAAGCTTCAATGAATAAAGCATGGTCCAGTGTACAAAGAATGGTTCCATTTCTCCTATGGAATGATTTGGTGGGTGAATTGTATAATTTGATTAGGGCTTTTACCAAATCCACATCAGAAAAAACATTTGGAAAAATTAATTTTGCAAAGTTCTTCTTCCATGGATAACATACTAAGATCTTCTTTTCTTTGTTATGGTAAGAATACTTGAAAAGCTTAGAACTTGTGACCCCAAGGTACGTAGGATCTCTGCATAGAGCATATGGGTTCATGAAAGCATGGTCATCTGCAACATTTGGATTTTAGGATCTTGGGAAAAGCTTAATCCATTCTTCAACAAATCGATTAGGTTTCTTCTATCTTATTTTTCCTCCCTTAGAAGTGGGGGTCTATGCAACTTCCATGTTTGTGACTTGAATATCTTCGACCTCCTTGATAGACATTCTAAAATAGCTTGAAAACACTGGGAAAAACTATATCTAGGCACTAAAAGTAATAATTTGCACGTGCTGGAGACTCAACAATTACTTAGATTTTCTTTTGTTTATGAACGGTAAACTGTAATTGATCAACATAATGTCTTTATAACTCAGTGTACATCATCATTGTCCCTTTGCATTGATTTTTAGCATGCTCAAGCCTTAAAACTTAGTTGATTCTACCACCTTAGGGGAGCGTCGTCATTACTATCCAATGTTATATATTTTGTATATTGCTTGAATCTCATTGGTTGAGAGCCCTTTGTCATTTCCAACTTAGAAAATGGAAAACATATTTTCTTGTCAAGTTAGGGTTTAAAATCTTACAATCGACCCAAGGGTGAAACCCTTCATAATATATTAGGTAGGCATCATTTGTTCTAAAATCTTATGATATTATGAAACCAAAACCCTTATCACACTATCATAAATCTTAAAAAAATTCTCTACAATCTCACAATATACTAGTTACCACAACATCAAAGCTTTTCTTTAAATTTTTTATGATCTCATGATAGCCGGTTTACACTGATCAATGAAGCATCTTATCTCTTTTTTCTTTTCCTCATGATCTTACAATCACAATTTAGGTGAGCATTTCATGACTTCAAAAATCATCTTTCTAAACCCTATGATGTTACAAGAAACTTCTATTGTTCTTTATCATAGCATCGTTGACATCTACCTTCACCAATATGATCTCTTGATACACTGCCTGTCGTAGCATTGTAACACCTCTTCACTACCCTTGAGATCTTACGAAACATCATTTGTCATAAGATCCAAGAATGATATCTATCAGATTGCAAACTTATGTAAAGACATCTTTGGTCACATTGGCTTGACATGACATCCACATTTTATGTTCTATAGTTATGACCAATCAAGATGGAACCACATGTCACTTTTCTGACACTGTACTGTTAGATTGCTTTGTCATTTTTTACCTTATGGTCTTACGATTTTCATTCCCTATTGCATCATGATCCTTAAAATATTCTTCCTTGATCTTACAACTAAGCCCTTAGTGTACCATCAGAACACTTTGCAAGAACCTTTACAATGCCTCAATCACCTCTTTACCATAGGATCGACACCTTCTAGCTTCTTCTTTGTATTCATAATTCTATGATCCCTTGACAAGCTACTTATCTCATGGTCATGACCTTTCCTTTTTGCATCTATAGTCCTATGACTACTATCTTGTTGTAACATCACACACCATGACTTAAAGCTTCCATCAAAGCTTACAATGACACAACACAAAGGGAAATCATAAGATCGGGGAACTTAAAATACCACTCTATGATCCTCCACTAACCCTTATGTCATAACATTGGGAGAAAGAAAATTTAAGCTCAAGATTAGATGCCAAAGCCATGATCGTAAGATTGGAGCTCTATGACTTGAAAGATATATAATCTCCCACTTGAAAAAGCTTAGGATAAGGGCAAAAAAGGTTGTAGTCTTAAGATTTTTTTTTTAAAAATGGAAAGATAAAAAAATAACCTTAGGATACCAAAATAATCCCCTAGGAAAAGATTTTCATTGTTTTGAACAAAGGTAAAAACAATTTGGCTAGGGTTCTTTTGAAAGTTGTAAATAAATTAGACACAAAACCCTAACAATGAAAAACAATTTCAAATCATTTTCACAATGAATTTTCAAAAATTTAAAATAGTGAAAATTAGGGCTACCAGTGACTCTATCTGAGGATGATGGATACTTGTATCCATGAAAGAATTTAGATTCTTTGGGTAAAGTAGACCACATACATGACATCCTAATATATATATATATATAGTGGCTATTTATATATGCATAGGAAATTACAAAAATGTACAAAGATATACAAACCTAACTATTGGTCATGGAAAATAAATACCTTCAATAGAAGTATCTCTTCAAGAATTGTCCATGAACTACAAATTCAAGAAAGTTTCTTGATAATTCCTTGATAAAGTATGAATCCTCACCCCATGTAGCCAATAAGGGCCAAGCCATATAGGATCAATTTTTTTATGCTTTCCTTTATCCTTAATCCTTGCATTCTACATTAGGACAAGATCATCTAATTGAAACTTTCTATCCACTACCTTCTTATCATACATATATTTTGTGTGCAACTGTAATTATATATTTCTTGCAGAGGCCTCCTTTTATGTTTCAGTTAATCCAAGTAACTCATCTATCCTTTCTTACATATCATTAATGATGTCTTCATCACATATTTGGATGTAGTTATACAAACCTATTAGGTTATTCTAAGGCATTTTGGCTTGAATTCCATATACAAGATCAAAATGTGATACTCCTATTACCTTCTTGACTGTCACTCTATTAGCCCAGATTGCCAAATACAATTTAGAGTCCCAAGCCTTCTTGTTTTCATCTAGAGTTCTTTTTTACAACCTCCAATAGGCTCTTGTTTGTGGATTTAGCTTTTCCATTCCCTTGTGGATGATAAGGTGATGAAATTGACTGAGTGGTGCCATACTTATCACAAAATTTAATAAATTCTTTACATCTGAAGCATATAGCATTATCAATTACTATTCTCTTAGGACAACCAAACCTTGAAATAATATTATTCAGTAGAATTTTTTTTACCGTTTTACTAGTAGAATTCTTTTTAGGAATGACTTCTATCCACTTTATAAAATAATAGTTGTAACTAATCTCCATGATAGCCACTGCTGAAATTGGGTGAAATTTCACCTATAAAATCCATTCCCCATTATTGGAAAGGTGACTAGACCTCAATTGATTTCAAAGGTGAGTTCCTAGAGAACCTCAATTTTCCTACAATCCTCTAGCAAGGGTCATGTCTCCTAACTAGGACTTGGGCATCCTTAAATAAGCTAGGGCACCAAAAGCTTACTCTCATGATCTTGTGGGAAATAGTCTTTGCCATGTAGTGCCCACCACTAACCCCTTATGCATCTCACTTAGTACTCTTTCTAATTCTTCTTAATCAACACATTTCAAAAGTATGCCTTAAAAATCTCTCCACCATAGACTTCATTTGAAAATAATGTATTTGATTGAGTGCAACTTTATAGTTCTCTTTTCATTATCAGTTAAATGGGGTGGAGCTTGCATATGTCATAGATAGTAGATGACATATTTGTACCAGTCACATTGATCCATATCACATGTATCAGCTCCAAGGTCTTCATCTACAACATTTATTTGATTAGAATCTAAATTTGATTGAGCCATAAGCTTTGCTAATCCTTGACCTCTTACCAATTTGGTAATCTAGATATCTATATTGAATTCTTGGATTCTATTGATCCATCTACACCTTCTTCTAGAAACCTCTTGCTAAGAGAAAATTTTCTTAATTGATATACTAGGTACTAAGGCAATAACAACAACACCCAATAGGTAACACCTAAAAGCTTTGACAACTTTAACAAATGCATATGCTTATTTCTCATTTATTTCATACTTAAGTTCTATGGGCTAAAGAGATTTTCTAAAGAACACAATAGGTTGTTCATGTCCATCTTCATTCTTTTGTAATAGGACTACAACTATAGTATGGAAAGATACAAAGGAAAAAATATACATGGGCTTTCCATAGTCTAGGGTTCTAAGGACTGGTGCATTCTTGATAGTAGTCTTGATTTCTTGGAAAGAAATAGTAGGTTCACCTTCCCAATTTATAGTTTCTCCTTTCTTGAGCATTTTGAGATTGGTCTACTAATTTCAGCAAAATTGGTTACAAATCTCCTTAAAAAATTTACTTGCCCAAAGAAGGACTATATACCCTTGACATTTTTGGGCCTTGATACCTTATGAATTTTTGCTACTCTTTTAGGGTCAATCTTAACCCCTTCCTTTGATACTATGTGACCCATTAGCTTTCCCTCTATCACCCCAAAGGTACATTTCTTTGGGTTTAAAGAGACTCCATATTCTAAAGCTTTGATAAAAATATTTTCTAAATGTTTGTAATGATCTTCAACCTTTTCTGAATAAGTAGTAAAGTCATCTGGATATACAACCATAAATTTATTAATATGCTCATCAAAAAGATACATCCATGGCCCTCTAAAATGTTGCTCTCACATTGATTAAACCAAAAGACTTTCTTACATACGCATATGTTCCCTATGGTGTAGTGAAGATTGTTTTAAATTGTTCTTTTCATCCACAAGGACTTAATTGTAACCTAAGAAAGCATCCATCATAGAGATTAGCTCTAAACTAGTATCTTGCTGCAACATAGCCTCCATATTAGGCAATCCATAGTTATCCTTCAAGGGTACAATATTCAAGTTTATAAAATAAACACAAAGCCTAATACCACCATTCTTTTTTCTTATTGTTAGCAAGTTAGACACCCATGAAGAATGCCTAATTGGCTTTATTATCTCCTCATCCCAAAGCATTATAAGTCCAAAGAAGGATTTACAAGTCTATACTTTTTTCTAAAAGGTTTAAGATTTTCCTTGAGGGGTATTACTTGCTGGACCAAATCTTTCCTATAAGCTTTAAGGTCATCATATGACCATGAAAAATGTGTCTAAATCTTCTTAATAGATTTATCAAAGATTTCCTAATTTCAAAGGATAGGGTTTTTCCAATGTATACCTTTTTGGGAGTTTTACCAGTGCCTAGATTAACTTCTTTGAGCTCCTGTGGATTCTAATTTCTGACCTCTAACTACACTCTATCTTGATTATCAAAGGCATTCTCCAAGATAATCAGTCCCTTAAGTACCTTGTTGGTCTTTAACTGTAAGATCTCTTGACCAAATATTTTATCCTTCCCATCTATTGTTTCTAACCAAGCACTACAGTCCATTTCCTAGCCATGATACTTGTCTTCATTTAAGAAGAAATTTAAGATGTATTTATCATCTTCAAAAACTTGCCAACTTTCCACATTGTCAAGAATAGAAGGCCTATTTTGTACTTCAATTGTAGACACACCAACAAATGAGATATCATCTAGCTTGATTGCCACATTAGCTAATAAAAAAGTCATCTTATTATTTCTCCTATCCATCCAAGAAATGCCAAAAGAATCAAATAATTCTATCTAGTCCCAAACACCATTCGTATACTATTTCAATCTTTTCTTCTTGGAGACATATGTTTCCTTAATTTGAGATACAACTAATTCCAAATCCCCAATAACATGGAACTTGTTTATTTCATGACTAGCTGTAACTTTTAATCCTAGCAACAGTGCTTCATATTTTGTAACAATATTGGTACATGTGAAGCTCAAGGTAAATGAGTATCTAAAAGTGTTTTTCTCTGGGGATATAAATACTATCCCAGCCCCTGAGCCTTCCCTAGAACTTTCCCCATCAAAATACATGGTCCATATCTTCTCCAAGTCCAAACATTTAGCCATCTCTTTTATAATCATGGGGGGTAGTTTTTTAGTTTCTTGGATGATAAGTTCATTCCTAAAATAATTGGTCTTGGTGTCTAGAAAATAAGTGGAATCCTTATCAATACTATCCTCAAATATATGAGTAACCCTTGGTTCCCTATCAACCTTGGTAGAATTTTCTCCTATATGGAAAGTAGCATATAATAAGTCACACTGCAAACTACCTCCCATCATAGTACTCCACTTCCTAGAGAGAAAAATTCCATAATGGGGAGGAATGTCAACTACAAGGATAGTCATGAGCAACTCTACATCAAGGTAAGCAACAAGTTTGAAAGGTAAGGCATTGCTAGTACGTATGACAGGTACTTCTCTAGCATCCATTTCTCTACATCTACCTTGTTTGGTATCAACCTTTAAACTAAGGGCCTCCATAACCTTAAAAGGCATAATATTGTTAAATGCACCAGAGTCAATCATACAGTTCCTCAGAGTTCTATCATTTATAACTAGACCAAGGAGAAAAGGATCAATATCTTGCAGATAGACTATAGATGAATTGTCCAAATATATTTGTGGTATTTGGGATATTATTCCCTTGTCCTCCTTGTCTTTTACTAGAATTGATGTATCAGATGATGATATTGTTGGTTCTTGGGTGACAACATTATTATCTCTTATCCCCTTAAACCAAGATAAAGCCTTATTTTTGTGCTCCTCTATCCTAAACATTTCTGATAAAGGGACCTTGAATTTTTTTTTGTGATAACATTGAAATCATGTCAATAGGATCATAATTGGTAGGCTTAATAGAAATATCTATGGCTACATGCATTTGAACAATAGGAACCTCTGTTGGCTTGACGATATCAAAATCTAATTTGTTTTCTTATACACTTTCCTTGACAGTTTCAACTCTTTGAAACTACACCTTTTTCTTTCGTTCCCACTTTCTTTTATTATCCTTGAGCTTGGAAATCTTAGGATTATCCTTCTTGTTTTCATTGTTGATCTTTGTAGTAGTGTCTTTGATAAAGATACCAACTGGCTTAGCTGGAATGCCATTAATAGTCCTATTTCTTAGATTATAGGTACTTTGGATTTGAGCCACCATTTCCACAGTAATTTTATCAATTTTTTTATTGGAAGGTCTTTCCAAATTTATTTGATCTACCTCTATCAATGTGTTGCATACTGTGCTTTCATTCTAGTCTTCACTATCAGACAACACCTACTAATGATGCATTTGATATACATTTCTCTTGTCTACAACATCAATATCAGATTCCTCTATGTTAGATTCCTCCATATTATCACAAAGGCTTACCATATTGCATGTCACATCCTCATGATTTTCTTCTTCCTCATCCTCTCCATTTTGTGTTTGCTGATTTGCTGCAAATGATTGAGAAACTGCACAATAATTAGGGGAATGAGGGGATTGACAAATAATACACCAAGGCATCTCTTCTATCATGTTTACCAAATTCCTTTACAAAGGATTTGGTATTTCCTTCTCTTTGTTTCCTTAAGTGGGATTAGGGATTGGCTTACCATCCTTCCATTTGGTGGTATAAGGATAGTTTTGCATTTGAGGCTACCTATTAAAATTATTGTTGAAAGGGGCCTTCTCAATAGTATTTGTCTTGTTTGCTTGGTACATTGGTGGATTCATTTTCTTTAACAAATTTAAAACTTTCCCCATTGTATCTTCCTTAGGATTCTTACCTACATTAGGCTTTTCACCTTCTTTCTTATTTTTAAGATTGAACAATTTAGGGTCTTCCCTTCTTCCTACCTTATTACAAGCCTTCCTATTATATTCTATGTTTAGTGTTGTCTTATAAGCCTCCCTCAATGTTTTAGGATCTTTATCCCTAAGACTATAGGCCATTTTACAATCAAAATCATTGAAATAGGTTGTGAGACACACATCCTCATTTAGCCTGATAACTTGGAAAATTTTATACATTCCCTTCTAAAATCTGACACTAAAATCAAAAGTGGTCTCATTTTCACCCTTCTTTATGTTTTTGAATTCATTCAACACAAAGCTTGCATTGGTGTTATCACCATAGTGCTCTTTGAAGAGTTTTTCTAAATCACTCCAAGAGGCTACATTATCATTTGGTAATCTTCTAAACCAATTTTTGACATCCTCTATCACTGAATCAACATAAAGCTTCATCACCACATCCTCATGTTCAACCTCATAATTATTTGAGCATGTCAAT
This sequence comes from Cupressus sempervirens, assembly GCA_028749045.1. Taxonomy (NCBI): domain Eukaryota; kingdom Viridiplantae; phylum Streptophyta; class Pinopsida; order Cupressales; family Cupressaceae; genus Cupressus; species Cupressus sempervirens. The sequence goes on from CM053789.1 coordinate 160,408,857, forward strand.
GAACTTCTTGAGGTGTTCCTCACCAACAATGGCATTATTTCTAGAGAATTTTATGGTCATTTGAGATGGGATGTGGAAAACTGGGGATACATAAGAAGGATATATGTTTGTACTTTTCCATATAAATTGGTTTCCTTTAGAAACCTGCAACATTTGAGGTGCTTGCTCCAACATCTTGGCTTTGGGCAGGAGTTTGAGTCTGTTGGATTTGTTAAATAATAGGTATCTGGTTACTAGTAGAAGAAGTTGAGGTAGGGGCTGATTGTAAAGAGCTTTGGCCAATTATTAGAGGTCTATGAGTAGGGATAAAAGTGGGTAACTTGTTAGGATTGGCTTGGCTAAAAAGCTAGGGAAGAGTTGGATTTAATAAATTGGATCTTTCTCCTAATCTTAGCTGCCTGAGCTTCATTCTCTACTTTCTCAAGTTCCTTTGCTAAATCTTCCTTTTCTTTTTTGGCCTTCTCCAAGTCTAGATCAAGCTTTCATATGACAAGGCTAGTGGGTTTATTAGGAAGAACCTAGGGCTCATTGATTTGTACTCCCATGATCTTTTATTTTCCTTTGTTAGGGTCTTTCATAGTTAGATCTATAATTTAGGCTCATTAGGTTTATAAGGTTGAACTTATGAAATAATAGGTCCCTCCTTCTCTTTAAGAAGGTGCTCCTACTTTTGGACTTTAGATTTTAAGCCCATCATATCTCCAAATATATCAGGATGTAGCTTAGAAGATTTCTCCTCTAATATTTTATTTTGCTCTTGTAGGGAAGCCATTCTCCTGAGAAAATTGTCTCTCTCAATGAGAATATTCAAAGTGATTTGTTCTTTCTCCTTTTCCAAATGAATGTGTTTGGCTTCCTCTTCTACAACACTCCTAATAAGGACTAGTTCAAGAAATAAATCCTTGTGGTACGTAGTAGTGGCTTCATAGTCCACTGGGTCATTTGGGTCTATAAGATTAGCCACATATGGTCCTTGTCTAGGACTAAAACTTGCACCCATATTTTCCCTAAATACCCAACTATGGTTCTTTTCATTCACAAAATTTTGTCTACAAGGCATATCCCCCATAGGAGACACCTTTTTATCCTGATAAGCTCTCTCCTCTTGAAAAGGGGTAGTGAAAGTCTCTCCTAGTAGCATAGCATCTTCTGATTTAAAACTTTTGGAGGATGATTCTCTTCCTACCATAGGGTGGTAATGTGATTAGATAGACACACTTCCCCTAGGGATCCACATAGGATTAGACTCAACTTTCTTTCTATTTTTGTTCTTTCCACCCCCATTGGATAATTCAATGTATAATGCTATTTCTGGGTGGTCCTTTGTAAAAGCATGTGCATTTTTCTTCCTATCAGCCATTGGTTAGGATTTCTTGAAATATTTGTAGCACTAGGCTACAAAACCTTAGACTTGAGTCACCACCCTATAGAGGGAAAGTATTTAAATAATGACCTTTGAGACTAAAAGATAATGCTGGAAAGCTTTTGAAAATAGAAATTGATACAAAGGGTCAAATTGAGAAACCTTCAACACTACACATTGGGTAATAGAAACTCTACTATGTAGACAAGGTACTAGTATATATGACAATATTTTTCAGACAAATCCCTAACAAAGTCACCATTTTGTTGGAGTTCTTTTTGGCAAGGAACATATTAGGTAGATTTAAACCCAATACCGAGAAGCCTAAGACAGGGACAAGCCTAGGATCAACTAAATCCTATATTCAATAGGGTTAAATCTTAGTTTTGGGCGAACATCAATAGAGTCACTAGGACTCCCTTCACTTTAGGCTCTACGGGGTCAAGGTGCGAAAACCTTAGGGATACAAATGTGATAGGTTATTTGATCTTCTTCTTTAAAAAAAACTTTCTCATTGATATTTCTTCTTTCAAACCTTATCTCTTATAGTAGATATTGGTCACGAATCTTCTTAGGTTTGCAACAAATTCCTTGACTACAATAGCTAGTTATAATCAGCATGAAAACTATCACAAATAAGTATTGACCAACACTTTTAGTTCTTCATTACATAAAATAGTAAATTGTTTTTGATTGATATATATATTGAAACTGCATAAACCATCAACTTGCAATTGAAATTAATTGATTAGTGCCTTATCCATTGTTATATAGAGTCAAAACCAACAACATTTAGACCTATTCAATTGACTTGCAATTGAATTTGTCAATAGTGGACTCTGAATCTCATTCTTATAATATCCTCCTTATATACTCAAAACCCTACCACTTATTGAAAAAAAATACTTAATTCTTTGAACTAAAAGCAATCAATTAGAGATATACAACTTATCTAAATTGTACTAAACTCAAAAAACATTTGTCAATTCAATCTCAAGATAATAGATATGCAAGGTAGGAGACAAAATTTAGATACACAGATATGCAAAATTTCCTTTTCTATTATCTTCTTTGAAAATGAACATAATACTAAAAGTAACTCATAGCATAACTTAAAATTTGGCAGTTTGATCATTTTGTATTCATTGTATTCTCATGTATTTAAGACTAAACACATTCATACAATCACAAAACTAGACAGACTGTAAAACAACATAAGACTAAAAATTATATAGACTTTTGACCTCAACTCCACATCTTAGAAATCCTTATAAAGGATTACAAGAAGCTACAAATGGGAGGAGGACACATGTCATCACCTTAGTGGAAAAGAAAAAGGCAAGAAATAAACAAAAAGATAATCAAAACATTCTCCTGCACTTGATCCAAAATCAGGAAGGTAGTTGAAAAGTCAACAGGTGGCACTTTATTGCAACTTCTTTGACTTTAATCCATTTTTTCTTCTCCTGCCATTCACTTCCTCAAAAGTTTCAAAATTTGATATGAACATTTATGAGAGTTTTATCCTTATGATGAAGTGCTCAATGTATCTGATCTTATCTTTTAATCTCTCATTTTCCTTTAACCTTAATTATTTCTCAACTACTTCCTTCTGGTAAGGCCTTTATTTCTCCCATTGTTTCCCAAACATAAATTTCTCACTTGGTGGGCTGCTCTTTGGTTTTGACCTCTTCTAGGCCCTTCATGTCTTTTTTCCACCTGGCATCTGTTATGTCTTTAGACTCCACTATGAATTTGTTCAAGTCTATTTCTACTTTGCACATGGAGTTAATCAAATTATGAAAGGGGCATCACTGATGTCTTCAAAAATTGCCACTGTGGGCTCTTGAGTCAATATTATACTAAAGGCATTATAATAATTATGCCATTCTTTCACCACATTACTATCATCCAAAATTGGTGGTATATAGGGCTCAATTCCCTAAGATTAAACTTTTATCTTACCTTGAATAATTTGTAATTTCTTAGTGAAGAAACAAATTAACTCCTTAACTATTTCCAGGCTCTCCTTCATTGTGATTATCTTATCAGGTAAATCAGGCTTTTTAGCTATCATCATAATAAGCCACTCTAAAAACTACATATATGGCCCCCTTAGATTGAATGTAGGTGATAGCCATGAAAGTGCCTTATTGCAAAATTTCTTAGCACTTTGTAAAGCAACATATAATGTATGGGCTTGTTGAGATAAATTCTTTAGATTTTCAACCCTATGGTCAACCATACACTTAAGGATAGATATACTTACCTCATCCCCTTTTTGAGTTGGTGAATCATCAAAGCTCATTCTAATGGACTCTATTATATCATCTACCTCTATCCCATTTGTTTGTATTGGGGCCTTAGTTGTGTCCATAGCTAGTTGCTTTGGATTGTCTTGTTGTTTTCTTTGTTTTGTAGTAACCACCTGCTCCGTATTTGCAAGTTTCTCTTTGAAAGATGCAACCTCAACCTCTAGTACTTGGACCTTGGCCTTAAGCTCTTCAATCTTCTCTTTTTAGACATGGCTCTTCTTGAGCTCATCCTCATAGAGCTTCCTCACACCAATGTAGTCATGCACAAACTTGGCAAGCCTTGTCTCTATCTCTTCTACTTTGGCCTCATTTAGGAATGAAAAATGTTTCATGGCCTTTGAGATCTTTGTGCTTGAAGTGCCTTACAAAGTCCACACAACCACATTACCCTATTCTATGCTTTACACATCCATCAACTTAGGTTTATGTGATGTAAGAGCCATGCTCCAAACTACTAGGGACTTGGTGTCAATGTTGAACCCTGTTCCTCTCTGTAGTCCATTACCACCATATACCTCATATGAAATGGCATTTTCTTTTCTTTTGATGTGATCAAGCATAAATGCTTTCTATAAATCCCATGAAAGTACCAACAACATCCCACTCCTCTATACAAGATCTCTTGCCTCCTCCATAGTCATGACTTTAATCTCATGATCATAGGCTTGGAAAATTTTCAACTAGTTTTAGCTTTTGTTCATCTGATTCTCCTAGTTTCATCTTGAGCATGAATTCACTTAGTTTTACCTTATATAAAAAGCTTTTGATCTCTGTCAGTTTGATGAATTCATCATCTTCTATAAATTGTTAGGCTTGGATGATCCTATCATCCAACCTTGTTGTAGCCAATTCTAGGTTAGTGAGTGTGCTCTCAGCTGCATTGATCCTATCTTGTAGATAGCTTTTCCTTAAGTTAGCAAAGTACTAACTCTTGCCTAGTAGAATTTGCAGTGTCATCTATTTAACCTCTGTAGGGACGTGGACAACTTTTTGTCCTTTTTTTCCCTTAGTGAATAATGATGCCTCAACATACTCATCTTCCTCTTCTCATCATCTAGAGTCACATCAAGCTCAAGGTTGTTAGGACATACCCTCTCTTCTTCTCCTATGGGTCCCTCTGGCATTTGGGCCATAATTTCAGCATGACCAGTGACCTTTTTTTTTAATCTTTTGAGGATAAGGGATATCCATATAAAATCCCATGAAATTGGGATATTCTATCTTCATTTCCCTCTCTACCCTTAACACATCATCAAGCTTGGCCAATTTATTCATTGCCTCCCCCTCTACAACAATATTATGAATAACATCCTCATTGGGTAGCTCCTTGGTGTTAGGGCCTCTTTTCTAATTGAAAATTCCCCAACCCTAAAACATCTACATAAAAGTGTGCCCCTATGAAGCTAAGGGCCTAAGTACTCCCTATAAACCTCAAATTTCTCTCAATTTTCCCCTGTAGATCCTCTAAGTCTATAGGTTGACCCATGACACCATCCAATCCAAAAGCTTCAATGAATAAAGCACAATCTAGTGTACAAATAATGGTTCCATCTCTCGTATGGAATGATTTGGTGGACGAATTATATGATTTGATTAGGGTTTTTACCAAATCAACATCAACAAAAAAATCTCAAAAAATTAAATTTTCCAAGTTCTTATTCCATGGATTACATATTGGGATCTTCATTTCTCTATTATGGTAAAAATACTTGAAAAACTCAGAACCTATGACCCCAGGGTAGGTAGCATCTTTGCATAGAGCATATGGGTCCATGAAAGCATGATCATGTGCAACATTTGCATTTGAGGATCCTAGGAAAAGCTTAATCCATTCTTCGACAAATCGATTAGGTTTCTTTTGTCTTTTTTTCTTCCCTTAGAAGTGGAGGTCTCTACAACTTCCATGTCTACCACTTGAATCTCTTCAACCTCCTTGTTGGGAATTTTGAAATAGCTTGAAAACATTGGGCAAAACTATAATTGAGCACTAAAAGCAATAATTTATATGTGTTGGAGACTCTATAATTGCTTAGATTTTCTTCTTTTTGTGAACAATAAATTGTAACTAATCAACAAAATGTCTTTATAACTCAATGTACATCATCATCATCACTTTGCATTAATTTTTAGCATGCTTGAGCCTTAAAACTCAACTTGTTCTATCGCCTCAGGGGAGCATCATCATTACTATCCAATATTATACTTTTTGTATATTACTTGAATCTCATTGGTTGAGAGAACTTTGTTGTTTCTAGCTCAAAAAATAGAAAACACATTTTCATGTCAACTTAGGGTTTACGATCTTATGATTGACCAGGAGTCAAACCCTTCATAATATCTTAGGTGGGAATCATTTGTTCTATGATCTTATGATCTCATGAAATCAAAACCCTTATCACACTATCATAAACCTTGAAAAAAGTCTCTACAATCTCATGATACACTAGTTACTATGACATCAGAGCTTTCCTTTGAACTCTTTACAATCTCATGGTAAGCGATTTACATTGATCAACGTAGCATCTTATCTCTTTTTCCTTTGCCTCACAATTTTATGATTGTGGTTTAGCTAAGTATTTCATTAATTTTCCAATCATCTTTCTCACCCCTATGATGTTATGAGAAACCACTACTATTCCTTATCATAGCATCCCCAATATGTACTTTCACCTTTATGGTGTCCTGATACACTGCATATCATAGCATCATAAAACCTTTTCATTGTCCTTGAGATCTTATGAAACACTATTTATCGTAAGATCAGAGAATGATATTTTTTAGATTGCAGACTTATGTAAAGATATCTTTGATCCTGCCAGCTTGACATGGCATCCACCTTTTATGCTCTATAGTTATGACCAATCAAGATGTAACCACATGTCACTTTTCCAACACTAAACTGTCAGCTTGCTTTTTCATTTGTTACCTTATGATCTTATGATCATCATTCCTTGTAGCATCATGATCCTTAAAATTTTCTTCCCTGATCTTATGACTAGGGCCTTAACATTCCATCAGAACACTTTACAAAAACCATTACGATGCCTCAGTCACCTCTTTATTGTAGGATCGACACCTTCTAGCTTCTTCCTTGTATTCATACTTCTACCATCCTTCAACAAGCTACTTATCACATGGTCATGACCTTTCCTTTCTGCATCTACAATCCCACAATTACCATTTTGTTGTAACATCACACACCATGACCAAAAGCCCTCCATTAGAGCTTACCATGACTATAATGTCCCCATCTTTTGAGCATCTCAATGGAGTTCTTAGCCTTGACATTCTCCAAAGGCTAAGTGGAGAAATAAGGAAAAATTGATTAAATTAATTTCTTATAAAGTCATTAAATAAATTTAAATAAAAAGGTGACCTTCTACTTAATTAATTTAATTAATTGAGAGTGCATTAATTATTGGAAGGGAGAAACTTCTAGTAATTGCAATCATTACATATTTTATTAATTATTATATTGCAAGAGAGAAGCTTCTAGTGAGTGCATTAATTATTGGAAGGGGGAATCTTATAGTAATTTAATTTCCTAAAAGCACATTAATTATTGGAAAGGGAAAAAATTCTAGAGAATGCAATTATTAAATATTTTATTTCCTTCTAGAAGGGTGAAGGAAAAGTATAAATAGAGGTGAGAGATTCATTGTTTATCATCCAATTATTGTGAATTATTTTTGATACTAACTTGGGAGAAGAAACTAAGGTTTTTGATTTCAGTCAGCCATTAGAGAACACCAACTCTTTAGTGTTGCAACCATTCTAGGTGGTGAAATATCCATTGAATTTGGTATTCAAGAGAGCTTCAATTTAGGAGTTCTATTTGTGCTTAAATTGGAGAATAGATTTTGGTTGCTACAATATAGATACATGATGTCATGTTGAAGTATCTATGTTTGATTCATTTCTATTCTTGGGCATCACTATTATCAGGTTCTTCTTGTAACTATTAGTAGTTATCATTTTACTTCATAAGCATATGATTTTGCTGTGATTATTCAAAATGAAATTTTGGCATTACTGTAGCCATTATTATATGTCAACTATTTTGCATTTCATATCTAGTTTCCATGTATTTGCATTGAAAATACCAAAAGAATTGCACTTGCATATTAGTTCATTGTAAGAGGATATTACATTGGTATTAGAGCTTTCTTGCAAAGTGTTTGAAAAAATGTCAAACAACTAAACTGGAGAAGATTTTGGTGTTTGAAGAAGTTATAACTTGTTGGGGTTACTACATTGGCATTAGAGCTAAATCCTGCCATCCTGAGGGTTAAGCAATTACATGTAGCCACCTGGGGTTGGCTCTCACACATTTTCCACTCATAGGAAAGCTTTATTTGATAGGGAACAAGATTTATATAGGTAGCCAAACACCATGGATGATAGGCAAGAGCATAGCCCACCAAGAGACTATAGGAATGAGGATTAGGAAACAAAGGAATTTTACAAAGTAATGGTTATAAGACAAGAGTGGATGTCTCAAGATTTGTAGACACTCACCACTATGGTTGAGCATATGAATTCATAGGATAGACAAAATTAGGAACAAGAGGATAATAGGAGTGCAGTGGGATCACCTAGAGCTCATAGAACTCTTTTTAGAACAATAGACAGGTCCACTCATCCTACCTTTTTAAAGAGAAGAACCAGTATAGGAACTAGCAAAGGAAGTTGAGGATGAGACATTTACAGATATCCTTATGGTTGTAAATGATGACCTTTGAATGCTTTTTACATCAGAGAAGAGAACATTATAGGTCACTCAAACATGATAGGAGGCCTAGGGGTCAAAATATTGAGCTGAAGAGGGCTATAGGCAACCTTACTATGCCTACATTTGATGGGAGTGGTAAGATGACAACTCAAGCTTGGATCCATAAGCTTGACAAATTTTTGGAACTAAGGCCAATGATAGATATTGAAGCTATCAAATATGCCACTTTGCATTTGGAGGGAGTAGTACATGATTGGTGGTACCATGTTATGGTAACACTTTAGCATAATTAGGTGACAAAGTACCAGGACTTTGTGGATAGGTTTGTTGAAAGATTTGATAAGAAAGATCCAGAGGTTTATTTCTAGGAATTAGCATAGTTGAAACAAATAGGAAACTTAGAGTATTTCATTGGTGAATTTCAGCAGTTGGTAGTCATGGTGCCAAACATTTTAGAGTGTAGATTGATAGTTCTTTTCACTGAAGGCCTATCTGACCCACTGAGAGGTTGGGTAAAAGCATTTGACCCTATTTCTTTATAGGGAGCTATGAAAAAGGCAAAAAGTATGGAACATCATGTCCCAACAAATGAATTTTAGTCCAAAGGAGCATCTTCTAGTAAGGATAACAAACCATTTTATAAAAAACTAGAGAGGACTAATTTTAAAAATAATTCTAAATATAAAACTCTAGCACCTTTTACAGGGAAACATTAAATGATTTGAGAAAGAAAAAATTACGTTTCTACTATAAGGGACCCTATGATGCAAACCATGACTATCCTCTTAGACCAAAGGGAAAAGCTAATAGAGTTATGCAGGCATACTATGAGGAATTAGAATCAAATAATTCAGACCAGCAATTTGATATAGAGGAAATAGGTGGTGAAAAAAAGGAAGACAAGGCTGAAAACTTGTCTATAATGGAGTTAAAAGATGGGGAAGGAGAAGGGAAACTTAGGGAAGCTTATCTCACTAGTATTAAGCAAGAAGGATCATTTCAAATGAGAGGAGTACTTGCTAGACAGTGAGTTTTAACTTTGGTTGATATCAGTGCTACTCATAATTTTATTGATGCTAGGTAAGTGGAAAGGCATGGCATACAAACAGAGGAGTTTGGGGGAATTAGAGTGAGTGTAGCTAATGGCTATGTCCTCAATTGTGATTGTAAGATCATTGGAATCCCATTGAAAGTTAATAATTATGCTTTTAAGGCAGATTTCTATGTTGTGCCTATGGGAGATATAGATATAGTCCTTGGAATTCATGAGTTGGTTGCATGATATTGATGAGTTTACTCTTAATCTCAAGAAGATGGAAATGAGGTTTAAAGTAAATGGGAAGACATAGATTCTTAAGGCAATTAGGAATAGTGATTTTAGAATGGTCTCTTTCCAGAGGATGGCTAGATTGATGTGACATGATCAGATGGAGTGGGTAGCAGAGTGCATGTTAATGCCATCATAGAAGGGGCAACAAAAGATTGGATATCCTCCTTATATTGATAAGCTTAGAGTCAAACACTCTAAGGTGTTTAGTGACATTCCACTATGTAGACCACTAGATAGGGGTATTGAGTACATCATTGAGTTAGAGGAGGGGGCTAAACCCATGATGATTCCACCTTATAGGCATCCAAAGAGATTGAATGATGAAATTGAAAAAATCATAAAGAAGTTACTTACAATGGGACACATTAGACCAAATAAGTCTCCTTTCACTTCTTTAGTTGTGTTGGTGAAGAAGGATGGGTCATTAAGGATGTGCACTGAATACAGGGTGCTTTATAGGAAGATAATTAAAAATAGGTACCTCGCTCTTAGGATCGATGAGCTTCATGGAGCTTGCTTCTTCTCAAAAATAGATTTGAGATCAGGTTATCACTAGATTAGAGTTAGAGAGCAGGACATCAAGAAGATAGCCTTTAGATGTCATTGCGGCTATTTTGAGTTTTTAGTTATGCCATTTGGGCTAACTAACACACCTGCTACTTTTCAAGCAACAATCAATAGGGTTTTCCATCCTAAGTTGAGGAAATTTGTACTTGTCTTCTTTGATGATATCTTGGTGTACATTAGATCTTGGGAGGAGCATGTGGTTCACCTTGACACAGTGTTAGATGATATATTGGGTAGAGAGTCCTTGTATGCAAAGGAGTCAAAATGTGAGTTGGGTATGATAGAGTTATTATATTTGGGTCACATCATCAGTGTAGAAGGTGTATGCATGGATCTTTAAATTATTCGTGCCATTGTGGAGTGACCTTCACCGGTGAACCTTACATAGTTGACGAGCTTTCTTGGATTATGTGGTTTCTATAGGAGGTTTGTGGATGGATATTCTAGGCATGCAACACCCTTGGTAGATTTGATGAGAAAGAGAGCTTTCTTGTGGACTCCTGAGGCACAAGAGTGTTTTGAGAAATTTAAGGAGTTGATGACTTCCTGTCCAATGTTAGCATTACTAGATTTCAGCAAACCTTTTGAGCTACATTGTGATGCTTCCAGAGAGAGCATTGGATGTAGGAGAAGCACCCTATTGCTTATGAGAGTAGAAAATTAAGAGGGCCAAAGTGAAGCTTCAACATATATGATAAGGATATGTTAGCCATTATGCATGCTTTGGCTAAATTCAAACAATATTTGGTAGGTAGCAAATTTTGTATCAAAACTCACCATAATAGCCTAAAACATTTTTTGGGGTAGCAAGATCTCAACGATAGGCAATAGAAGTGGATGAGCAAGTTACAATCCTATGACTTTGATATTACATATTATAAAGGGACATAAAATATAGTTGCTAATGCTTTATCATGTAGGCCCATTTGAGCTTATTGAAAAATATATCAGAGGATTGGAGACACTTGATCCTTGCAAAGTATGCAAAGGATGCATGGACCACCATATTCATAGATGGAACTATTTAGGACAGCATATACACGCTTGTAAATGAGTTCATCATTTATAAAGGGAAAATATTTTTGGTTCTAGGCTCAACAGTGAGGATGGTTCTAAAATATTTTCATGATTCACCTATGGCAAGACATCATGGTTTCTACAAGACATACTGGCAGATTAGAGAGCACTTCACATGGAAAGGGCTCAAAGTCAAAGTACTTCAATATATCAGGGAGTGTCCCACTTGCTAGCATAATAAGTAGGAACAGTCCTATCTAGGTGGTTTACTTTAGCCACTTCTAATTCTTGCTAGGAAGTGGGAGTGTTTATCTATGGACTGCCTAGAGCCCAAGGTAGGGACTGCATATATGTGGTTGTGGATCACCTTATGAAGTTTGCATACTTCTTTCTAATCATTGCTACATATACTACTACACAAGTGGCATAGTTGTTCTTCAATGAGATATTCAGGCTACATGGCTTACCTCAAAGCATTGTGAGTGATAGAGATAGTAGGTTTATGAGTCATTTTTGGTAGGAGCTATTCAGGTTGTGTGCAATAGGGCTCACTCTAAGTACTAGCTACCACCCTCAGATAGATGGTCAGACAAAGA